>OY728125.1:2093363307-2094613307 GCA_963277665.1 Viscum album
ACCCGTACCCATCCTCATGTGTTGTTGGATTATAATTAATTTCTCAATTATAACCTCTACTAATTCGGCTCCCATCAAATTATTTTCCCCAACATCATCCAAAAAAGCTAGAGTTCAACACTACTTTCTATATAATGCCTCAAAAGGTTCTGTTAGTATACAAGAATGAAATTTTTATTATAATAAAACTCAACTAAATAAATATGATAATCCCAAATTCACTGGTAGTCCATTGAACAAACTCAAAGCATAACCTCTAATGTCTTAATTGTTCACTTAGTTTTTCCATCAGATAGAGGTTTAAAAGTAGTGCTAAAATTTATTTCATTCAAAAATACTTGTGAATGAATTTCCAAAATTCATAAGTGAACCTAGGATCACGTTCAAACAAAATTGATTGATGAACACCATTAAATGTGAAAATATATTTGAGGTAATGTCAAGAAAGCTTATACAAATAAATAGTATCTCAAATAAAAAATAAATATATAGATTTAGTCATTCATTCAACAATAAACCAAATCGCATTTTTATTTCAATAAGTCATTTGTATTCCCACCATGAAGTCTGGGGATATATTTTCTTATTTTCACTCTAGCACTATAAATATATGAAGCATACCCTTTCTTAATTTTCATTCTGTATTGACCTATTTATAATTCTAACACCTCATGGTAAAATCTACCATGTCTCTTTTCATTCCATCCAATTAGTAATACACTCTACATTATTTATAAATCTTTTTACTTTATGGATAAACTGAAAATTAATAACTACAAGCTTCACTTGGGGACACTTTCATCAACTATGAATCATAAGGCACACATAATCTCTTTAGAAAACTAAAAAAAATCTTTATCAACATTAAATTCTATAAAAATAAAATTTTTCTCCATTTATACACTTTTTTCTAACTATTGGTCTTCCTTATGAATATTCATAATTTTTTCTTATTTATACAGTTGTTCTGACAGCTGAAACAAAACAGAAGGATATCATCCTCTTGGTGCCTTCCTACATCAGCTTCCTTATTTCTTCTAAAAGACATCATTCTAAATAGACATATCTTTGATGAAGAAACATGGTAATCACTAAATTCTTTATCATTTAACCATTATAATAAGGTAAAAATGGTTTATGGTATTCTAATTACATCATCAAAACCCCAAAATATATCTCAACAGTTCTCTGATATCAATTATAAGAACCCAACCTTAAACATTACATAATCTAGTAAATTACTTTCTAATACACTTCTCTAAATTAACAAAGATATTTTCAGTTTAGATTTTTTGAAAATTAGGACATAAATTATATATATCATCCCATAATAATAAAAAAAATCTACAAAAATAGTATCGATTTCTTATATAATACAAATAGTATTTATAAAAACATTATCTCTTTTCATGAAAAGTATTCATAACATTCATCTTCAATTCTACTTTTCTCTTACTCATCCTTAAACCTTGTGAAAAACATTCTAAAACATGGGATGAGAACAATATTCTCAGTAAGGGACATAAAAATAAAGTGATAAATTATTAGTGTAGGGATACTGATAAACATATTAAATCATTTTCACAATAAAATACTTCTCACCCAATAAGAATAATATAGTTACTTTGTGAAAACATGAAATTTCTATAAAACATAGAAAACATAAATAATACCATAAAGGTAACTTAGTGAATTAATTACTTAATATATTTTACCCTTTTGGATACCATATGATTCTTAACCCTCATGGATACCTTAAAATGTAACCCTAAGGGATACATTACAATATATCCCTCATGACTACCTTATGGTGTTGCCTTTGAAGTTACACTTGGAGTAACAATATGGTCAACCTCAAAAATTAAAATATCCAATGATATTGAGGTTGATATAGATCCCACCCTTAATCATAAATAGTTCCCAAGAATCATAATCATCAAATTAGAATACATGAATAAAAAATTCCTTTGGAATTTTGAAAAACAAAATTAAAAGGGAATTTTAAAAGAAGAGTCCATTACAAATATCACATAATTGAAGTGAGAATTAATAAAAATAATGGAAAATTATTATACAATATAAATCCAAATAGTGTAACATAATATCAAAAAAATCATAAATAATATTATTACCACATAATCAATGATGTTTAAGTTTAACCCAAAGAATGGAAACTGGGTGAAAAATTCTCTTACCTCGGGTTCATCTTACATCAAACATTTTCAGAACTCATGTATAATGGTTTTAAAAAGACTTATTAATATGTTAAAAATCATATTCATATTTAAAAATACTTATATGAATTTTTTATAACATCTTTCCACCCATTTATTAATAATATTATGTTATTTTTATTGTTTTGGGGGCATTTATTTCATGGTTTCCATGATTGGTTCATTATAGATTTTCTTATTGAATGTAAGAAAGAAAAAAAGAAGTGGAATGAAATGGTGTTAATATGTTTTCATAATTTTAAATGATACCATATATTATTTTGTTCGGATATGAGGATTAATCATTAGATAAAACATTAATGAGAATGATTTAATTTATTTTGGTGGTTTTTATGGTTATCATGAACTATATGATTTTATTCAATATCATGTTTATATGTTTGTTATATAACATTAAATAATTTATAATATGTATAATAAGATATTATTTAACCATAATAATGGTCGTATGACCATCCTTGACGGAACTGATTAAAATTTAATGTGTATTGTCCACAATGGCAGTAAATTGACACATCATAGATGATGTTCTGATTTTTAGAATAAAAGAAACATTATAATAAGTATAATAATTAATTTTTCCATAAAAAAGATAAAATTATGGTATATATAAGATAATAGAGTTTTCATTCCACTTGGAATTTGTAATATGAATATATTGTAAGGAAAGAAAAATAATTGAAAAGAAAATAATTAAAAATGAAATAGGATTTTACCTCTTGAATTATCCTCTTTGAGAACGTACTTAAGGCCCTTGGTTGTGGGATTTTGGTGAGAACAAAAATTCCTAGATGTTGGTAAGAGGCTTTCTGAGGGAATTTGGTAGAAATTAAATAATCTATGAGTATTTTATGTGTGTGGAGAAGAGGTTGTGAGAGGTGGTATTTATAGTGGAGGATAGGGGTGTTTTAGCATTATTATAATCATTATTTTATTATGTTGTCTCAAGACTATGAATTTTTTGAGAAATATCACTAAATATTTTAATATAATGAAAAATAGATTGATATTTTAGGCTTATATCATACGTACATAATCTATGAATTAAAAGTTCATGTATTTAGATTGCATCGTAAATTACAGTATTTCACAATTCAAAAAAACTTCAAGTATTTTATAAAAATCATAAAAATTAACCTTAACTATTTTTTAACATTTATAATTAAGAAATTAACTCTATTTTATTAAAATGATTTTCTACATATGATAAATGTAATTTGTAATTAAAATCATAATTTATTCAATAAATGCGAGTTTTAAAAGTATAACTAATCTTATAACACATTGTAAAATTAATTAAAGTATCATAAAAGTATCTTATAATCATAAGAAAACAAAATAATAATTTTTGAATCTATCACTTATTTCATTATATATTTAAAAATGAATTAAACTAGTTAATTCAGAAATGAAAATAAATTATTATATAAGTACCTTGGTAGTAACAACTAAACCTGATTATAAAAGGAATTTAACAAATAAATAAAAAATTTATATATTTTCCCAAATAATACAAAATTATTTATAAAAAAATTCAAAAAAATATAATTACACAAATTATACAAATTATAAAAAAAATGACACTCCATAATCAGGAATACAAACATTTAACATTCATTTTGAAATTAAATATTTCTTATTTTATATATAAGATAATTTATATGATATTTGATTAATTTTAAAAATCTAAAAATTAAATTTCTATAATATAAATAGTGTATATATAATCTTACTATTAAAAATTTTATAATTTAAAAACACTTTATAAATAACACATTAATATTTCTAAATAATGTTTTTTTATTTCTATATCACAAGACATCACATTAATATGATAAAATACATTATATATTTTAAAATTAAATATTTGGGAATCAAATGTTAAATAAATGTTTATTTAATTAAATTTAAACATTTTATAATAAATTTATTTATTTAAAAAATCATTAAAAATTAAATAATACAAAAATACATTTTGACATGATTTGTAAAAATTTTAAAAAAATGAAAACCATTTAAATAATTAAGTGTTTTAAAAACCCAATATTGAAAAATTATTATACATAACCTTATGTAGGAACCCTTTCCTTTGTGATGGTAAGTTCAGTTACTATTAAGAAAAATGAATATGTTATACACTTTATAACAAATGGAAACTATATGAACTCTAGTGGTGAAAAACATAAGGACCGTAAGATGAAGTTGTTGTACATAACTTTAAAAGTGAAGAATGATTTTTTCTTATGTCATTGAAACTGATCTTGATAAATGTTAAATATGACCATTGGATGTTTTTCTATAAATGGAGATGAATGATCGAGGAGAATAATGATTTAATACTCAAACTATATATTGTTATTGTGATATTTTTATAACATGTTGTTACTTTAGTGGAAATTATTGTAATATTTATAAATTTTTATTAAGACATCAATTGGGAGGATATCATTGAATATTATTTAATAAATTTTTATTTTGTAATATATATTTTCAATATTATTTGATTAATGGATCTATAAGTTGAGAGATAGAAGGTATGTTTTAATCAGCTTGATTGAGGGTCTCCATAGTTAAGGGAAACATAACTATGTCTGATCATTCTAATTTTGAATTTTGAGGCTAGGAAGGTGGACACAATGACAAGTTTAATAAATTTTAAGCCTTAATTCAAGTTCTAGATTCACTAAAAATGATAGTTAATCTGTGATTTCTTTATTAAAATATTTTTTTAAGTTATCTTATATACTTTATAATAATTGTTTACTTGTTTTTACAAGTAAATATTTTTCATGTGAATATTATAGGATAATTTTATTCTATTTTTATAAAACATTTTAGAAATATATGTATAAAGATTATTGGTATGAAAATTCATCCGATATAATTTATTAAATAGGTTGTAAAAATTGTATGTTTATTTTTTATAAACTATAACTAGAACCCCTACCATCTATTATATACAATTGAAAAGTATTTCAATCCTATATTTGGTATCATATATATTTTTAGTTGTTATTAACTTTACATTATCAATGTTTTATCGAAACTAGTATCTTTTCTTTAAAGATGGTGGTTTTTCCATTAGGATACTTCGAAATCAAAATCCAATTCAACACACAATATTTAATGGTGTTAATTATGAGCATTTTATAGATCATATAAATTCTTTCATTATCAATTTTGTAGTGGATAATTTATTCATAATTGATGGAACTTATCAAAATCCTAATAAGTAATTCAAAACATTCACTAGATAAGGTAAATATGAATATCAACTTAACTAACGTGTCATGAATACATTTCTATATTCTATGACTAGAGATATAAATAGTTGGATTTCATTTCCTAAAATATCTATAAATATATGGAAATATATATATTGAATCTTTTTTTATAAAAAAGAAGTTATTGAAATATGATGGGAAATATTACGTGCAAACTATCAACATTTTCACTTTTTATGATGAGAATAAGTGGTGAAATGAATCTATTATTTATAAATATAGTAAATGATATAAAAATATGAGAGATAATAGTTTTATAAGGAATTAATTGGTTGAAATTTTTATATATATTATTTTAAAAGAGTTGGAATCAAATAAAATAGCTTTGGAAGACAGTTCATGTCTTAAAAAGGTGGGATTAGATGAATTGATTGTAACTCTCGAAAAATATTAGAGTATATTATAAAGAGACATTGATAAAGAGAAAACAAATATTAGGGTATCATTTTCTTCTATATCTAAAACGGATAATAAATTAAGATCAAGTGAATAGGTTTCGAAATCTTCTAAGAAAAATAAAGTTAAAGGTTAGATAGAAAGAGGTTTGTTAGAATAAAGTGACAATGAACCTTTACAACTTATTAAAATATTTCATAGAATCATTGAAAGGAAAACAATTATTAAAAATAAAAGGACAATCATAAATAGAGTGATAAGTAACGAACTTCTGAGATGATATGTTATGAATGTAAGAAACCTAGTCATATTAGACCATATTTTATACGATTGAAAAGAAGGACAAGAAAGTCATTCATACAAACCAATTTATATTGAGAATAGTAGTGATGAAAATAAAGTTATGGGTTTTTATAAAATAATTACAAATACCATAAAATGATTCCTATAATTGTTTTCTAATAAATCCCTTATAAATTTACACTTAAATACTAACTATCCTAATTCAGATTTTCAATATTCAAAGTCATTGAAAGAAGAAAAGGTTAGAAAGAATGATAATGAGAATACTATACTAGGTTTTGAAGAAGTATAAGGATATGGTTGTCTTCTAGAGAAAAGAAATGATAATGTTATAAAAGAATATGAAAATTGTGAGTTGGAAAATTCCCAATAAAAATATATAATTTCAAAACATACCTCAAAATTTTTAAATCTTATGGATGAATTAGATAAGAAATTCAGTTTTGGTACATATAATGTATATTTTAATGTAGATGGAAAACATAAATATGAAATACATATTTTGGATAAACATATAAAATTTTAGTTCTACTAAATTTTTTTTATAAAATTCATTAAAATAGTTATTACCACATTGAAACTCTTATGGTGTAGGTATTAATAGAAGAAAACGCATTTTCAAAAAACAATTGTTCCAAAATGAACACCCTTCTATAAAAAATGTTAGAGATGAGGAAATTGGTAAAATAATAACTCATTAAATAATTTTCAATATTTTGGACTTAATAAATCATATATTTATGATGATTTAATAGTTGTTTAACATAAAAAAGTTTAAAAGATTTATATTCTTAAAGACAACTTTGTTAATATTTCATGACCTAAGAAAGTTTGGGAACCAAAATTATAATTTTTCTTTTTTAGGGAAATAATTTGAATACAAATAATCCTTTTTCATTCTGTATATTGTTTATTTAATTTATATGATCCTTCTCTATTTATATTATTATAAAATATGGAATCTTCTTGCTATTTTTTCAGTAGATAAATGTTAAGAAAAGTTGATTGACAGAGACTAGTTTTATATGTATGAATCCATCATAAATTTAGAAATTTTGTTTCAAGTGATGCAATACATTTTCATATCTAAAAAAAATTGATTTATATTATCTAGATAAAGTAAAGTAATTCTATATTACTTTTGAGTTCAACAAAGTTGAGGGTATGAAGAATGTATCTTTAATTACTTTTGAAAAACACTATAATATTGATAACAAAAAGATTGTTGATCCTCTATAGATTATTTTAAAATAATATGATATATTTTCCCAAATAATTTATCTAAATATCTTGGAAATTTTGATAAATATTGTCACAAAAACTTATCTTTTTAATTATAATGATAAATATAGGATATAATCAACTCTCTAACAGGAACAAATAATTTTTTTATATATAGTCAAAACATTTTAGTTCCTATAAAAAGAGTTATAGATAAATTTATTATTCAGGACTTCTATGTATTATATTTACTATAATAAAATATAATATTAAACATCATAAAGTTCATATTATAAAGTATCAAGGCTTTAAACACTGTAATAATAAATTTGAAAATTCAATTTTATTTGACTTTCATCAATAAATTATTTTTCAGTTTCTTGAATGATTAGAAGATAGATAATTATGTTTTACTTTTTAGAAAAAAAAATTCAAACTTTTTTGATGAAACTATAGTGAAGATTAATATTTATTCTCTTCCATACTTCAAAACTTTTATTGATAAATCCAGAAAAGGTTTATTCGCATAAGGAGTTGATTCTCTCTAACAGAAAGTCCTTCTTAAAAGAAAATTTACATAGGACTCAAAAAAATATCTAGATCAACCTAAGGAAAAGAAAAAACAATAACCCATTAAAATTTTACTAATTTAATGAAAAAAGAAACAAAAGAATAAGGATGATGATAAACATTTGGTAAGGATGAGACCGAGGATTTGGCTATAAAGGAGAAGGATTATAAAAGTTTGAAATATTAAGAAATTAAAAAAATAAGCATGATTTTGGGGAAAATAAATCAAAATTTGTTAAATTCATATTGAATTGTAATTTTTATATAAATAATTTTTAACTTTTCAATAATTGTTTTATTAATATACTGAAATAAAAAATAAAATGGAGACAGAACCTCTACCCATTGCACCTTTCTCAGTATAAACATAATTTGATTTTCCAGGAGAATATTTATATGGTCATCTTAAATAATTTTATACAACTATAGTAATATATTAGGGTAATAAATTTTTTAAATTAAATTAAGTTCCTTATAAAATGTTTTGTGAAAAAAATGTTCAAAAATAAAAGGAAGCTACCAATGAGTCATCTCGACCCACATAACCATATTTTTTTCCAAGAAAGATAAAGTATAATAAAAAAATGAAATTATTTTTGAGTTAGGAAGGAATTTTTATAATTAATATATGACATTTAATACATCAATATATTTATATTCTATATTAGTGGATGATGTTTCTCATAGAGATCCAGAGAAAGTGTAATCCTTGGATGATAATGTGAAACAATCCAAAGAAAAATCATTAGACAACGTTATTCCTGATAAATAGGATGATGTCATGTAAATTTTTTAATCACCCTATATTGAGAATGAAAAATCATAATCATTAAGAGATCTAGGGCCATCACTTCTAAACTTTTCAAGGGATTATAAATTTTTTTCCCCAAACACTAGTAACAATAAAATGTAAATGAGGATGAACTTTTTAAAATATTAACTCCAGTAACGGAGAGCTATTGTCATTTTTATTACATTGGTATAAGATAAAAGGGACCTCGTCATATATGATCAATCATTTTATAAGTCTTGAAGAACTAGATTTATACATTTGTTTCATATTTCATTGAAAATATAGAATACATATCATAATAAACATTCTCAAATATTTTATATTATTCATGCTGTAATTTTTTATATCCTATGAAAAGGGAAAACATTAAAGGGTGATCTAAAATACATACTAAGGGTTATGTATAGTAGAACATATCATGAGTTAATATGTTATAATCAATATGGAATGGTAAATAACTTAAACACAAACCAATTAATTAATAAATATTTTGTGAAATGAATCAGTAAATAATATTAATGTAGTAATCTCATGGATAATAATAACTGAATTCTCAATGAATGAAATGATTAATGTTATATTTCCTGATCTTAGAAAACATTATATACATAATATCATGGCCTTATGAAAATACAATTAAATCAATGGGTAGTTATAGACCAAAAACCCATTTAATAATTTTTTTAACTGCTTTATCTCATTATACATGTCGATGCAATAAGGTATATCTATAACTAGAACCCATCCATCAATTCATGTACAATGCATTCCTTTTATATGTACTGATAAATTTAATTCATAAATAATATAATTTATCAAAAATTATTTATATTGAAAAAAAATTAATAATATAAAGATTTACCTAGTCAAACGAATAGCTTTACTAGTAAAACATCGTATATAGAAGTGGTATACTATTTTTGAAGCGATAATTTCCATGAAATGAAGAATTTGGATATTTAATAGAAATTTAATATCCAATGAAAAATTATCATAATAAATTTAATGTTTCTGGATAAAGTTAATGACCCAAAAAATAATAATAAATAAAATATTACCATTAGGTACTTAGAAATATAGGTTTTGAAATAAAATCATATTCTCTAGATAAATAAATAACTTGTTAGAGAATAACTGAAATAGTATTTAATTATAGATTTTTTTTACCACTATTAAAAACATATTTAATAAGGTAAATAATATAAAATGGTTATAGCTGCATGAAAATCTGTTAACTTTGTATATGTTAAAACGAAAAATTAATTTTAACTTTTGTAAATAAAGTTGAAAATGGCTATTTCAGAAAACACTAAAAAGATTACATTAAAACATTTCAAAAATAAAGTATATCAAAAATATTTCTTAATAAATATGTTTACAAAATTAAAGATACTTATTTTAATCAACTTTTAAAAATAAGGACATAGAATAGAAATATACTCGTCCAAAATAGAAATGAGATTATCTTTTATTTTAAACTTTTCTCTAATTGATTCTAATTACAAATATATAAAAAGTTACAATAAACATGAAAACTCTTAAAATATCCATAGAATAAGAAAAAAAATTGTGTTTACAAAATATCGATTTCAAAATATCTTCAATGAAAACAAATTCTATACAAGAAAATGATATTGTAAAATAAACTATTACCTCTTTAGTAACATGTAAATTATAACCCCATTCAAGAGTAAAAATTAATTGAACAATAAATCTTCAATAATAAGATATATTGATGATAAATACATCACATGGAAAATATATAATCCTCATAAAAATAATAGGTGCACAATACTAAGTTTGTCTCAATGGAGTGGAAATTGAGATGAAATCCCTTAACTCTAGTTAGAATTTCCTTGTAAGTGATTTTAACCTCATGTATACAAAATTTGAATTTATTATACTTACATAAAAAATATATAAAAATCTATAATATCTTATATTAATAATATATAAAAACTCATCACATTTTTTGTTGACAATCAGTTATTATAATCACTATTTCCGGTGTCAACTACTTCGTTTTTCATGAGAAATTGGGTTCGGTTGTTCGGGTCATTTTACTTTTGATTATGGTTCCATCATATCCAAAATACTAATCATTATATTTATATAATACATATTTATTATATATATATATGTGTATTCCTTATATATATATTCATTATATATATATATATTCATTATATATATATATATTGATATTCTTCCATAAAAGATAAATGAATTACACCTTTCAGGAAGACTGTAGGTCATACGGATCCTTGAATTTTATTTTTCACTTTTTAATGGATACGAAAAAAATAATGTTAAAAAATAATTCACCTTTATATAATCATAATTATATCATATATATCAACTATACTCATTAAATATATCATTATTAATATCCATGTAAATAATAAATGAAAAATAGATCACATCGCTTTATGGAGTTGGTACTCTGAAAGTATACATGAGTGACGTTATCGTTTTCCAATATATTTAAAGGTAAGACTTTAAATATGACATAATAATTTAAAGAGAATAATTATTTCATAAATAAAATTTATATTCATTATATTCATATTTATAAATATCCAATTAATTTGGTGATGAAAAATTAATTACACCGTAACATATAGATGGAATGTCTTGTGTACGTATGAGCGATGTTTTCACCTTTCATAAGATGTAAAATAGATGAAAAATGGTTATATAAAAATTTTAATAACTTATTATTATATTTATGACACTATGTTTATTATTTTAGTATAGTAACAATTTATTTATAGGTTGTATAATGATAAATATACATGAACAAATCATTAAATATGATTCCATCCTCTTCATTATACTTCCTTAAGATTTATTATTTAAGATATTTGTAATGGTCTTCTAAGAAATACATGCCCCATAATTCATTTATTGGTAATTGGATAAGAGAATTTGGTATGGTTATATTAAGCTATGTGGCACAATTTTATGAAACTAAAAGGGAGAAGGGGTGTCATTTTATAAGTGTTGGGAGGGGACTTCTTTTAATTTATCAAGATATCTAAATATAATATATTCATATTCATGGAAAACTTGTTAAAAAATTATATAGATTCAAATATAAGGGGGATATTTTCCTAATATAAACATAAAATAATATTTATCTAGGTTTATATATCATTTCAAACCATATCTTTTTTAGTGACTCCTTTTTTAACCATATTTAACCTTAATCATTGTAATAACTATTTCAATATTAATGGTTTATAATTTTAATTATAAGGTAAATATGGGACCATATTTTTCTAAGGGTTGAAATTTAATACCATATCATATAACCATTTTTCAGGTTCAGTATTTTTATGATTTAAAAAAAATTAAAAAAATCATTTTTTATAAAATATCATTAATGTCATTTTTACACAATTCATTTAATAAGACTTTTAGTGGAATCAAAATAAATATGGAATTATATTATAAATCATTTAAAAATTTCATTTATTTTATATTCATCTAATATTTTTTTGTTAATTATAACTCACATTACAAATATTACTTTTATTGTTTTTAAAACCATTTTCAATATTTTTCTACTGCTTAAAAAAGCATTGTTCCAATATTACATAATAATTTAATGTAATCATGTCATATATAAAAAATAAAAAAATTCCATGTTAAAAAAATTCCTTTAAATTTAAAATAACCATTTATAACTAAACATAATTTTTTTGTATCCCAATCGCAAACTATTATGGTTATTAAAAGCAAGAAATTGTCATTTTTCAATTTTTCAATAACTTAATTATTATAAAGGTAAAAATAATATAAAAATGGAATAAAAGGATAAGTTTACTAATTATGGATGATTTTGGAAGAAATAGACTCATAAAAAGAAATAAACACATCATTTTAATAAAATTCAAGCCTTGTCATGTTGGTTTTTAAAATTAATTTCCAAACATACCCTTTACTGAGACAATAAATTTTACCACTATTACTATTCGTGATTTATAAAAAAAGTGTCTTATTTTCCAAATGTAAAAATTATGAATCCAAATATTAAATTAATTTTATTTGATTAAATATCTACAATTTTTAAAAATTAATTTAAAAATAAATCTCCAAGATGTGATGAAAAACTATTTTCTAGAAAATTTCGATTTAGTGCCAAATAATTGACTTATATTAAAATTATATAAAACGATAATCCCAGTGGGATTAATTTGATTAATATAAATAAAATGGATATTATATCACTTTAGTACCAATTCCAAAATAAAATGGTTATTTTTAAATTACTTATTTTAATGAAAATAAATGAATGTTTTACAAAAATTAATATTTTTTATGATTCATTGAAAAATAAAAATCCTAAAAAACCTAAAATTAACAAAATTATTAAATGAATAAAAATTATTTCATTGTCACATATTAATATTTTAATATTTTTTCTTAGACATTTTAAACTTTTTAGTGCAAGTAAAGTAATATATCAAAGAAATTATATATTTTTAAAGATAAATTTATCATATAATCATTATCTATTGTATTCAACCCATCATATAAGAATTTAACCCTTGAAATTTTATCATAGTGAATAAAAAACTAATGATACTTCTTAATCATCACATCCTAGGGTTTACATGAAGATTCCTCAAATTTATGATTATTCTAGAAAAAACATTGTCTAGATCAGTGATCTTATATCGCAACGCGTTCTCTCTATGATTAAAAATCTTCACAGATTGTTCCTAATAATATATATCATTATCTATAATAACAAAGTCATAGTTTATTATATGAAAAATATCATGTATGTACTTATTTAAGATAGATTCATGGAATACATCAGGAACTTGAGAATGTTTTGGTGGAAATGCTGGGTGATATTCTACCACTCTGATACGAACAATAATATCAAGGGGAAAAATATGTCTTGGGATCATCCATATATTAATTAAAATAATTAAACTATTCTTCCAATAATATATTAATAGGAATACCAATTAACTAACCATGAACTCTAGATATCATTGATTATTATCAACATAACTTCTTTATCGACTATGGGTTTCCCTTATGTGTTTTTGGAATGAATCTATCTTTAATTTACATTTAATCAGATAGATAAATTCATAATATAGTTAATTATCTATCTCTATCCCAAAATTTTGGATTTTTCAACATCCTTCTATAGAGGGATTCTTAGGGAGTCATCGGAATGCTTGAGTGAAATCTATTGTCTTAAGAATATTCAAACAAATGAATTTTTTTAATCCAAAACACCCTTGAAATATATGAAAAAATATCTTAACATGTTTTCTAGATTTTTAATGTTCTTATTAAAGAGAATATCATCCTATGGATGAAAAGGTGTATTGGAACATGAATTTATATTCAGAACCTACTGAAGGACTATTCAAAATTTCAAGTTAAACCTCGTATCCTTGTCTACTAAAATTGAGAGTATTACTCCATAAAATATAAAAAAAACCATCACATATAACTTTTTAAGCTGATCAATAGAAAAATATTCTATAATAGTGATAAATATCACTTATTTTGTAAGGATATCAACAAAAACCCAAAAAATAATTATTCCCTTTGGATTTTTTTGGGATAATGAGGATTAAATTCAAGGTAATGTATTCTCATTTTTATTATAGTATGGTTAATTAATCAAAAATACACTTATAATTATATATATAATTCCTTAATTTCTAATACACTAGGCATAAAGATACATACTTTGTCGTCTCCCCTTTTATGTTATCCCACCAGAAATAATCTTTCAAAACTCTATACATCATTGAAATATCATGAAAAATTGATAATGATGAAATATAACCTTCATCCAAAATATCCTTCTTCAAATTTTTTATTTATGGTACACATACTCAATTTCTAAAAAATATCATTCAATCATTATCATTGAACTCTAGAACATTCCTCACATTATTTTGTAATTTCATTTCTTCCATTTGGGCCTTATTAATCCTATCATGCATTAATGATTGATCATTCACATGAGAATGATAATATCAACCCTATTTACTCAATATTTCAAGATTAAACATATATAAATACATAAATATTTTATCTATTTCAATCCTCACCATGTAAAAATATTTGTTGTCTTTCTAACATAGAGCATCATCTACATTGTTTTCCTTACCAATGTTGTATTGTATCGAGCATTCATGATCAATAATCAACTGTAACCATATTTTCTAGCATATATTCAAATACTTTAGTGTAGATATATACTTTATGATTTTTGTATCAGTATATGTATCACACATTTCACCGTACAAATATTTCCTTCAAATATTCCATGAAAAAAATTTCCATTACCAACTCCAACTCATTAATCATGAAATTATACTAACCATATCATTATACATGAGGATTCATCCCATTAAAATCATTCAAATATCAATATATATCTAAAAAAATCTCTATTATAGGTTTGTGTCAAAACCATAATGATAACAAACCTTATCATTAATTTATTGAAACTCTCCTTAAATTCATCTAACCACCAAAACATAACCCACTTCTGAGTAAACATTGTGAGTGTATTTGATTATCATGAGAAATTTTTCAAAATGTGATTGTAGTATCCATAAAACCAAATAAAACATTATATATTGGTTATTAGGTCCATCCATGTCTGTTACTTAATTACTTCAGTTATTGAAGGCTCCATAGTTATACCCTCTATTAAAATTATATAAACCAAAAATGATAATTTTTTATCACAAAAATTCACACTTGGTAAATTTTTTATATAGTTTCTCATCCCTTAGAGTCATCATCCCAGTCCAGAAATATTCTCTATACAATTTATTTTTCATTTAATATATATGATAATTTTCCATTAATATGACCAAAAAATTATCATGGTAATCTATAATGACTATATTCATTAAATCAATGAATAACTGCTAAGTCAAAATGATATTATACTAAATTCATGAGGACCAAAAATCATACGGAAGGCATCCATGGGTATATCATAATTCTTGACCATTATCTGATGACATTCTAGATCAAAGATTATTCTTGGTATAATATGTATCTCCTCATAATTGATCAGAAAAGTCACTAAAACTCGGTAGAGGATACTAATTCTTAAAATTAATCTTGTTATGTTCTTGATAAACAATGAAAAGAGGAATTAACTAATATTTATTATTAATAAAAAGAAGAGGTACATACCACAGTGAAGCAGTAGGTTTGATGATACCCATATCAAAATTATCCTAGATTTTCATCTCCAATTACTAAAACTCAACCAGGTATTTTCTATATGGAATCTTCTAAATAGGATTATCGCCAGGTATGAGTTTTGTTAAAATATATACTTGATAATTTATGGTAATTCTACCCAAGTCATCGAGAATGAAATTATAAAACTATATTCAAATAGGTATATCATTAATATTGTGCATCTCATATACCATATAAGAAAAAAATCCACCATGAGTAGCTAATAAAATGCATATCATGGAAGTAATTTTCATTGGGATTTTAGTGTAACAACCCGAGATTTTATGAAAAGTATTATTTTTAATTTCATTAATGTCTTCTTTTGTACGCTACACCAAGATGATCTTGCGCAACATGCATCCCTGACTTGGTTTTCATTACACGCAATCGCGACCATCCACGATAGCGTGTGTTGTACGCAATACTGAGTTTTGTTAAACAAAGATATATTATTATAATATTATTATAGACTAGCCGTTATGAATAGTATTAACTAAATTTAAAATTTTATAACTTTATTATTCATCTTACATATTTTCTAAAACATGGTATGAGAACTAAATAAATTTTTCGGCTAAAATAAGTATTTTTAAAAAAATGCAGTTTTGCTACCTTTTGATGGCGCACCCACTTTAAATCTAGTTTTTGACATTTTTATAAGTTCAATTTGACAAAATAGAATCCTTCCTTGGAATATGGATATAAATATTTAACTGGGATAAATTTTTCATATTATTCTGATAACTTTCATATTTTGATGAATAGTAAAAACACGCTATATTTTAATTAAAAACAACTTATTTCATCGCAATAATTTATATGGTTAGATTATCTTTTTAATTGGTTTTAAAGTTTAATTAGAATATATTTTTACCATTTAATCCAATTTTGGTCATTGGAATTAATTTCAGTTTGAAATTGGATATAAACAAGTATCAATCTTTTAATAGTTATTGTTTCTTAAAAACATGCTATTTGTTTTGATAACGGGAATTAATTTTAAAATTAGTTAGTTCCACTTCTATTTTTTGAATTTATAAAAATAGAAATCAATTTTGAGTTCGGAATATCAAATAATGCTTAGGTTGAATTTTCGGTATTTTTCGGAAAAACTGCAATTTTCGATGAATTGTGAAACCACTTAGTAGTAGTTAAAAAACTGACTTTTTCATTTAAATGAAATTTTAAAACTACTGTGAATTTAATTTAGAAAATATTATAGACATGGTTAATATCAAGGACTAAAATTTGGTTCAATGAGATGAAAAAATTTTTTGGTGATTAGTAACTTTTTACTTTTTTTACCACGGTTAAAAGTAAATAGAGTAATTAAGGGTAAAAATGATATTATTATTACCCTTAAACATGTCCTAATTCTATTGGATAAGTATAATTAGACCAAAAAAAACCTTAGGAATAACAAATGACCATTTAGGCCCACTTAGATTAGATTAGGACATTTAATATTAATTTATTTAAAGAAGGGTTAAAATAGTTAAAATCAAAGTTTAATAAGTAAATCATTTTTAATTTAGCTTTATACATAAGATAAATTCCACTATAAATATTCATTAGAAATATAAAAATATTTCCTACATAATGGTATTTTATTTATAATTTTTAGACATTATATTATTTAATTTATTTATGACACAAAGATGAGGCAGTAATTATCTTATTAATGAAATATTGACATAATTGATGTTATAAATACCCAAATAAATGTAATTTGAGACTTTTTATGAATTTCACTAATTTTATAGGTTAATGTGACATATTAAATTATATATATTTAACTTTTTTCGAACTAATCATTTTTTTTATTTTCACAAAAATCAATTACAAAATAGTGTCAAAATTGACATAAAATTGTTTTTAAAACAACTATTATAATATTAATTGTTATTTTATTCTTAAAAATCTAAGGATAGGAAAAATGACTTAGATAAGGTTTTATATATTAATAATAAATAACTTGGGGTTCTTTTGTATTGTTATAACATGTTTATTAACCATATAGTGTAAGAAAACAAGAAGACACTGTAAAAGTAAAATTATTTAACTTAAGGTTAAATCTAAATGATAAGGTTAAAATAGAAACCTAAACATGTCTAAATTATATTGGATGAGATTATTTCGACCCATAACCACATTATCTTCTAAATAAATCAATTTTTAGCTATTAAAAACCGAATATGACTTTATAATAAAATAATATTTTTAGTTTTTCCAAAGGTGCCCCTCCCCTCCCTTATAAAAGGGCACCTCCTCCCTTTCTTCCTTACACCGATTTGAGCCTTAAAGATTGGCCAAACCCTACCAAATTTTCTTCTCCACTTCCATAGAAACATCCTAGATGTTCTGTTATTATTCGAAGACAAATTTTAGTCCCCTAAGAGGATGTCTCAAAGATGCGCTTCAAAGAAGAGGTAATGTCTGTTACCGATTCTTTCAACTTTATTTATTCTTACACTTCTTCTTCTTTAGTTGTCTCATTATTAAGTAATAACATAAGTATAAACCATATAATGATATATTATTATAAGTTTGAAACAACCCTATTTCAGCATCTATTCATCCTACGGAAAACGAAATCACCACGCGTGCGTACGTACGGAATACCGTCTCCACGCCGTGGTGAAATCTGTTTTTCCACCAACACCTTACATGGATGGGTATAATGGTGTAAATAATAACTATATATGGTTATTATAACATCATACTGATTCTGATATATTATACCATTCACTCCAATTCTATTCAATAATTATGGGAATGATATCATCGCTCGTGCGTACGTACAGACTACCGTCTCCACTACGCGATGAGATTCATTCTCCATGTTAACCATACATGAATGATCATAAAGTTTATAAAATGAATAATAATGAAATATATGAAATAATAATGCTACTGGATTTATTTATATATATATTTGTCATCTATTTAGTTTCATTCAATTCAATAAGCTAACGAAAACAGCGTTCATGCGTACGTAAGGCCTACCGTCTCCATGAACGGTGTATTTCATTCCTTTTATCGATCTATATTATATATATGTATACGAGGAATATATATAAATCATTTTTTACATTCTAGAATTATGTAAATCAGGATATAAGTAATAATATCAAGAACGACAAGTCGAAACATATACGATAAATGAAATTATTTTACCAAAAACTTTGCTTTAACATTGAATTTACAAAAGAACGGGTAATATGAAGTCATAAGTTAAACATATATGATATCATAACAATTAATATGATTCTGTAATAAGTCAATGACATTTTTTACATCATTATAAAGGAGGTTCGGATACGTACAAAGCATATCGGACCTAAGGTAAGGGATAACTTTTCCAATCTCATTCTTCTCCGAGATTGTTTATTCGTAAGTATTTACTGGGGTTATTGTTCTCATCCATGTCCATGTTTCCTAAAAATGGTTTCATGTATGTTTAATGTCCTTTTTACCCATTTTTGTCTTTTACTACATGGTATGTATGGAATCTTTCTTTTATGAGGTACTTTTTGACTTTTCCAGTAAAAGTACGAGAAGAATGTTTTTTAACTTATACGGCATGAAAGGATTTTTACGGTTTTATAAAGCCTTATTTTCATTAAGCTTCCTCCAAAATATCTCCTGACTATTTTCAACAAAATATCTTTCTTTTAAAATTGCATGACGTTTTGTGAAAAGAAATTGATTTTGAAAAAGAAAGGATATTTTCCTCAAGAATTCATTTCAAGTGTTTTATCAATACCATTTTCCATCTAAAATGAAATTATTTCATATGTGTATGTTTCAAGTATCATGTCTCTATGATTTACACGGTTTCACTTTTCTTATTATGAAATGATATACATTTCTTTTATATGGATTATGTGATGATGGGATGATGTTTATGAAACCCATTTTATTTGTTGGGTTATTATGAATAATTTATGTTTATTTTGTGGAACAAGTAAGGATGATTTCATTATGAGATGGGTGGGACCTATATCTCCCTCCAATGAATTGGGTAAAGATTTATATCTCATGAGATAGACATGGCTGGAATGGTAAGTTAATCTGGTCCAGTGTTACAGGACTGAAACAAGGAGAGAACTCGATTCCGAAAGGGGCTTTGTCCACTAAGATGGTCTTGGCACAAATGCCTTGGATACTATGTAAATCATAACATATGCTTAATGGTTTCCACAATTACATGTTTTATTCCCATACTATTTTATTTTGATTGATGTTACCTTATGATATATGCCTTACGTACTTCCAAGATTCATGTCTTTTCTCAAGATTTTGATGTTTAGATTTTATGTTCAAGATTTTTCATTCAAATATTTATGGATTGTTTTATGTTCTCTATGCTTACCCTTACTGAGAATTTGAGCTCACCCTTTTTATGTTTTTTTCCCCAGGATATAAAGAATGGTTTTAGGTAAGAAGAAAAATGGAAGATCTTTATTGGAGATGTTGAAGATCTTTCACCATGATTAGAAGATTACGTTCCAAGATTCCAAAGACACTAAACTATTACAGTCCTTGTGTGTATGTTTTTGTTATTTACTAAGTATTCCGCAAAAGTAATGTATTTTCCATGTACGTCAAGCTTTGGGTCTCTATAGTTGGTATCAGAGGAAAGGTTTAGTCAACCTTTGGAAACTAGGATGCAAAAACGTTAGTGATATCCCTAGAGATATTTCTAAGGTATGTCTATGGATGTCCCTAAGGTTAAGTATACATATAGGTTATAGTCCTAGAATTGTGCTAAAGATCTTACAATTAAACCTAAGATGTTAGATATTTAAGGTACTCACCCTTTATTATGTTGTTTTCTTAGCATTATTTTTGCCTCTCACAGAATTATTTTTGTGTTTTAGTCAATTGAGGGAACCAAAAGGAATTCGGTTAAAATTGAATCCAATGGAAAAATTGGTGACTATGAGCAACAAAATTGTGTAATGCCTAGAGAGAAAGATATTTTGATTATGCTGAATCGGTCATCGCGATATATGACTAACAAGGTGAAATTTATTTGTGTGCTTAATTCATCAAATAAGGGGAAGGTAGACTTTTATACATGTTCGCATGTTGAGGATCATAAATAAAGGAAGATTGATATTTCTAATGAAGGGAAGTAGAACCTTGAGGAATACCTCAAATGGAGGGGAAGATGTTATCTGTGTGGAGAAAAGGGTTATAGAGTGACAGACTGTTATGGAGTTCAATGTCTTATTTGTGGAGAACATGGTCATTACCCAACTCAATTCCCTGACCTAAAAAGTTACTTCTAAATCAAGGAAGGACTTATTCCAGGACATTCATTGAAGAGGATTGATTAAAGTTTTTATGTATTGGTATTAAAGTATAATGTTGTTGAGGTACATTTATAGTGTATTAGAATATTTTTGTATTATTCTATTGTGGTTTTCAAAAATTTTATGGTATCGGTAACCATGGAAAGTGATTGAGATATTTTTGGAAATAATATGATATGCTCATAATGAGGGGATAAGGAGAAAATGAAATGTTTGAGAGTATACATGAGCTCATGACTGATATAAGGAAATAGTTATATCATGGTTTGAGTATATAGAATTTTGGGGTTTTGGTATGTGGAAAGAGTTAACTTTTGATAGAAATCATGTTTTCACTAATGTTTAATAGGTATTTATTTTTCAATAGAATGAATGATTAAGGTATTCAAATGATTGGAATGTGACCAACAAGATATATGGGGGATAAATGATGGTATTCACATGCTTGGTTGATGACATTTCAAGTAATCATTTTCTTTATACTATGAGCTTGGACCGAAGTATTTTAGATAAAGATTGGAATGGATTGTGTTGGACATAAGTTAGTATTGTTTAAGGATAGAAGTTTTTTTGATATTATTGATGGGATGTTATAGTAATGTAGTTTTAAAAAAAGGACAACCTATAGGATGGGAGATAGCCCATCGCGTCGGACAAGGCTGTGGGAATTGAACCCACAACTGAAGTGCGACAGGCCTTTATGGCCTACCAATTTCCTACAAGAAGTTCATTTTTAGTATAAACAAGTTTTATTACATTAATAATTATGATATATAATGTATATGTCCATTTTAGGAACCATATATGATTAATCTCACTACAGATGGACTTCTGTATTTTTGATAACTTTTATAACCTTTTTTTGAGACAGATGGAATGACCCATCATTCTATCGCATGATCTGCTAACACTTCACGAATGACAAATTCAACTTCATTTTTTAAGGTATGAAGTGGAAATTGTCCAAATAATGACCAACGGTGAGACTGTACCAAAATCACAAAAGTATTTATTATAATTCAAAATTCATCAACTTTAGGGAAATGATCTTGAATACCAAAAATGTTGTCCTAGTGCCCTTATATCTGATGAATCAGATGGTACCTTAGATCATCACAAAACTATGGCTTTGTGATTGATGTCTTTTTCATAGCCATGTTCTCTACCACTCTCCATCAGAACTTGATGGTTAGATTTTTCTTCCATATCCATATTTTCACCTATGTTCTCCTATGTGGAAACCCAGTGATGAGTTAATTTGGGTAACCGTTACGTTTCATACTTTATTTTTTAAAGCCATGTTTTGGTATTCCTTTTTACGATGTGGGTTTCTATTAAAGAAACTTTCAAGTAGTAAACCATTTATAACCCCGACGAATTTCGAAGGAGAAATTCATTTTAAGGGGGGTAGAATGTAACAACCCGAGATTTTATGAAAAGTGTTATTTTTAATTACATTAATGTCTTATATTATATGATACACCAAAATGATCTTGCACAACACACATCCTTGACTTGGGTTGCATTACACGCAATCGCGACCTTCCACGATAGCGTGTGTTGTACGCAATACTGAGTTTCCCTAAACAACGATATATTATTATAATATTATTATGAACTAGACGTTATAAATAGTATTAACTGCATTTTTAATTTTATAACATTATTATTCATATTACATATTTTCTAGAACATGGTATGAGAACTAAATATATTTTTTGGATAAAATAAGTATTTTTTTAAAAAAAAATGCAGTTTTGCCGCCTTTTGATGGCGCACCCACTTTAAATCAAGTTTTTGACATGTTTATAAGTTCAATTTGACAAAATAAAATTCTTCCTTGGAATCTGGATATAAAAATTTAATTGGGATAAATTTGTCATATTATTCTGATAACTTTCATATTTTGATGAATAGTAAAAACACGCTATATTTTAATTGAAAACAACTTATTTCATCTCAATAATTTATATGGTTAGATTATCTTTTTAATGGTTTTTAATGTTTAATTAGAATATATTTTTACCATTTAATCCAATATTGGTCATTGGAATTAATTTCACTTTGAAATTGGATATAAACAAGTATCAATCTTTTGATAGTTATTTTTTCTTAAAAACACTCGATTTGTTTTGATAACGGGAATTAATTTTAAAATTAATTAATTCCACTTATATGTTTTGAATTTGGAAAAATAGAAATTAATTTTGAATTCGGAATATCAAATAATTCTTCGGCTGAATTTTTGGTATTTTTCTGCAAAACTGCAATTTTTGATGAATAATGAAACCACTTAGTAGTTGTTAAAAAACCGAGTTTTCATTTAAATGAAATTTTACCACTTCTGTGAATTAAATTTAGAAAATCTGAGATACATGGTTAAAATGAAGGACTAAAATGTGGTTCAAAGAGATGAAAATAAGTTTTGGTGAATAGTATCTTTTTACTTTTTTACCACGGTTAAAAGTAAATAGGGTAATTAAGGGTAAATAAGATATTATTATTACCCTAACACATGTCCTAATTCTATTGGATAAGTTTACTTCGACCAAAAACAACCATAGGAATAAAAAATGACCATTTAGCCCCACTTGGATTAGATTAGGACATTTAATATTAATTTATTTAAAGAATTGTTAAAAATGTTAAAATCAAAGTTTAATAAGTAAATCATTTTTAATATAGGTTTATTCATAAGATAAATTCGACTATAAAATTTAATTAGAAATATTAAAAGATTTAATATATAATGGTATTTTATTTATAATTTTTATAAATTAAATTATTTAATTTACTTATGACACAAAGATGATGTAGTAATTATCTTATTAATGAAATATTGACATAATTGATGTTATAAATACCCAAATAAATGTAATTTTAGACTTTTTATACATTTCACTAATTTTAAAGGTTAATATTACATGTTATTTTTTATTTATTTAACTTTTTTAGAACTAATCATTCTGTTATGATTTTCAAAAAAAAAAATTACCAAATGGTGTCAAAATTGACAGAAAATAGTTTTTAAAACAAATATTATAATATTAATTGTTATTTTATTCCTAAAAATCAAAATTTAGTCCAAATGACTTGTATAAGGTTATATATATTAATAATAAACAACGTGGGGTTCGTTTGTCTAGTTATAGTAAGTTTATTAACCATATAGTGTAAGAAAACAAGAAGACATGGTAAAAGTAAAATTATTTAACTTAAGGTTAAATCTAAATGATAAGGTTAAAATAGAAACCTAAACTTGTATAAATTATATTTGATGAGATTATTTCGACCCATCCCCACATTAGCTTCAAAATAAATCAATTTTGAGCTATTAAAAACCGAATATGACTTTATAATAAAATAATATTTTTAGTTTTTCCAAAGGTGCCCCTCTCCTCCCTTATAAAAGGTCACCTCCTCCCTCTCTTCCTCACACCACTTTGAGAAATCAAGATCGTCCAAACCCTTACAAATTCTCTTATACACTTCCATAGAATCATCTTATAGGTTCTTTTCTTCTTCAAAGACCAATTTTAGTGCCCTAAGAGGAGGTCTCAAAGTGGCGCTTCAGAGAAGAGGTAATGTCCGTTACCGATTCTTTCAACTTTATTTCTTATTCCACTTCTTCTTCTTTGGTTGTCTCATTATGAAGTAATAACATCATTATTACTCATATACTGATATGTTATTATAAGTATGAAACAACCATATTTCACCATCTATCCATCCTACAGAAAATGAAATCACCATGTGTTTGTACGTACGGAATATCGTCTCTACGTCGTGGTGAAATCTGTTTTTCCACCAACACCTTACATGGATGGGTATAATGGTGTAAAGAATAACTATATATGGTTATTATAACATCATACTGATTCTGATATATTATACAATCCACCCCAAATCTATTCAATAATTATGGGAATGATATCATCGCTCATCCGTACGTACGGACTACCGTCTCCACGACGCGATGAGATTAATTATCCATGTTAACCATACATGAATGATCATAAAGTTTATATAATGAATAATAATGAAATATATGAAATAATAATGCTACTGGATTTACATATATATATATTTATGTCATCTATTTAGTTTCATTCAATTCAATAAGGTAACAAAAACAGCGTTCATGAGTACGTACGGCCTACCGTCTCCATGAACAGTGTATTTCATTCCTTTTATCGATCTATATTATATATATATATATGATGAATATATATAAATCATGTTGTACATTCATGAATTATGTAAATCAGGATATAATTAATAATATAAAGAACTACAAGTCGAAACACATATGGTAAATGAAATGATTTTACCCAAAATGCTGCTTTAACATGGAATTTACCAAAGAAAGAGTAAAATAATGTCATAAGTTAAACATATATGATATCATAACAATTAATATGATTCTGTAATAAGTCAATGTCATTATTTAAATCATTATACAGGAGGTTTGGATATGTATAAAGCATATCAGACCTAAGGTAAGGGATAACTTTTCCAATCTCATTCTTATCCGAGATTGTTTATTCGTAAGTATTTACTAGGGTTATTGTTCTCATCGATGTCCATGTTTCCTAAAAATGTTTTCAGGTATGTTTAAAGTCCTTTTTACCCATTTTTTACTTTTACTACATGGTATGTATGGAATCTTTCTTTTACGAGGTACTTTTTGACTTTTCCAGCAAAAGTACGAGAAGAATGTTTTTTTAACTTATAAAGCATGAAAGGATTTTTACGGTTTTATAAAGGCTTATTTTCATGAAGATTCCTCCAAAAGATTTCATGACTATTTTCAATAGAATATCTTTCTTTTAAAATTTCATGACATTTTGTGAAAAGAAAATGATTTTTAAGAACAAAGGATATTTTCCTCAAGAATTCATTTCAAGTGTTTTATCAATACCATTTTCCCTCTAAAATGACATTATTTCATATGTGTATGTTTCAAGTATCATGTCTCTATGATTTACATGGTTTCACTTTTCTTATTATGAAATGATATCCATTTCTTTTATATGGATTATGTGATGATGGGATGATGTTTATGAAACCCATTTTATTTGTTGGGTTATTATGAAGAATGTGTGTTTGTTTTGTGGCACAAGTAAGAATGATTTCATTATGAGATGGGTGGGAACTATATCTCCCTCCAATACATTGGGTAAAGATTTTTATCTCATGAGATAAACATGTCTGGAATGGTAAGATAATCTAGTTCAGTGTTAGAGGACTAAAATGAGGAGTGAACTCGATTCAAAAAGGGACTTTGTCCACTAAGATGGTCTTGGCAGCAATGCCTTGGCTACTATGGAAATCATAACATGTGCTTAATGGTTTCCACAATTACATGTTTTATTCCCATACTATTTTATCATGATTGATGTTACCTTATGATATATGCCTTACGTACTTCCAAGATTCATGTCATTGCTCATGATTTTGATGTTTAGATTTTATGTTCATGATTTTGCATTCAAATATTTATGGATTGTTTTATGTTTTATGTGATTACCCTTACTAAGCCTTTGAGATCACCCTTTTTATGTTTTGTTTTCTCCAGGATATAAAGAAATGTTTTTGGTAAGAAAAAAAGGGAAGATCTTTATGGGAGATGTTGAAGATCTTTCACCACGATTAGAAGATTACGTTCCAAGTTTCCAAAAACACTAAACTATTACGATCCTTGTGTGTATGTTTTTGTTATGTACTAAGTATTCCGCAGAAGTAATGTAATTTCCATGTACGTCAAGCTTCAGGTCTCTACATTTAGTTTCATCCTAGACCTGACATACTATAGAAGGTCAATTAGAAATTGTGAATGTAATTTCACTTCCATGAAAAATGATATAGAATATAAACTTATTAAGCCAATATATACCCAAAATTACATCAAATTGAATAAGATAAAGAATAAAAATATTTATACGAATCACATTACCATAAAATGTTATCAAAGATGGGCTATGTGGTTGATATGTGATCATCCTACCACTAAGATTTTTCCCTTATAACCAATCATCTTATCATTGTGGTGATTATGTGATACCAATAGAAAATTCATAAAATATAAAAGAGTGGGTGAAGTATAATCAAATATAATATCAGTTCTTACAGAGTGGATTATAAGTGTACCTTTAACCACATCACATGGAACTTCCACTTCATCTATAGTAATTACATATACTTCACCTTCTACCCTTAGATTATTTTATGATAAGTTCCCTTGATTCTTAGTGAACTATTTTGAATAATGTTCCATATTTTTATAGTTAAAGCACTGTATATGAGTGGTTTATTTATTTACCTTACATTCACTAGCTAGATGAACCTTATCTTAAATTTTATAACAAAATCCCATGATATTCAAGTATTTTATAATATGATTATTTCCACAATTTCTCCATGATAATAATTGATTTGTTCCCTTTATTCTTTATTAGTATCTTCCAATTTTCTTACTTCATAGATATCCTCTTATTCTCTTGATTTCCCTTGAAGACATAAGATCTAAAAAGTTCTATCTATGTCTTAATGGACTGAAAATTATTTTTTTATTAAGAAAGACACTTTTGAGGAAAAATTGATAAACCATAAGTCCAACAAGAACCAAACAGCAACAAGCAGAAGATCAGAAACAATCTCACCCAAGCATAAGCATCAACCGCAGGCTCCAAAGAAGGACCACTCAGCGATCCCATGCAAGCATGGTCCCTCCCTTTCGGTACATAGCTTAAGACTTTCAAATAAAATGTCAGTCTTATATTCTGGATTATATATATTGTCTAAAGCATACCTAGATAATCTTGTGAAGTTAGCCTCATACTCTACAACACATTTTTTCTTCCTTTAACTTTAATATAAGAAAATTTTCCTCTATTTTATCTTATTATTATCATGGGAATTATTTATTGATGAATATAATATTAAATTTATCTATTTCATGATTTAAATTTATTCAACCACTTTAGTTTTTTGGATCAATGACCGCCATTAATTAGAATATACTCACTAACAATAAACACAGAAAACTAAATTTTTACTTGTATTACATCCCAATGCCAATAATATCTTCTAGAGAGACTCAATCCATTTTTTAGGTACCAACGGATTAGAAGTTCTAATAAAATATGGAGGGCTTTGTCACCTGAAGTGATCCAACGTATATGAATCATGTTGTGGAACAATAGGTCCTTCAAAATGGGAAATTTTATTCATCCTAACATGGGTCAGCTTCATTATTATATACATGATCATCTCAAGTAAAAAATTATCTATATTTTCTTTCTCATCAGGTAAATCCTTATATTTACTATGAGGGTTCATTACCATTCTTCCATTATCCACTATCACTAAATAATGGAAAAAACAAGGTTAGATAGTAATCGACATTAATATTTCTCCATAAAATAAAAAACCCTATAATGTTAAAAAAAATTAAGATACTATAAGTTATTAACACAATTATCATGTTATCTATGTTTATTTAAAGTCTAGTTCCCATGTATTCCTAAAAAAAAGCATTGATACCGATTATAGAAACCTGAAATCCAATAAATGAGTGTTTGGGTATTCTTTATTACATATGTACAAGATACAAGGGATCTCAACCTATAGGATCGATCAGTTTAGAATTCCTAATGAACTATATACATTAATTAATTCTATATCACATTGGAAATATAAAATATATAGCATAAAATTTATTCTTTCATAATTTATATTATTCATAATATCCTTTCTCTTATCCTGAGTAAAGGAAAAAAATAAACAGTGAGATCTAATTCTTAAAAATATTTAAATATAATGGAAGTTATCATGAGTAAATATGAAATTATCAATAAAGGTAAATAATTTAATGAAGTTCAATTCAATCAATATAATGAGTAAAAAATTAATCCATGGACAATATCAATGGAGTAATATCCTAGATAATGCTAACTGAATTTTTAATATAGGAAATTCTTATGAGATCAAACATAATTATATCATTACCATTTATTCCTTGTTCTATAATTTTTTAATCTATGGTTAGGTATAACCAAAACCCATTTAATAATTTTAACAAACTGGTTTTTTACATGATACTTGATGCAATGAGGGTCTATCTATAACTGGTCCACACCCATACCTACTTTACCAATTCATTCGATATATATTGAATGATCAATTAAATTCATTAAAATATAAATTATCACCAAATATATGTATTTAATAAATAATGTGTAATATTAATATTTCCCCAGTCAATTAAATGGATTTCATGCTAAAACACTACATATAGAAATAGTATATGGTTTTTCTAATAATCATATCACTGATAAGAAATAATAGGGTTTTTAACATAAATTTTATTTAAAATGAAAAATAAACACAATAAATCGATTATTTTAAGTGAATGTTAATGGACACAAAATTATTAAGAGATAATAGATGTTCATTAGTTAATTATGAATATAGGTTTTGTAATAAAATCATGTACTTTGGATAACTATATAAAATGGAATAAAACCAATAAAATATAATCTAATTAAATTTTATTCTTTATAAAACCATAAAATCCTTTTTAAAGAAATCAAATATAATGAAACAGTTATGTAAATTTCCATTAACATCATATACATTAAAAATACACATTGTTTGGAATTCAACATGAAAGTCAAAAATTATCAATTCATAAAAACATTACTAAGATAAATTTTAAAACATTTAAAAATTCCAATAATAAATAAAATATCCTTAATAAATCATTTTAGTAAATAAAGAAATTAATTTTGTAAAATAATTTGGAAAAATATGCACATAGAAAAAAATATACATGATTAAATGAGAAAGAAGATTGATTTTTTCTTAAAAAAATATCAACTTAATTCAAATTATAAATATAGAATAATTTTGGATAAAACATAGAAACTTCTAAAATATCTAGTTGATTCGAAACTTTTTGGATTTTATAATTGATACATTATAATATTCCTTCATTGAATATAATTTAAATCCAAAAAATGAGATTGTAATATAAATTATTACCTCTTTAGAAACATTTAAATTATAACCCCTTGAATGATTAAATATGAATTGAAATAATCATAATCACGAATAAGTATATTTTTATTTTAAATACATCATAGGGTCATTATCTACTTCATATAAAATTAAATAGGTTTATAATATAATGTTTGTGTCAATGGAGTGTAAATTGAGTTGAAATTCCTTACATCAAGTTCAACATGCCTAATAAGTGATTTTAACCTCTGGTATAATAAATGTATATTTATTATTCATAAAAAACAGATCCATATATATATATATAATATTATAGTAAAACCCTATGACATATTATCACCTATTTATTAATAATCGTTATTATTAACATTGTTTGAGGTGTTAATTACTTCCATTTTTCATAAGATTTTTTATTCGGTTGTTCTGATAATTATTCTTTTGATTATTATTCCATCATATATAGAATTTTAATAATGATATAAATATAAATATATATATATGATATATTCACTATATATATAAACTCATCCATAAAGGTATGTATTGAAAAATGAATTACATCATTCATGGAGATGGTAGGTCATACATGTGCATGAATGCTCCTTTCACTTATCAAATGATGGAATGAAAGATAGGTAAAAATTATTCACATTTTCAAAAACATTATAATATCATATATATCTTATATATTTATTAAATTTATTCTTATTACCATTTCTATAAATCATAAATGAAAAACAGATTGTATCGCTCTGTGGAGGTGGTAGTCTACATGTACACACAAGTGACGTTATAGTTTTCCAATTAATTTAAAGAAAAGAAGGTAGATATGATATTACGTTTTAAAAAGAGAATAAATATTTCATAAATATCATATGCATTACTTATTTTCATATTTATAACCAACCAGGTAAAGTGGTGGTGAAAAAGAAATTATTATTCTATGTGAGGATGGTTAATCATACGTACACACGAGTGATGTTCTCACTTCTCATATAATAGAATAGAGATGTAAAATCATTATACCATGATAATATTAGAGTATAAATATTTTTTTAATATGATATAATAATTTTAGGAATGTTATAGTATATATATACGATGTATAAGAAGAAATGAACATGAAAGAGTCTGTAAAGACGATTACCACTTCTTCATCAGACCCCCTTTAGATTCTTTCTAAAGGAACCATGGAATGGTCTTCTAATAAAACAATACCCTAAAATTTTTGGATTTTTAATTTTATAATATAATTATTTTTGGTTTTTTGGTGATATATGGTCTAATTTAATGTAAATAAAATATATCTGGATTTCCCTTTTATAAATGAGGGAAGGGTAACTCTTGTAATTTTTAAAAATATAAAAATATAATAATGTCTTGTTCTAGGAAAAGTGATTCCAAAATAGAATTTATTATATGATAATGAGGATATATTCCTAATATTATAATCCAATAAAATTTATATTGTTTTATATGTTATTTTTAACCTAATATTTTTTATTAACCCCTTCATTATTTGTTTTTAACATTAACCACAATAGCATCTACTTCAATATTAAAAGGTTGTAGGTTAACATATAAGGTGTAAATTGGAACATAAATGGACAATTTATTACATTATATACCATAAAATATCTCTTATTTCAATTTTAAAAAATTTTATGATTTTTATATAATATAATAAAATAGCATTTTCATAAAATATCATAAATTTCATTTTTGACATTATTAATTTAATTTGAATTTATATAAATTAATAAAGACATAGAATTAATATAAACATATTCCATGCATACATAGTATGTTATATTAATCTAAATAATATTTGTATAAATATAAATCAACCAAAAATATTACCTTTAGATTTTTTAAAATCAATAACATGATTTTTCAACTACTGGCACAAGTACTATGTCAGTGATGTGTAAGAATTTAAGATAATTACTTAATCTTCAAAAAATAAAAATATATTACCCAGATAAAAAATCATTAATATTTCTAATTTCAATTTATAACAAAACATAAATTTTTTATATCCCAATCACCAAATATGATAGATATTAAAATAAATAAACTGACATTTTTTTAATTTATTTTTTACTTAAATATTATAATTGTCAAAATCAAAGATAAATTGTAATAAAAGGTCATATATTGAATTTTTTATGATTTTGGATGAAATAGAATCATCCAAATAAATAAATACAAGTATTTTAATGAATTATAATCCTTATCACAGTTGTTTTTAACATTAATTGTGTGATTTTCCCTTTTTCGATGTAATAAATTTTACAGCAGTAACTATATATAATTTCTAAAAATAATGGAGTCCTATTTAAAAAATTTGAACCTCTTAATTATAAATATTGAATCCATTTTATATAATTAAATTTGAATAAATTTTATAAATTAATTAAAAAACAATCCAGTAAAATTTAATTAAAAATGGGTTTCAATATAATTTTGTTTTAAGTCTATAATTTGACTTATATCTAAATTATATAAAATTTTGATCCTAATGAAATTAATTATATAATTTTAAATCAAATAGATCTAATATCAATTAAATAAAAAATCCAAATTTAATAGTACACATTAAATTATATGTTTTAGGGAAAAGAAATAATCATTTTATGAAAGTAAGTATTATTCATTATTCCCAGAATAATAATTTTTATTAAAATAATCACAAAAATTTAATCGAAGAGAATAATAAAATTATTAAAAATGAAATAATAGTTTATTAATATTATTTAAATAGTTTTTCACTGTTTTTTTGTACTTGGTGTTTCATGTAATGAAGGATACCAATGAAATTAAATTTATTTAAAGAGAAATATATCATAGAATCTGGGTGTGTTGCAAAACTATGTTAATAAAGTAATCAAAAGGCTTAATGGAGTTATTTAAATGTTTCCAAATATTCAAGAAATATGAAATTAATTCAAGAAAATTGTAGTTTTTTTGGAAAACTCATAATCTTTTAAATAACTTATTGAAACAGCAATTCGTAATGATACTAAATTAAAAGATTTCAAGGGAGTGTCTAAATTAGAGTATAGAAAGCTGAAAAGTATTACTCGATGGATGAATAAAACTGAGGATGATTTATAATTATTTTATAAATATTTTTATAGAATCAAAATATTAACCAAAACAATCTCAAAATATGTGGATTGTATCAACATTGAAGTTCAATAAGGAACAATGTTAATTTATAATCTAAAAACCCTTTATATGAAATAGGATAAAGACAAATCCATCTAGAAAAAGCAAATCAAATCCTTTTAAGAGGATCTTTTGAAGTTGAATTAATTTTTTTCAAATTTATAGAAGAATCAATGTGATATTAGAAATATGTTGTAAATAATTAAAAAACTCTCAAAGAGTGATTATTTATTTTTGAACACTCAAAATTGTTTGAATAAATCAAACATAAACTCTTAGGATGAATGTTTTTATAATATAATTAGATTCGTGATTGATTATATATAATAATTTTTGGAAGAATTATATAATTTATTACATTTATATAAATGTTATCTTATTGATTTTTTATCTATCACTTCATAGAACACTTTCTAAATCCTAAATAACATTTCAAAAATCCCTGAAGTGGGAGAAATAAATAAATTTGAAAGAAATTAAGAAAGGAGTGGAAATTAAAATAGTTAGATAAAGTGAAAATGTTAAAATTATTTAATGTTATAAAATTTAGAGTGAGTAATTTTTTATATAGTTTTAAACATTGATTTTAGATATAAATATTATGTTTTTTGATTCTAAAAAACCGGTATACTTATGAGTCAAAAATATAGTTTCTATAATTTATAAACATACTTTTTAAAATAAAAATCCACTTCCTTTAAACTTTTTACATTTCTAACATTTATAAAACCTAAGTAATTAATATTTTTTTGTAAATTTTTAATTTTATTCATGATAAAGATTATCCAATTTAGCAAAAGTATGTTATTTAGTATTCCAAACAAACATATACATTATACATCAAATAAATAGACACTAAGTTCATTAAACGAAGGTTTGTAAATTCTAGAAGATACTGTATATTGAATTCCACTGGATGAATTTATTCCATATCTATCAGACTAACCATATCAAATAAATACATAAATATCAACCATCTTAACATTTATTAACCTACCGAATAAAAAACACTATACATTTACAAGATTAAGAATGTACAATATACTAGATGGAATTTATATGCACTGTAGTTGTGAAAACCATGATGACCATGAGATGGAGATATTGTAAAAAAATTTCTAAGTAAATAAGGTGTTTTTATTATTTCATTTCAACAGATCATTAGAAATTAAGAATCTGGTAGTTGGATGTTTTTCTACCAATAAGAGATCCATGATCAAAGAGAAAAATAGTTTAGAACTCTGACTATCTAAAATTTAAATGAATTTTTTTGTAATGTATTATTAATTTACTGCAATTCATTTTAAATTTCATTGAGTTTTGTCTAAGGTACTCATTGTGAGGTTATCCCTGTAAATGAATTTAGTTATTTTGATTTTGTTATAGTTTCTTCTGACCATGCTAGATCTAAGGCTCTCTGTGTAGAGATACAGAAGGATAATTTTGATTAAACAGACCATGGGCTCTTAAGGGTAAGATAAACATGTCTATGTCTGGTATTTATGATATAGGATTTATGGGGCAAGAAAAGCATACCAAATGATATGGTTAAAATCATGCACAAATTATGTCAAGTTATAGGTCTCCTCAACACTTTAGTTTAATGTATGGATTCATTGTAATTATTTATTTTATAAGTTTTATTATAAAATTTATAATTTTTCTTTTACTTTTATTTACATTTTAATATTTCTACTGGAACTGTAATTTTTTAATTTTTTCATGTCATTACCCTATCCTTCTGCATAGGGGTAAACTTGAAAAAACATAATTTGTATTAGGGTAGACCTCTCACTACCATTATATAGACCATGTACATAAGGATAAATTTTGATGATCTTTATACATCTTGTTCTATGTAAATGTATACCTCTCTTACCATTACCTAATACTATTTAATTAAAGTTAAATTAAATATTTCATTTACCTGAACTTTTTTATGTATATGAAATAATTCAATAAACCTTACATGTAAATTTCACATAAATATAGTTCCTATATTTACCTTAAATGAATAATTATTATAATGGTATTTCTAGTTTTACATTTATCATATTTTTTACATTATCTTATATCTTATATTTCCATTATGCTTCCCACATAAGGGTTCGAAATCCGGTAATTGTTTTTAAAAAACATGGTAAAATATGATTATTTTGAAAAATATCCTTCTATATAGGTTGAAATAATCAAAAATATATATTTAATACAACTTATTGGTTTCATTTGATCATATAATGATTATTGGTAGTGTAACACAACAAAAAAAACAAAAGGACTTAACATTGCGAAATCAAATATATAAAATATCTAAAAAATAGAGTATCTAGTATTAAACCATTAAACGAGTGATAAATCTTTTATATGTATCTATATTGATAGGTTTATATATGTGATTCCATTTATTGTTAATTTATTAAATTTTAGTTTCATGGAATATGTTGATATTTTGTGTATTCATATGCAGATATTTCATTTAGAGAATGCGATGGAAACATGTAAATTATGGAGCATAAAGGAACTTCGCAACGAGTTACTTCACAACACTAAACAAAAATAAAAATATGATGAACTTTATATTGAATATAAAAGAAAACAATATCAATTATCCAATTCAAAAAAAACATTCCACAATTTGGTATGTTCACATGATGTTCTGGAGGCATAAGAATGAAGAATTAGAGAAAAATGATACTTCCAACAATGTAGACATAAATTAAACATTGTGTAAACATTACACAAAATTAAAATATTAAAATTCATGTAATAATTACATGATGTTAAATGAAGAAAATATTATGTAGTTCATACCTGAACATTACATGTTTGGTAATCATTATAAGATGAGAAATTGTCTGGCATAATTAACAAACACTAATTTTCAATGTATATTCAATGGAGGAACTAAATATTTTGACTAGATTTTCCTTTTAAGGCCATATATGACCATATGGATTTTATTTTTAATTAATTTCCTATATATATGGGTCATTGACAAGATATTTAAAAAAATCCATTCTAATAATGAGGAGTTACCATTGTTAGTATTTCGTTGGGTTCTGAGCCGATGTTCTTCTTAGATTGGTTTTTTTTATTTTTCTTTTCTTAATTTGATGTAACATCGAATTATTTCTATTTTTCTAAAATATATTCTCTTTATTCATTACCTAACTCATTAATTCATCCATTCGTGCATTATTTTTTATTTCTTTATTCATGTTAGCTTTTAATTTATTTTCCATTTTCTCATTTATGTATTTACATGTTTTGAATATTTTAATAGTTATGTCAAGAATTTCATTAGTTTCTATATAATTAATCAATTTTATCATGTGTGGGAAATCTAATTAGGTTTATGTGATTGAGATTAAGGTGTCTTTATGAATCTAATGAATATATAGAGTGAACATTGGTTACCCAATACTAGTAATTTCGTAAAAAATAATTGTTCATCAAATTATTTTGAAAAACCATATCCATGGGAAGTGAGATTGAATGAACCTAACCTAATTGGAGCTATGTAGGACAATGAACATTATAATTTTATTCTTTATGCATAAAATATAACCATTATGTTTTTATATTGTTAACTTTTCCCTAACCAAGGGATAGGTTTTTCACATTTAGATCCAATTGGTTTCACCAAAACCAATTGGTGGTCCTTTCAACGCTTCAGATAATAATACATTGGACTATCCCAAGATAGATTTAGGATTAACCTTTTCCTATACCATAAAATTTAACATGATCCCATCTATTTTTCCTTTCCTCATTTCATTTTTTTGGTTAATTAGTTTAATTAAATCAGCTAAAATTAGAGTGACAAGACCTTTGGTCGAGAATTTTCTTCTCTGTTCCCCTCTCTCTGTGACTTCGACCTTGTATATCAAATTTACAATAGCTGTATATTTTGTTTTTTCAGGATAAAAAAATTATTTTTTATTAGTCCCAAGGGAAATAATTACACCCTTTGGGCATGTCAGGGATCTTCACCATTATCCATTGAATGAGAATGATTTATTAAGATCACCCGATGTAGCAAACATATGCTTTCCACCTTTGAGAGTTTACACTAGCATATGGATCATTGGTAATATCAACAGGATACATTAATTTTTAAGGGTTTTTATTTTCTTATTTGAGAAATAATAACAAGTACTCTGGGATGATGATATTTTCTATAGAATTCTTTGTATAAAATTGAGTATCATATCACCATTGACAATAACTGCCACCCCCAACAAATAGAACTCAACTTTTATTATTTAAGGATATAGATTCTCTTTCATAATGTGTAATATTTGTTAATACCTATTGGTTTTATTTCCTTGAACTTGCTTTAATGAATAAAAGAAAATATTTTCAATGTACACACCCTTAGTATGAAACTGATGAAAACAGTTTTGGAGAGGAAAAGTTAGTGATTTCAATATATGAAACCCACTATATATTCATCTCATTCATATCTATTTTAATATAAATATGATGTATATTATATATATATATATTAACACATGAAACACATATGTGGAAAAATTGTATCCATCAAATGAATTTGTTAAATGTTCACTATATATATATAATATCATATTATATTTATATATACTTAATGAATCATATTCAATATCACATTAATCCTATTCACATACATTTTAGTAAACATATAAATGGATTATTTATAGAAATAGATAAAAAATGGATGTTTGGACTAAGTAAAACCAAATATGTTGGTAAAGTACTAAAGTGGTTTATCATGGATAACTCTAATAATGCTTCTTTACTAGTGTTTCATGGAAAAATTATTAAAATACTCAAAATAAATATAAATAATTAAAAAATAAAATTATTATTATTTATGTGTACTCTATTAAATATTAAATATATAAAAAGTTGTGTACTCAGCCTTATGTCTCTTATAAATTTATCGTAACTTTTAAATACCAATCCATTCTTATTGAGAGTCACTGGATTATTTTGAAGAACATATTTATGTATATCATAAGGAATAATTATTTATTATTTCCATTTATTATTGATTAAAATATGAATTTAAAGGGTTTCACTTCTTTTATCATTCAAAATGAGAAGTATACAATAATATATAAATTTAGTTTCATGTTTTCATTAAAATTAACATGTGGTAGCTATTGAAGAGTGTGGGTGAGTTTTACTGGTTAATCCACTTATATTGGTTTGGAATCTAGTATATTTTTACTCCTATTGTGTTTTAATGTTTAATGAATATTAATTTTATAATTTTAATTTAGTATCTGGTAATTTTTTGTGGATTATCACTAAACCACTAAAAGTGACATTTATAGAAATAAAAATATTGAATTGGACTCTAACAAATCAACCAGAATAGTCACCCAAATCATCCCATCACAAGGTGGTCTAGAAAAGATAAAAAATATGTCCTACATATAATAAAAACAAGACATACAACTATAGTAATAATCTAAACCAATGGTAGATACAACTTATCCAAAACATCTAAAACATAAATAATGAAAAGTCTAGAAAACAAATAGCCTCCACGTGACCAAAAATCATCTTCAAACTATCCAAAAACCAAACATAAATGAAAAGATAAGCCTATATGATAAATAATTATCTTCCCTTTACTTGAATCCTATATAACATGGTCTATATCCAACCACGGACAGAAGTAGGGTGTGAGAAATGCATCCCTGTGGGATATGGCCAAGTAATGTATACAAGCTCTAATAACAGTAATGAACAAGTTCATGCTTAAAAACAATACACTATTACATGAAGTTTTATAAATAAATCAATTTATCATCCTTTTACAAAAAATCCTTGTGTTTTTATATATTTCATGCCATATTTTCCAAATCCATAAACATGTAGGTAATTATATAGAATTATAAATATACAAGAGATCCAATATCCATCAAATAAACTATCGTGTAGTAAACAACTAGAAAAAAATGTACCAACCATCTAGCCTCTATCCTATGGTACAATACGTACTAGATAGTCAAAGTCCTAACAAGGCATAAGGTTGGATACAACTAACATTTAGGACTTCCATAAACCATTAACATACAAGTGGATACCTCCTAGTTGAGTCATGCACACTAAATCTACCCATGTCTCTTTCTTTAAGTACCCAAGGTTCCTATTTTTAAATACTTTTCAATTTATGTCTTAAAAACCATGATCAAATTTTAATAAAAAAAATAAAATCCAAGCTAATATATTAATGGTTTAAAAATCTGTTTTCCATTTCAATTTAATTAAATTTGATTTCCAAATCCAAAACCCATTTTCAAATGCAAACCCATTCCCTTTTCTATTTCAACACATAAAATTACATTTCAAATCATAATAAATAAATGTGAAAAACAAGCAATTAATGGAATCAGAATAATTAAACATAATCATATACATCAAGAGAATAGAAATCCTAACCACATTTGACAATAGGGATTGGAAACCACAAGATCTACCTTTGAAAGACAAGGTATAACTAAATATTGGGGAGATAAAGAGAATAATACTTCTAATCAATCACTAAAAAAATTGATCAATATAGTAGGAAGACACCCAAAAAACTAGGTTAAGAGATCCAATTGAGAGGAGAAAGTATCATAAATAAATGATCCCCAAAATCCCAAACAACGCCCTAAAAACTGTAAGTTATAGAATTACATGATGTGTAATATTTTACACTTCATGAATCCATTTTATTTATTTTATATTGAAAATAGAATCACTTAATTAATTAAAATATGTATTTTTACATTACATGATGTATAACCCTTATGTGACATGTTAAATTCTCCGGTTGTGAATTCAACTCACAAGATGATTATAGTCATTATTACACATAATTAAACCCTATTACACATCATGTAACTTCCAATGAATAGAATAAAAGCTAAAGGAAAAGCTAAAAATCAAAAAAAAATCTTTGACTTCAACATTATAGGTATCCTCCCAATTATTGGTTAAAAATAATCTCCCAATGAAAAGTGTAAACCAAAAAACGATTAGAACATACCTGATAGAAATGTAATGGGGCACTGCAATATCCCAACCATGAAATCTTTTAGTCCAGAGAAATATCTCAAGATCCTAGATCCAAAAAATAGTAGGCCATTAATGCCTCATCAGAGATCACATTACCACATATCATGGTGATCCTATCTACAATTCCATATTATGTGGACCTGGGGGATAATTTTATGAGGAATTACCTTATCCTTAAAATCCATAATCCTAACTGGGTGCTTAACCAAAGTGGTATTGGGATTAATAACAACATCCTACCATCTAATCTCATGGGGATAATCTAGTATATACCTCCTCAAATAGGAAATATAAAACATTTGTTTTATATAATTCAATCCAAATAGTAACATCATCTGATAGGCCACCCTCCCTAGTCGATCAACACTATCAAAGGGGCCCACAAACAATGGTGTCAACTTACCCTGCTTACCCAACCAACAATGTACCAAGAGAGGTAAAATGATGAGAATGACCCAATCACCAACATCAAAACTCCAGTGGACAATTCCAACAATATGCATAAGATTTTTGATGACTATGTTCTGTGAAAAACCTCATATAGATCAACTACACTACCTCTTTCATCTCCTGAACAAAACATGGTCAAACTAAGGAACACTCTATCAACTCTTCATAGCATTAGAGGGATCGAAATGGACTCCATTAAAATCCTCAATGGTCACCATCCAAATCCAATCCTGATAACTATTGTTTTAGGAAAACACATCCAATGGAAATTTTAGATTGATATATCCACTGATATCAAGCACAAAAGCCTATATCATATACCAAAGAACCTGTATTTCCCTCTCTATCAATCCATACATCTACAGATGATAATTCATGCTCAATTTTAATTGAGAACCCATTTCATACCACAAACCATTCCATAATCTTGATCTTATCCATGAGTCCTGATTAGAAACAACTGTAGAGGGAACCCTATGAAGTCTCACAATATCTCAAACATTTAATTACCCAAACCATTCCACTTTCATTCTTTCATTTATTTGAAATAAATTTGTTGGTTTAGTGATTCAATAAACCATCACCCAAATCGTATCCTTCCTACTAGGATTTTAGCGTAATCCAATGATGAAATAAATAGAAATATCATCACACTTTCATAATATAATAGCTAAAGGATGAAACAAACATGCAAGTCTTTGTTATTACACCTTGACTATTTAATAAGTGATACATTGTGATACAAAATATCTAATTAACTACCTCATCCCCTACCACCTATACCAACGTCTCAAACGGTGGTACATCTTTGAATCCCCATGGTTCCCGAACCAATAAGACCAATTTCTACTGTCTAACAACTCATACCTCAAGGAAAATTGGAATAAACAACCTACTACAGATTCACAATGCACCATTGGGAGACCAAAAAAACTCACACAATGTCTCCCCACCATTTAGGATTTATCCATATTGTTGTATCTTAGTGTCTATCATCTGATCAAGTCAAACTATCTCATCAAATGATGATTCAACTCTTATCAAAGCCAAGAATGCCTATCCACCAACCTCCTCCACCACGAATCTTATTTTATCAAAAAAAAACTCACCAGAGACCATTTTTATACTAATTCTTTCATAGATTTTACTTTTAATTTTCTACTCAATGCTTCGACCACCACATTCCCTTTTCATAGGGGTATATACAACATAAAAATCAATGGTTTATAGATACTTAAACAATCCTCTATATCTTAATTTTATATCTCTATAGGTGAAAATATACTTATAGATTTTTTTATCATAAAATGTCATAAACTGATCTCCATAGAGATAGTTACGCCATATTCTTAGCACATGGGTATCAGCTAAAAATGCAAGATCATGGGTAGGGTAGTACTTCCCATTAGGTCATAACTTCTGTGATCCATAATCCAAAACATCTTTCCCCTTCATCAAGACAATTCCTATACCCATAAAAGAATTGTCACATAAAACATCATAACATAACCTTAGTTATAGTAGAATCAAAATTGGTGTTGAAGACAGCCTCATCTTCAGCTCCTCGAAAGATCTCTGACACTTGTTATTCCATTCAAACTTTACACACTCACGAGTAAAACCTTTCATCGAATATGTGAGCTTGGGGAAGTACCAAATAAACCTTTTACAGTAACCTAACAAACCCAAGAATCATTGGATCAAAAAAATGGTTCTGGATTGCTCCCAATTCATAACTATCTAAACCTTTTCAAAATCAGCTATGAAACCCCTCTCAAATATCACATGCCCTAGAAACTTCACTTCTTTAATCCAAAACTCACACATTGAAATCTTACCATACAGAATATGTTACCTCATGGTTCTAAGAATAATATCCAAATGTTTTATGTGATCCTAATAAATCTTGTAGTACACCCAGATATCATCTACAAAAAAATGACAAAGGAGTCCAAGAAAAGATGAAATATTTGTTTCATCAAATCCATTAATAACCTAATAGCATTTTTTATTCTGATTTCTATAACGTGAAACTCAAAATTCCTATATAGACTCTGAAATGCTATCTTTTGTATATCCTCTTATTAGATGATCAACTTTTTATACCAAAACCACAAGAAAATATTTGAAAACCAATGATATCCCCTTAACTTATAAATGAGATCATCAATTCTGGTTAAAGGTTACTTGTTCATAATGGGATCCTAATTCAACTTTTAATAATCAATAAAAAGTGTAATACATTTGTCTTCCTTCATAGTAAGGACCATACAAGAAGACCATGGTGAAATGATAGTATGAATTAATCCTTCCACTTTTAGGTTCTCAAGAAGGACATTAAGTTCCACCAAATTAATAAGTTCTATTTGATAGGATGTCATAGAAATGGGAATCATTCTAGGTAACATGTCAACAGTAACTCAACCTCTCTCTGGGGTAGAAAACCAAAACAAAACATCTGGAAAGAACTCAGGGTATGTACACACAACAACTAGTATCATCCCATCCAATAAATCTTCGACTGCATAAAGAAACATTTTTGACAGTTAACATGATATTAAACCAGTATATAGAACAACAGGCCTTACACTTCCTGATATAGAGTCCCACTCAACCTGGAAAACATGAGTGAGATTATCACTAGATAAGAACTATACCTAACGAATAGAAAAGTATATTTGGGACTTTAAACTAATCATAAAATCCATGCTCATGATCAATTCAATGATCTCAAGATCAAACACTAAGAATGCCCGAACCACCTCAAAGTCAAATATCACCACTTGAAATGTGAAACATTTGAAACCATGTTCATACCTCTTTCCCAGAGGCATAGAAAGATCTAACTAGAATGGAATGAGATCCAAACCTAAACCAAATATATAAACAACTTTGACACTATAAAAGATTTAGTAGAACCTATATTAAAAAGATTCAACACCATTGAAGATGAAATAAACATTGTATCTCAGGTAGTAGTGGGCCTTGCATCTGATTCTACTAGTGCACACTCAGTTGAATAAAACTATTGGGAATTATCCACCTGGAAATACCCCTTTTCCTTAGAATAAGACCCACCACCCCTAGAAGAATCCACATAAGCCTGTGATACCTTGGAAAAAATGGATCCTTCTATACTACATTGGGACATCTTATCATTGAAATGCTTTAAATCGTCAGATCACCCACAAAAATGAAAATATATATGATCCTCTATAAACTAATTCCTTGAATGACCACACCTCCCAAAATTATAAAAAATAAACTCATTATTACTTATAGAATACTTTAAATCTAGTCCTGTAGAAATCTAACCACTCACGCTTGTTCTTTTCTGACCAAATGAAGCACTCTAGCTAACTACTTCACCCACTAATTCTCTTCCCAAGAATGTACTATTAACTATGTCTACATTATCCAAAGTTTCATTATCCACTACCTCCATAAAGGTTGGAAGTAAAAAAAGAAGTATAATTGACCAAAAATTTGGCTTTATACCCATCTCGAACACCTGATCCTTCAGGTAATCATTGGAGAAAATCTTTGGTTCTAGTTGGGCCAAATCAGTAAAGAAGGTTGAGTATTCTAGAAGAGTATGCTCCCCTTTTTTATAATGTCAAAAACTCTTGGGTCTTTATCCCACATAATGTATTAGGTTAAAACTGCTGATTAAAGATATTCTTGAAATGAAAATTGGTAAGACCTTCATGCAACTTAGCTTTCACTATCAAGTCCCATTATTTTATTTATGGACCTTTGATCATATATGTGGAAATCCCCACGTTATAATCCTCAGGAGTCTTCATAAAATTAAATATTATCTCAATATGTTCAAGACACTCCTCTGGCTCTTGGGGTCTTTTGTTGCCATAGAAGACTGGTGGATGTTGCATGGTCAATTCTAAACAAAGATACCCTTATAATCCAAGGTTTACTACACAAACTAACCCAAGAGTCTAAATAGTGCATATCACTACTTTAACTATATAAGTTTCCACTAGAGGATCATCCTATAAAACTTTAATTGTAGCCACCCCTCTTGTATTTGGAAGATCTCTTCTAAGAATCATTTTTTGTTAAATATAAGAAAACAACCAATCATCCAAGAGAAAATTCCAAAACCATCAAAATAAAAATAAGAATCTTAACCCAATAAATTAACAATAATTCAATATAGTAATTAATACTATCACAAAATGAAAAAAATTAAAAGGAACATGTCAATTTAAATAAAATACCCACTTAGTTTATTTAAATGACCTTACACCTACCAAGTCCCAAAAACTTTTAAAAATGTTAATTTAAAAAATTCGATACAATTAATTCAAATGTACATAAATACAAGGTATTAAACCTAGTAATTATTTTCCGACCACCCATGGAAACAATGAATTAATAATAGGATTGGGTTGGCCTGGACCCTTTTCGGCACCTATTGTCTGAATTCTAAAGATCTTACTCATGTCTATCTTGTACACTAAAACAACTCAAGAAGTGGTGAAACACTTCATGATGAGTATGGATACAATACCAAATTCTAATAGACTAACCCGAGTAAACTAGACCAGTAACCCAAGTCAGGCCATCACAAGGTGGGGTAAAATAAAGATAACAAAACTAGTTTTGTATATAAGAAAAAAATACATACAATGTCACGAACCAGTCAGGATACCCTGGTACCCTAAAACTAGTCCTTCCCTGAAATAGACCTAAATATGTTCTTGATCCCCACAGGTTAGTGACTAGAACATGGAATCATACAATATGAAATCAAGAATAAATTTTCCACCAACACGACTAAATCAAGATAAAAAATCCAGTATGAATACATGAAAAACTATAGAGTAAATACTATACCATAAGTCAAATAGGTTTGAAAATCTAGAGTAAAACCACAAGGTACCATAAAATATGACAATCAACCAAAGTCCCAGTGGAAAAAACTCTCCAAGAACAAGGATAAACAACTAAAATAGCATCCAAGTGGTGCATTACCCTTTCTAGAACATAGAAGTAGATAATATACAAACACCTGAAGGCATAGGTGGGGTGTGAGATAAAATACCAAAAGTGTCTCACCAAAGATTCCATTACAAGATACCTATATTAATAGCTGGATAATGATTTAAATTTTAAATAAAATGATAAGGAATTTTAAAATCATATTAATAACAGTCATTCTTTACATTTCAAGTGATGTAAATACTTTAAAAAATGAAATAATAAACATTTTATAATAAATAGTTTTTATACGTTAATAAGTCAACTACATATTAAAACCCAGAGTACCCCCACAAGGTACAATAAAACAAGATATTAAACCTACATCCCAGTGGAAAAAAATCTACAAGAATAAGGATCAACAATTAAAACCACCTCAAAGTGGTGCTTTAGACTTTCTCATACCAAGAAGGTGATAGTCTAAAAACACCTAAAGTCACAGGTAGGGTGTGAGCTAAAATCCCAGAAGGGTCTCACTGAGGATTCCATAGTACGATGAAAACATTAACAACCAGATAAAGCGTTCAATTTTGATTAAATAGGAAATAAATTTTAAAATAATATTTAAAACAATCATTCTTTACATTTCAAGTGATGTGAATACTTTAAAAAATTACATAATAAGCGTTTTATATTAAAAGTATTTTATAGATTATTAGGTAAGGTGTAAAATATTTTTAAAAAAGAAATGGAATATTTTTCAAATAAATAAAAGTGAGCAACATGGTCATCTATTGATAGGTTTGATAGTTCCGTGGGATAGTATTCCTCAAACTCGAATCATTATCATGGAAATATGTGTACACTCGTCCATCAAAAAATGGTCAAAGAGGACTCATCACCATTTCATCTAGGATGTGAATGAATGTATATGTATTATTAGTGTTTAAATGTGTCAATAGAGTGTTATCCTAAATAACTCACTAACTACCTAAGATTCCTTATGCTCTAAAATATTTAAAAAATGGGAAATTTATTTCAAAACAAGTCCAAATGAAATTCAACCCATTTTTTTATTTAAAAGATTCCATTTTTCATTTAAAACCCCAAATTATTTTTTAATCAAATTGTTTCTTTTTATAGGATAAAAACATTGGATTTCTATCAAAACAATTTAATCCATTTTATTCATATAAAATTTTAAAACCAATTTGGAATCCCAATTCCATAATTTAAATTCCAAAATTTTCCATCTAATATAAACCACACCGAAATTCTATGGAATTGGGGGTTTCCCAATTTTCATGCCAGATCTAATTTGAATCCCCAATTCAATGGAATTTTGATTGTAATAAAACAAATTTAATGGAATTATATTCAAATAAAATAATTTCATTTAAATAAATAAATTTAGGGTTAATAAAATTAGATATTATAAACAGAACCACCTTCCTCGGGATCATGAAATCTCAAAACAAAAAATACCTAAATGGAAAACTCTAATGGATAATGTAATCAATGCAGATATGAGAATCGAACCTTAATTCAAGACGTGAAACAATGGTTATTAGATCTTCCAACAACATGGAAATTTATTAAACCTAAATGAGGAGAAATTATTGTGCTATAGAATAATAATGGGAAGAGTATGATTACTAGGAAGAGAAAAAACTTCATTTTCCTAACGTCAAATCATTTAAAAAGGGGTGTAAATGGGCCAAAATTACCTCTTGGGACACTCCAAGGAATAATAAATCATATTAGGTTTGTACAAGACTGTTGAGCACTTAAGGTGAGGGTTTTGGGAATTCACTACTGAAAATGTGGGCTATACACACGCCCATATCCCAATGGATTGGAAAAACCATTGGTATAGGGTTTTTCAAGGCTATTTAAGTAGATTTTATAAAACTTTTGGGATAGCTATGATATTCTATTGTTTTTCTGAAACCATTCACATAGTTTTTCCCCAAGTTCAAGCACAAGAACTCCTCCCCTATCATCTAGATCGCATCCTATGTGTTACCCTTCTCTCATCCTGATCCTTTGAAGAACTCCCATCTTGATCCCAAGAAGCAATTCCCTCCTCCCATACCAATCAGATATCTAATCCGCCCATCCTGAGATCCCCCTCAAGGCAGTGGGTGCCCCTTCCCTCTAATTTCTCCCAACAGTGATCCCAATGAAATATTCAATATTTTTCCCCTACTATGGCGACCAATCCTCAAGATTAAAGTTTCATCCATTTTTCTTCAACATCAAATTGATTTATTCTAGATCCATCATTTATTATTATCCCTCTATTATTTCACCAGATTTGTTTTTGGTTTCTATAAAAAAATATTTCACTATGTGTAGATTGGTGATGAAAAAATATTTGTCCATTATTTCATATGAAAGGGTCTAATATATGTTTTTAGTGAGATTATATGAGTATATTATTGATCCCTTGACCTATTTGTTTTAGAAACATTATATCGATGGGAGTCTCATCATATACCAAGAGCACCCACAATCCGTATACCATACCTCTTTATTCATACCTACAAAATATTGTTTATAATAAAATAAATTAATATTAGGATTTTTTACCCATGCCACATTGATTCCAATATTAATTTTGAAGACATATTTTGGAACCCTTATAGATTTTTAACAACTACTAATCAAAATTATTGAATATAATGATCTCAAAATTTAAAAAATTTTGTGTCTCAAATATTTTTGAAATCTATGTGATTTTTTATTAACATTGTATCCTAGCATTATATTTTGAGACAGAGATACAATTATTTAACCCTTTAACTAAGATATTTACATACATTTTTTATAGTTTATCGTTATAACAGATCACTTTTTTATTTCATTAAATCTATTATTATAGTCATCATCTTTTCAAAAAATTAACATTAAAAATTAGAAAATACTTTCCTCAAATATTCTACTTCACTTCTAAGGTTTTCATTCGGAATATTAAAATACCCCATGTCTTAATAATTATTTTCATTAAAAACATACTTTGTGTTCTTTAGTTTCATATTATAATGAAAAATTCCCTAGTTTTCCTAAAAGAATTATTTTCGATTCATTTTATTATCTTGTTTATCTCATGCATTATAATGACCTCATTGTAATTTTTCATTATATTCCTTAATTTAATTGGTAATATGTCAATAAAAATCATATTAAATATTAATATCCAATTCAAAATATAAGCCTAATTGTACAGCCTTAATTTTAATATCCATGAAAAACATATTAATTGATTCAAAATTTTTCTATAATCATCATTACAATCAGATTCATTAGTAGAGTTCCAACATGCAGCTAATTCCCTTTTATTTTTGATTTTTTATCATTGTCTACATTATTTCATTAATTATTATTCCTAGGTCCAACTAGATATGGAATTTATTTCAATACTCAAAACATGTGATATATTATGTATTAAAATTAGGATGAGTATTACCATTCTAATTTTTTTAATATAATCACATCGCTAGTCACATATAAATTATTTTTCTAAATATTTCATCATTTCCTTTTTTAGATGATAAAATCTAAACCTAACTCACTATAAATAGTATCTAGAACAGGTATCTAAATTTCTTTAGGTTTTCCTCTGTATATAATAATGGAGGCCTATTAGTAGCAGGATATAAGGAAATACCATGGGGAGACTATACTAACATATAAAATTTTTAATAATTGATAAATAAACCAAATATAAACAAAAATTATTACCATTTTAGTACAAAAATTAAATATACGTCAATAATGGTATAAAAAGGTTCTTGTATAAATATATCAGATAGTCATACAAACATGATCACCCACTAGACCAATCACATATACAATATAGAGACTTAATAAAAATATGGTTGGATTGACTATAATCACATATACTCACCTCATCCATGTATTTATTCTCATTTTAGCTATAATAATTGATCATGTAGTATTACCCTCCTTCTACCTTGAACCTGTAATAAGTTGGGCCATCTTAGCTATCTAATTTTCATGGCCACCCAAAAATTGTATTATTAAAACTCAAGTAGGAACCCACAATAGAGTCCTATTCGTGTCTATAAAATGAGGTTTTTGTACATGTGACATTCTCAAAAAAATAAATAAACCACAAATATTATATATATAAAAACTAAATACCTAAACTCAATTCGAATGATGACACCAAATATCGATCGTGCATTCTCTTTACAATTCTATAAAAACTGTAGGAATATCACATGATTATTCCAACCATGGTAACCCCCATCCCAATGAGAATAAATGTTAATCACTATTGAAACTTGTGACACATCCCTGCTAGACCATAACTTCTATATGTTGTGTTATCTTTTCCCTTATTAATTTATTAGTTTTTATACCTACTAGTATAAAATATCAAGGTTTGATCCACCTTGATATACATTTATAATGAAATATGGCCTAAAACCCCTATATACATTAATTTCCATACTTTTGTGGGTATTACAGCCCTAAAGGATAAAAAAATATGATCCCCCCATCGAAATATCCCCAGTAGTTGGGATCAGTCTTATTTCCAGTTTTCCACAAATGGTAATCCATGTGTCCCACTAAATTAAATTAGTCAAATAATACCACTCCAAGTTGATTGAATTCCTTGGATCTTGGGAAAAAATTTATTCTTTTGAATGTAAGCTAAACATTTAAGTTATTCTAAAAATGGAAATATCATAGAATTTTGTGTATAATTATGGAATGATCATCCTCGACATTACCTAGATTGAGGGGTGATGTCCTTCATCACTATATAAAAACCATCCTCTTCACTGTGAAATATACATCATTGTGGTGTGATACGAAACAAATTACTTTTATATACATTGAGTTTATTATTAAAAATGAAATTTCATAGAGTGGTTCACACTTACATTAAATATTTATACTCTTATGCAAGAAAAGCTATTCAGCCTTCATAGTGTATCAAATCATCAAAAACTCTATATTATTATTATAATGAAACCATGACCCTCGATGGACTTTACACATTATTACTCATTGTTATAATGTAATTCAATATCATGGTTTTATATTTATATTATTTTTTAAATATATAGTATTTTATGTCTTTTATATTATGATTCTCATATATAATAGTGTGTCAATAATGGTTTCATATAAATTGAATTGTTATCATTTCCTTAAATATATATTCGATTAAATATCAATATTATTTAATTAATTTTATGAAGTGAAATAAAACAATTTTTAAATAATGGATAGAATTTTGATGTGTGGAACTGAACATATCACTAATTATATTTAGAATAAGTTAGAGGTATTTTTAAATTTTTTATTTGACAATGTGTCGGATAATGTTTAGATACACTTACCATGTTATAATTGTGTTGGAAGACCCTGGTTGATTCATAAAGAAGTTATCTACCATATAACCAAATATTTTTTCCCACAAAATACTATGTGTGGTATCACAATGGGGATAGAATGAAATCTCAAAATTATCATGATCCAAATGAGAGGGCAGGATTGAAGAATTTGTTATATGAATAGTTTCCATTTATTCTTCATCATGATAAGGAAGGGTTTCTCACCCAACAAGAATTTGAAATCATCACACATGATGCACCTAATCAAAATAGTGGTGTTAAAAGTGTGATAAAATTGAATGATATCATTACAATTCCAGTATATTGACATTGTGGTAAAATAAAGAAGTTGTAATTTTTAATCTAATTATTTCATTGGAAAAAACATATGGGATTCATAATACTATGATAGATTATATTCTTACCTTTACAAAGTAAATGGTTCCAGATGATTCATATATACCCTCATACCACTATATGGAATGTAATTTAGTTGATGAACATTGATTTTCAAAAAAAATCATGCTTACCCAAAAGATTTCAGCTTTTTGGGGTGAAACTGTTGAATGGAATGACTTTATAAATTTCGGTACATCCTGGTGGAGGCTAAAAGGATGATGGAACACCATCCCATGTTCTATATAAAGTAATGTGTCACTTTACATAAATCTGTAGACTATAAATTCCTTTCATTTCTGATGAAATATCAATAAAAATTTGACGGTATAATATCGATAGAAATAATAATAATGACGATTTGGATCACGCTATAGATGTATTTTCATGGAATATATCTAATTATCTATATCACAATTTTTTAGTTTATATGCTTAATTTTAGGTTGGGTCTTTCATGCGATGATTTTAATCCAATTAGGAAGATGCTTACTTTATATAGTACATGGCCCATTTTCATACACGTTAATAACCTTCCTCTATGGATGTGAATGAAATCACATTCAAAGTTCATTAGTATAGTCATATCTGGACCTTTTGATCCCAACAATGATTTATATTTCCATATTAAACCTTTAATAAAAGAGTTGAAACATATTTGGAATGTGGGTGTATGAACATACCGGGCTTGTTCTAAAGATATATTTCATATTCATGTTGTGCTTATGTGTATGATCAAGGATTTCCCAACTTATGTAATGATGTCTAGATGGATCATAAAAAGAAAACTATCATATATAGTTTTTATGATGAATATACAATCCAAAAGACTAAAATATCTCCATAGTTTTAGTTTTATGGGACATGGACGATTCATTCCAATGAACCACCCAGATAGGAATAATAATATAATATCTGACATTACCATGGAGACCGATAATCAACCTAATCATATGTATGGAATTGACGAGCTTAACGAAATGAAACATTTTAGTTTTTTATTCGATAAGGGTCAGATAAAATCTATAAAGAGAAATAATATTTCCACTATAACCTCTTACAATTGGAAGAAGAGGAGTATCTTATTTGAGTTACCTTATTGGTCAACCAATTTGTTACATTGTTACTAGGACATAATTCAAATTTAAAGTAATATATCTGAAATTTTTTTCCCATTATTCTAAATGTCATGAGAAATAGAAAAGATTATTTATGCTCTCAGCGTGACTTGAAGGATTGGGGAATCAAACCAAAATTGAATTATGTGTGTTATAGTGAAAATAAATGGAATGTTCTGTGTGCATCTTATGTGATGAAACCTATAGAAAAAAATAAATTTCTAGAAGTACTAGATACTATTATAGTAATTTATTTCTATTCATAAAACATATAAAAATCGTTCAATAGAAGATATTTGATGTGAAAGTCGTTAAATACTCTTGATTATCACATTCTTCTACATGATTTGATTCTAATAAAAAAATTCCCCTTCTATACAACAACGTAAGTGTGTTATTTATTCATTTGTTACACATATGTAGTGATATTTATGATAATAATTTGTTGATTTATTTCTTTAAAATAATTTTGGAAGACAAACCATTAATTTTATGTGAGTTATAGACAATATTTACTCAATAATTTTTCACATGCATGTTGAATCTAACTATCTATATTCAAAATGACATACTTCTTGTATGAACCTTTCCTTTTCATTGGATGTGTCCAATTGAAATAAACATGTTCAGATTGATGTCTTATGTCCAGAACAAAAAATATCCCAAAGGTTCTATTGCCATAGGTTACTTGGCTTTAAAATGTATGGATTTCTATTTACTGTATTTGTATGATCAAACTACGAGACGAAATAGACCAATGAGAAATAAATAATAAATTTATGAGAAATTTGAAGCTAGTTTTCCATCACTTATTCAAATAGGGGAATTTTTCTATCATATGAATTGACCACATTAATCCTTTAAGAGAGGGATATGGAACATCGTACTATTTTATTTAATGATGATTTGGTTGAGGACTACATCAAGTAATTAAATTAAACATGTATATATTATTTCATCACATGTAATTTTATATATCTGTTAAAAAATTTATATTTTTTTAGTATGAAACAAAAAAAATGATAAATAGAAAGCATCATTCTTTGTCTTTGAGAAGGGGAGAGTCATTTCATAGAAAAGAGATTTTCCGTTGTTGAAATTGAAGATTGAAATATTACTATAATATATTAATAAAACCAAAATTTATTTAAGTTTAATATTAATTTATATTTCAGGTATTAGGTTTCCTACATCCTCTATATTTGAGAAAATGAGTGCTTTGAGTTTTAGTCCGAATTTTGTGGTTCGTGAATACAAATAAATTATGATCAATGGGTACAAATTTATTATCACAGAATGAGAAAATAACATGAGAAAAAACATGATGATGTTATGGTTACTTCCACAACAGAATATTATGTCAGTTCATCGGATATAAGACCTCAATTTGAAAAGGTATCTTATTATTGACTCATTGAAAAAATACTAATATTGGATTGTTACTCTCATAGTCGAGTAACTATGAAGAAATTCTAGTGGTTTGATTTGATGATGAGGCATGTCACATTTATTGATGACTGTGGATTTAAAGTTATTGACATGACTCAAACTATTTATATTGATAAACCTTATGTATAGGAATCAATTGAGAAACATGTTTTTTATGTCAAAGATCATCTTCAACCTGAATTTGGTGTCATTGTTGAAGTAATCCGAATTCATATTTTTGATGATGGTGATAATGGAATTGACACTATCCTTGTTCCCATTGGCCCAAATCCATTTATTACTTATGATTAATCTAATAATTAAATTGTAGGAGTTCATTATGAACCCAAATTTGCGGTGGGAAATATATATAATCATCCATATTTATTCTCTTTTCTTTGGGTTTAGATCGACTTAAGTTGTTAATGTTAGTACTGTACAAATTGATTTACTATTGATTAGAAATATTTTCTATCCAAATTGACCATCATGTGTTTTTTAAATATTTAATGATTTCATTTTTCTTTGAGTTTAATTTTATAATATTAAATTAAAATGTATTCAAACCAAACAAAACTAATTATATTAAATTGTAACAAAAAAAATTTAATTGAATTGGGAATATAAAACTAACTGATATGAAAATTGAAACCAATGAAAATAATGTGATAACCAAAAAATAGAAAAATAACATAACCTAAAATATGAACCAAAGGACCTAAGACAAATAAAAATGGATAAAAAACATAATAAGTTGAAAAAAATGAACCAGATGACCTAGCAAAAATATAAATGGACAATTGACCTAAATGAACAAAATTACCTAACAAAATTCAATTTGATTGAATTGAAAATAGAACAAACAGATATCATACCCATTATAAACATGATAATTTGAATATATTGTTTTTTCAATGACATATATTGTGTTTTGATATTCGTCCTACTATATATAAAATGATTATGTTATATAACCACATATATTATATTTGGTTTTACAAGTGGTATTCCTTAATTAAGTCATGTCTCATATTATTTATTGTTTGGGATACACATTAGTTATAGATTTATAATTAATTATATATTTTTTTCACATGGAGGAAATGAAAAAAGATTGATATATATGAAGAAAAAGGATGAACGAAAACAATCATCGAATGACTGAGATGGGAATCACTACTTTAGTGCCTATTGTGAGTATTTTATTTCCAAAATATATAAAAATAAAATATAATTTGTGGTGATTTTTTTTTGTTTTTTACATATAATACTGATCCAACACTAAGGATCTAGTTATTCACTAACTATCATGTTGTTTGAAATACTCAGGTTCACGATATGAACGGGTGGTACTATAGTTATGCGCTACAATCGGTGTACTCGATTAGGCCTCATCGCTCCCCCTAACATACCATCTACCACACCTTCTGATCCTATAGTGTCGTTACAAACACCTAGGATATTTAGGTCACCCATTTTTCACTATCATTTTAATGTGATCCACTTCACCTATCATTCTTATATCTGATGATGATTCATACTCCTCGTCCTTATAATTCATTTGCATAGACATCTATCCCATATTCTTTTCCTTAGGCTTCCTTTTCCTAAAAAATCTACCTTCCTTCTTCTTCAACTCCTGGCCTAACAAATTCTAAGCTTACAGATCATAAACTAGATCCCACACCATCTATATAGGTTGATATTCTTTCACTACCAGGTGATCTAGTTATTAACACTGATTAGGGTACCTAATGTATACTTATAGAACTATAGTAAATATTTTTAACATAATTTGTTTTCATTATAAGAAATATTGATATAATATTTGTTTTTATTATTTAATAGTTGGATCTTGAATAATTTGTGTTTGTGTACATGAATGGGTGTGGTTTGTAACCACCACACACAGTTGATGGTGGAGTACAATGAAGACAAATAAATTATTGTAATAATAGGATTGGAATGTATGTGTTTTTTAATGATGCTTTCCAAAAAATCTCACAACATTCTCACCGATATAATCTCCTAGAGACACTTTCCAAATGAATGAAAAGAATGTTCTTGGGTAAAAATATGGGTAAAAAATCATTGGATTTAATGTTCTGTTATTATTGTATATATATGAATTAATATTTTAGTGCCATATTCATTTTAATTTTCTTGATGGTGAGGCTGTGAGGACAAAAACAATTCATGGAATTTGGTGAGTTATGGAGAGTCTATGAGAATAATTTCTATAGTGTCTAGAAATCTAGAGTTATAATGGATTTATAGGCCACTCTTATCATGGATGACTACCTAATAGAATATTATTAAGAAATAATTACTCATTGGACAAGTACATAGTTCATGTTATTAATCAATTTTTTAGTTTTTAAATGAAAATTATAGATATTTTAATTAATATATTATTTATTTATTATTGAAAAAAATTATGAATCGTCTATAAAAAAACCAAGGATGCAACAGAATACATCCACACATTGGGGTGGACTATGATGTCGTACCATGAGAGCAAGAAGGTTGACGCTTTTTATAATTTTCATTCAACGTGATATTGATATAAATATCACCTAAATTACAATGATATAACATGAAATATTCCACTTGATGGATGTATAAAGTCGAATACTGGTCTTAAAGTGATGGAGAACATGAGATATATAGGCTAAAGTGTATTGTTTAGGGATTCCAATGGTATAAAGATCAATTGTTTCTTCAAAATTTATGGTATAATAGTGGATATTGAATATCAATTAGTGAATTTTATAGTTTTTTTCCAAAAAGAGATTGAAGTGGGTTGAAATAAATTATGAATCAATATGTAATCAATTTTTCTATTCTAAAACATTTAAATTAGGATCCCAAAACATCCACGGTATTTTTATTATAATTTTATAGAATTTTTCTATTAATTATAGGTAATTAATTTTTTTAATATCATGAAAAAATGGGGTTCAATAATCTTACAAATAACCTTTCTAAAAGACTAGTTATAGTAAGAGATATGGTCCTTCTTAGAAAATTGACTAATAAAATTTATGTTTTTCCCTTCATGATAGGACTAAAATTCTTGTACCACAAATTTTATAGTTTACTTTTTCCTATCCCTTAGGGAGTTAATCCCTCATGTTTTACATCCCTAAAAATAAATATAATAAACATGATGGTAAATATAGAATTGATGATGACCTAAAAAACCCAAACAAAATAGAATAAAATAGAAATAACCTAAACCAAACTAACCCCTATTGAACCGATTCAAAAAATCAACATAACTGGACCCAAACTGAATGGAATTGAACTAAAATGAAATGAAATAAATAAAAAATAATTGAACAAACTGACTTGATGTTACTTGACCAATATCAAACCAATCCTACCTGAACAAGACCAAATATTTCTAAAAATAGCTTATCTACACCAAACATACTCAAACCAACCCAAAATACACTATTTCAAACCAAACTAAAATTTCTCCACCTTATTCAAGGTGATCAATTCCAAATTAAATGAACTTGTAGAAACTTAATCAATGAAACAAATATAAATTTTTCTAAATTAAATAAAATTGAGTTAGATAAAATTAATCAAATGAGAATTGAATGGAATTGATCTGAACAAAACACTAAAAAAAATAAAACTACAATTACTTAAACAGACCAAACTAAACCCAAACCACTCTAAACTGAATAAAAATGAACTGAACATAATCAAATTAATCATAAATAAAACATATATATTTGAACCCAATTTGTTTGACATTATATGAAATAAATAAAATTTAATGACTCCTAAAGTAATCAAACCAAATCAACTAAGCATGAATAATGTTGAATTGAATCAAACAGAATCAAATAAAACAAAGATAAACTAAACTATACAAAGAATACCTAAATAAAAGTGAACCAAAAAAACCATTTCTAAACCAATTAAATTAAGGTTAATGTAAATTAAATTGACTATAAAAGAATATATTTGTATTAAAAATACTAAAACCAACATAAACCTAATAGAAATATATTTTATCAAAACGAAGCACCATGATCCAAATTATATAGAATTGAATAAAAGTAAACAAAAAGAAATAAAAATTAGATTTAATATAATAAAATCTAAACTACTCAAATCTATCAAAATAAAGATGAATCTAATTGAACCAAATCGAACTAACTTGGACTAAATAGACTTAACCAGATCTGAACCAAATTGGACAATATTAAACTAAACTAAATTGAAAAAAATAACGTAAACAAATCCTAAAAAACCAAATTGGATTGGACCAAAAAAATTGACCCAACATGTTCTATACTAAATTAAATTTAGTTTATGATTATATGATTTATCCATCCTGATCTAAAGGAAATGAAACTAGATCAAACTAAACCAAATTAAATTAACATAAATAAAACTACGTTAAATTGATTACAACCAAATAGAACTAAACAATAATGAAATAAATAAAACCAAATGGAATAGATCTAAAAAAACTAATAAAAACTAAAAAATGGACATAAGCAAATCAATAATGAATTAAACTGGCCTGAACCACCCACATCCCAACTAAACCAAACTGAACATAACAGAATTCAAGTGAATAAAAAAAGACTAAATCAAACATAATAAACAAGAATGAATATGTAATTACCAAATATGATTACAATGGAACTATTCTAGAATAAACTAAATTGAATCAAGCTCAATTAAATCTATATAAATATTAAAAAACCCCTTGAAAATCATTCTTCTTGTTGTGATTATAGTGTTGAAAACCCATTCATGCATATTACATTATGTTATTGTAATATTTGTTCGTGTTATCATTAATTATGGTGATCACAGAACCACTATATTATTTATTACTATAATGACATGTTCTCTTATATATATGATATATCTATTGATAACCCACTCATTGATACTTAATTATAATTCATATACAATATATGTTTATTTTCATATTCATTTATAATTAATATCTATTTGATTTTACATATAAAATTCATTATTAGTAACATATTTTAAATTATGGATTCCAAAATTCAATTTCATTGAAGAGGGAGGTCTTTAATATTGAAGGACGGGTTCCTTGTGTAAAACTATTTATCTCGAGCATAAATAAAACATAAGAAATTATGGTTAACGAAGTGATACAGTAGAAGATTTTAAGTTTTAGTTTGTTTATTTCAAATTTTAATATCTATTTTATAACTTAATAGTCTATTAATATTTCTAAAAGTCTTATTTGGAATCCCTTGATTCCCAGGAAGATGAAAAATTTGTTCTAAATGATATCTTAAATAATGTTTTGGGAGATAAGAACCATGGAAGAGTACATTATCAACCTAGGAAGATTATTATCCTAATGAGGTATTGGCCCATGTCATGAGCCATTTCTGATAGAACCAAATTATATAAACCTATTGCACGGGTAGTATAGGCTAAGGATAAGAGAAAAAGTCTAAAAAGGGTCATACATGTGGAAGAATGGAATCAAAGGGAAAATTAAGAATTTGTGAAACTAGTGGAAATTTTATATACATAAATCCCACCAGATACTATCATGGATTATGATTCATATATTTCAACGATGTGTACATTATATATTATTCTAATCACTATTCCTAGTGGTGTTTGGGATGATGACCTTCCTAGAAATAGAGATACTGAGGATGACTGTGTGGTAGAGGCTGGAGATGATGCAGAGGAAGAGGTCGAGGATGATAGAATGGGAAAGGATATGGGTAAGGGTGAGGATGAGGCTAAGGATGAGGATGATGATACTGATGGTGATGAACGATATTTTTATGATTTACATTTTTGTCTAATATAAAATCCATTTTATTTTTTATGAATTTTTATGAATGAATATATGTGATGTACCGATTGAATATTATAGGTTCTGTTTGTTTGTAGGTTATATTTGGATGCCGGTTCAATTTAATATTTCTTAAATGTTATTTTTTTACATTTTGTGTTGTAGTTCTATTTTCATTAGGTAAGGTGGGGTTGTTAATTACTGTAGAAATGGGAAACGGGTCTATACTAAGAGTTTTATAACCATTGTTACAGGCTTTAGCCAACTGGTCATCATGAACTGTTGGTATAGGCCTTCCCAACGACACTATAGCCAATGGTTTGGAGAACCATTGGTATTGGCTATACCAATGGTTATCCATCCCATACCGATAGTTTTAAACCATTGGTATACGATTATATTTCATAATTATTTTTAAAAAAATGGATTAATTAAATATAATATGCACGGTTTGCAAGGTAGGGCTGCATGGTTAGACAAACCTTGCGTTCTAACCATGACCCCCTTCTTTCTAAGGTCCCTGGTTTCCTCTAGGTGGGAGAATGGTTATCTAAACCATGTTCTACCCATGCAAACCCTCACATTTTGGGTTTTTATAGTTTCCACGGAGAGGGTGCGCTATTTGGGAAAATCATGCACCTATCGTGTAAAGCCCAAAATCTTTCAAAATTTCCAAAATATATCTTGAAACAACCCAAGACAAGACCCAACCAAAGCATGATCAAAATTGGGGTTATCGAATACCCGAAAATAGTAGCATGATGTTACAACCTCCCCACCATAGAAAATTTATGTCCCCATAAATCCTGTTAATAATATTCCATGTCAAAAATATGAGGCCATAACTATATAATCAGTGCCTCCTGATTTTATGTATGTTGAGTTTTAGAATTATCCTTACATATCACCCAAACCAAGGGTATCCCCCTCCCATGAAGTACCCTAGTTTCATAGTCAACTATCCTTACTGGATTCTCAATCACAGGTAAATGAGGCTCAACCTCAAGATCACACCAACTTATAACATGAGATTTATCATATAGATACCTTAATAGTTGAGATACATGAAACATGTTAGGTATCAACATCATCATTGGAGGAAGTGATAAATGGTAATACACATTACCTTCCAACATCGTTGCCTAAACGGTTCCACAAAATGATGAGAAAGTTTTCCTTGCCTCCCAAGACATCAATGAACTAACTGATGTGACACTTTCAAGAACACCTGATCACGAATTGAAAATTCCAATAACCTGTGATGATGATAAAAATAAGACTTATAATGGATATGTGTCATCAACATTATATAATGATAAAACTAATTATTTATTGTCATCTCTTGAACCAAGCTTGGTCCAACAAAGGATTTTTCACCAATCTCTAACCAACACAAAAAATATTTACAATTCCTACCATAAAATGACTCAAAAGGATCCATTATAATTATGGGATGGTTACTATTGTTATAATAAAACTCAATGAACCACAAATGATAATCCCAAGCTCCGCCATAATCAAGGACACATGAACAGAATTATATTCTAAAGAATCAGTACATCACTTTATGTTTGGCCATCTGACTTTGGATGGAATTTCTTACTAAAATGGACATGAGATCCCATTTCCTATTGAAGGCCTTTCAAAAAATGAGAAGTGAACCAAGGATCCCAATCAAAGACTATAATAGATGGAACTCCATGAAAATCAACAATGTATTTAACATAGATATTTACCAACTCATCAACTTTGGTTGTATTACAAATGTGTATAAAGTGAGCCTATTTAGAGAGCCTATCAATCACAACCTATATAAAATTATTCATTCTATGGGTATGTGGAATCCCAACCACAAATTCCATAAAGATATCATCTCACTTCCAAGTAAGGATAAGAAGTGGATGAAGAAAAACTGAGGGTCTCTAGTACACATCCTCGACCTACCAGCATGTATAACAGTGAGAGAAAAACTTAGTAAGCCTCATCGCATACCTAGCCACCAGAATCAATCCACATGTCATAGAACATCTTCATGGTTCCTAGGTGTACTGCCCACATGGAACTCTATCGATCCACTATAATAGCTTTCCTCACAAGAAATGTTACAAAGTACCTATTTTTGGAACCATAGATTACCCTCTATAAGGAATTACCACTCATCCATGGTCTACTCACTATAAAAATGTCTTTAATATTGCAGAACTCATATTTATGCTAAAATTTCTGAAGAATGATCTCTAGAATAGAGGATTTCAATTGTACACTAGCCATGGAAACCTCATCCCTTGATTTTTCACTCCAATATGAATGTGTGAAAAAATATATTTTAAGTTACAATCCTCTAATGATTGTTTCATGGATTGGGTCAAAATTTTCATTCTCAAAGCTTCCCCAAGGAAATTACATTCCTCCGGGGTATAGGTGATTTCAATGTTAAAATATTATTGGAATTACACCCAATGCCTCTCGTGTATATTTAGATATTTTAGCATCAAGATATAACTCAAGATATTGTGGTCTGAGATAAGGTTAAACTTTTCTTGGTAAAGTAAATTTCGCCAACTCATAAGTGTGTGGATTATAGCTATAAGTTAAAGTTCATGGGTCAGGTAATTTTTCTTATTTGGACTAAACTAACGATATCCATAAGCAATGACATGATACCCCTATATAAGAATACAGCCCAAACCTAAACTTGATTCATCAAAGAAGACCACATATCCATGCCCTGCCTATGGAAGAGTCAACACCAGTTTAGTAGTCAAAATTATTTTTTTCTCAATAAAATAACTCTAACAATGTATTAATAATGGTCATACATTCTATGAATAGTGGTTTTTGAATACAGATTATTTTATTCTAAATTGATAATAACTAAATTCAAAATAAATATTTGAGAACCACTTTTCCGATTTCAACTAATCAAATAGATCATAAATACTTGGAAACGGATAGTTTTTCTTTACCATGACTCTATTGAGCTTTTATTAATCTACACAAATGTCAAGTAAATCATCATATTTTTTATAAAGGAGAATAGGCACCACCCAAGGTGACATGATTGGGCATATAAATCATTTCTCTAAAAGATCAAACAATTGAGCCATTATCTACTTCATCTCAGTTGGTTATATATGGTAAGAAGGAATATATTCTGGTTGATAATAGGGAACTATGTCAATAGAAAACTCAACATCCATTACTTGTGAAAAAAAAAGATAATTTAGAAAGAAAAACATTGGGAATCTCTACTTCAAATAGAGGGAGATCACTGCTAAAATATTCTTTCTAAAGATCAAAAGAAAACATTAGTATTACATTCCATAACATTAGATAAGAAGGTTTTTCTACTCTTGGCCTTAGGTCTCATTCTCCTTGGAAGATACAACAAACCTCATCAGGTGTGGTAAAAAAGACCTGGTGAATATAGAAAACAATCTAGGGTTTATTATAAATTAGAAAATCCATTCGAAATATGACATAAAGTGGCTTGAAGTCAATAACAAGATAATCCTAACCAAACTCAACATTCTATAGAGAGAGAAAACACGTAGGACTATGAATACCCTACTCTCTCTTTGTTCCAAGGGGAATAAAAATATCAGTCCCATAAGAAAAAATATTCATAGGAAGATCAAGCATATTGACAATATGGGCTGAAATAAATAAATGAGATGCACTAGTATAAAATAAATCATTTGATAATGAAAAAGATATAGTGACTGTAACTACCACAGTCACTGGACATGTATCTTCTTCCTCTAAAGACACTTTCACAACATGAAGAAGCTTTATTCCAGATTCCTATGACTAAGAACCCTTTTATCTAAAGCATTCGATTAGACCATAGTTTTAGTAGGTGTTAATGATCATATTCCACTACCTAGTGTATAATATATATGGAATATCTTCTTCAAGTAGCCTAAGTGTCCACTAGAACCATATACCTTGGCTACCTTAATGAAAACCCTATTTGAGTACCCTAGCTTTCCCCACTGGTATAAAATAATAAGGCCTCTTCTATGAATTTTAATAGGCCAATAACGACCCTACTATTGAGAACCACCATAGTAATAATAATTCTTACTCTTCCCTTAATATGAATTCGCCCTACTGTTTGGAGGAAAAGGGACTCTTGTCAACCCTAACTTTCCAGCCAGGTCCATTTCGATCATCAAGGCTCTATCATCACATCGGCATAAGAAGGAATATTCCACATGAAAACCAGATAATATATTTTAGGTTTAATACTCATCTCAAACTATTGAGTATTCATCTCCTAATTTGATACTATCTTAGATAAAAACTATAGTTTCTCATTAAAATAGTTTGTATATTATGTCATAGTCATTTTGGCCTACTCGAATTTGTAAAAATATAAATCCATAGCAAACACCATCAACTCCTGATAAAACTAGTCAGTGAAAATAGCCTTGAATTATTTCTACTCTAAGACCTCATGCTTCTTATCTTTCATAATTATGTCAAACTCACTCCTTTTAGGCCCATCCATTATGAATGTGGCACATTTCACCATGGTTCCATTAGCTGTCACTAACAACTCATACAAGTTCCCAATCCTTCTTAACCAATACTCAACTTTTGGTTAATCATTGATGTATTAGAATGTTCATGTCTTCTAGAAAAGGAACACCTAAGCATGATTTTGAAAAAAAACAATTCACTCTAAGGTTCCACAGATGGATCATGAATGGGAACTAGAAATGTTTCATATCTCATAGCTTGGACAATATTCACAATCACCTAAACTAGTCTCAGGTACAAGGGAGAATTTACATGTTGTGGTTCATCAACAACTTTATCCTGGATCTGATTTTCACATCTTATCAAAGGAATGATGCTTCAAAACATCATCAGAAAACATTAAATCCATTATATGAACACTCAAATATGGAAACAAGGGATGTTAATCCCTATAGATAAACAAAAAAGATTTGGATTTCAATATATCCTAATAAAAAGTATGTAAAATACTTTAACTAAACCTCAGGAAAACCTTCCCAAAAAACCCGTGGGGATGTAAGATTCATTATAGTGAGACCTGGATATGAAGTCATTCATAACTATATCTTATGTTCCCACCAGAATACACAAATACATACCAACATCAATCCAAGATAAAGAACCTACTCCTCTGACACCACTTTTTCATAAACTAGCCTAGATACCTTGGTACCCTAAAAAACCAAGCCAGTACTAACGTGGCCCGAAGGGCATTTCTGATCCCCATTGGTTGGAAACTAGAACCAGACATCATGAAATATTAATGTGGGACTGAATTTTCCACAAACACAAAAGAAGAAAGATAAAAAAAGTTTTTAGGCATACAAGAAAAACTCCATGGGAAGAACAAATCATGATTTAAAATATCAATAAAAACAACATTACAACCACAAGGTACCAGAAAATAGGATAATGAACCCATGTCTGTGCTGACACAACTCTTCATGTGCAAGGATCAACAACTTGAACCACCTCCAAGTGGTTATTTACCCTTGCTCGAACCTGGATGGAGATAATCTCTAAACACACTATAAAATTTATTGTTGTTAAAGGGGGTTATTTTTTTAGAGGGGGTTATAACACCCTTTAATGTATTAAGCAGTGTTTATAGTGAACATCCACAAAAGTGGCTGTAATTTGTGATAAGTGGTGGTTTTTTTCAACCACTAGAATATCTCAATAAGAATTATAGGAAGTTTGCGTTATAATGGTTATAAATCCCTCCTAAATTATGTATCAATTTAATGGTGGTTATAAGCGCCCCTAATTGATTTTAAGGTATAAATTTAATGGATGTTTTTAAACCATTTCTAATCCCCTTACTATTTAGGGGTGGTTAAAGCTGTCCTTAAATTTTAACTCTTTTTTATTTAAAGGTTATGCCACTCTGCACGTTCCCCTCCATTCCAACCCTCATGTTCCACATTCCATGTGTGTCCCCCTCTCTTTCTACCATCCACGTCTACTCTGCATGTCCCCTACCTTCACTTTCGGTTGCCCCACACACCTCCCTTCCCTTCATCTGATTTCCCGTGAACCCACCAGTTCCCTTGTGCCCTTGCATGTGGACCTCCACCCATGCTTTCCTATCCCAAGTAATCATATACCTCGCCATGTAAAATTAATCCTCATTTAGATTGAAATTGAAGATCAACAACTTCATAGTGCCGCATGCCCAACCCTTATTACCACTATGACAATTCAATTTTTAGTACTTATGCCCACATGAATATATTAATATAAATTTCATTATTTGTTCTAATAATTATTATTTACATAACATATTTAAATTCTTTCAATATATAAACTATATATAACATTTTATAAACAATATATTGATATGTTTATACACATATGTTTATATATTTATAAACATATTAATATAAATTATTCATATGCTTAAATTCATATTTATATATTATATATATGTTTATTTAAATAATATATATATATATATAAGTATTTACTTAACATATTTACATAAGGTCCATAAAAATATATTTATATAATGTATTTCAAAATATATATGTATTCTTATTTACACTAATATTAATATTTATTTTTATAAATTGTATAATATTATATATATTTAATATATAATTATTATATAATTATTATTATATGAAATATAAATTTTAAAAATATTTATATTATATATGATGAATATTATATGAAATACAATTTATATAAATATTTATATAATGTTATATGAAATTCAATTTTCTATTATATATCATTAATATTCATATTATATATAATCAATATTATATAAAATGAAATTTAAACAAATATATAATGGAAATACAATTTATAAAAATATTTATATATTGTATTTCAATATATATACTTATTATTATGTAAATTAATGTATATATATTTTATTAAATATAATTGTATAATATTGTGTAAATTAATATATTTTCATTTGTATAAATTCTATTTCATTTAATATAAATTATATATAATATAAAAGCATAAACATATTATTTAAAAATATATTTTTTATTATTATAACATAACTTATAAAAACTACAAGGTTGATATTTTATATGATATATTTTATAAATAAATTATATTTATGTATTTATATATATAATATGTTTATGCTTTTATATTATAAATGATTAATATTATATGAAATATAATTTATACAAATAAATATATATTAATGTACACGATATAATGTAATTGTATTTATTTTTTTAGAAAGATAGATGTAATGACACTTTTAATGAAATCTGAAAAAGGTAAAAGTACAAGTGAGTACAAGAATACAAGGCAAAAGGCCCAAAGCAACAATAACTACCTATATTTTTCCCCAATCATTCTGTAAGTTTCCTTTCCTCTTCTAAAATTACAGGCCAGTTAGTCCTTCTATGATCGCAACCTCGACCTTCTGATATCCTCTTTCTTTGAGGGAGTGATTGGAGCCTACTAAGTAATGTGTCAGTATTTGTGCTATCAGAATAAAAGCTATCAACTGAATTCTCAGGGCATTTGGGAGAATATTCTCTTATCGTTGGAGTAATCATTACCATGATCTCTATTGCACCAGCCGAAGGAATAGTTTCCTTGTGGTTTTCCTCATTATCACTCTTCTCAATGTAACCATTAGTATTTTTATTAGAAATAGGCACAAGGTTACCTAAAATCAGTTATTCTACCACCACTGGGGTCACAACCAAAGTCTTTCTCTTCTTATAGGAGACAAGATGAAATCCTTCATTATCGAGCATGGGTTTTGAAGAGGTATAAAAAGATTTAGAAATGACCGGGGAGTCAAATTTTAAATTTTTTTCCCTTTTCATAACCTAAGGCATCCATATTTTCATGAGAGAGATGATGATCAACCTCTTTTTGAATTTATTTCTCAATAACTTGTTCATCCACCAAGATATCATCACAGTATTGTGATTCACCATTTTTGTCCTTTCTGAAAATATTTGTATCATGGAATGTCATCTCTTTGGAGAATATAGTTGCCCAAGACTTCGTCATGATCTCATAGGTGAAGGCATTATCATTATGTCATTAACAAAGCCGGTCATCCTTCTCATCAACCGGTGGCTCAGTTACATTCGTAGAAATAATTCCCTATGCTTCATTCATATTAATAACACTATCAATTCCTTAATCATTTTTACAAGGATTGTTGATTTCGTCATCTTTCCACTTAGGATGAACACCAGCCTTTCGAATTGATGCATTTTTTCTCATTTTTAGACAGTTTATTATATCATGTCCACATGAAGAATAGAAGTTGAAAACATTAGAGTGCCTACAGTTAGAGGTTTCATAACCTATCACATTACAACCCCTAATGAATTTTGGAATTTCATCATAAAATATCCTCAACTCAATAATATCGTCATTTTTTGCAAGAATAACCTTTTCAACTAGATTCTAAATCAGTTAAAACACTACCAAGAACCTAGCGAAATAACCAAATCTAGACACTTTTGTTTCCTTGAAATTTTAATTGGGATTACAATAGATAATTAAAGGTCATAAAAAAATTTAAGGTGCCAAAGTATCCAATTTTATCCCATAAACCATTACCCGTATTTGGGTAGTTGTGTTGCCTACCTCAAGTGGGTTGAATTTTTTATCCTTTATCAAAGTTGAATAATTATAGGTTTGAGCAAAATGGAACTGAATACCAAGGCTTTAATTTTTAACACTTCTATGGGGAAGAGCATATGGAAGTATCCCCACCCTAGAGATATCAGTTTCTAAAATGAAAAACCAAAATCCTTTAGATTATCTCCTTATATTCATAAATTTTCATTGGTTGTGAGCCTTTAAGGAGAAATAAACTTCATATAATGGAGAAATCACCCATTTTTAGCCACTCTAAAACAACATCGTGATCAGATCTAATGTGTGTAATGCTCCATCTTCTTCGAATGGATGTATCAATCCTGGCTTTGAAGTGAGAAAAGGTTCGATTTTCAAGGGTTTCTTCATCAGTAACACCCTATCTCTCCTGGGACTGGACTCCAAAACAATAGTAGGACCATGTCTTGTGATGTCCACATCCCCCAAAAGCAACTATGTCCTAGAATCACTAAGAATTTAGAAAAGGTGATATCTATCAGAACCAGATCTCTCTACACCAACTACTTCAATCACTTTCATGCCACAAGGCACAGACTCAGGTATGCGTGATGAAACTTCTTCAGTTTTTGTCGTCTTATTCACGCCTGTCATGTAACTCACCAATGTTGTGTTAACAGATACCACACATTATGGTTTGGACTTTCCATACTGATGAATATCGAATTGAACTTAATGGATAACATAGGTCGTAGAATCCAATTACAACCCCAAGATCATCGTAGGAGTTAGAGTGAGAAAGTCTCATTCTGTCTCATCTCAGCCTTCAAATTATTTTCAATTTTATTTATTTATACATATAAACACAATTAAATTATCTCAAAAAAATAAAATTAAATACAATAATATAAATATTTTATATAATATGTTCATATAATGTATTTAAATACATTTATATATTGTGTTTTAATTATACATATAGATACATTATAGAATTTTATTTTTTAAAAAATAGTGGTCATTCACAACCCCCATTTAATCTCTTAAATTATAGATGGTTATGAAACCTCAATAATTGAATGAAATTAGAGGGGTTTTTGAACCCCCTCAAATTTAAAGACATTAGATGTGGTTTTCAACCCCCGCTACTTTAAGATGTTAGAGAATGGATTTGAACTACCACTAATTTATAACATTAGATGGAGGGTTTTAACCCATTCTAATATATGATATTAGAGGGGGTTTTGAACCCCCTCTAAAACCCAAGTTTATATTAAAAAAATAATGTTAAAAAATTATAGGGGGTTTAAGACACCCTCTAATATAAAATAATAGAGGGGGTCAATAACCTTATCTAAATTCTATTATTAGTGAGGATTTTACATAAATTACCTCTAATTTTTATAGAAATTTAATTTATAGGGGGTTCACAACCCCCTTTAAATTAAACTATTAGAGGGGATTGTGTAGAACCCCCTCTATTTATACAGAAAAAAAATTAGAGGGGGTAATTCATAACCCCCTCTAAATAACCCACTTTAATTTACTATTTTTTTATAGTGACACATGATGACACATGTAGGAAGTGTCATAAAATCCCAGTAGGTTCTCACAAAGGATTTCATAAAAAGATTCAAATATTAAAACTAAATAAATATTTTAATTTTAATGAAATGAGAATAAAATTTTAAAATAATATTTAAAACAATCATTCCTTACATTTTAAATGATGGAAATATTTTTAAAAAAATGATTAATAAACATTTTATATAAAACAGTTTATACAAATTCATAGGTAATGTGTAAAATATTTTACAAAAAACAACAAAGTATATACAAAATAAAAAAATGAGAGGCATGATCATATTTCAAGATCTATGATAGTTCCAAGTTATTGAATTTTCACACACTTGAATAGTTATCATAGTAATATTTGAACACACATCCCTCAGAAACTGGTCAAAGATCACTCATCACTATCTCATAGGTGAAGTAACATGATCAATATTTATTGTTAGTTTTTAAAGCATCGATAGAGTTGTCTCACGAATCACAAACTATCTACCTAGTATTTCAGGTGTTCTAAAAACATTACAATAATGGTAAATTTATTTCATAACTGATCAAAATAAAATTCAACCTGTCTTTCCATTTAAAATATGAAAAATTTTATTTAAAAATAAATATGGGTTTTTGAAAAAAAATGGGCATTTTCCATGATAAACCCAATGAGTTTATATGAAAACAATTTGTGCCATTTTCACAAAATAAAAATGTGAAATCAATTTCACATTTCAATTTCAAAATTGAATTTCACAATTTAAATTCCAAAATTTTCCTCCAAATAGAAATCACACCCCAATTCAATGGAATTGTTGTTTTTCCCAATTTCATGCCAAATCGAAATCTAATCTTTAATTAAATAAAATTTGGTTTTTAATAAACCAATTAAAAGTATGTAAATTTAAATAAAAAAAATATTTTAAATTAATCAATTTAGGGTTAATAAAATTGGAAATCATAGATAGAAACGCTTAACATGGGATCATGGGATCTCAAAACACAATGCTAAAATCAAGAAACTCCAATAGAGAATGTGAGCAATGAAAATCTAAGAATAAAACCTATATTCAAGCTCCTAAACAACGGTTATTAGATCCTCCAATAACATGAATATCTACTAAACCCTAATGAGGAGAAAAGAGAGAGTGGTTGAATGATAATGGGAGGAGGAAACTTTCTAGGAATATATTGAATATCATTCTCCTAGCTTAGATTTTTTTCAAGAGGGGGTAGAGGGGAAAAAATCATCTCTTGTGATTATTGAAGGAATAATAAATAATATTAGGCTCATACGGGCCTATGGGGAACCTTAAACAAGGGTTCTTGGATTTTAATAATAAATGTTGGGTTAATTAAATAATGTATTCATGATTAGTTGGGTAGGGTTTCATAGTAAGAAAAGCCATGTTCCTTAACTTGAGCCCCTTTTTTCCAAGGTGCACAATTTATTATAAGTGGTATATTGGTTTTTTAAATCTTGTACTACCCATGAAAACACCCATTTTTTGGGTTTATATGTTTTCCAATGATTGGGTGAGTGGTTTTGGAAAAATGTGTGAAAACCATTCACAATCCAGGAACATTAAAAATTTTCAACTTCTTTCATGAAACAACCAATGATGAAACACAACCAAAGAATGATCAAAAGAGTGGTTAACGAAAACCTAAAGACAATAACATTATGTCACATACAAGCAGAGTAAAAAATGGAAACAAAGGAGATAAAAATGAGACAAAATGGTTAAACTATAAATAAATAAAATTTTAGAAAAAAATAGTCTTTGTGTGACTAATCATCACCTCCAAACTATACCAAGATGATATAGAAGCATAAAGAGAAACTAGAATGATATAGAATGTTGTTACCTGTACATAAATATTATAATTCAAGGTCTATATCCTCCCTAGGTAGAAGTAGGGGGTGATAAACATATCCCATTAGAATTCTATTGAGATATCTATATGAGTTCTAATAATAAGAATGAATAGGTCCAAGAATTTAAATAATAGATTTTTACAATAAGTTTAATAAATAAATAAATTTGAAATCATTTTTCAAACAATACTTGACTGTGAAAAAATTGCATTCCATGTTTTCCAAATCCTAAAACAAGTAGGTAAAGATACTAAAATATAATATACATGTGAGCCAACATCCATGAAGTAAACTATCAGGTTATTAACAACCAGAAATAAAAATGAACCTACCAACTGGGTTATAGACTATGGGACAATACCTACTAGACACGCACAGGATGAATTTGGAATAAGGTTGGAACCACCTAACATTTAAGAATTCCATAGACCATCGACATATAAGAGGTTACCTTCTAGTGGTTTCATATAAACAATGTCTACTTGTACCACTTTCTCTACATACCCAATCTTCTTTCTATGCAATGTCTGTAAATTTCTATTTCAAACCCCATACTCACATTTTGACAAATAAATTCAAATCTAAAACCTTTATCTTCAAGGTTCAAAAATCAATTTTCCTTTTCAAATCATTAAAATTATATTTCTAAATTAAAACCCCATTTTCAAATGAAAATGCATGCCCTTTTCAATTTCAACACATTTAATTCTATTTAAAATCTCAATAAATAAATTTAAAGAACTAGATATTCAATAAATTATAATAATTGAATAGATCCACCTACCTAAAGAGTGTAGAAAACCAAACCACCTTTCATGATGGGGAGTGAAAACTTTAACATCATCCTTCAGAACACAAGTCACGACTAAAGATTGGGGAGACTAAGAGATTAACACTACTAATTGATCTTTGAATGAATATATCCATATGGAAGTAAGACACACAAAATGCCTAGGGTAAGAGCTCCAACCAAGAGGAGAAATCTACAAAAAGAAATGAGTCCTCAAACTCTCACATGGCACCTTAAAAAATACAACTTATTGAATTGTATTGTGTGGAATATTGTACATGTCATGAATCACTTTTATTTTATGTTACTCCAACAAAAAATGTCTCTATTTTGATTAAAAATCAAATTTTCTCATTACACAATTTGTAACCCTTATAAGATGCGTAAATTATCATGCTATGAATTTGACTCATGGGATGAGTCCGGGTGATATTACTTATCATGAGACTATATTACACATCATGAACCTACCCAGTAAATAGTAGAAAAGACATGGAAAATCAAAATTTCCAACAAATCTATAACATTACCATTATAGGTATCCTCCCAAAACAGGGTCAAAAATACTCTCCCAAAGAAAAATAGAATCCAAAAAATATCACAATATACCTAACAGAAAGCTAACGGGGTGTTATAAATGAGGGGATGGAAGAGTTATAAATAAAACGCCATAGATTACTTGATAACATAGGTATATAACATCTCCACATCAAAATTAGTGAAGTAAACTATTTGGATCAATAATTTTATCACTAAACTCGGGTTGGTTCATAACATTTCAGGAACAATTAATTTTCAATATGGAAATAATGGTTTTGTTTCTTCTTGAATGGAATGAAGGCATTTATATTTTTATTATTAATTTTTATAACACTCTTTTAAATGGGTGAGGTGTAACCCTTACAAGGCTTGAAGACTTAAGATACAATTATGTGAAATGTAGGTCTTAAGGGAATCACCCATACTAAACAACTTGGAACTGATCCTCCCAAACAAATGTCATGATATTAGCTTTGCACCTCCACAAGGCCGGTCGAATAGTTGTCCTGTGTAGAGCCACAGAGGCCCGGTACCGATGGTAATGACATACCCTCTAATTATTCCAATTCTGGTTAGCTCTTCTCTCTTGAATGAGACAACTCTGAATCCTCATTTGGAGCCTTTTCCCTTGTAATCGGAGTGGCACATCCATATATTTCATGTGTCCCAAAGGCCTTGGGGTGGACTAAATCCTTTTAGGTGGCCTGACGGCCTTGAGAGACAACTGGCCTGAAGGACTAGGGTGGCCCAAAAGCCTTATAGGACCTGAGGACCAAACTGGGGGCCCAAAGTCCCAGATGGATGAATAGTTACGACTGCTACAGTACCAAACAATACCTACTACACTGCATACTATAGTACTTATACAGTAACACAAAAATATGTCTCCAGTCAGATTTGATCTCAGGTCTCTTGGATTCAATTTCCAAGTCCTCAACAACCGGGCTGAGGATCATGTACATAATGGTGTTGTTCCTCAGTACAAGAATCTTTGGTCTCACTAATGGTTCAAACATGTCATTATCAAATACTATATCCTTCAATAAGTCATTTATATGGGTGATGTAAAGATCTATTGTGTAGATAAAGAGAATAATTCATAGACTTCATTAAAAAACCATTATTATAGAAGAATCGTGATACTCATAAAAAATTCTTGCATATTAAATAAAAGAGAGACTATATTTAAAAATTACCCTTAATATAAATGTATTATGGTTTATAATAAAGAAAATAAATTTATTCCATTAATTTATGTGTCTTTCATATATTATGTTAATTGTAAAATTGTAAAAGGATAAAATAATAACTTTGACTTATCCCTAATCAGTGATAATCACGTATTATCATGGATTGTGATGATATCATAGTATTAGTAGGAAAATAATCCTACATATGGTATTTAAAAATATCTTTAGATTATAATTAGAAACTTATTCTATGGATTGACCTACCAATTTATATCATAATTAATATCATATGGTCATTCATATACTTGGGGTTGTATACTTTATATGAATTTTAATTTCCTAAGGTGAGAAATATTTATAATATATGAATTTTAATATTATTTTACCCTTATTAATTCAATCGTATGTTTGACCTAATGAAGGATTTTCGGTATTTTGTTAATAGGGTCATCAGATGATTTTTTCCAGGATATTATTTTCCCTTTTGTATAACATGTATAAAATTTGGGCCTCCAATTTTTCTACACTGAGTTAATTTGTGGACGTATTAGTTGATTTAAATTTTTTGTGCCCCAATACCTAATTTAAGAAATGTTTTGAATACATTAAATGTATTAAGACTATTTCAAAGAATTGTTGACATATGAGTTGGCCTAAAACAGATTGGTATGCTCATTGTATACTCATTTATGGTATATTATTTAAAAATGGGCCATGTAAGAATATATATGATACATAGATATATGAATTGTGGAATACATGTTTATTTGGATACATGAGTGTTTTTTTAAGATCACATCATACTAGTTTTTATCTTGATTAATAGTAATTATTTCTAGAGAACACCCTTTCCTTAAAATTATGTATTGGGTAATTCATTTTTTTTCTTAATACTATAATTCTATATAGGGTTACATAGTAGTCTATAAGATGAGGATTAATTTTAGCACAACGAGTTTATTTAAATTTAATATGTTTTATGTAAGTATCATATATAACGGAAATTAGATAGTATCAAAAAGAGTTGTGAGTTTTTTCACAATGTCTTTTAGGATTTTTGGCAAGTGAAATATTTTTAGAAATATAGATTAAAGAAAAAATGTGATGCAGTGAGAGTCACCACGACAATGTTTTTGTTATTTTTTGGTTCTAAGAAATGAAATGTGTTTTCCATTGTGAATGATAAGATATTTTATTTTTATAACCCTCAAATAATGATTATCATATTGTTTCAAATTATGAAACCTCATATGATGATGTTTGGATGATTTACTGATTGTTATATGATTTTAAAAATCACATTACATAAAGAAGGATAGTTTTAGATGTTAAAAATGTCAAAATACAAATGGTTATCTTTTAATAATGTAAAAAAATTACTCTAATATCATACTTTATTTAATCAAGGAGCTTCAAATTATAGAATTTATAGACCTTATTTTTGTGTAAATGGAAGTGGATACAAGTCTTTATTGTTAAACAAAACTCATACTCTTCTCTTCATTTATATTATTAGATAAGTTTCTATCACACCTCAGGAGGAGAAGGATTCATACCATAGTGTCCAAATATTTCGTTTTAGAAGATGTTTACATTTGGAGAAAATAATCAATGTAACACTACTAAGATGTCTCAATTATTCTCACTATTGTTATGGATTCAGTATGGATAGAGAATTACAATTTGTTTTATGATTTTACTTTATTTTATCATCTACCTCCTAGGTGTAATTATATTTATATATTTTATTCCACTTCATTTCGGTATAGTGATTTCATTAAAACACTTTATTTAGCCCTCCCCATTAGAAATTCACTAGGTTATTGCATAAATAAAATGTTCAACAAATAGTTATCATATTTTAAATTCACTCTCTCAATATTATTCTTGAATTATACTATGTTTCCCCAATTTCCACACTAAGGAAATAATCAACCCCAAAAAAAATTTATTATTTATCAAAAATTTAAAATTGGTTTCTCAAAAATATCATTTTCAGTTTCATGTAAATTATTTATCAATCTTGGAAATGAAATAGATCTTTTTTATACATTCTCAGTTTAGAAACGTCAAATAAATAAATAACTATAGTATATAAATATGATAATTCTTATTCATAATCCACTTCACAAATATAATTGATAATTTCAAATGATCCAATAGAACGGAATCTAAAATTATTTTACTTTCCAATCCATCAATTTTGTAATCTATGTCGCACTTGTAAAATGATTTAATCACATATATCAAACTCCAAAAACTTCATCATAAAGAGGCTTAAAAAATTTAATACATTGAGTTCATTCCATATTCTTTTAAATCAATTTAATTACATCCATCATCTCATTCAACAAATTGGGCCCAAAATTTTATTTCTCCCACTTAATAAAATAACATGGCTATCAGAATAACCAATTATATAATGTTGGAAATTTCTACATACTAATCAAATATTGATAAATGTTTTTATAAGACATTTACAAATAAAATATTTTCTTCCTATCAAATTATGAATTAAGTACAAATACTCAAAGAATATCTCATAATATTTGAATTTTTATTTTATTTTTTCATCCATATATGGGTGATTAGTCATATAGATCCTCAAAATAAATATTATATCCATGTGGAGTCCGCAACATTTTGGATTTAATCATGGATCTTAATCCATTAAAAAATAATAAGTGACCCCTTGAAGTCTAAAAATTACATGTAATTTACTAACATCACTCATATAATATATTTCTTAATTGAGAAATAAAGGAAATATCATTATAAGTTATTCCACCACTATGTAGATAACCAAATGTTTCTGTGGTGATAATGGTATCCCAACCACGATTTTTACAGGAATATATACTTATCTCCACATCAAAGTATGTAGAATTTGTTATCAACCCTTCCATTATTGATACTCAACCATTCTCCGGAATTCATTATTTTTATTTCAAATAGATCATTTTTAAGTGTTATGTGAGGAGACTCACAAATGATATAGAAGTTATAAATTTACCAAATCCCAATTGGAGAAACCTCTAAACATCAAAATCACAAATAATAAAACCCCAAAGGATATTAGGAATCAATTAAAGTAAAGTATAATTCTATTAGAAACATTATCACTATATAATTTTTAGTGTTGAGTATTAACCATTAATTATAGATCATCCTTGAAAAGATCTTTCATGTAATACACTTTTTTTTCCAATGTTTGGATAAAATCCTTCACATTTAATTTCCATTCATTGAAGCCTATGATCAAAATGTGTTTTTTCCTATTGATCCACCCACACTTCCCATCAATGGTGTTAGTAGTAGGTTATCTTTCAACTATAATATTTTATTCCTCATAGGATGCCTTAATCATTATGGTTTCCTCCACCATTACTTCCCCAGAGTCTATGATTATCTCATTGGTATTTATAATGTTTTCTATCTCACCATTTCTTTCCCTGAGTTTTCTTTTCTTGGAAAACCTTATTTTCATTATTTTGGGAAAATGTGAGTAATCCGACATCCTGTTGGGTATTTTTTCATTTTGTAAAAATATAGCTCCCATAGTCTCACAAACCTTTATTCCCTTTCTTCCTTCTTGGGTAATGAATTCGCCTATTGGTCCTTCTCTTAGAAATATCCCATGATGAGATTCTTTTACTCTAAAGAAAGCTGATGGGACTCACTAAGAATACATTGGACCAACCATAATAATTTTATGTCTCTATATAACACCATAAGGATAGTGGTGAGCTGCCCAGAGTCCAGTGAATTCTGAGAATCCAGTGATGGGCCACAAGGAACCCAATTTTTTACAAAAATTTTATTTTTATTCAGGGAATTTTGGAAATATTTTGGGACATGAATTTTTCAAAACCAAAAATTTTATAGTCGTATAAATAGTATTCAAATATAGTTTCTCTCTACTTTATTATAGCATAATTTTCTTTTAAAATTTTCATTTCTTAAAATAATATTGATTCATCGGTTTTGATGGATTCATGTGATCATAACTGGTGTGAGAACAATGATTTAATGTGTAATTAATTTAATTTTTATTTTAATTGACCTATTTATCAATATTTTCTTCAAGTTAATCTATTTTTCTAGTTCGATGAGTTTATCAATTTTTTTAGAAAAACATATCTATTTAAGGAGTACTTTATAAAACAATTCTTTCATTCAAGGTTATATAAGTGAGAATATGAATTTTATTGGCATTAATTAGTTGTTAATTATATATAGAGGTTATTTTATTTGTTAATATAATTTTATAATTACTAAATGGTGAAATTAAATGTTAATTATAATGTAAAGGGATATTCTTAAATAATATGTTTGAGGATTTTTTTAATTTTTAAATTATGTAATAATATTTAGTAATTTAGATGTGATGTTTTTTTTGATATTTATAAAAGAATATTTAATGGTGATAATGAATTTAAATGGTATGAATTAAATAAAAATAGGAAATTTTGAGTTGAAAAAATTTTCCTTGGTTTATCAAATGAGGTTTTGGTGATTTTTAAAGACCTCTTAATTTTTTAATGTATTTATTTTATATAATGAAGTTTGGATAGTTAATTTAAAATACTAACTTGTATTTTTTGAATTTCTAGGTTATGATTTGTGATATATGTAATGATAAATTAGGTATGACCATGTGTCATGTTACATTTTGGTTTAATATGTGAAATGATAAATGGGGTATGACATTGTGATATGTTACACCTTGGTCTAATTTATGAAATGATATTGGGTTTTTACTTATTCCATATTACAATTTGGTTCAATATGTGATACAATATGGGATTAGTAAACGTGTTATGTTAATCCTTAGTCTAACATATATTTTTTGATGGTGGAATTGATGGTTCATTGGTGATAGAAGAACCTAATAAAACAAAATTTTGTGTTGTATTGTTCTGAATAAATGAGTTAGTTTTTTCATTTTCAAATTTAATATATTGTTAAACTCATTGTTTTTTCATACCCTTGTACACACAAGAACATGTTAAATATCAGAAACTATTTGGGTTCTTTTAGTGTAACCCTACCGAGTTTCTCACTCACACATTATATATACAAATCTTAAATATGTATATATTTTACCATCATGATAAAAGTAATGAAGAAGACCCTATATATTTAAAATGGTTATAAGATATTTGTATGTTGGCCCATGAAAATTCAATTATCATTACAAAGGTATTTCTTATACTAATTAACATTACGTTACATAAATATATTTTATTTGAATATTTTTATTCAATATTGGGATACATAATATATGATTGTATGATATTTATATATTTTTTGGGATGATTTAGGATATCATATCATTGTGAATGTTTCCATTTACATTTATATGTAATTATATATATATATATATATATATATATAATTTTGTTTATGATGGACCATTCAGGGTAAATATCTCTTATTGTAAACTATTTAAATACTCGATAAATATTTCCAACCTATGGTGATTGGGAAGTTGACTTGAGGCCTTTTTTCATTTAACTTCAATAGTATAGTTTTACATAGGTAAAATGGTACAAAATGCTGTTTGACAAAATTACTTTTTATTATTTGAATTTTATATTTATGTGTAAAGTTGGAAATGATATTTATATGTCAATATTTTAAATAAAAGCTGTTTTTATGTTTCTATACAATACATTTATAATGTAATCTTAATTAATTAGGTATGTATAATATTTCAATTTATTAATTATGGTATTATAGTTTAATGATATTCAATAAATTTATTAATATTGGTTATTGATTTACTATTGAATGGGATGATAAGTGTTGTATTCATGGATTTTTTTGTTACATATGAGTGTATAATATATGTGGTTTCAAGTGAATATTATTTAATTCTAAATTAATATGAGAGATTGGATTTAGTTAAATAATTTAATCATACTAAATTAATCAATTTTTTCATGAATAAATTATTACTCTTGAATTTGATAACTAAAACAATTGAGATGAGTAGGATGAAGTGATTCATTAGATTTATTTATTAATGTATAAAAGTATATTATCTAAATTATTGATTATATAATTTTTTGAAATAAATTTTATGTAGTTTATTATTTACTATTTTTGAATAATGTAAAGGAAAATAAACTAAGAAGTATGTTAGGGGATATCAAGATGAGTGAAGTAAAAAAGTGATACATGTTGAAGAGTGTTAGGATAATGAATCTAAAAATTATACATCTATAGAATTTACACAATAGCTTATTATTTATAGACTATATTGATTCTTCTATGAGTTTTTACACTTTCAAAGAATGATTTATCAAGAGGATAAGATAATATGGTAACATATATAACTCAAGATTTCCAATAGAACCATCATTCTCCTTTTGGAGGCGATGTTGGACCTTATAGTTTAATAAAATGGATTGAAAATATAAATCATATTTTTAAATTAATTTTTTATTCATAGAATTAAATCATTAATCTTAATTATATATGTTGAAATAGTCATAAAAATATTCATGGTATTCCATAGTAAATTAAATAAATATGATAAGCTGAATTGGGAAAATATTTATATACTATTTTATGGAAAGATTATCATGGGAATTAGTGGATAACTAAATCTCAAGAATTTATAGAACTAAACTAAGTATAATGTTTCTATTATGGGTTATAAAGATAAATACATAGATATTATTTTATTTTCATTAACATGGAACGGTATTATTATATTAAGTAAAGGTGGATTGATATTACATTAAAACAACCTCTTCATAATTAGGTGAGGTTATTTTATTTACCCTCTTATACTGAGGTGGTGAAAATGCATTGATCATAAAGAAATATTTTATTGGGAATTAGAAGATAGTAATGGGTGCAGTGGAAGACAGTTATGGGAGTATATTATCAAGTTGTTGAAATACAATGGTTTAACAGTTTCTCTTGGGTGATGATAATTTAATATGTCAAGAAAGAGGTTTTTTTTTCTCCTTGATTTTGACGTCGTTCAAAATTAGGGTGTTTCTCTGGTGTTAGTATAGGTCATAATAAAATGATGTGTTATGGTTATTCTAACCAGTGTTATTATTTTTGAAAATTGATAAATCATTAGTATTATTTATCTTTAAATGAACATTAAAGAAAGGATAGTGTCCTCATTTAGCTAAGAAATCATGTCCTTGGAATAAAGGACCTCTGTAGAGTTCTAGTTGAGTTTCTTCATGGTGATTTACACATACTTGTGGAAAAGGTCATCAGGGATAACTTTAACATGGGATGTACTATTCATTATTATTGAATATCTTAAGGATAGGATCATAGATTGGGCTTTAGTGCATTATCCATGATATATAAGGTTATAATTAAGGTCATTAAGGGATCTTCTTTTACCTAATATATGAAGCTAGTAAATTATATTTTGTATAGTTCCATTTTTTATATTAATTCGTATCATTCTTTTAAATATGATCATGTTTTATGTGATATATGTTTCAATATATAATAATTATCTAGATTATTAAATTTTAATACACCTAAATGGAATATTAAATATTAAATTAAAAGATTTGTATCTTGATTCATTACTATAATTAATTTTAATCATCTTTAGGATTTCATTATTATGAACATTTTAACCTTTTTTGTTATCATGGGTATGATTTGGTTCACTTATTTCAAATATTTAATTGATTTTTATAAAGTTAAAGTTAAATTTACTTCTCCTATTGATATATTTTAAGATTTCATTAGTTAATAAAAAATTTATATAAGTTTAGAGGAACTTGATCTATCACAACTGAGGACCTTCACTTATCTGATTATAGGATACATTTTTTGTCTATTTTAAGGATGTTATTTCATTTTCGTTTCATTTATATTTTATTCTCTTTTGGAAATATTTCTCTAAAATTTATTAGGTTTGACTGTAGATAGAGTGGTGGAGATTATTATTGAATTGGAACCTATTATATATCCAATTTATATACCCTATAATCTTATATCTACAACTATGATTCAAGAATTAAAAATATATCTTAGTGATTTGTAACCAAAGGGTTTTATTAGAAAGTGTATTTTGATGTGGGGTGATCTAATATTTTTTTCGAAGAAATCATATGAAATTTTGAGGTTATGTATTTATTATTAGATGATAAAAAATAGCAATAATAAAATTTGAAATACATTTATATAAATTGATGATTTTTAGGATTACTTGAGGGTATCTTAGTGGTTTTTTTGAATGATATATAATGAGGATATCACCTATATAGACTAAAGACTATGTAAATTCAAAAAAATATTCAAAATACTCTTAATGATTTTTTTTATCAAGGAAATTGGATTGAAAAATCGTCCAATTATTTAAACTGATTGGATGAACAGGATTTTTAATCCCAATGTTGATTCCATTGTGATAATTTTTATCAAAAATATATCATTCTATTCATGATCACTTGAAGAGAATGATGAGAATTTGGTGATATTCGAGGAGATATTATGGGATCATATACTATATGATAAGATTTCTAAATGTAATTCATTGATCAAAGATGTAAATTTTTTCCTTAAATTGATATTGGAATCTAGAAATTTATTGTTTCCTGATATGGTAATATTAATGTTTTTATGGGCAGTACCCATGAATTTAATATAAATCAGGTTTTTTTCTTGAAATTATATGATACAACTCAATATTAATTCATAAATTCTACAGATTAGCAGTGTTGATGACAAGTCTGAATCAAAGGGACTAATGATTTAGTAGGATAAATATTGTAAGACTAATTTTTAGAAATTAAAGGAGATAAATGAATAAAATGTGATTATTATCTTACCTAATCCATGTTATAGGTATCATGTATATTGTGATTATCCTATTTTTGGTTTGGGATGTATTTTATGAATGAAGATCCAGTTGTGTAATATAGATCTTTGTAACATAAAACACATTTGAAGAAATACTTGACACAAAATCTTGAGGTATAAATAATATTTTATTCTCTCATATATTGAGGTTTTTATTTTATTAGTGATAGATTTTCAGTTTATACAGATCATAAGAATATTATATTCATATTATTTTGTGATACTTAAACCTTGAGTTGTTGATATGGGAGAATTGTCTCAAGTTTTTTATTTTAATATGCTATATATGTAAAATAAATAAAATGTTATCTCATATCCATTCAGTATAAAATATATATTAAATATTGTATATAAATTTAAGGAAGCAACTCATGCATCACTTTTTTAAATTATATATGGTTATAACTAAGGAGAAGGTCTGAAAAGTTTTACTATCGTTGATTATCACTTCATTATTAATAAAATGGTTGAAGGATATAAATAATATATATTATCAGTTTTGGGTGATTATTTAATGCTCTATGGTGAGGAGAAATTATTTGACTATTCTTTTGATACTTTTAATATCTTGTATGTACATATGAGACAAATTTTTTGGTTGTGAAAGTAATAGTTCATGACTCACGATTATCATATTTCACAATGGTTTATTTATCCTAATTTTTATGAATTTTAGTATAGTGTTTAAATATATTTTTAAAGGTTATAAATGAAGTGATAAATTAACAAACATTCCTTGTGATTCCTTACCATTCACAAGGTATAAGTCGGGCATCAAAGACTAATAAATACTTTGGAACCAATTGGTATTCTAACATTGATATTGGATAGAATATTGATTTACAAAATGAATTATCTTCAAGGATCATATTAATAAAGATATATAGTATTTTTGATATCTGATCATTTTATGAAAGTAGTGATTTCTTTTTGATCAAGCTTTTGTAAATAGTGGATGATTTAGTAAAGCTTTAACTGTATACTATAGTTTGGAAAACATAAGGTTCATAAAACTATTATATATAATTATGATTTGATATTAATTTCTTGTTTTTGTATGGAATTTCATAGGTATTTTTGTGTGTAAGTAAATCAAGGTATTATATATCATCAATATATAGATAAAAAAATTAGTTTCCAATTCATATTTTTATATATATGTTTCACGTATATATCCTTGATTTTTGGGATGATTAGGAAGGTTATATGGATTTAAAGAGTTTTATTATAATTATAGTGTTCAAGAATATATTTATATGGAACCATTTAAATATTTATCTAATAGAGAATACGGATCACCTTTATTGAGGAATACTCTTTGATCAAACATAAAATTATATAGAGGATTATTGATTAAATGTAGTTGATCCTCAATAATTTTGATATGCATGAGAGTATAAACAAATTTTATATCAATAAGATACTTAGATATTTATAATATAAAGTGGTTGATCATATATTCTTTCAGGTTTCTCCTTGACTGGGCCATCATAGGTTGGGTAAATATAGAAAGTTAAGACCAAATTTCATTGAATCATTTTAAATTTTAAATCAACATAGATTTTTTATGTGACCAGAATCCAAGAAACCGACCTTGAGACATAATGTGATTCACCACGAGGCCTCAAAGACATTCTTCAATCACTATAGGATAGAAACTAGTACTAAGATATAAAATATAATCATCAAGGAACATTTTAGCCTCAGAATAAAATAACTAGATGAATGGGGTCAAAATAAATTTGTCATTTAAAATTATAAAACCAAACATTAAGAATAAATTTTTTAAAACATAAAAAAAATATAAACATATTGTCATGTATAAAATTTACACATGTTAAACATGGCTCAAAAACAATCAAAATTGTTGTATATCCACATTGAATTGTATATATCCATTAATAATTCATGGTGGAAAATCACTACATCCACCATGAACTTATCCCCATAGAGACATTTCTAATGACCATTGGATACATTCGTTTTCATCCATTATTATAGAATAATATACACACACTCTAAGATGTGTTAGTGGGGTGACTTCTTGAAAACATAACTGTATTTCCACCTATGAGACTCATGAATTATCATTCAAGATTTATTCCAAACCATTGAACCAATTTCACTAAAAAATATCACTATAATTCAAAAAAATAACCTAATGTGAAAATCTAGAAAAAACTAAATCATTGTTTGAAAACAACACAAATCACTATTTTCTAAAAATAAGATTAACCATTCTCAGTTCACCTAAAAATCAAAAAAATTTATCCATACTAATAACTAGATACATAAGTAATATGAAACACGATAAAATCACAATACCAAAACATGGCCATAACATACACTGACTTTATGTCATCACCCATAGGAGTTCTTTAAAAAATACATACCCTACCATACACATCATATATAAATCTTGATACTACTAATAAATTTCCTGACCATTTTACCTATTCCCAACACTTTTATATGCTTCTAATACACAAATTCACCCTATTTATAAAAACCATTCTATTCACTAGAAACATATTTCTCAAAATAATTATATAACAAAACCTATATTAAATTAAAAAAAATTATTCAAAAAAAATCAACTCCCATAAAAAACTCAGTTAAAACTAACTTTCATGATTTCGACAAAAAAAACACACAATCCTTGTTTTCAAATCCGAGTAAAAAAATTTCTTTTTATCAATTCAATTATAGGAAAATGAATTGATAAAGATAAAAAATAAGAACGAAATAAAAAACCACAAAAACCATATGATAAAAATTCATAACCTTCCAAAGAATGAATTGGACCCACCTACCTAGGAATATAAATATCTAAAGATCTAATAAAACCTTATATTTGATGTGAATGTTCAGGATCCTGTCTAAAAAACCTAGTAATAAGATCGTGTTTATGATTCAAGATTCACAATTCCATCAATATAGATAAAATCTATCAAAATATAACTATTTGGATAAATATAAGAGCTAGAAAGTAATAAATGGATATAACCCTGATCCTATGAGGACATAGATTCCTAACCTATGAATCTATACCTATTGGTTAATTCATAGATATAGTCATAGTATTCAATGGTGTAAAATTTTTATAATCATACATGAGGAAACTGAAGCTCATAAAAAGTCATAATAGGGTGCCAATAATGGTTTCTTGGTGGCTAAATTTGGTTATAAAATTAAAATCACTCAACCCACACCCAACTGAATTGTTATAACCAATGTTTGATAGGACCATAAATCTAACAATACAGGTTTCCTTACCTAGTAAACCCAAGGTACATGGATGTTTTATATGGTTTCATGAAATTTAAACCCAATAGTTAGCTTTTCCTTATATCCTTACCATGACTCAAGTTATTGGTCATATGAACTATGGAATCACATAAGAAACTATGAACTTATCATTGTCTCCAAAAAACCTACATTTCATCCCAAAAAAACTAAAATAGAGCTTTCCACCTTAATTTTGGAGGTTCACATTTTCCTCACCCTAATAATTTTCATCCCGAAGAAATCATAAAGAATAATTATCCTAAAATAAATCCCTAAAATACATCTATGTGTAGTATTTTATCTCTAATGTATCATCTTGAATATTTATTTATTATTAAAATACTCCCATAGAAGTAATACTCCATCCTCAAAAAATTTTCCCCTTCTTACAAACAATATAAACCATCTTTTTAGAAAATATTTCATCTAGTTCCATATTATCCACATCATAAATAAGGACATGTGGTGAATCTTGATACAAGTTCCATAGTTAAGAAACATGGAATAATTTATTCAATTAATATTGCATCATTATCAATTCCAAATGATATTTCATGGCTAAAACATTACCAAAAATATCAAATGGTCTTGTATATAATGGTGTCATCATCCCTTGTTTTCTATGTTGTCGATGTCCAATCCATGGAAACACTCCCAAAAATACTTGATCTTTAGAAAATATAAACAATGGTAATGTTAGGTGGTCATAAAAATATTTATTATTATTCTAAATTGTCTCTATTATATTATAGATTAGATGAACTTGATCTATCATCTATTTTACTAATCAAATTCTCAAGAGAAACTTCACTATAGAATCAACCCAATATAATAGTAATCAACCCAATATTTCATATAATTATTTAAATAGATTTATTTAAATAAATTCTTAATAGAAACTATCACAAACAATTATACCAATGAAACATCATATTCCTATGATCACCCAAAATATTGCACACAAACACAAAACATATACACTAAATCCTAAATGGTTTGTTCTAATTACCCATACTTCTATGTATGATATGACATACTAATCTAAAACTGAGTACTCATAACCCTATGTGGTCCTTTCAATAATATTGAAATAAATAGTGTATATATTTAAAATGTTTTAGATGAAGTATATCTAATAATCCTAACCACAACTTTCACGTATAGATTACATAGGGGTTTATTGAAAATGACTCTAGAATTGAAAAATGTGAGTTCAATTTGTGAGTTAATCCATAATAACTCATATAGAATCATACTTTCATGGTAGTATAGGTAAAATAAACATAAAGTCCCTCTCAATATCCCCCAATTTCAAATTATACTCATATAAATCTTATTAAAGTATGAAACGCCACTAATGCTCTTCCTTCACATACTGAAAAGTCAAATTTTGATAGACATAATATATTATATTATTCTTTATTCTTACCCATAATAATATTCATATAATTTCATGATACATATTCCACAATACAAAATGAAATAAAAAGATATATTTGTTAAACACTTTCATAACCACCACCACCACCCCCTCAATATCAAGGGAAGCACAAGTCTTCCAAAAAATAGTGTATTGAGTTAGCAACTAGAGTCCATCTTTAATAGTTTTTCTAACATTTAAGGTATCGTTGATCTTATTGTATAAATAATCAAACACTTATCTATCATTTACTTAGTTTACATGCACAAAATTAACATTTATGTGAAATAACACTATATCTCTTCCCTTGTCATGAGAATCCGTATAAAATTAACCATCAAGAACGCTAATTACTAATGTCGCTCTAATTTATTCATTATTTTAGTAATCCTACTAAAGTAATTGGATATAACATTACCCTTACAAAGATTATATGATAATTAAAATTCAACTGTATAAAGTTAGTACACCCATCTCAATGGCATCATGTACAAATCACCAAAAGAAAACATATAACCCAAACATCAATAATTTGAATAAAGCATGATCCAATTTATAAAAAAAACTAATGTATCTAGTTCTTCATGTCATATATAATAATTTTTAGCATTAAACAATATGTTGTATAGTTTCTATAATGTATTGATAACTACCATTATCTATATAAAACCATATTATCTCCATGTATAAGTACACAGCCTAGTCCATTTATAAACACATCATAATACACTAAATACCCCTCACCTGACTCAAGTGAGATCAAAACTAGTTAAGATGTTTTCCTATTTTTTAGCTCATTTAAATATCATTTGAATAGCCCATCCTACTAAAATTTTACAACTTTACGAGTCAACACAATCATCATAAATAAAAAAAAGTAGGTACTATAGATAAATAATCAATAGTGTATGGTCAATATGAGGAAACATTAAATCTTGAAAACATTCTTAGGTTCCTACCAAGACATCCACTTTGACATTATATGGGTTAATTAATACTCCCTTCTAAGAAATGTCATCAAAACATCACCTCATAAATCTATAATTAGAATTTAAATAACATTACATATAGTATATACTCTCACAAAATATTTAGAATGACCATAAAATTATTTTAATGAACCTTATCTAGTCAAAATTAAACCAAAATATCATCTATAAGAATCATGATGAATGGGTAAAATTATTTTTGAAAGATAAAATTCATCAAGGAAATAAAAACATACGGATCATAAGAAATCCTAAATGTAATCAACAAGAAATCGTAATATTTATACTTTCTCCTAAACTCCATTTTCATAATTTTTTTAACCTAAGAAGGTGATAACCCAAAATCAAATCAATGTTCAGAAAACAATTAGATCCTCTCAATAGATCGAATAAATAATTCATATATGGTGAGGATTTATTGGCATTGAATTTCACCTAATTCAACTACTAGTATTTAACGAATAACTATAAGCTATCATAAACATTATTGGTATGTATAATCAGTTACACCTTAAAAATATTCCTCTTACATCTTCAACTGTCACGGATAAATAGGTGATATATGATAAAAAGGTAACAAAACCAAGATCAAAACAATAAATAATAAATTATAAAACTATAATTTTCTCTGTAGTGATATCCAAAAAAAATGTGAGAGTAATATGTCTAAAATATCTTCCACCAATGTTGGAAACTAAAATTTATTTTTATATTTGATCTATCCAAATATAACCCCAGCTAACTAGTATGTTAAATCTCCAATGTCTTTTTCAACAGATCTAAATTTACATGTATGAATATCTCACGCCTCCTGAAAAGTGTGAACACTCCCGTTAGGTGGTGTAAAATAAACTAAATGTTAATATTAGTCAATGTGATTCTTGTACTTCACTATCTAATCCATTCAAATGAGGACTTTTTATATACTCATCCATAAAACAAAAAAGATCCATGAGATCTCCACATCACATAACACAATAAAACAATAAGGAAACATAAATACCCATTCTACCCTATCTCTATGTGGTTTTTTTATCTTCAAGTAATGAGAAATAAAATCCAAAAAATTCAATTGGACTAATAATCGTGAAGATATAAATAAATGAGATGGGCCTATTTAGAGCATAATAGAGACCATGGAAGGAAAAATATTAAAAGATCCTTGTATAGTCAAAGGTCTTAGTTAACATTCATCTAATGAATATTCTATGTAAAACCAATTTCCCAAATTCTTCTATGACAAGCCCTATTAAGGGTTAACTTCAATCATCAATAATAAATAATTATATATATAACATCATTTGAGTAATTATATGGAAAGTGGTGTTAGAATCTAGAATGTTTGGATGAATGTAGGGAATGAATTTTTTGAGACCATAATTAGTAGAGGGGGTGGTTGAAAAAGTAATTATGAGTTATCATAATATTATGTAAGCTTTTATTAGGTAAAAAATTTATTGCCATAACCAAAGGAATGATCTTTAATTTGAGCTAGGAGACCGGTTTTTTCTTAAAATATCTCCTTGGGAATGTGTGATGAATTTTGGTAAAAATGAGAAATTAGGTTCTTGTTTTATTATTAAGTAAAAAATCCAAAAGAAAGTGTGATTTACATACTTATTGAGTATCCTTTATTATAAGTTTACATATGTTATATGATTTTTTTCATGTTTCATTTCTATAGAAATATTTACCTAATGCATCTCATTTTTTGGGCCTTAAAGTGGTATAGTAAGAAGAGAATCTTTATTGTGAGGAGAATATAATCATGATTCTTGATTATGGAGATTCGTTTTTATGGAAAAAAGTTAACTCATCTAGTTAATGTTTTATAGAATAACCAATTAGTTAATGAAGTTACAAGATAATCATTAAAAACTATGAAGGAAAAACATTAAAACTTGTTTATTAATGAATAAAATTACAAGGACACAATTTATTTTAGAGGATAGAAAGTTGAAACCCTTTTATTCTGATTATTAAATCAATTTAATTTATTATTAATGTTAATAATTAGATTTTATGGATTCATATTCGATATAATAATATTATAAATAAATTAAATAAAACAGAATTATTTTATTATAACTAAATTATTTTTCATATATTATATAGTTTTATTTATATATTACATTTTTAAATATTGAAATGTTAATTTGATAAAAAATGAATTCATTTTTGTATTTAATAATCCAAAATTATCATGGGGTGAATTTTTGAAATTTTTCAGATAGAGTGGATTTTTTAGTGAATATGGAAAAATGCCATTTTTTCAAATACTTACACTTTTAAAACATTATCATGACATAAATATGACTTGAAAATATATGAAACCAATTTTTGGACTAAATATATATTTAATAGGTGAAATAAGTCATTTAAAAATATATTTTTTGAATTTAGAATCCAATGTTGGACATTTTGATATCTAAGTAATTTTATATTTCTCATAATGAAAATTAACTATTTAATTTCAAGGTTCTATTAGATTCTAGAATAGTTTAAAAGTAACATAACTCTCATTTTTATTCATAAAATAATTTGTTCTTTTAGGATTACTTATTTACATGATTTCCAATTAAATTCAAGTTTTATACATAAAAAGGAATTTTTCGATATAAATAATTCCATTTAATAAATTTATAGTAAAATTAATTTTTACAACTTCAATAAAATAAAACTAATAAAATTATTTTCATATTTATAATAAAAATTTTGAATTAGAAATAATGTTATCATTTATTTTTGTTCATATAAATATGTTACATAGGTAAAAAAGTATTCCACCATAGTAAGGGGTGGAAGGGATAAATTTAAGAGATAAGGACCAAATATATCACTAAAATTTATCTCTAATCAGATTAGATTAGTCGATTTTGATACACCTAATCCCATATTCTATGTTGGGTTCTATTTACCATTGGAAATGAATTTATTTTATTTTAAATTTAGAAAAATTTATAAATGTGAGGCCCTAATCACCTATAGAAAGACCTCTCCCCTACTCACTTCTCTACAAACTCTGTGCACCATATCTTGAACAATTTAAATGAACTAATATTTTATTATATTATTTTTCCCTTTAAACGAGCATTGTGTTGATATATTATTCCACACAAAACACTGAACCAAAATAATACAATAAATATTTGATAAGAAAATTATAAAAATAATATATTCTACTCTAGATAAAAATTATTGTAGTCAATTATAAATTCATACAATTACGAAATAAAATATATAATTTTTTAAAACTGTGTTTTTCAAAAAAAATTATATATTTTATTCTCTTTTCAGTGATAAATTTAAAAATTTTAGAATATTAATTTTTAAAATGATCTTAATTTTCATATTCCACAGGTCTAAATTTTATATAGGTAAATATTTATGTTTTTTGTAATAATTAATTTCTTAGTGAATAGTGAAAATACTATTTTTCAAAAAACGGTCAGTTTAATTAAATTTTATTAAAATTAAATTAATTTAATTTTTAAGGAAAAAATTAAATATAATATATATATATAAAGAAAATATAAATCATTTAAAACATTATGTTTATTATATAAACCAGAAGTTTGACATTTTGGAAACTCAAATAATATTTCACACTGAAACTCTTCTTATACACTTACATTAAAAATTAGATTTTATCTCTTTTAGTAAATAAATATATATATATATATATATATTTCAAATATTATAACAATATTTATATACTATTTTATATTTTCAAATTTATTTTTCACCGTGAAAATGAGATTATTAAGATTAAATTTAATAATCATGATAATGGTAAAATGGTTATTTTTAAATAATAATTATATTAATATTTTGAAATATTTATCTATAAAATTAAATTGATACATTTTATAATTACTATAATATTATATTAAAACAAATATATAATTATATTAACACATAATTAATTGGTAATCAATGATAAATAATATGAATAACACAAAGTAGTTAAAACATAATCATTCGACCAAAAAACATTTTTTCTTTAAATAAAATATTTTCATGTAAATTTTAATTTTAACTTATTTAGAATTTTAATTAGATTAAATGTAGATTAAATTTAAATTCATCACAAAAAACTGTTAATATGGATAATTTTATATATTTAGTAATGATAAAGTTACTTGGGTAAACACTAGTTGCTTAGGGACAAAAATGTAAAAGTTAAAATATAAGATTAAATGAAATAAAATAAGTTTAAAACATATGTGGAAATTTTGGGTTGAGGATTTATGAAACCAATATCACCACACACTAAATTATTTTAAACTTTTTGAGTTATTTATCACTTAATAATATAATTATATCATTGAAAAGTAAAGGTTATTTACAATAATGCACTTTTTATCCCTTATAAAAGGGGATCAGCTCCTTAATTTCAATAATCAACTTTACTTTTAAGGAATCCTTTAAACCCTACCCAATTTTCCTCTCCTAGTGGTACTTTATATTTTCCCAATCCCTTATTCAATAAAATTTAATTTAATTACTTCAATTCTAAGGATATCATCAAGAGGATGTTTAAGGAAACAATGTAAGTATTGGATAGTCCATTCCTTTTCTTCTTAAAATTTCTCTTTCAAACCTACCGTAAATGTAGTAATATAGTATCCCCATTGTAATTCGTATACTGAATTTTTATTATATTAATGTAACAACTCCTATTTATTCCATTCTATACACATATAAAAACAAAATAACATCAATCATGTGTTATGCAGACTGCTTCCTCCCAGAAGCAACATCATCCCTTTTTCACCACCACTTCTCTACACTGGTAATATGGTTTTAATAGAAGAATAAATGTGAAATATAAAATTCAATTATTATTTTTAAGAAAAAATTATAATCCACCACCATTCCCTCTCATTACTTGTGAATTAAAATGTTAATCATGCATTGTGTGGACTACCACCTCCCCGAAGTAAAGCTTTTAGGTTTCAATCTTTATTTTCTTTATTTATCCAAGCCTCTTAAAATATGACTCAAAAACTCAAATACATGTGAATATTATTTTTATTATTATTTTTTATTAATTATATTTATAAGTAAACAATTTCTTTACCAAACTTACTGGTCGAATTATTTTATGTACATTTTCGGTTTGGTTTAATCACCTACTTGAAAAAATCTATAATACTATATCATGGATAACTATGTGAACATAAATACTAATATTATTATAGGTTAATAATAAAATCATGAATATGTTATAGTTATGGAAAGGTTATATTGATCTCTTTTCTTACTATTAAAATACCATCTTTGATTGCTAAAATTACATAAAAAACATCTGATACAAACTCATTTTTCACACAAAATAATAAACATAAGAAAACACTATATAATACATAGATAAAAAATGATAAAAATTATTAATTTTTAAATAAATTATAAATTAATAATTTTTACAGGAGGTTATCTAATAAACCTAATTTGATTATTCATAATGTTGGGTGCATGTTCATTAGAAACTGGACCATGGTAAGGTTTTCTTGTCTCAAATTTAATTTCTTGATACATATTTTTAATTATACATCAGGCTTTCATTGGAATATTTCTGTAAAATTGAATAATATTTTTTCATGATCCTCACAAAATTTATTTTATTTTATGTTTCATTTAAAACCATATCATTTAAGGTGTTTTCATTTTAAATTTTTTAATTTCATAAGGTTTTCAAAAATTAAATTTTCAATACATTAGGTCATAGTCTTTCAAACATGAATATACATTTAAAGATCAATTTATCATTTTATTATCAATTTTTATATGATATTTTCTCTTTTTCTCAAGTTAAATTACATATCAACATTAATAACCACTTATTTGATTAAACATTCTCTAAAAAATATATTATATTGGTAAGAATAACTATATTTCTTACCAATGAATATTTTCTTCTAATTACATATTTTCCTTCCCAAATATGTATTCCTAAATTTTGGGAACACAAATATGGATTAATTAATGTGATCATATTAATTATCATAACCTCTATTAAAATTGAAATTTTATTTCACTATTTAATATGTGGATTTTCAGTAATGTTGATTCAAAAAATTTAAAGGTTTTACATATCATGGATATATTTCTTATCTTCTAATACATGTTTTATTTATAAACCCTTTATATATTTTTCAAGACTATTATTAGAGATTGCATATAAAGTAAATTATTATTATATCTCAAATGTTTTATTTCTAACCCTTTCATAAATTACTTTCAAAGGAAACTAGAAACGTTGTTGCATTGAATTTCTATATAAAATAAGAAAATAAAATTCAATTTAAAATATTTCCCCAAAAATAAGTTTTATATCATTCTAAATATCATTTTCCATGTTTCATGGTATTAAAAACTAAATTATCTTACCATTACTCTATTAATTTTATTTAATGTGATTTTTATGGGAAAAGGATCATTTACATGATGCATTTAAAACTAAAATACTAATATTTTTTCTAAAAATTTTATTCATATACCTATTGATATTTTCTTGATCATTAATACTAGTTTGAAATTTATGAATGTTTAGCATTATCATCTCACTTGGTATAAAATTTATGTTGTAATAGTTTTTATTTTTAGCACTGAAACATGTATTATGGGTCTGGTTCTCCCCACAAGGTCTACCCAAAAAAATTCCAAATATAATCCCCATATCCTAGATCTCTTGGTAATACATAAAGTACAAACAAATATGTCTTATGGTGTACACCAAAGGATTATTTCCAAGGAAGTGGTAAAAGTATTAACTAAGCTCCTTTCTAGTTTCTTTTTTCTTAAACCTCCATCAAATATTTTATAATGATACTAATATAAGGAAATTAATATCCTTAATATACAAAAATTTTACTGTGTATATAGTAAAGTATTTTTTCCATCTCATTTCTATCCAATGTAAAATGAAAATGTTATTTGATTGTACATGAAGACTGCCACCACTATGAATGACTTGTCTCGTTTTTTATCACCACCACACATAGGTAGCAGTAAATACGAATTTAATGAATATATATGATTTTTATGACAGAATTATGATTTTGTAATGATAAAATATCATCTACCTTTTTTCTATCCTTTGGAAAATATAAACATCACTCATGTATATATGTGGACTACAGGCACAATGGAATGACATATTTTATATTTTATGACGACCATATATGGTTGGTTTAGAAATTATATTTATTGTAAAAAAATAATTGTGACATAATTAAGGTACTAAAAATTAATGACCCATGACATATTTAACCATGATCAACCTATAAAAGTTTTCTTGTATATTATGAACTAAACAATCCTGAAACATATGATGTGAATAGAACTGATTCTGTAACTAAATATAACATGTTAATAAAGGAAATAAATTAAATAAAAATAAAAATATAAACATTAAAATATTTTTTAATCCTATAAGTAATAATATAAGATTATTATTTAAAAAATAAAAGATGTATGTGGTGAGTCAACACTTGAGGTAAGAGATTTTACATTAAAATATTGTTTTCAATATTTCATTTTAAATTTTTTCCTCCCATATACATATTCATTGTTTGTTTTCAAGACTATAATTCAAAATACTACAATAGTTATTTAAGTTAATTATCATGTATCATTGATATTTATTAAAAAGGTTTAAAATTGATACTTTTTGTTGTTTTCTGTATAGTTCGTTTTTTACTTTCATATAGAGGTGTAAATGAAATTAATGTTTACCGCATGACCACATTTTAATGACATCATGATTTTTATTCATTATAAATATTTATCAATAATTTTTAAGCGTTTTTCAGAGAATAATCTTTTTAAAAAAAATTGGTAAAAAAATTAATGATTTATAAAAGCAAAATGATTTTTCATTTTTTTATATGATGTTTGAAAGTGATTTTTATTATAGGTTAAAATTAGTGTTATGATGGAAAGTGAGAGATTCTATATGTTTTCTACATGTAATATTTCATTTAAATTAAAAATTATTATTGGTGGGCTATAGATAAAACCCTCCAATGCATTACATAATGATCTATTCTCTAGAGAAATAATGACGAGAAGTAAATAATTATAAGTTATTCAATTATGGGTGAAATATGAGTGAAAACAGGTTATTAATGTGATATCCCAAGATATATTCAAGAATTTTCTTTGATTTATGTAATTTTTAATGGTTTTATTGATAAAATTTTTGACTTTACAAGTAATTTATGAGATCAATAATTATTTTGTGACAAAAAACCTTTGATGGGTTCTTATATTTTTCAATGGACTAATAGGTTTCCGTTCTTTTTAAATATATTTCTAACATTTTTTTTCTCATCCCATGATTTTAGATTTTTTCATAGGGATAAAGGATCATTGGGTACTTTGACAAGGTAAAAGTTCTAATTATGGTGAATCTTCTTGAATGAAGTAATAAAGTTACATGAAAAATAAAGAGTTTAAAATTAAGTACCTTTTTGTGAAAAATATTTACACCTAGTGGAAGTGTACACTTTTTTATGTAATGGATATCCCAATTTTTCAAAACCAAAAACATAAAATATCATGGAAATATAATAAGGTTAAACATAATTTCTTTTAAACTCATCATTATATGTTAGTTAGATGTGGGTATTTATAACAGTTCATTCATTAGTGATCAGGGAACATGATTTTTAAACAGGGGTATGAAAGCTCTAATGAAATTTTAGGTTGTTCAATGACAGACATACACTTATTTAAATTCAGAAAAAAATAATGTTCATATTTTGAACTAATATTTGATTATAATTTTGGAGAATATTGTTCAACCCAATTGGAATGATTGAAGTAGGAAGTGTGATGATGTGTTATGTGCATTCAAAATGTTTTTCAATACCCTAGTATCATTATAAAATTATATTTTGTAAACATTTTCATTTTCTTATTGAGTTGAAGCCTCAAGAATTATGAAATACGAATAATTTAAACATATATATGATAAAATATAAAAAAAATATCAATATTCAAATAGTGGATATAGAGGATTCACAAACATCATATTATAAGATTTAAATATTATGAAAGGAAATATCTAGAACTTCACATGAAAAACTAATTCAAAAGAAATATATCTATGTTATTTATAATTTATTTCATTTCTCATAAATATTGAAATTATTTTTTGTCATTATTTTTTTAAATAAACTAGACCATAAACTATTACTAACAAGTTTCCATTTGATGTAGTGAATGTTCAAAAAGGATAATCACATAATTCCTTCAAGGGAAATGAGAAGCAGCTAAAAAATTTTAATTAATATTTCTAGAAGGATCCACTGGAGGAGTCCAATATCATCCCTATAACGAATTAATAGTCCCATAAGTTTATACCCTTCCTTTACACTTGTTTTTGACACTCTTATAACATGATTGATTCATATTGAAAGTTTCTTCGTTGAATCCATTGAGGGTAGTTCCAAGTATGAGAGTGTGGGGAGAGAATTTATATTGTTTTAGGATTAATGTATTTTTTTGTTTTTTAATTATTTTTTTTAAATTTGTTTTGAAAAAAATTGCGCTAAAATAAGAATACTAATAAGAATTGTAATTAGTTACATATTTGGGGAAATGGGGTCTTTTTATCAAAATCGATTAAACTAAGTTTAACTGAAATTGTTTCTAGTGCATAAATCTTTTGACATGGCCTCACTATAAATTTTAAATCAATATTTAGATTATTGTTTTCTAAATATAAGAAACACCTTAGGAATCCATCCAAAATTTCATTCTTATATTTTCCTTGAACTATAGTATAATGTGTATATGGAAACTAATCAAGAAAGATTCCTAAGATAACAATGATTAATGTGTGTGCTATTTTAATACATTAATTAGAAATAGAGTGATTTGAGATCTATTTGCCATGATTTTTCTTCTATTCCATGACCATTATAATTTCTTTTTGTGTGGATTCTTTATGTTATGGGAAGTCTACTTATAAGTATGTTCACACTTTTAATAATATATTTTCACTATAATGGATTGGAAAAAATTTAATAAGTGCATAGTAATGAAGGTGGGGTTATTTTTTAGAATTATAAACGCAAATGAAGAATGGTTGTATGAGGTATAATATATTAGTTTAGTGAGTATTAAAGAAGTATATATTTGTGTTGGGGATGATAATCATATAAAAGAGGGAGTTTTATGGTATTGATTATTGGGATATTAATTAGACTAATCTATTTTCATAGAACATTAATTTTCTAATGGTTATAACTTGAGAGGATATATAACCTTTATGCAGTTGTTGATGATGATCAGTTGGGGAAAAGTAACAACTCACGTTTGGGGGAAGTGATTCATATTGATTATTTATCATATTACATTTTCATAAATAATTAATAAGGCAACATAATAATAATTTGGGAAGGATAAGAGATTCCTAAGTTTAATTTTTTCAATTAGGATCAAGAATTCATCAAGTGTATAAAATAACCTTTTAGTGGGTTTAAAGGATCTTTTGATTAAATGAAAATAGTCTCACGTTTATTCCTCACATTATATTCTAGTGAAATTAATTTATCAAATCTTTTCTTTAAAAGATATCATCATGAAAAGATATCATTATAGATACCCCTGAGTTTATTTTGAGGCCAACATAAATTTTTTATGAAAAACATGATAATACACCAGGTCTAAGTGAATCAATGGAATGTCACCATGAGGTAATATCCTCTCTTAAACATACACTACATTGACTTACGAAAACTATTTCAGCTTCAGTAAAATAAGAGGGAAGAACTCAAGATATAACCTGAAGACAATGTTTCATCTTGTAATTAGGAAAATTATATATCCTTGATATAAATAGCGTAGAGGTATAATACAGGTTACCAAGTAAAACAAAATTCTTCCATTGTTGTGAGGCACTATTATATAATTTCAAAAGTCTATGAAAAATAAGTATCTTTTTTCAGTGATGTGACCCACTGTGTGTCAAGGAAACATTAAAGAAAATGAAACCACACATTATATCTAAAGTATATATACAAATTCTGACTCCATATCAAGGGGAAACACATGACATATGACCACTTCATCATACTTCAAAAGGAGCCATCCGGATATTATATTATCTACTAGATGACATGATAATATCCAATATATAATATATTTAATCTAATATATTCTTTATGATAAATTTTTAAAATTTGGTAAAATTCTACTATAATATGAAAAAAAAATTATTGAGAATAGTTCATTTGACAAGAAAATCATTTTAATTGAATTTTAATATTAGAAGAAACTGGACTCAAGTACCGTGAGCCCATGATTTTGATTTTGGATACATGGAGCACATACATAGAATATGGGAACCAATGGAATATTTTATTCACCTTTTCATTCCATATATTTAAATTTTTAATAATAGATTGAAACCTGGTACATGATCAAGGAGAAGGAATAATTCAGTTGTTCTTAAGGGATTTTTTCTATCTTTTATGAAATAAAATTTAAAATGTTATATATATAGAAAATCAAATCATCTTCATTCAAATGTGTAAAAAATATGATCCTCAATTGATGATCTAAAAGAATTAATTTATCCTATGAAAGGGTAGGAACCCTTTTAAATCTATAATAAAACATTTTTCATTTCTATTTTACCTTTTTTTTATTCTCTATTGATTGAACATTAGGCCCCCTTATCATCAAACATAAGAGATTTTCCCCCTTGACACTATATAATTACAAATCAACAATGTTATTTTATTTTTTCTAAATCATAGTAGTTATAGCAAGAAAATATGAAGTAATATAATGTTTCCCTTTTTTCTGTATTTCAATTTAATTTTAATTTTCGTAGTTCGGTTTGCACACACAATCCCTTGATCTTCCTAGTCTCTCATGTGGTAGACAACAGTAAGGTTAGTTGAGGAGTGATCGAGGATTCCTGATCACATTGGTATTGTAAGTTAATAAAATTTCATGTTTATTTAATGTATTTTATCGATCAAAAAACATGTTTTGGTGATTAGTTGAAATTTTAGCTAATTAGTGATAAAAAAAGAGAGTGGTGATATGAAAAAATTATTATTTATAGGGTTGGTTGATGGAATTTTTATGGTGAGTCCACTATTTCTAAAATTGATTTATACACATCTTCTCATTATCAAAATCAATAATAAAAAATTTAGCACCATTTTTAAAAAAACCCAAACCCACACATATAAATGAAACATTGAGAATGACTACCACTTGATGAGAAAGCCTAAGTATGAAAACTACACTAAATTCCATCTCATGTTCAAATTTGTGTTTTTTAAACCATGATAGTTTAATCAAGAAATTGGATTCATTTATAGATATCCACTAATCTACAATACTATTCACTTTTTTTAGATATTTCCACTAAATGACCTTATCAATTTATAGTAACCTATTTAGTTTTAATCTAGTGGTTGTGAATAATTTTCATGAAATTAAAAGAAACCATATAATCAGAGGGAACTTGGAATGGATGTTTGTCAATATTTTACTAATAGATCCCCAGTCATAAACTTCTTCATATCATTAAGGTTTACTAATTAGTGATAAAACTAAAGAAAAAATATCACAACTAAATTGAAAACATAGGTACTATTTTTCGGAGTAGATTAATCAAGAGGGTGTATGAATTGACTATCTATAAAGATTTCTATTAAAAATATTTCTAAGAGAATTTCCCCCAATTAAAAATATAATAAAAGTCATATTGTAGTGAATTTATAAGAGTCCCGAATGTTAAATTAATTTCTCAAAATATTAAATAGTTCTTAGCTATACTAATGAATAGATTAATAAAACTTTTGAAACTAATCTACTTGTTGAAAACAATTATAAACACTTTCTAATCTAACTATAATAGTTCAATTTAGTTTTGTGAAAAATTATTAAAAAAGGAATAAATATAAAAGGGAAAGGCACGATGGATATAAACAAGAGGTTTAGTCTCAAGTAGAGACTTCATACTCTCCACTTAGTGATCACCTACCACAACGCAGTTTAGTTTAATAAACAGTTTGATCCACACCCTAGATTGTGGTTCACAACAGCACACAACACTGTCTAGGTCACAATTGTCCTCTAAAACAGTTATTTGTGGAAAATAAATAGGTCACACTTGACCTATTCCACTATTTTATGTAGGATAAAAAAGGATAAATAGAGAGTGAGTTTTAGTATATTAAGTATCCTCCACTTACTCAGAGGATTCAATGTCGGTGTAATGGACAGATACACACATTGCTCAAAAATTTAAACAAAAGAACACAACAAAGCTAGATATGTATAATATGGTTTATAAATATTTGTGTGTTATGCAGTGAAGCTCTGGACTTGATTGATGAAATGGAAATGTAATTTGAGTCCTCTTATGGAATTTGTCTCCAAAATAGAGTATCCTAATCTATGTGGTATGTCTTCCTGAAGTGTGAAAATTTCACCTCCTTTGTTTAAAAGATGTTCAATATAGCTCAGCAGGTTCTAATTGTCTTATTGATCTCCCGATATGTTCATCCTTGGAGTTCATGGTATTTGGATGTGACCTCAAGAGTTGCAGAATATTGGAGTTCTTCATTCCTTCCTACTTTTTTTTGTGTACACGAATGATCTAGCTTGTAAGTCTTTTATACTTCGTGGTCAAATAGACATGAAGATCTCCCCATGTGCATGTACCTCGTATTGTCAACTGAATTTCCTACCTACAACATTAAAATACTTAAAAAGAATTAATTTTTCTAAATATGATCATTAGATATAAATTTGAATTAATAAACAAAAAAGGTTTTTATGACTATAGATTAGTCATAAGTATCGATGAGGAATTGGAATCGGTTCATTATCATCGATCTGTTGGCATCAGTATGTTAGCATTAGTGACTCTCTGTATCGGTGAGTCCTCTTCATCAGTATCAGTGACCTTGGGTACTGGTTACTTGTTTGTGCTATCGGTCTGTCCAGGCATTGGTAAGTCGTCATCGGTGACCCATTTTAAACTATCATTGTATCTCCCATCGATGAATCTTCCATTTGTAAATAGACCATTGGTGACTCGTTCATCATTGTGTGTCTCATAGGTAAGTCGTCCAACGGTGATTCACTTGAACTATTAATTTGACCGATCATCGGTGACTTGTCTATCAGTGGGTCATTTGTTCAATCGATGATTCATGCATTAGTGTCTTATTGGATTGGTGAATTCCTTGATCGGTGACTCCTTCGATCGATGAGTTCTTTCATCGGTGATTCCTCATCAGTGAGTCACCCATCGGTGAATCTTTGGAAATATCAGTGTTAGGGACTCTGAAAGACTTACGAAGTGTCTGTCTTATATAGAATAATACCAAATTATTTAAAATTAATAATTGTATATAGATATACACTTGTAAATATATTGAAACATAAATATAAATAATAATATATTGACTTACTGAAATATATTATATAATGTGACATAATCTATTTAGTTACAAATATTACTTAAGATAGAGTGAGTGAATTAATTTCTTTTATAAATTGGAATGATTTGTGATTATCAAAAAAACTATTTCACAGAGGGTCCAAGAATCTCAACCTTTTTTATCATAAAAAATCATGGCATTAATGAAGTATACAAAATGTTAAGGAATAATAATTAATCGACTTATCATACCAATAGTTGATGTGAATTCTCAATATGATTAAGGCTTTCCTTTCAATCTCTCCCTTGATTATTGTATGAGAGGAAATATTTATAGGAGGTTACTTTATATCAAAGAATTTTCATGATCCCCCTTAATAGTAGCGAAATTAGAGTGATTTGTATCAGAGGTGATGTATATAAATATATTCTGTTGAGTATAACCCATTTTCCCTATGGAATATTTACTGTTTTGAGTACATGCCATTTTTTGTATGTCAGAATTACTCTATTAAGTACATGCCATTTTTCCTATACCATAATTAATCACCATTAGATTAAGAGTTTATGTCCTCCAATACATATATTTATCCCCCTTTTGGGATTAGTAAAAATGTGAAAATAAGGATAAAGAATAAAAATAAATTTCACAAAGAAAGTTGGAAACATATTGAAGGAAAAAATGTTCTTCCTTAAAGGACAAAGAGTACAATCATCAAAACAAAAGTACAAATACCTATAAAATAAACAATCTATATCTAAGTATTTTACATTTGATTTACTTTCCCTTTTTTTAGGGTAAACTGGAGGTGATGGAGGTGGTTTTGTTGTTTTAGGAAGGGCTGGTCAAATGAAAACACCAAGTAGGGCAACACATATAGGAACATTTGCTGCAAGGCTGGGTATTCTCTCTAACAGAACACAACTCTAAGGTTACTCCTTCATCACTGGCCATATCTGAGATAAGGTTATAGATACTATCATTTAAGAAGGAGGTAGAGAACTAGTTCCAATTGAAGTATCAGCTGGGACCACTATTTTCTCATCTTTCACATGTAGGTATGGCTTCCTAATCTTGATAAAATCATTGATTATTTCACCTACGTATTTCATTTCCTTTTCAAATCATACTTGTACTCCATAAATTTATCCAAGAGAGGAGTAAACTCTTTCAAATATCATAATTTCCTCTAGAAGGAATATTTCACAACATGGATCTTGAGATTTTTACCTAAATACTTAAAGTTGTTGATTAGATCATACATGGTATTGATTTTTCAGAAATACTTATCCACCTTTTCTCGAATCTCCTTCTGAGAAGTATAGGCTTAATTGGTACACTGCTTAACCATATTATAAACAAGATCAGTATTCCTATGAACCTTTGTAAGATTCTCCTTATCATAATCACTCAGAATACCCTTTAGCTCTTCTCTTACCACAATCTTAAGGAAATCTAAATCAGTAGTAGTATCCCTGGTACTTTTAGAACTAGAGGCACCATAAATCATCCTTCCATATTAATCCTTTAATTTCTTCAGATCTACACTCAATAGATGTGTGACCAGATTTCTAAAAACCTCCATGGCACCACAAAGTGTGTTCTTGAAATCAGAATTCCATGATTCCAACTCATTACTCTTCCTCTTTACTTCTTCTCTCATCATTTTATTGTGTCTAATGATTGTCTTAGATGTAGTAATTAGGTTAGGCTGAATCTCTTGAATGAATATCCTTAAAATCTTAGCAGCATCGGCTTCAGAAATACTCCTGGATGTAGAATCTTCATTTTTCACTCCAATAGAAAATCTTACTGACACACATATATCAGTATTGAATTTCTCTAGATCATCCTTGGTGACATAGTCACCTAAAACTACAAGTGAAATATGCTCATCAACAGTTAAGACAGGTGAAGCAAGAGCAACAGATTCTGTTTCATCTTTTAGATGAGTTGTAGGAGGAGTCCTCATCTCCTCAACTGAGTCATAATCCAACCCAGACAGAATGATTCATGGATTATTATTACACTAACCTAGACATGTCTAGTCTCTGGGCTATTCTATTTATATCCTTACTCTTATTCCCTGAGTCTTAGTTATAATCTCAGCTTCATCTTCTTCTTATTCTTATCTTCTAGCGAAAACAGCATTTCTAAGCACTAGGACCAACTAAACTAGAGGTTCCACTTGGACTCCAGCCACTCCAGCTACTCTAGGAACTTCCTCAATCAAAGGTATAAGAGAAATTTGATCCTCAGCCTCTTCCTCTTGGCCTCCATCCATAATTTCATTAATATCCTGAATGATTTCTTTATCATCAACATTAGGGTGGTAAAGTATGTCCTCTCTTCCAACATATTCATTAGCATGATCATCAACCTCCTATCCAACAGGATCAGCAGCATCATGTCCATCATCCTTAACATTATCTCTATGAAATGATTCCTCACCAAAATTGTCTCTATCGTGTCTAGCATTTAATGATTCACTAACACGATCACTATTATCCACCTCATCATCATTATCATCCTCATGATCATTACCATATATTTTTCTTACATATTCTTCCTCTCTAGAGACATCTTTCTCTTCCTCTTTTTAATCACCCAATAATGTTTCCTTATAGTGTAGTTCCAATGGTGGACTAGAATTTCCATAAGACATATCTTTATAGATCACATCTATATTTGGGTCACTCCTATTATCTATAGAAGACCCCTCTTCCCTTGTTATCTTAGCCTCAACATGTTCCTCGTCTAAATAGACAGCCTCTTCACCCGGTATAAGACCTCGATCATCTTGATCCCTTGGCATGGTAAGATTTTCAATAGGATTTTAATCCTTATATATTTTCTCCTCATCGTCTATCCAACATATCTTCCATGGGTTCCAAAAAAGATTCATCATCTTGCTGATTTCCTTGTATAGGAAGAATCACTACAAGTTGTGATCACTTTATCTCTATCCTCTGCATATCCCAACTTCTTCTGCATCATAGAAATATTATTAGGTTAGAATAAAAAAGTTTCTCTCTTGGATGGTTTGATCATATCAGAGATGTGTACAATGAGGTACCTAAAAAGTTCACCTTTACCCCATTCATCAACATATAAATTAGGACAACATCTTGATACTTCACAACTGCAAAAACATTTTTCCATGGGAAGGTTTAATGTTGAATGAACTTGAAAAGTAATATTTCTTCTCCAGCTAACTATTTTGTAGTAGCTCTCCTCAACTCTTCATTCCCAGTTAACTCCTTTAAATCATTCTCATATGAAAATAAATCTAAGGTTGGAGGGATATTACCTTGATAATATGCATAAATTTTTTCATGTGGAATTTTTAAACACACAACCAATTCATTTTAAGAAAAAAGAAATCTCTTTTCCCTTTACTACATACTTCATTCTTTCTTCATCATCTCCTTCCAAATATACATTCATGTTAAGGTAAGACTCGTGTACCAAATATGGATATAATTCTCTCCAATTATTTGTAAACCAACTGATCCATCCTTGAGATACCAACACTTTCAACAAGAGTGACCTACTCAATATCAACCACATGTCTGACACTTCCTTCTCAATAGTCAATATACATCTTCCCAAACCTGGATTTTTGGAGCTTGCAGAACTACTATATTTGCATTTCTGACACTTAACTGCTGGTTATTTGTAAGAACCTGGTTCTTATTCTTGATGTACGGGTTTCTTCTTTTCCTTTTTCCTTAAGTGTTTTTGAGAAAATAATGAAAATTGGGAAAAATCTGAAATGTTGTGGGTACACCCAGTGTACTTTTTCACACGGCTTGTACATTGGCCGTGTGGGATAACTACACAGGGCGGGTAGGCCTTTCAGGGATGAAGGGCGTAAAAGACGACTACATGTTCTGTACTAGGTATTTACATTCCATGTAATTAGTCAGCAGGTGAATAGTAAGGCAGTGGAGGTATCCACTAACAGAGTGACAATACACGCCGTGTAATTAGAAATACATGTCGTGTACTCATGTCGACAGATGAACAGTGTCGTGGTGGAAAGAAGCTGCCAAAGGAACAGTTTAAAATGAAAAGTACATGCCATTTACTTGAGAGTACACACTGTGTAGTTTGTTATTTTCACATAAAAAGTGATTTAGCCTCTTCATTTGGTATAGGAGGCTTTGAGTTCGTTTTGGATCTCAGGAGAATGGTCAAACCTTGGAGGATCACCCAATCGCGCACCGGGAATCTGATTCCGCCTTCATCGATCACGTTGGGACCATACGGGTAAGCCATCCCCTCTCATTCTAATATTATTACCAATTCATTCCCAAGATAATGTTATTTGAGTCTTAATGATTGAATTTCTATCCCAGATCTACGTCGTTATTGTACGATTCGGTAGGCATCGTTCACATATACTGATCAGAGACGATAATGGTAGGTGGTCTAGTGTTTATTTCTAACTGTTTAGTTGAATTTGTGTACCATTGTGCTACGAACCCATGTTTGGGTGTCATATGGCTGAGGCCATTTCTGAAAAGATATCTAGAATTGTACAGATAATCTAATGATAAGTTTAAACTATTGTTTGGGATCACTACTTGGATCCAGGACCACCCTGGGGGTGCATTCCTCTGTTTAGCCGTTTGGACAGGATACCTGAGGTTATTCCATGATTATTTTATTCATTTCATTTTCATTAGAGAAAGTTTACATATATTGTTTGTTTATGATTTGGGCTCGGCTCGGTTTCTTTAGCCTGTGGGTAGTGTTTATCAGCTTGAGGGTAGTGTTTTTCATAGCCTGAGGGCAGTGTTTCGTTTAGCCTGTGGGAAAATTTTCTATGCCCGTGGGTAGTAGATTCTATGCCTGTGGGCAACACCTCGTACGCCTATGGGAAATATTCATTGTGCATGTGGGTAGAAACCTGTTGGTTTCGATTCTGATTACCTGAGGGTAATGATTGTATGTCTGAGGACAGTGTTAACATTAATATTCACCATGGTGATTTTCATATGTTATACCTGCCAAGATAATGAAATGGATTGGCATGGATAAATGAATATTAAAATGGAAATATAACTGGTATAGTTTGTTACTTTTGAGTACTGTTTAGTTTAATTCATTTACTATTGCACACTGTTGTTGCACATTTTCACTGACAGTTGGACAGGGGCCTTTTGTGGTTGCCTACTAGGATTTATTTCTCACACCCTATTTGTATCATTTCATTGGCCCAAACAGATTACATTTCTGCAGGTGTCGATAGGGGCAAGGGTTTCTATACAGGTACATGATTGTAGCAGAGGAGTATGAGAGCGTGGGACCGAGCTTAGGCTTGTGATGCTCCTACGTTCTGTTTACTCTACATTGTTTTGTTTGGATGTACCTTGTACTTTGAGTTGTATTGTATTGTAATGTAGTGCATCCTATTCTGTATTTTCATAGAATTAGTGACATGCAGAATCTTTATAAATATGACTGTCGGTTCTCTGTTACTACTGTTTCCCATTTTAGTTGTATATTGTTTGTTGCTTCCATTATTGTATGTTATTTAGCTCTTCTGCTATGCTACACTTTGTCAAATGAGGGCATAGTTTCCCCACTATCAGACCTAGGCCCTCGCTACTAGTCAGCAGCCTTTGGTGTTTGGGGAAATGTGCTTGAGGTCATGTGACCAACTAGGTTCATGGGACCCATTGAGTGGCTTCCGGATCCAGGACGTTACAAAGTGGTATCAAAGGAGTTTCTTTTCTTTGAATTACTATTTGGAGCCTATAGTCAGGGATAGGACAGAAATGGTAGTTGGTAATAAGATATTCCTGGTATAAGCTAACCCATGTACAGGGGAAATCCAATTTACCTCATGTTGCAATTATTCTGATTTTTCTCATTTTATAGTTGATTTGATTTTCATCATTGGGTGACACACTTGTGATGTGTTGTTTATATTTTTATATTGGGTTCTATTTAGTTTCAACCCGATGAGATGATGGTATTCCATATAATGCATCATTTAGGCACATGCTATAAATCACATGTCATTCAATCTTCCATGCCATGTAGGTGCATTAGGAATTGCATGTTGTTATGATAGTCGTTGTGCTATAAAAGCATGTTGTTGGGATATATGCTTTGATAACTACCTGCTATTTGATAGGGTATTTTTGTGTGAGGTTGTTGTTTGAATGAACACCAAACATTGGTTTTTGGGGAGTATGGTCCCTCAATAACTGTAATTTTGTGGATCATTGACGAGTTTACATTATTATAACATGTGTAAGATTCCAAGAATTGATTTGCAGGGAGTATGGGCCCTCACAGATCGGAATTTAGCACTTAGGAGTTTGTTTCAACATTTTTTGGGTTCCAGAGTAGTTTCTGAGGCTTACTGTCTGGAAATCCCATGATACATGTCGCAAAGTTCCTTGGACACACACCGTGTGTTCATCTGTTTGGGAAGAAATGAAAATTTTTAGTACACATCGTGTACCCTTAGTACACTCCGTGTAGTTTTTTCCTGTGTCAAAGGTCGTGTGGGCAGGTACACGGGGTAGGGAATGGCTTGGTGGAACACACCGTGTACCGGTTGTACATGATGTGTAGTGTTGACCTGGTGTCTGCCCATGTAACTAACAACATGGACGGAGAAAACCTTAAGACATACACATCATGTCTGCCTTGACCATGCTGTGTAGTCTGACCTAGGTATTCGGCCATGTAATGAACAACACGGGTTAGTGTTATATTTATTTGTACAAGTCGTGTCTACCTGGAACATGATGTGTAGTGTCATCCGTGTAATCGGTCTTGTAGAGAGCAACACGGGTCAGTCTGGGGCTTCTTTGAACATGATGTGTCTTTTTAAAACACGCACTGTAATGTGACATGGGTACACATGCCTTGTCACGAACAACACGGGCTGGTGAAATCTTGTCGATTACACGTCGTGTGCCTATGGGACACACCGTGTAGTTTTTTTAGGAGAGTCGTGTGGCTTAGCCGTGTAGAATGACTCAGGTAGGGAAGGAGGACTCAAGTACACGTCGTGTGTTTGGGTGTTTCACAACTAGTTTTATCTGGAGTACATTCCATGTGAATGTCTTGTGAGAACACACCATGTAGTATTTATACACGCTATGTAGTCAAGTTTTGTAAATCTTGAATGCTTTCTTTCTCCTGCTCCCTTCATGGTCTCCTAGTTTTCAGTCATTGATAATCTTGGTCTATGGTGTGTGTTTGACTTTGTAGAGTCATTCTACCGAGACAACCATGAGTTGTTCACCAGGATAGTGGAAATGAGTATGCTCCAGATATTGTAGTCTATGGGATACCAATGAAACCTTCAACATAGCTAGATGTGGCGCCCGCAGTTATTTCGGACACTGGTGCAGATGTGCAGTTCCGTGAAGGCTTCATGCCATTCATGGAGACCTTCCAAGGAGCACCGCCAGTTGCTAAATCTATGGTAGATCTGACCTGTATTGTCCAACAGCAGCATCCACCGAATGTTTTAGGGGATGGAAGACCATAGGCTGTGGAGTCTTGGCTGGGGACTATGCAGATTATTTTTGATCATCTAGAGACACCACCAGGGTTGAGGGTCAAGATCGCTACATACATGTTGCGTGATTATACCAAGAGATGGTGGGATGTTACCACCATGTCTTAGAATCACTAAGACATGGTGTGGCAAGATTTTCAGGCAGCCTTCTATGACTTCTTCTTCCCAGAGATGCTGAGGGCAGATAGAGCTCGAGAATTCATGAATCTGCAGTAGGTTTCCATGTCAGTGATGGATTATTTAGCTTGCTTCACCGAGCTTCAATATTTAGCACCCATTCTAGTGGGTGATGAGACATTGAGGGCTAGATACTTTGAGGATGGTCTTTGATATGACATCCGAGAGCTGGTGAATATTTTTTGGTTGCCTTCAGTGCATTCTTTTGTGAACCAGGCACTAATTACTGAGCGGAACTTGTGGGAAGCGAGTGGTGTGGGCCAGTGCAGTTCGACAACAGTTTCTGGTACTATTTCTACCGGTAAGAGGAAGAGGTAGATATACTTCTCTCACGGTGGAAGTGCTAACCAGAAGAATAATTCAGGTGGCCAGGTCATGTGCTACCTGTGTGGTAAAGAGGGGCACAAGAGACTATAGTGTCCATGTGACCCAGCAAAGTGCTGAGGTTGTGGCAGGATGGGTCATCTCCATCTTTTTTTCAGGGAATTTCCACTAGTTTCTAGTGATAGGGGTTCTGTGTAGACTCTGCATGTGGGAGCAGCACCAGAAGCTTCTTACCAGTCAGGCAATTGGGATTTGTCAGGATGTAAAGGGATATGTGGTTTTCGTGGTCATGGTAGCCAGACATCAGGATCTTAGAGGAAGTAGGGCAGGATAACTCAGGGTAGCTATGTTGTGTCATAGGTCTGCGGCACTGGGCATGCATATGCAGTGCAATGGACCCAATAGAAGCAGGATCGTGGTCCTTTTACTGTCAAAGGTACTATTCTATTTGTTTCTTCTTTTTCTTATGTACTTTTCGATATGGATGATACACATATCTTTATATCGGTGCCTTTTTGGAGAGCCTTGGGCTCTTTGTTTCTTCTTCTGATGTTATGACGTTATACACTCTGTTGGGGACTAGAACGACGGATATGCGTCAATGCAGGGAGTTCCACCTAGAGGTTGGTGGGTGTCACTTTCTATGGGACCTCCATGTCTTGGAGATGATAGAATATGATGCCATTATTGGGATGGACTGGTTGGTTCCCTTTCGAGCCGTTATGGATAGCTATCGTCGCCGGGTGAGCTTCACGTCACTAGAGGGTATAGAGTTTTTTTATACAAGGGTGAATGGGATGTCCAAGAGAGACGATCTGGACCTGAGCATCATGGGTGAGGTGGAGTGACAGCCCAGATTGGGAGTTTATATTTGGGTCACCAGGGAACATGTCAGAATGATTTCCTTCTAGTAGTTGATCGTTTCAGGGATGTCTTCCCAGATGACTTTTTAGGTCTTCCTATGGAGCGTGAGGTGGATTTCTCTATTGATCTTGTGCTAGGAGCGGCATCAGTGTCCATTCCTTTTTATAGGATGGATACACTTGAGTTTCAGGAGATCAAGAGGTATTTGGAGGAGTTATAAGAAAAGGGTTTCATTGGACATAGTACTTATTCATGGGGTTCGTCGGTCCTCTTTGCAAAGAAGGCAGATGGTACCCTCAGACTTTTTGTGGATTATCGGAAGCTGAACTCATTGATGGTCAAGAACTGATATCCCTTTCCGAGGATTGATGATCTTTTTGATCAACTTCGGGGAGCACGAGTGTTCTCATAGATTGACTTGAGATCTGGATATCATCAGTTACATGTTAGACCATCGGATATACCGCTTATAGCTTTTCGGAGCGGATATGGTCTATATAAATACTTGGTAATGTCTCTTGGACTCACTAATGAGCCAGTAGTTTTCATGGATCTGACGAATCGTGTGTCCTACCCTTATCTGGATTCTTTTGTGGTGGTCTTCATGGATGAAATATTAATGTAATCTCACACTCGACTTGATCGTGCCACCCATCTTGAGATCGTTCTGAGTACAATGAGAGAGCATCAGCTATATGTTAAGATCTCAAAGTGCCACTTTTGGATGGACCAGATACACTTGTTGGGTCATATCATCTCAGAGGAAGGAGTTTCAGTGGACCCAGAGAAAGTGAAAGCAGTAGTTTTCTGGGAGAAGCCTAAGAATATGTTTGAGATATGTAGTTTCTTGGGACTGGCTCGTTACTACAGGCATTTTATACAGGACTTCTCTTGATTAGCACTATCGTTGAAGGGTTTGAATAAGAAGGGAGTGAAGTTTGTTTGGTCAGAAGTTTGTGAGATCACCTTTTAGGAGATGAAGGGTAGGTTGACATCAGCACCAATCTTGATACTTCCAAAGAAAGGGAATAGCTATATAGTTTACTGTGATGCATCATGTATTGGTATGGGAGCAGTATTGATGCAGGGTGATCGTGTAGTTTCGTAAGGGTCTCGGCAGTTGAGGCAACATGAGAGGAATTACCTGACGCATGATCTCGAGTTGGCTGTAGTTGTTCATGCATTACACTGTTGGGGACATTATCTCTTGGGAGAACAATTTGTGGTTTTCATGGACCAAAAAAGTCTCAAATATATCTTTACCCAGTGTGACCTGAATTTGAGATAGTGAAGGTGGGTTGAATACCCTTAGTACTTCGTCTTCGAGTTTTCCTATACACCTGGTAAGGGTAATGCATTTGATGATGCACTGAGCAGGAAGACTCAAATATAGGAAATTTATGAGGCCAGCGGTGAGTGGAAGCTTATGTATTTGTTCTCTGACATGCATTTGGAGGGGCACAATTGTGTGGGGAAAACCTATATTTCATCCGCAGCTATGACTTCTACCCTCTTTGATAGAGTGGGGATGAGATAGCTATCTGATTTAGAAGGCTTAGTTCTACGAGAGATGGTGGCAAGTGAGGACCCTCCATCTAGTTGGATGATATGTGATAATAAGGTAATTTGTATGCATGGACGAGTGTGGGTTCCATGGGATATATGCGAGGAGTTGATGCGGGAGTTTCATGCTTCAGCTTGGGAAGTTCATCCTGGAGTCACCAAGATGTACCGTGACTTGAAACTTTATTATTGGTGGCTAGGTATGAAAAGAGATGTTGCTGGTTTTTTTACGAGATCTACCACCGGTCAGCAGGTGAAGGCAGAGCATCAGAGGCCAACTAGACTATTACAGTAGTTACCCATACCAGAGTGGAAATGGGATGATGTCGCGATGGACTTCGTGATTGGGTTGCCAAAGTCACCTCGAGGCACTGATGTTGTGTGGGTTGTTGTGAATAGACTCACGAAGATAGATCACTTTTTTCTGATCAATGAGACCTTTGGTGATGACAAGATCAGGAAGTTGTATATTCGAGATGTAGTACGTCTTCATGGGGTCCCTCGTTCTATCATTTCTAATAGGGACAGCTGCTTTACATCTCATTTCTGGAAAGGTTTTCAAGGGGAACCGGGTACACAGGTGCTTTTGAGCAGAGCTTACTACCCTCAGACCGATGTCCAGTTAGACCATACTATACAGGTGCATGAGGACATGTTGCGTGCATACATCCTAGACTTTGGGGGATCTTGGGAAAAGCACATACCCCTAGTCAATTTTTCCTATAATAATAGTTTTCAGGCAACTATTGATATGGCACCTTACAAGGAATTATATGGTAGGCCATGCCGATAACTTTTGTGATGGATGGAGGCAGGTGAGGCAGCTTTACTGGGACCGCATCTCATGCAGGATACTTTAGAGCAGGTCCAGTTTATACGGAAGTGGATGGCTACTACACAGTCTTGTCATAAATCTTATTTTGATCGCTGCAAACGACCCTTGGAGTTTTTGGTTGAGGATTAGGTTTTCTTATGTGTTTCGCCAAGGTTGGGACACAGACAGATCATGAGATAGGGTAAACATTCACCGAGGTATGAGGGGCCATTTGAGATTCAGGAGAGAGTCGGGCCAGTTTCCTACCGGTTGTAGTTACCACAGAGGTATCGGGCCATGCACGATGTCTTCCATGTATCTCAGCTGCACCGTTATCACTCAGACCCATCTCAGGTTTTTAAGCCCAAGGAGGTTGAGCTTTAGGCTGATGCATCCTTTGAGGAGCATCTGATTTGAGTTGTTGATATGAACACGATAGTTCTCCGAGGCCGGTCAATTCCTCTCATATGGTTGCTATGGCAGCATGGCCAAGTTCAGGACGATACTAGGGATCCATAGACTGATGTACGTGCTTAACGGCTAGAGTTGATCACAACATTATCTTCTCCACCCATGGAAGGGCAATTCGGGGATGAATTTCTTTAAGGGGGGAAATTTGTATGAACCTTGTTCTTATTCTTGAGGTACGGGTTTCTTCTTTTCCTTTATCCTTTTGTTTTTTTTGAGAAAAAAAGGAAAATGGGGAAAAATCCCAAATTTTGTGGGTACACACCGGCGTACTTTTCCACACGCCGTGTACTTTGGCCGTGTGGGATGAGTACACAGGGCATGTAAGCCTATCAGCGATGAAGGGTGTATAAATTACTACACGTCGTGTACTAGTTATTTAAATTCCATGTAATCAGTCGTTAGGAGAATAGTAAGGTGGTGGAGGTAGCTTCCAATGGAGCTACAGTACACTCCGTGTAATCAGAAATACACGTCATGTACCAAAGTCTACGGATGAACAGTTCCACGGTGGAAAGAACCCGCTAGAGGAACAGTTTAAAAATTAAAAGTAAACATCATGTACTAGATATTACACACCATGTAGTTTTTTTCTCTTAAAATGTGCATTAGCCTCCTCATTTGGAAGAGGAGGCTTTGAGTTCATTTTGGAGCTCGAGAGGACGACCGAACCATGGAGGATCACCTGATCGTGCACCGGGATTCCTATTTCACCTCCGTCGATCAAGTTGGGACTTTACGGGTAAGCCCTACCCTCTCCTTGCATTGTTCTTACTAATTATTTCCCGAGGGAATGTTATTTGAGTCAGAATGAGTGAACATTTATCCCAGATCTACGTCATTCTTGAATGATTCGGGTGGTGTCGTTTACGTATACCGATCAAATATGATCAAGGTAGGTGGTCTGGTGTTTATTTCCAACTGTTGAGTTGAATTTGTGTACCATTGTGCTACGAACCCATGTTTGGGGTGTCATATGGATGAGGCCTTTTCTTAAAATATATCTAGAATTGTATATATAATCTAATTATAAATTTGAACTACTGTTTGGGATCACTGCTTGGATCCAGGACCACCCCGGGGGTGCGTTCCTCTATTTATACATTTGGCTAGGATACCTGAGGGTATCACATGATTATATTGTGCATTGTATTTCCTTGATAGAAAGTTTATATAAATTTTTTTTTATGCTTTGGGATCGGCCCAGTTCCTTTAGCCTGTGGGCAGTGTTTATTAGCATATGGGAAGTGTTTTGCTTAGCCTAAGGGCAGTGTTTTGTTTAGCCTGTGGGAAACTTTTCTATGCCCACGGGTAGTAGATTATGTGCATGTGGGTGACATCTCGTACGCCTATGGGAAATATTTGTTATGCCTATGGGATGACACCTGTGGTTTTTGATTCTGATTACCTGAGGGTAAGGATTGTATGTCTGAGGATAGTGTTATTATGAATATTCCCTGTGGCTATTTTCATATTTTATACCATCCAAGTTAAAGAATTGGCTTGGAATGGTTAAATTAATATTAAAATGGAAATATAACTTGTATATTTAGTTACTTTTGAGTACTTCTTAGTTTATTTCATTTACTGCTGTGCACTATTGTTGCAAATTTTCACTGACAGTTGGGCACGGGCCTTTGGTGGGTTCCTACTGGGATTTATTTCTCACACCCTGTTTGGGTAATTTCTTCGGCCCAAATAGATTAAATTTCTACAGGTTTAGATAGGGGAAATGGTCCCTATACAAGTACATGATTGTTTCAGAGGAGTAGAAGAGCTTGGGACTGAGCTTAGGCTTGCAATTTTGTTGCATTCTATTTACTCTGCTTTGTTTTATTTGGCTGTACCTTGTACTTTGAGTTGTATTATATTGTGTTGCAGTGCATCCTGTTCTAGATTTTCATAGAATTAGTGACATACTGCATCTTTATATATATTACTGCCGGTTCTCTTTTACTTCAGTTTTCCATTTCAGTTGTATACTGTTTATTGCTTCCATTGTTGTATGTTATTTATCTTTTCTACTCCGCTACACTTTGACAAATGAGGGCATAGTTTCCCCACTATTAGACATGGGCCCTCACTATTAGTTGGAAGCCTATGGCATTGGGGAAAATGCGCTTGAGTTCATGTGACCAACCGGGTTTAGGGCACCCGTTGAGTGGCTTCCGGATCTGGGACGTTACATGATTCAACCAGTCCTTCCATCACGCACTTGGTTCTCATCATTCTAAAGGTTCAGGTTCGAAGGGAGTCGAAAGATCAAAGGCTCAAGTGTAGAGTGAGGGAGGTGAAAGGTCAATGTGTGGATTGAATTGATTTTATAATTTAGGTATTCTACTTCATAAAAACATAAAACAGTAAAAATAAAATGAAATTGTTTCATTTTTTCTAAGATAGACAGTTTTACTAAAAGGGACTTATAATCATCAGTTTCACTAGATTGATATTTCAATTGGATTCATATGATCAGTTTCATAAAAATGGTTTCACCAGGTCTGTTTCACTAATCGATTTCACAGATTGGTTTCCCATGATTGGTTTGACAGATTGGTTTCACCTGATCAGTTTGACAGATCGGTTTCACAGACAATCATATTTTTTAAGGGGATAATATTAGATGGTCTATATTGGTCTATCATTCTTATTCAAGTTTGATGTATCTTATTCTCTCATAGTATAAGTGTTTGGTGAATATTTATGTAATTTGATGCTGAGTCCCAAAAAACTCAAGAGTTGTATCACATTTTTTATAACGATATCTCAAAAATTGATGTCTTACATCAAAATTTTCTGTTCTAGAATGATAAATTAAATTTTTTGAAATTTTAATATCACTTGTATTGTCATAATTTATGATAATATGTCTAAATTAAAATCTAGAGTCTATTAAAGTGTGTTTTATCCACAATATATCTATACAGAAACTACCAGAGTAAATGTACTCTACTTCCACAGTTGATAATGCAACTGAATTTTTCTTGTTACTACACCATGATATTATAGACTTTCCCAAAAAGTGAAATTTTCTAGAGGTTCTCTTTATATCTAAAATACATCCACTAATGTTAGCATCAGAATAACTAACCAATTTAAAAGTTTTTCTTCTTGGGTAGAACAATCATAAATCTGTTGTATAATAGTGGTATTTGAATACTCTTTTAACAACATTTAAATGTGACTATTTTGGGTTTTCTTCAAATCTTTCACACATACAAACACTAAACATAATATCTAGACTACTTTTAGTTAAGTATAATTAACTCCCAATCATTCCTCTATTATAAGTTTGATCTATAGATTTCCCAATTTCATCAAGATCTAACTTACATGTAGAAGTCATAGGTCTTTCACTACTCTTAATGCAATCAAAGACATATATTTTCAAAATATATTTAGTATAATTACATTGATTTATAATAATACCCTCTTTATTTTGAAATATTTGAAATCAAAAAAATATATATATGTTCACCCATCAAACTCATTTCAAATTCACTTTGCATCATTTTTGAAAAATCATTACATGAAGAATTTTTAGAAGATCCAAAAATAATATCATTTTAATATATTTGAGAAATTAAAACTTCATTATAAATTCTTTTTATAAAAAAAACTAGGATCTACAACTCCTATTTTAAAACCTTTATAAATAAGAAGGTTGCTTAACATTTCATACCAAGCTCTTCGGTCTTATTGCAAATAGTATAATGCTTTAGAAAATTTAAAAATATTATTGTGAAAATTTGGAATTGTAAAACCTAGGGGTTGTTCAATAAAAACATCCTCAATTATATAAACATTTAAAAATTAAATTTTGGAATCCATTTGATAATGTTTGAAATCTAAGTGTGTGGTAGAGGCAAGTAATATTCCAATGGCTTCAAGACTTGCTACTAGTTCTAAGGTTTATTCATAATCAATTCCTTCTTCTTGGTTATATCCATCTACAACCAACCTAGCTTTGTTTCTAACTATATTTCCAGCTTCATTATTCCTAAACACCCATTTAGTTTATATGGTCAATGTATCTTTTGTTCTATCAAAAATCTTCCATACTTTATTTCTCTTAAACTGGTTAATCTTTTCTTGCATAGACATCACCCAAAATTCATCATTGATTTTATCATTGATATTTTTATGTTCATGTTTTCATAAAAATTCTTCATGTTCAACATGATTTCTCAATGAATCCCTAGATTTTGTTCCTCTATATAAATATCCATCTACAGCATCTAAGGGATGGGTTTTAAGGGTCATAGTTGGTTTTCTAAAGTAGGGCTAGTTATTTCAAGTTCATCATTTTGTTCTAGTTCATTGTAGCTAGAATCTAGAGAATTTATAGAACTGAATGTTTTTACAGATTTATTTATAGGATTATTTGGGGGTTTTTCATTAACATGCAGATTGGACATATCCTCTTCAAGATTCCCTATCAAGGTATTAGGTTTATGTAGATCTGTTTCATCAAACATGACATGTATTGATTCTTCCACGCATTAATTACTCTTATTAAAGTCTATATAAGATTTTCTTGATATAGAATATCCAAGAAATATCCCTTCATCACATTTAGAGGAATATTTATCTAAATTATATTTAGTGTTAAGAATGTAAACTTTACATCCAAACACCTTAAAATGATTTATCTTGGGTTTCCTATTATTCCACAACTCATAAAGAGTTTTCTTAAGGATTGGTCAGATTAAGACTTTGTTTATTATGCAGCAAGTTGTATTAACAGCTTCATCCAAAAAATAATTCGGTAGGTCATATTCATTGAGAACAGTTCGGTCTATCTCTTGTAAGTTTCTATTCCTTCTCTTTACTATAGCATTTTGTTGAGGTGTCCTATGGGAAAAAAAAGTTGTACCTATAGCCATTTTTGAGTAAAAATATTCAACATCTCGATATTCAAACTCACAGCCATGGTCACTACTTAGATATCTAATTATTAGTCCATTAATATTTTCTATAGTCCTAGCATAATTGGTAAAATTAGATGAAGATTCACATTTGTGAGCTAAGAAAAATGTCCAAATCTACCTTGAAAAATAATCTACAAGAACATAAACATAGTACTTCCCACTGAGAATTGAAACTATATATGGTCCAAACATGTCCATGTGAACCCACTCAAGAGTTTGAGAAGTTGTTACTTATTTCTTTGGTTTGAAATAGATTTTATGATGCTTTCTATTTTGACAAGGATTGCACAGTTTATTGTCTACAAAATCTAATTTGGGAAGGTCTTTAACTAAACCATTTCTAGTCAATTTTTTAAGGTATTATACATTATATTGTCCTAGTTTTATGTTCCAGATCCAAGACTCCTTATGAACTTCACTTAGACATGAAACATTCTATGATTCTACTATATCTAATTTACAACATATACGTTATCATTTCTAAGAGCAGTAAATACTAGGTTATTTTTGGCATCAAAAACCTGTAATTAATCATTTTTTAATTTAACATTAAATACATCACCACATAGTTGGGATATGCTAAGAAATTTATACTTTAGTCCATCAACATAGAGTAATTTTGAAATTGAAATATAGTTAGGGTTACCAATCTGGCCTAAGAGAATGATTTTTCTTTTACCATTGTCACCAAATGTGAAATGTCCTGTATAAATCTTGATGATACTCTTCAAACTTGAGTAGTATCCTATCATGTGTCCTAAACAGCCACTATCCAATTACCAAATATTTCTACAGGAACTCTTTCGGCAGTTTACATACAAAATAGTTTATCCAAGATCCAATTTTTGTACCCATATTTTTCTGGGTCTAGAAACATTAGTAATAAATGATTTAAGAACCCAAACTTGTCTTATGGGTTTCTTATATGTAGATTGTAATGTGTTTGAAAAATAAAATTGGTTTTTTCTTGAAAAAATCTATGCAGTAAAAGATTTTGTAGAACTGGAACTTTCAGTAAAATTCTAACTTTTGAATAAAGTCACAGATTTTACAGGTTTTGGTATAAAAGGTGTTTTTGATAAATTCCTTTGTCCTAGATAATATCATATTCCAGAAGTCTACTTATAATCTCTCTGTTTACCAAGAATTTTAGTAAGGGTGTTTTTACCACCGGTAAACTTTTCTAAAACGTTCTTCAATTGCTCATTCGACATTTTTTACTCATTGTTTTCCTTGAGTAGTTGAGCATTATTTTATTTTTCTATAGTATATTCAAATTTGATATTTACAGTAAGAGAAAGTTGTTTCTTTAAAGATTTATATTTTTCTTTTTGTTCATTTCATGTCTCTTCCAACATATTACAATAATCAAATAATTCATCACTTGTCATATTTATAGACTCACTCTCATTTTTAGAATAGTAATAATTGTGTGTATGAGAGTTTAAGGTTACATCATATGCGTTTTTCATAAATCACATATGTTCCATTAAATTTTTCTCATCCTGAGAAAAATCTGATTCACTGGGTCTGTCCTAATATACACTCTAGGTGGAGTTCATCACTTTCATATATTTATTATCCTTGTTCTCACATTTCTTTTTTTATTTCAACTTTGGAAAATCATCTTTGACATGTGCTGTCCTTTTAAATTTATATTAAACAATATATTCTATTTTTTAATTTCTATTATAATTCTTTTTCTAGTTTCCCTTATTGTCATACTTTCCTTTAATGTTTGGTTTCTTAAAGAATTTTTTCTTTCTGTAAAATTTCCTAAATCTTCTGGACATATGGGATATTTTTTCATCATTTTCTGAAGCCGATTCTTCACTACTTGTGCTCCAAACAGCATATTGAACTTTCTATTTCTCTTTACTCTTTGAGGTGGTAGCCTTTAAGGCTACATATTTTCTTTTTCATTCAACCTATTTTTGATTTACTTTGATTCCCTCTTTATACATCATTAATTTTCCAATCAACTCCTTTACTAAAATCTTATCAATGTTTTATGATTATTTTATGGATATAGATTTCCCTCGCCATCTCTCAGGTAGGCATCACAGAATCCTCATGATCTATTCCTTTGTTGTGACAATGATTCCTAAAGAAATCATGGTATTAAAAATTTAATTGAACCTAAGATACATATCAAAAATAGATTCATTAGGATTCATTATAAAATTTTCATATTTAATAGTTTATGTATTTAGTCCCATCTCCTTTGAATTAGATGTTCCCTCATGAGAAACAGAAAAGGTGTCCCAAATCTCATGGGTAGTTTTACAATTAGAAATGTGATTAAACTATTCATATCCTATTGAACAACATATAGAGAATTAATAGATTTACAGTTATTATTATAGGAATATAGGTAGGTTTATCCTAATTATTTCTATCAGTTTCAAATATAGAATATTTACTTTCAATAGTAGTCCAAATTTCAAATCCATTGCCTTCTAGATATATTTTCATTTAAAAGTTCCACTGAACTTAGTTTGTTCCATTGAAAAAATTTGGTCTATTAGTAGCAAATACTTCTAGTCTATTGTCTATAATATAAATTGTGAAATGATTTTAAATAGATAAAAATTTATAAAAAACAAAAATTTTAAGATCTTTGAAATAAAACTTTAATCACAGTTTGAAAAGTTTGAAAAAATTTTGAAAATTGAGAAATTACAACCTTCCTCTAATAACAAATGTTGGTTGTAGCAAATTACTCAATAGGGGGGAGAATTGAGTATCTATAAATCATTTTGTTAAAAAATGAATCTATGAAAATTTCCCACAATTAAAAATATAATACGAGTATGTTTGTAGTGAATTTATAAGTGTCCTAAATGTTTAATTAATTTCTCAAAAGATTTATTAGTTCTTAACTATACTAATCAAAAGATTAATATAACAATTTGAAACAAACCTACTGGTTCAAAAAAATTATAAACACTTGTTGATCTAACTATCAAAGTTCAATTTAGTTTTGTGAAAAAGAAATAAATAGAGAGTAAAACTGAAAGGAAAAGGCACAGAAGATATAAAAAAGACTTTCAGTATCAAGTTGAGACTTAGTCATCTCCACTTAGTGATCACCTTCCACCATGTTGTTTAATTTAATAAACATCTTTATACAGACCCTAGATTGGAGTTCACAATAGCAAACAAGGCTATCCAAGTAACACTTGACCTCTACCACATGTATTCATGGGAAAAACAAAAAAAATGTCACACTTGAACTCTTCAACTGTTCTATATGGGACACAAAAGAATAAATAGAGAGGGAGTTTTAGGATAGCATGTATCTTCCACTTATGCACGGGAGTTGGTGAGTGTGTAACAGAAAGATACACACACTACACAAAATTGTAAAACAAAATAACACAACAGTTCTTAATATGTAGAATAAGGTTTATAAATATTTTTAGGTTATGCATTGAAGCTTTGGAGTTGATTGATGTAATGGAAATGGAATTTGGATCCCCTTCTGGAAGTTAGATACAAAAACGAGTATCCCAGTCTCTATGGTCTGGCTTCTAGGAGTTTGAAAAGTTCATCTCTTTCTTTAAAAGATGTTCAGTATAGCTCATCGGGTTTTTCTTGTCTTTTTTATCTCCCCATATGTTCTTCCTTAGAGTTATTGTGATTTGAAGTGATCTCGAGTGTTACAGGATATTGGAGTTCTTCTTTACTCAATACATTTTTTTTGTGTACATGAATGATCCAGCTTGTAATTCTTTTATACTTCATGGTCCAACAGACATGAAGATCTCCCCATCTGCATGTACCTCATTATGTCTGTTGAATTTCATATAGACAACATTAAATAATGTAAAAAAATTAATTTTTCTATATATGACCATTAGATATAAATTGGAATTAATAAATTAATGACAACTTTTATGACTATTGGTGAGTCATAAGTATCGGTGAGTCATTGGAATCAGTCAGTCATCATCAATCTGTTAGTATCAGTCTATCAGCATTGATGAATCTCTATATCAGTGGGTCCGCTTCAACAGTATCATTGAATTTGGGCATCGGTGAGTAGTTTGTGTTATCGGTCTATTTTGGCATCTGTGAGTCATCATCGGAGACTCATTTTGAACTATCAGTGAAGTTCCCATCAGTGAATCTTCCATCGGTATGTATCCCATCAGTGACTCGTTCACCAGTGTGATGCTCATCAGTAATTTGTACAAGGGTGAGTCATATGAACTATCAGTGTGATTGATCATTGGTGACTTATCCATCAGGGTGTTTTTTTTCTATCAGTGAGTCAGGCTTTAGTGTCTTCTTTGATCAATGACTTCCTCAATAGGTGAATCCTTCGATCGTTGATTTCATTAATTGGTGAGTCCTCATCTATGAGTCAGCAATCGGTGACCCCTTTGAACTATCGGTGTCGGGGACTCCGAAATACTTAAGAAGTGTCTGTGTTATACAGAACAATACCAAATTAGGTAAATTTCATAATTGTATAGAAATATACACATGAAGATATATTGAAACATAAATATTCATAATAATATATTAACTTATTGAAATGTAATATATATAGTTACAAAATATATTCAGTTATAAATGTTACAGAAAATAGAGTATGTGAATTAATATATTTTATAAATTGGAATGATTTGTGATTACGAAAACAGCTATTTCACAAAGGGTCAAACATGTACTTATGTGAACCTGAAATCAATTATCAAAATAATCAATTTTTCCAACCAAATAACCTTGTAGTTTTTAAGATAAAATGTGGTCTAATTTAACAACTATAAAATTTTAATGATTTAGCATTTGAAGATCCTAATAATAACCTAATGGAATGAAATAATGTTTACATAATTTTACATCCAAGAGGAGTGCCAAAGGCTCAGATCAAGGGGCGGGCATTCATGTTCTCCTTTGAGGGTGCAGCTAAGGAATGGATGTAAAATCTTTAGTCAGGTGAAGTTACTAGCTATAATGAGTAGCAAAGACATATCGTTCAGATTGTTTTCCCTAATTCAAGGCTTAATACTTTAAGAAATTTTTTTATGAAATAATTCAATCTTGTATAGAAACTCTCTATGAGAATTGATAACAGATCAAAAATATGAATTCTAGTTACCCACATCAGATGATCAAGGAGCATAATTTCTTGTTCTTATTTTACCATAGAATTTTGGAGAATGAATTAAACCTATTGGATGCTTCATCAATATTATATTTCATTGATAAATATCTAACTAAGGAAGAATTATTTATTGATATGATTTCTTGAAACTCACAAAATTTTAGTAATAGGATTACAAATAAATGTTTGAATAGGGTAAGAAGTTACAACTCTCCATTACTTGAATCTATAATTAAGGATCTTTCCCCTCTTGTATGAAAAATAATGGTGAATATAGTCATGAATATTCATTTACATCCCCTAAAGTATAAAAAGTTTACAATTAATTAGATAACTACACAAATTTTTCCCCCAAGTGAAAGATATATTGTAATGTGAGTCCATATAAAAAATATTCTTCCAATAACCTATGGGTAATAAAAATTATGAGTATTCCAAGGGTATTATAGATTTAGAAACTAACTATCGAAAAGTCAACCATTCTAATAGAAACATAAGCTAATACTATTCCAAAAATGATTAATAGTTCAAAACCATCAATAAGTTATTAACCATAAGGATATGTTCAAAATTCAATGATGAAATAATTTTTGAGATATTTTTTGGATTATCAAGGCAATCAATATAACACTTTGAATAATCGTGGTTCTAAACTCAAAAAATTGAAAAAAATAGTTTAGTTCTGTTCTTACCAATTTTAACACATTGGTTAAGCCAAGGTTGATTAAAAACCCATATTGATTTATTCTTAACTAAAAAATCCATTATATTTTGATTTATTTAAGAATTGGTAGGGAGTTTAGAGTCAATGAGAAATATGTGAAGTAATTTGGGAGTGATTAACCAGTTTAAGAGGAGAAACATCTTGTGGGGTAATATTTGGTGGTACTTTATAAAACCCATATAATGTTAATAAAAAATCATCTTCATGTATTCTAAATTTTCATAAATATATTTTTTGGATTCATGTATAATATGAAAATTTTATATGATTTTTCAGTTGGGAAAGAAATGGTTATATTTAAGCTAAAATGTTTTCCATGAAATATGTGGTTAAATTAAAAATAAAATTTCTAAATTTTACAGTTTGATATTTATAAAATGGAATTAATTTTTTGAATTAGTATATTGAAATTATATTATGGTGATTTTTTGGGAATTTTCGAAAAAGTTATTTTTTGTGAACTTTTCTAATGTAGCTTCTTTTCATAGTGTTGCATGAACTTGTTTTAAAATTAATTTTTATAAAATATATAAGATGAATATTTGAAAATGGTTTTCATATATATAATATGTATTTTCAAATTTTGAATTATTTTCATTATAATTTCTCTACATTTTGAATAGTTACCATGGTAAAACTTTACAACTCCAATAACGGTTAAAAGGGTTAATGAGGGGATAAACAAAGTGATAAAGAATAAAATATATCTAAACCCATGATAAATGTTTTTTGAGAGTGATTTTAGAATGTGAGATATCTTATATTTTGAAATTTTCTATTTAATTCCACTTGAATATGAGAAATACATTTATTATATTTAAATGTTTAAAGTATTTACAAGATTGTAACTCCCCTCAAAAACAAAATAAAACCTCATATCATAGATTATTCGTGAATATTAATCCAATTATCTCTAAAACATATTCCCATATCACTTCCAAACATACAACCTCATTTACTAGAGGTTGTATTCTTCTCAAAATACTAAAACAATAAGTCTTAATGTGCAAGACAAAGGGATGTGTATGGGGAAGTGGTATAAGTCCTAAATGAAATATTTTATCATTATTTCTTCTCAAACATCCTTAAAATATATTATCTACAATATATAATAAATACATAATTATATTATATATACTAAAATGTTATTATTATTTTTTGTAAAACCCTCTTTTTCTCCTTTCCCATCCTATAGAAAATTAAAATATAGCTCGTGTGTATGTGTGCACTGCCACATCCACAGAGCAATGTGTTTTATTTTTCACCACTAAACCTTAATTTTTGGTAATTATGATGTATTTAAGTTATATTTATGATATTATGAAATAATTATAATTTTTTAATGATAATATATTAATTTCCTTTTTTCTTTCAATCTACTAAAAAATGATAATGTCGCCCATGTGTGGGTGTGGACTGCCACCTCTATGAATCAATGTGATGTTTTTTCATTATTTCCTCACATAGAGAGTAATATGGATAGTAATAATGAATAAATATTACAAGAATAAAATAATAATTATTTTATAAAAGTAATATATTATCTAATTTATATCTTTACCACTTAGAAGAAAAATTAAAACATCACTCATGTGTACATGTGGATTGTTGTCTCGATCAAATGATGTGTTTTGTTTTCCATGACCTCCATAAATGGATTGTTTCAAAAATATATTAAATTCATATAAATTAAAATTATAACTTGTTTTGGATTCTTGATATGGTATAATAATAAACCCTTTGACCACGGTTAATTCACTAATGTTATTTTGAGGTTATAAACTGAACAATCCCAAAATGTCCAATGTAAAATTAAAAATTTAAGTGATTAAGTAAAATATGGTAATAAATGAAATAAAGGGAATAATGAAAATATAATTAACATGAATAATATATTTAATAAATTAGAAAAATAATCTAACTTTATTACTCAATATGGCATATTTTTGAATGAAACAAGTCGGGACATGAGGTAAAGGACTTTATTTTAAAAATATTATTTTAATTTTTTTGCTTCCAACTTATTTTATTTTATATTGAGGTTCTTTTAAATGTTTAATGAATGTTTTTATTTATGATTTAATGTTTGATCAAATTTATTTTAACAAATTTTTAATTTAAATACAATGAATTTAAAATTAATTTTTCAATATTTTCTATATGGTATATTTTTTATTTTTTTACAAAAGTGAAAAATAATGTGTTTTAACATATAAAAAAAGACCATGGTTTACCAAAATAAAAACTTAAATTTACTATAAAAACATCATCTATAATTCAGAATGTTTTTTCATATAAAATATTAATCCTAGTCTTCATGGATTTTTATTTTTGAAAATATTTTCTATGGAAATGAAAATCTCAACTCATTTTAATGATAAAATTCAAAGTTTTACTGCTTATGGATTAGGATTCCAAATCAAATGATTTTTATGGTTAATGTGTGATCTATATTTTTTTTATTAGTTATTTTCGATTTTTAACTTATATATGAATGAATTTGTTTCCCATTATATCTCTAATGGAGGGTGACCACAACAAAGCTCTTCAATGCATTGGGTAAAGTGGTGGAGATTATTGATGATAGGTTAGTCCTAAGGGATGTTTTCCATTATTGGATTATATAGTTACATTATAAGGGTTACTGTAAAGTTGAATTTAATGATAATTTCCTAGGGTAATTATATGATTTATTTAGAATTATTTTTAAAATAAATCTTGTATTACAAAAATCAAGAAAGTGATATAATTTTTTTACAGAAATTTTATAACCTTTTAAAAGTTGAAAGGATTGTCTATCAAGGAAAGTTATTCATGTGTTTTCATGTTCTCTAAGAAAATATACTGATTTTTCTTTTCACTATACTATAATTTATGATTTTTTTTATAAAAATCTATTTAGAAATTAATATTTTTTTTGAAAATTAAATATATATTTATGATAAATTCTTATTATAAACATAGAATAAATTCAAATGGATTTTTGGGTTTACAAAAGGTCTAGTGTGTATTTTTTATTTTGAGCCCCTTATATAGCATTTTTTCTCATCCCATATTTTTGAACAATATTCATCGGAGTTAGGGGCGAGAAATAACATTTTTAAATTCAATGATCCATTAATGGGAGTTATCATGAATTTTTCAAGTTTTTCTTTATAAAGAACTTTTTTTGTGGAAAAATGAACACTTTTTGGGAGTATCCACTTTCTATTTTTATATATTTTCTAATTATTTATAACTCTAAACCAAAAATGGTACTTGGGATATAAGTGACGAAATGTATGAAATAAATTATGTAATTTTTTGGATGGTTATGTGTGGGTTGATAGAGTTGGTATCAAATAAAGGGTTTAGATATTATAGATTTTAAGATGATGTTAAAATATACTCTTAAGGGGTTATAATTTATTGTTATGTTATCATGAAATAGATTTTGAGAATTTATTTGAAAATATATATAATATATGTTTATTAATAATATTTTTCCTCATAGTAAATAGTGAGGCTGAGTTGGAAGGGAATTATAGGTGTAATATTCATCCAAACCAGCAACTTGGAACAGTTAAAATTGGAACAGACAATTTGTATTTATGTTAACTTAGTTTGAATGGGCTATTAATTCTTGAACATGACAGTAAAATTGATCAATTTTACTCTATATTTAAGATAATTTTATAAGGGTATCTAGTTTCTCATGAGTTTGAATGTTCTGAGGAGTTATTTGGGTGTGTTGATAAAGTCGAGTTAGATTTTTTGACTTTTATAAAATATGGATAAGAAGTGATCCATGTAGAAGGTAATGAATAATCATTCATCGAAGAAACTCAATGGTAAGAAAAAATAAATTACCTTCATGTGATAAGTGTGGTAAGAACAATTCTAGGGAATTTATTTTGATATCTAGGAGGAATTGATGATGTGTAAATGTGGGCCACTTGGCTCAGGACTATAAAGAAAAGAGAAATTATAGATGTCCTAATATTAATAAAAATAAGGCATTGAAATGTTTTAAATATAATAATATGGTACATTTTGTGAATATACTTCTAAAAAATCTCATGAATGATTGTGATAATGAGGATCGTAAAAAGAAAGTTGTGTGAAAGTTAATTTCTATTATTGGTCCATCAAATATAAGTGGTGAAAGGTACATTACATGTTTACTATAAGTGTGAAAATGTCTTGCATGATTAGGTATCTATACATTCTTTTTTTTTTCTAAAATTTTTTCAAGTAAAATGGAAATATAACCTAAAATATAGATAATAATTTTGGTAAAACCTATTGGTGGATGTTTTAAAGAGATATAGATTTATGGGAACCTTCCTCTTATCATTTGTGGAATTATTTTTCCTAAAAACATTATTGTCTTTCCTAGATTGTAAATATGTTTATTATGATAAGATATAATTCATAGTTAAAGAAGCCATAATAAGTCCTTGTAGTGAGTATCAATTTCTATATAATAATGATTTCATACCATTGATAACATATTAAGAAGATGTAATATTGATTAAATATGGGGTGAACATTATCAAGAATATGTTGTTGAAAATAATTTAATTATAATATTTAGTGATGTACATATGGTAAAAGAATATTCAATTGATTTTTTTGATTATTTTAATGGTGTTTTTACAGATTAGGATGTTGAATTTATTGTTGACTTAGTTACCACTCCTATGCCAATTTCAAAACATCCCTATCAAAAGGATCTAACAAAACTATTGGAATTGAAAAATAAATTACATGAAGTAGTTGATATAGGTTTCATCTACCCTAAAACATCAATTTTGGTTACTCCTATTTCAATTATTGAAAATATTGATGGTTCTATGAGGATTTTCAATGATTATAGATCACTAAAAACATTACATTTGAAAATAAGTATCATTTGGCTCATATTGATGACATTTTTATTAACTCTAAGGAGAAAAAGGTCTTATAATGATTTCTCTTGGATCTGACTTCCATTATCTAAAAGTAAAAGAAGAGAAAATTGTAACGACAGATTTTTAAACTAGGAATAGACATTATGATTTTGTGTTTATTCCATTCATGTTAACAAACATACCCATTTTATTTATCAATCTTATGAATAGAGTATTCTAAGAGTTTTTGGATAATATTTTCATGCTATTAATTAATTAAATTATTGTATATTCTAAAATCTATTAACATCATGATATACATCCATATATTTTTTGAAAATATTAATAGAAAAATGGTTGTATGGAAAAAATTTAAATGTAAATTTTGGATATATCATATTTCTTTCCATGGATAGATTGTTTCTAAACTTGTAATTGTAGTTAATCCTACTGAAACCTCAATATATTTTTAATTTTATTATCAAACACTTTTAAGGAAAAAAGTGAAAAACCATAAGTTCAAGCATAAAATGAAGATACCAAGCCATTAAAATAAAATTGTAGCTTACCGGTTTTAGTCTCCCTAGATAATTTCCAATATATAGTGTTCACCTGAGTGTCTGGTTCCCTCTTCAGGAGATGTTCAAACTGAAAAGCCATCTTGTCCCAAGACTTCATGTACTCCCCTATACTGATTATCCCATTGTTGAATCCTCATATTTGGATGAGATCATGTTTATCAATCCAGTTGCATTGCTACTCATTACCAGGTACCCTTATACTTCTTTCCATCATTCTTTTAGCCTCTATAGCAGTAACATTAATTGTCAGAACCGATTCAGCCACAACCACTTCCGAGCTCAAAAGAAGTTCCAAAGGGTGTTAAATCATAGCATCAGACCTCCGATGCTGGAAAGATGATATGGAGAGGTTGGGGGAATTTTCCATCTGCTTGGCCTTCATCTTCTTCGTGGATCTGGTCTCCATAGGCACAGGTAAGTGTGAGTATTCTTTCCTTACTTTACGATTTCCCCTCCTGCTTTTGCATCTCTGCGGGCTTGGATTCCTACTTCCCAGAGTCCCATCCTCTGTGTCACTTACATAAGAGCTATAACATTCATCACTGGACCCGTTCACCTCTTTCTCATCCATGGAGATTTGGACCAAATGTGTAGAGACCTGGACAAGATCATCATTGGTCAAAATCTCAAAACGATTAACCAGCACAAGGGCATCCACCTGACTTGTCCTTCACAAGGTATCACCCCCTGCATCTTATTCCAGGTCCTTGAAACCTGTATTAGGATTCCGAGTCACTGCCTGGCCACAATCACTGCTATCCTTTCTTAAGCACACCACCTTATCATAAGAAGGGCATAATGGAGTATGACCTTCGTTATGCACATTTTCTAGTACCCCATCTGAATTGTGCCCACTTCCCCCATGGGAGGCCTCAAGTGGAGGGTCCAATGCACTCTCAGTTGTCTCCACCTCCAAAACCATTTGCACCAGTGAATGAGGATCACCCGGATCCTTTCTCAAACGACTGAATACATCTTCTACCAGTGGATTTCATGAAACACCTTGCACAACTTTGGTTGAGTTCAATTCAGACTCCATACCAACATTCCCATGACCAGACGAGCCATTCACTGTGATCTTCTCTGGATTTCCACTAACACCCTTGCTCACGCCTTTTGATTTCCCTAACTTCTTAAACCCACTCTTATAGACCTTCATCGAGTGACCCATTCGCTTACAGACAGAACAAAATTCAAACCACGATTCATAAATGAATTCCTGTAAAAATTGGAATTCTTCACCAACTATTAACCAAACAAAATCGGTAGGCACTTTTGAAGCGTCAACCACCATACAAATGCGAGGATTAACTAGATAAAAGACGTCTTTGGTTCGGCTATCAGAACATAGGTATCTACCCACTCGGTTGCCAAGCATATTGATAATCGAAGGATTTTGAAACGGAAGAGGGAGATTAGGGAAACTTACCCAAATCTCTACTGAAGGCAAGTCTCGCTTCATATGAAAGTCATAGTTCCATATGAATAGATAGAAATGAAAGCCGTTGTAGTTGCGGGGAGTGCTAGACCAGGCTTTGATTAAGTCTTCCTCATAGGTGAATCGAATCATAATGTTTTTTTGAGTCAAACAAACCTACTGTGTCCCTCTCCTGCAAGTCCCAAGAACCGAATACAAATCTATCAAAGTAGTCGACCGAAGGCCTTCTTTGCAAGAAGCGACCGATCAAAGTCAGGTTGAGGAGTGTCGATGCCTCATTGAACTTAGTGACCGAAATAGGTAGATTAGGGCATCCCTCGTATAGGTCTGGCACCTTCGAGCATAATGAACATAGGCTAAATGGAGGGAGAATATTCAGAATGGAGAAGGGATCGAAGGTTTCCGCTCCATTGAAGGACGTCGGAGGCCCCTCCCCCGCAGGGGGAGGAACCGGCTTGGAAGTCGCTACTATCACAGAGTGGGTGACAACCTAATTTTTTTAATCCTACTAAAACTAATGTGGTGAAACACAGTACAAGACCTACCAATGTCACTGAGATTCAAATCATTCTTAGTATAACAGGTTACTGCTGATAGTTAGTTGAAAATATTTCGCAATTAACTAAACCACTCACCAATTAAATATAATATTGAGTTAATTTTATCTAGAAAAAGGAATGTGATGAAATCTTTTTTGAATAAAAAATTATATTATTTAATTCTATAGTACTATAATTTACATTAATAAGTTGTGATTTGTCATTTAAAATTATTCTCTAGTGAAGGGAATTGGTTGTATTTTGATGTAGAATGATCAGGTTATCATGTATACATCTCTTCAATTGAACTCTGATGATAAGAATTATCCAATGCAAGGCCTTGAGGTGGATGTGGTAGTTTTTTTTTAAATATGGAGGCATCATCTATATGGGTAGAAATATGAAATATATACTCATTATAAAATATTAAAGTATATATTCAATAAAAAATTAAACATGAGATAGAGAAGAGTATCAGAGCTAATAAAATATAATGATTTCAAGATTCTATATCATCCATGTAAATCAGAAAATGGTAGTTTAATAATTTTTTTGAAAAGATAACGCATTGTTTATTTTTCTATATTTTGGAAAATAATCCTTAGATAATGGTCTAATGATTATTGGATTGGAAATTTTATATGCATAAACTCATTCCCTTCCATCTTAGGCATTACTACAGTGATATTAGTCAGAAATGATTAAATAGGTTTAGAAGTAAGATCGTGGAGTGCATAAAATATTGGAATTGTCGAATAAGGGTTTGTTTCCAAAAATTAATTTTTATAAAAAAAATTGTTATCATATTTGATAAATGGTAATGTTTTTGAGGGATTCCTATTTAATTATGGAATTATTGAGTGAATCTCATATATATTCTTGTTTTGTTCATCTTGGTAGGACTAATATGTATAGTAAACTTCCAGAATATTACTGGTGGGAAGGTGTGAAGAAATATATTACTAATTTTACCATGATGTTTTTATTTTTTAGTAGGATAAATATGAATGATAGAAACCAAAGCGTATACTTAACCCATTCCCAGTGACAAAATAGAAATGTGAGAGAATATCACTGAATTTTATGGTGGAATTACCAAAAACAACTTGAGGTAATAATGTGATATGGGTTATCAGTCATCGTATGACTAAATGTATATATTTTATTCCAATTTTAGATATTATATATTTCTATTAGATTGTTATAATATTTCTTAAATTGATATATATGTTACGTGGAGTCCCCATCTCTATTGATTCTTACTATGATCCTACATTTATATCTATTATTTGAAAGATCCCTCGGAAGTAATTAGACACTACGTTAAATTTTAATATAGCACTTCACCCTCAATGTGATGGATAGAAAAAGTAGAAAACTAAAAAATGGGGGTAAATAATTCAAGCTTGATCATTATATTATTATGGATGTTGGCATCAGAATCTGCCTTTAATTAAGTTTTTCTTATAATAATAGATTTCATTATAGTATTTAGATGGAATATTTTTATACATTATATATAAAATAGTTCCAAACTTCATTATGTTGTGATAAAGTCAGTGAGGGGAACTTATTATGACTATAATTGGTAAAATAAATTGTTGAGAATGTAAGTATGATTCATCACCGCATGAGGGAAGAATAGAGTAATAAAAATAGTAATACAGATAACTAGAGGGCAGATCATTCATTTGAGGAAGTAGATAATGTCTTTCATTATATATATCCTTGAAAAGGTGTAGTTCACATGGGTAAAATGTTATAGTTGGGCACATGGTTCATTGGAACCTAAAAAATTATGGATAAAGTGGGATAAATTTCTTATTAGGTAGACGTACCTTTAATTTTATCTCTACTACATGATGTATTTCATTTTTCATTTCTAAGGAAGTTCATACCTAATGATTCTCATGTTTTGAGCCCTGATTTGGTATGTTTAGAGGTGAATCTCTCTTATTTTGAAAGACTAATTCTAATTCTTGACAATTAATAAAATGTTTTCTAGATTAAGATAATTTTATTGGTCAAATTTTGAAGGAGAAATGATATGATTGAATAAGAAACATTTGAATATGAAGAAGCTATGATAGAAAATACCCTCACCTATTTAGTAATGACTAAAATTATGAGGATATAATTTCTAAAAGTTGTAATAATTTAAAATCCTATGTAATTTTAATAAAAAAAATAAATCTCTTTTATTATTGATTTTTATTAATATGTTTTATGGATTCATTTATAATATGATAATTTTATATGATTTTTCAATATGAAAATAAATGTTTTTATTCTAGATGAAATTTTTGTCAAGAAATATATGGTTTTATTTAAAAATTTAATTTCTAAATTTTATAAAAAAATAGATAAAATGAACTGATTTTTTTGGATTTGTCATAAAAAATTACATTAGGGTGAATTTTTTGTATTTTTCTAATAAGGTCAATTTTTTCTAACTTTTCTAAATAAACTATTTTTATTGTATTATGTATTCTAGTTTTAAAATTTATTTTTACCACATATATAATTGAATCTTAGAATAAAAATTCCTATTTGGAATAAGGATGTTTAAATTTGATAATTTATTTAATTTAACATTTGTTCATTAAGGATAGTTAACATGGTAAAACATTATCACCATGATACATGTTAAAAGGGTTAACAAGGGTTAAAGAAAGTGATAAGGAATAAAATATCTCTTAAACATTACTAAATATGATTGGTTGATTGTATTTGGACCTTTCACTATATTATAATAAAAATACAGAAATTTATTCCACATACATTTTAAATTTACATTTAATATATTTAAAAGTTTAAATTATTTTCAAGACTCTAATACCACACAATTATAAAAGGATGTCTCCTCTCCTAAATTATTCAAACACTTTTAGACACCTAAATCAACCAAGATCTACCCAAATGACTTCTCAAAATCTCTCCCTAAATCTTATAGGACCTTCTTTTCCTCAAAATAACAATACTATAAGGCTGAAAGTGTTAGACAAAAGGAGACATCTGAAGAAGATTTATAAGTGCTAACTTTACTATTTCATGTTTATTTCTTCTTCTAAAACCTTGAAATCTATTATTAACACTATAAAATAATTAAATCAGTGTCTTATATATACCAAAATATTATTATGTATATGGAATAACTCTATTTAATTCTTTTTTCCATCCTATGGGAAATTGAAATATCACTCATGCGTACATGTGGACTACCACCTCCATGAAGTGATGTGTTTCATTTTTCATCATCGACCATTAATTTCTAGTTATTATGATATATTTAAGTTATATATATGATATTTATGAAATTATTATCATTTTATAATGATAATATATTACTTACCTTCATGTCCTTCCATTCATTAAAAAAATGGTAATGTTGCTCATGCGTATGTGCAGACTACCACATCCATGAAGTAATGTAATTTTTTCATTACCGACTCTTAAAATTGGTCATACGGATGAATCCAATAAATAAATACGAAATTTATAAAAAAATTAATATTTTATAAAAAAAAATTTCTAATTTTTTCTTTTCTAACCAGTATAAAAGTGGAATTGTCAATCATGTATATGTTCAGACTATCACCTACATGAAACGATGGGTTTCATTTTTCCTGAACACCTTATGTGAATATCCATAAAAATATATTTAATTCATATAAATAATAATTATAAAATTTTTAAGATTATATAAAGGCTTTAACCATTGACAGTTCGACAACAGTTAATAAACAGATGTTAATTTGAGTTTACAAACCAAACAACCCAAAAATTTCCAACATAAACTTAAAAATTTTAGTTACTTAACAAAATGTGGTTATAAAAGAAATAAATGTAAAATTAAAAATTTAACAAACATTTAAATGGTATTAATAATGTTTACAACTAAAATAATATTATTACTTGGGGGTAAATGTATAAATGAAATGACTTGGGACTCAAGGTAAGGGACTTTCCTTTCAAAATATTGTTTTATTGTTTTCCATTCAACTCTTTTACTTACATATTGAGATTCAATAAAATGTTTGAATAATTTTATTATTTATGCATAAAATGTTTATAAATTTAATTTATGATTGTTTTTTACTTCATTTAAAAAGTATTAAATGGTAAACTTTTCAACATTTTTTTTCTAGGTTATTTTCGATTTTTAAAAAATGTACAAAAGTAATGTTTTTTAACATATATAGATTAACTTCATTTTACTTATTTTTTTTAATTTATTCATTATATATCTTACCATATAAGCTAATGGAGTTTTTCAAAGAGTGTTTTTTTCCTTATCTTCTATTATTTTTATTTTTAAAATTGTTTCTATGGAAATGGACATTTCAACTCTTTTTTATGTGATAACTGATTGTATTATTACTTATGGGTATGGAACCCAATTCAAATGATTTTTTTTTTTGAAAATTGAAATCTATATGTTTTTAATTCATATTACGGTTAATAGAAATTTAAGTTTAATTATGGATGATCTTGATATATCTATGATGATGGGTGATCTTGATATAGTTATCCAATGTATTAGATAACATGACGGAGTTTACTAGTGATATGTTACTCTTAAGAGATGTTAGAATTATAAGGGTATGAAATTCTATTATAAGTATTATTGTATGGATTAATAAAATTATAATATACCAAGTTACCTACAAGATATTATTTCAATTTTTTTTTTAATTAAAATATTTCATTAAAAAAATATCAAGTTATGTAATGTTTTTAAGAAAATTTTAAGACCTTTTAAAAGGTGAAAACATTTTTATGGAATCTTATTCTTGAGTTATCTTTTTTTCCAAGAAACCCTCATAATTTTTAATTTTCAAATATGATTACTTATGAAATGTTTTATGAAAACTATTGAGTGGTGAATTTATTAATTGAAAAGTAAATGGATATATAATATCAAATTTTATTATGAAAATGGAAAACTTTCTTATTGATTTTTTGTTTACAAATAGACTAATATGTTTTTTTTCTTTTATGTCCTTTAATGTGATTTTTTTAGCATATAATATTTTAAAAGGATTTTATAGTGTGTAAGGATTATTAGAAACAATAAAGAATTTGGATATCTACTTAAGAGAATTATCTTTAAGCTTCTTGGGCCAAGCAATTGTTTTTATATAGATTTAGAATGTTCTTTAAAGAACATAGTATATGAATCTTCAGGAAGAAAGATGTGGAATATAAAAAACCTAAATCTCATTGGGGATTCATGTATTGAAAAAAAAAATCGAATCCGTCTTTTGGATGCCATAAGTGTCATGGAAATATCCAAGTATGAGGTTCCTAGACAACCTATTTTCAAAATATTATAGGATAGAGGCTTCTCAGTTGTTGTAGATCATGAGGATATAAAGTAGAGGCTGGATTTATATAAATTCTCTATTTTTGGTCAATTTACGTACTTTAAGGGAGAAAATATATGGTCTTACTCTAATATAAAATCAAGGATCGTGCATTACTAGGGAGATAATGAATTGAAAATGATTCCATTTTGAGGAGGATTATTCTATATCATCATGGGGAACCAAACTTGTAACAGCCCAGGTAAATAAAGAATATGACATTTTCATATTTATCCCTATTTGTGAATAAAATATTAATATGACTATAAAGGGGACGCTATGCTCGATGTTGTACCCAACACACAACAAAGAGTTTCATTGAAATCTTACGTTGCACTCTAATAATAAAATAATATTATTTTAAATGGTAGTTAACATGTAGCCGTTGTAATGGAGGGAATGGATAGAAATCACAAAATTATGATTATATATGTTTTTAAATGTTTTTACATTTATCCAATAAAGGATAGAGGCTTAAAATACGGAAAGAATTCAATTTTAGGCGTATATGCCCTAGTTTTCACTAAAGGTTCACTTATCACCTTTTGATGGCGAACCGTCATTAAATATAGTTTTGTTCACTCTTAAACATTCTTTTGGACAAAATAAAACTCTTATTAAGAATCGGGACATCAAAATTTACTTTGTGTAAATTTTTGGTATCTTTCCGATAAAGTTCATTTTTTTAATGAATAGTGTAAAATGTTGTATTTTAATTCAAAACCTCTTTTTAATATAATTTTTTTATATGATTAGATTATATTTTTAATTGGTTTTAAAGTGAAATTAGAATATATTTTTACCATTGAATCCAATAGTGGTCGTTGGAATTAATTTCACTTTGAAATTGGACTTAAACTTGTGTCAATCTTTTGATACTTATTATTTCATAAAAACACGCTATTTGCTCTGACAGCGGGAATTAATTATTAAATTAATTAATGTGACTTATATGTTTTTAATTTTGTAAAATAGACTTCATTTTTGAATTCGGAATATCAAATATAGCTTAGGGTGAATTTTTGGGATTTTTCTGAAAAACTTCAATTTTTGATGAATAGTGAAACCACTAAGTGGTACTTATAAAAGCAGATTTTTCGTTTAAATGAAATTTTACCACTTATGTGTTTTGAATTTTAAAAATCCGACATACATGGTTTTCATTAAGAAGTAAAATGTGGTTCAATGGGATAAAAATAATTTTTTGGTGAATAGTAACTTATTAAGTTTTTAATCGCGATTAGTGGTAATTAGTGTAGTTTAAGGTAAAAATAATGCTTTAATAAAATGAAATGAACTTGACAAATGTCATAACCTCATTGGATGTGTAATGGCCGACCATGAAAATCCATGGGTCAACTTGGGGACCCCATGGATCCACTTTGGTTTGGAAATGACATAAATAACTTTTTATTTAATATAAAAGTAAAAATGACACAAACATGATATGTTTTACTAAAACAATTTTTAAGTGGGGTTATACAAGTCATATTTTTTATTATAAATATTCATTGGAAATCTAAAAAGATTTCCTACATCATAGTATTTTTTTATAATTTTTAGACATTAAATAAATTAAATTATTTATGACATAATAATGATGCTGCGATGACATCGTTATTTGACGATTTAAATAAAATGGAAAGATAATGTAAAATATATGAACTAAAAATGTCCAAAAATTATTGGATTCGTGGATTTAGAACCCTTATCACCTTATCCACGAATTATATCAATGTGGGACCTTTTAAAACCGAAAAACATTTTCAAATAAAGTAATATTTCTTACTTTCCAAAAGTGCCCCTCCTCTCCTCTTATAAAAGGCCTCCACCTCTACCTCATTTCACACACTCCTCAAGCCTTTGGCTCAGCCCAACCCTGCCCATTTACTCTCTCCACATCCCTCTCCTCATCCTAAAGGATTCCCTTTGGTCAGAATCTTTTCAAAGGAAGCCTTTAGGCTCAAATCAAAAGTAGTTACACTTTTAAAGGTAATTCATTCTCTCATGTTCATTTGTTTTATTTTGCTTCTCCAACCCCCCAAAACTCTTTTTATTTACTTCTTTTGTAACAACACAAGTATCTTAAATATACTAGGATGTTTTTATATGATTTATTCTAGCTACACTCTCACACAACTACATCAAATGGTTAAAGAACATACGGTTTCCGTGGATGGAAAAATTCTGCCTCCCGAAACGATGATTGTTCAATACTCATCTAACACCTTCAAAGGTGGCCATTATGATGTCACTATTTGTATATATGATATATAATATGTTTATTCTTTACTTAAGCTTCTGTATTTTTTATTTGTGGCTTACCTTTATGGCTTCCATTATGGGTATATGCGATATCTTCATTTTAGGAAGTGCGGACTACCGCCCCCTCAAAGTGATGTGATTCCTTAATGCCATACATGGGACGTATAAAGGATGGATTTAATGTTATTATATATGATGTTATAATGTAATTATAATATACCTTTATATCATTATTATTCTATTCTATAAAATATGAAAATAGAAATGAAAGTAGCGTTCACGCGTACGTACGGATTACCGTCTCCATGAACGGTGCATTTCATTTCTTACCTCTAAATGATTATGTAATGTTATAAATGCATGAATGTACTGGATATATATGACATATATGATATCTAAATCATGAATACAATTCTGGATATAATAAACATTTGGCCACACGAACAACATGTAATTGTAAGAAGTCCACTTTCGACTTAAGAACCAAATATCGGCAAAACAAATATTATTAACTTAAATGATTACATAATGTTTATGACATGGTAATAAGTGATATAAAAGGAATAATGAACTTGAAAAAGGTTCTTAAGCAATTAGAAATTAACTCAAGTTTATTATTCATGAGATTAAAGAACTATCGAGTCAAGTCGGACCCAAGGTAAGGGAACCTACTCCTCTCTTTCTTTTTAAGTACACACTTTTATGTCATTCCTTTTAAAGCTCATCTTTCTTGTTATTGGGATGATCTTTTATATTACACTTACTGTAATTTTTATGTTCATGTGATGAGAGACCCTATTCTCTCTCATCAATCCATTTTGGATGTTTTGAGTGGCGCCGTTAGGCTGCCGAACTTTCGTAAGAGATCTAACCTCTCTCTTTCTTTTTAAGTACTCTCCTTTATGTCACTTCTTTTAAGATCCTCTTTGTAATGTTGGGGGATGTTCTTTTATATTACTCTTGCTGTAAATTTTATTTTAATGTGGTGAGATACCCTATTTTATCTCATCAATCCATATTTGGAAGTTTTATGTGGCGCTGTTAGGCTGCCGAGTTTTCGTAAGAGATTTTTCATCTCACTTTTATTCCCGTGAGATTTATGCTACATTTGCCACAAATTCCATTGAGTGGTGTATGTACTGCCCATTATTATACTCTTTGTGTAATATACTTTAGTTTATGAGTATTTACATCAATGATCTATTGTCCTTCTTTCATGGGGTATATGTTTTGAAAGATACCCAAGTCGGTAAGGGAACCTTTCACCCTCCTCTTTTTTAAAAGACTTCTTTTGTTGGGTATTTTAATTTACATATTGTTATGTTGGTATATGTTCTCATATATCCTTATTGATGTAAATTTTATGTCCAAGTGATGAGATACACTTTTTATCTCTCATCAACTCATTTTGATGTGATGTCGTTAGCCTGTCAAGGGAACTTTTTAACCCAATTTCGATTTCTTTGGGATCAACATGTAGTCATTGAATATGTCATCCATTGAATATGTGTGAATGACCTTTTATTGTTTTACACTTAATATCCACTTATATTGGGTGTACTTATATTTGTCACACATATTTTTGAGATTGATTTGTCCTTAATTTAAGGATACCTTCTTTATAAGGGATTTCATCACATTTGACATTTCTATTGAGGGTTCATTGTTGTTATGCACCAATTCGCTCTTATATGGTGTATATACTGTCCTTTGGAGTATTATATCATGAATCAATTTATTCTCATGATATTACAAAGTTCTGACTAAATGTTATTCCTCAATTATTGTATTCAAGTGTCTCTAAATTTGGTAAAACCCCTTTAACCAAAATATCACTTTAAATGTTTTAATTATTTTTTATTATTAATATCCATGTTTTCAAAATGGTTTTAAGGATTTATTTATATGGATATTAATGGCTTAACATTTTAAAAGCTTCAAGGTGTTATGGGACACTTTGATTCAAAAATCTCTTTATTAAATGTTTTAAATGGTTTTGGAAATGGTTTCTTTTTGAATGGATTCATTATTTCAATATACTAAAATGTTATATTGTGATTGAAATGTGGAAATGTTATGTTTCCTTTATGCATGTTTTATGTGATAAATTTATGTTATGGTTCTTGGGCATTGTTATGAAAACGGGTGGTTCTGTGATAAACTATGGGCAGGTGAGCCCGATATAGCTCTCCAATGCATTGGGTAACACGAAGGAGTGAAACGTTATGGTTTCTCTGAAGAGATTTAGGGAATATACTGTGATGGGTATTCCAAACGTAACCAAGAGGGTTACTCCCTACGTAAGAATGTTATGAATGCCTCGAGTTACCTTTATGTCTTATGTTTTATATGATTTATTCATGGTTTGATGAGGTATGTTAAAGTGCCTATGTTTTATGGGTAAAGTATGATTTCATTCTTACGTATATATGAACTCATGTTTCCTTTCCATATTTTTATAACCCTTACTGAGCATTTTATGCTCATCCCAAGTTTTTGAAATGTTTTTCACAGGTCAAGGGAAAGGTACATGATGTGATAATAGTGTCAAGGATGTTTCAAGAAAGAATCTGTGTTATATTTTAAATATGTTTCCGTTGATGGGAAGAATGAATACAGTCTTTTATGTAACCACTTTGTTTAAATGTGGAATGTAATGCAAGTTTCATGATCTAATTCTCTAAAACTCTAAACCTGAAATGATCCTCAACGTGTAATCTTGTAATAACTCAAGATTAAGTAAGGTTTAAGGCTGGGGCCTTATAGTTTGTATCAGAGGTCAGTTTAGATAACTTTAGAGGTTAGGGTATTCTTTAAGCATAAGTGACATTACCATAATGGTTAGGATTTCAGAAAGAGTCCTAGTTTTAGATAAAGTGAATGAGTAAGTATATCTTATTGTTTATCTTACTCATTAGTACATGATGGTTTTGTTGATATACTCACACAGACCTTTTTGGTTTTAGTAAATGGCTGGATCTAGCAGGCATCAAAGTAACAGTGGATGTGAAAGAAACTGTGACAGTTTTTTGAGCAAGAAACTGAATGATATGGGAGCTGCAATGAGAACTCTTGTGATTATCCTCAACCAACTATCTAGTGTCATGATTGACCACCTAAACCTTGGAGATTTCTCTAAAACATCATATATGCAAGAAACAAATCCCTACGGAAATACAGGTAATAATCATAAAGGTAAGTGTGTTCAAAAACCTATGTGTCAAAGATGTGGAAAGAAACACCTAGGAAAATGTTTCAAAGGGACAGAAATATGCTATAGATGTGGAAATGAAGGTCATAAAGAAAGAACCTGCCATGGAAAAAGGAAGCATCCAGTTGACTCGAGGAAAGGGAAAGAAGTTCTTTCTGAGGGATCAATTGAATGTTTTAAATGTGGGGTGCATGTTTATTATGAAAACACATGTCCTATGAAGAAGTTTCGTGAATGGGGTCACCAAGAGAATACCAATATTTTTTTACCAATACCTAATGCCATTCCCATTGAGGATGAAGAAACTGACAATGACCAATCAAAGGTATGTACTATTTCATGACTATTGTTTTCCTATTTTGGAATCTTAGGATATGATTCATGATTTTGTTTGTAGGAAAGGGGTATTTTGGAATAAGTTGGAAAGGAATGGATAATGGATCATGAAGAATGTTGAATGAGTTAGATGTCAACATATAAGGGCTTCAAGAGTTATGGTGAAATTCTTAAGAGTATTAAGTCTCTTTTGATGATGGGGTTACATTAGAAGACTTTTTATATTATGTGTAACCCTGATGTTTAATATAGGCAAATTTTATTAAAGTAATAGTTATCTTTTCTTTTGTGGACATAGTTATAAAGAACCATTTGGGTTTATATTATCCTTACTTTTGAGGTAATTATGGGTTACTATATGTTATGATGGAAAATGAAAGGAATGAGATAAACTTGAGGTTAAAATATGTTATGATCATCTTTGAAGATTTTATCTCATTTTGGGGAATGTTTTAAGAATTATATAGTTTCGGAAAAAGGACAGCACGCAGACCGTGTGACTACCCGTCGTGTCGGACAAAGCTGCGGGAATCGAACCCACAACCAAAGTGCGACTGGTATTAATCACCTACCACTGGACTACGTGAAGTCCCTGGTTAGTTTGACTGATTCTTTTTAGTTATAAGATGTTATGAATTAACAGTAAGTTCATTTTGGGTTATTTATGAAAATGATTAACCTATCATAGAGGATATGTGATTAGGTTAATTACTTTTCAATACGAGACTTTAAGAGAAACTGATGTTGTTTGGAGATAAATGTTACGATTTAACTTGGAAGACTATGTGACTAAATCCTTCAAATATTTGGGTTTCAATATTATATTGGTTTACTTTGAAGAATTTTATGGACAAATTGTTTATTGGATGGTCCTCGTTGAACTTTGGGTTTTGTTGGACAAATTTTGGAGATTAAGAATTGATTTGCTTTTTAAAGGGTTATCCTTTTCTGGATTATCTGACCTTGTACTAACCTTTTTGGTTTTGGTTTTGGTTAAAGCCTAAAAACATGGGATGTATATAGTTCTCTTTTGGGGATTAGGTGATTCTCTAGAAGTTGATTATAGTACTCTTAATGCGAACAAGTCTCCCTAAATACTCGTCTTTTGGAAAAAAATATGAGTTTGATTAAGGAATCTAGTAAAAGTAGAAAGTCAACATGATAAGTGATTATGTTTCCTTATGAATAAATTCCTCAATAAAAAGTAACTTAAAACAAAAATTTTGTCTATTAACTTTTCCTACTGTGGAACCCAACACCGTTTAACCCATCACAAGTTTGTGATTTTCTCATGGTTAACTTTCTCCTAAACATGTTTTCTATCACTCTCCATCAGAACATGACCCTATGTTTTCTCCTCCATGTCCATGTTTTCATACTTGGAATCCTAGTATGGGTTAACTCGGGTGACCTCTGTGCTTATCTTTCTTTATTTTAAAGTGATTGTTTTACCAACTCTTGTTCCGATGTTGGACATTCAAGGATGTTTCCAAGCCCAATTTTTAAAATTGTGAGGACGTAATTCCCAAAAGGGGGGAAGGATGTAACACCCTAGGTAAATAAAGAATATGACATTTTCATATTTATCCCTATTTGTGAATAAAATATTAATATGACTATAAAGGGGACGCTATGCTCGATGGTGTACCCAACACACAACAAAGAGTTTCATTGAAATCTTACGTTGCACTCTAATAATAAAATAATATTATTTTAAATGGTAGTTAACATGTAGCCATTGTAATGGAGGGAATGGATAGAAATAACTAAATTATGATTATATATGTTTTTAAATGTTTTTACATTTATCCAATAAAGGATAGAGGCTTAAAATATGGAAAGAATTCAATTTTAGGCGTATATGCCCTAGTTTTCACTAAAGGTTCACTTATCACCTTTTGATGGCGAACCGTCATTAAATATAGTTTTGTTCACTCTTAAACATTATTTTGGACCAAATAAAACTCTTATTAATAATCGGGACATCAAAATTTACTTTGTGTAAATTTTTGGTATCTTTCCGATAAAGTTCATTTTTTTAATGAATAGTGTAAAATGTTGTATTTTAATTCAAAACCTATTTTTAATCTAATTTATTTATATGATTATATTATCTTTTTAATTGGTTTTAAAGTGAAATTAGAATATATTTTTACCATTTAATCCAATAGTGGTCGTTGGAATTAATTTCACTTTGAAATCGAACTTAAACTTGTGTCAATCTTTTGATACTTATTGTTTCATAAAAACACGCTATTTGCTCTGACAACGGGAATTAATTATTAAATTAATTAATTTGACTTATATGTTTTGAATTTTTTAAAATAGACTTTATATTTGAATTCGGAATATCAAATATAGCTTAGGGTGAATTTTTGGGATTTTTCTGAAAAACTTCAATTTTTGATGAATAGTGAAACCACTAAGTGGTACTTATAAAAGCTGATTTTTCGTTTAAATGAAATTTTACCACTTATGTGTTTTGAATTTCTAAAATCCGACATACATGGTTGTCATTAAGAATTAAAATGTTGTTCAATGGGATAAAAATAATTTTTTGGTGAATAGTAACTTATTAAGTTTTTAATCGCGATTATTGGTAATTAGTGTAGTTTAAGGTAAAAATAATGCTTTAATAAAATGAAATGAACTTGACACATGTCCTAACCTCATTGGATGTTTAATGACCGACCATTACAAGCCATGGGTCAACATGGGGACCCCATGGATCCACTTTGGTTGGGAAATGACATAAATAACTTTTTATTTAATGTAAAAGTAAAAATGACACAAACATGATATGTTTTACTAAAACAATTTTTAAGTGGGGTTATACAAGTCATATTTTTGATTATAAATAGTCATTGGAAAGCTAAAAAGATTTCCTACATCATAGTATTTTTTTATAATTTGTAGACATTAACTAAATTAAATTATTTATGACATAATAATGATGCAGTGATGACATCATTATTTGACGATTTAAATAAAATGGAAAGATAATGTAAAATCTATGAACTACACATGTCCAAAAATTATTGGATTCGTGGATTTAGAACTGTTATCACCTTATCCACGAATTATATCAATGTGGGACCTTTTAAAACCGAAAAACATTTTCAAATAAAGTAATATTTCTTACTTTCCAAAAGTGCCCCTCCTCTCCTCTTATAAAAGGCCCCCACCTCTACCTCATTTCACACACTCCCCAAGCCTTTGGCTCGGCCCAACCCTGCCCATTTACTCTCTCCACATACCTATCCTAATCCTAAAGGATTCCGTTTGGGAAGAATCCTTTCAAAGGAATCCTTTAGGCTCAAATTAAATGGAGATACACTTTTAAAGGTAATTCATTCTCTCATGTTCATTTGTTTTATTTTGCTTCTCCAACCCCCCAAAACTCTTTTTATTTACTTCTTTTGTAACAACACAAGTATCTTAAATATACTATGATGTTTTTATATGATTTATTCGAGCTACACTCTCACACAACTACATCAAATGGTTAAAGAACATACGGTTTCCGTGGATGGAAAAATTCTGCCTCCCGAAACGATGATTGTTCAATACTCATATAACACCTTCAAAGGTGGCCATTATGATGTCACTATTTTTATATATGATATATAATATGTTTATTCTTTACTTAATCTTCTGTATTTTTTATTTGTGGCTTACCTTTATGGCTTCCATTATGGGTATACGCGATATCTTCATTTTAGGAAGTGCGGACTACTGCCCCCTCAAAGTGATGTGATTCGTTAATGCCATACATGGGTCGTATAAAGGATGGATTTAATGTTATTATATATGATGTTATAATGGAATTATAATATACCTTTATATCACTATTATACTATTCTATAAAATACGAAATAGAAATGAAAGTAGCGTTCACGCGTACGTACGGATTACCGTCTCCATGAACGGTGCATTTCATTTCTTACCTCTAAATGATTATGTAATGTTATAAATGAATGCATGTACTGGATATATATGACATATATGATATCTAAATCATGAATACAATTCTGGATATAATAAACATTTGGCCACACGAACAACATGTAATTGTAAGAAGTCCACTTTCGACTTAAGAACCAAATATCGGCAAAACAAATATTATTAACTTAAATGATTACATAATGTTTATGACTTGGTAATAAGTGATTTAAAAGGAATAATGAACTTGAAAAAGGTTCTTAAGGAATTAGAAATTAACTCAAGTTTATTATTCAGGAGATTAAAGAACGATCGAGTCAAGTCGGACCTGAGGTAAGGGAACCTACTCCTCTCTTTCTTTTTAAGTACACACTTTTATGTCATTCCTTTTAAAGCTCATCTTTCTTGTTATTGGGATGATCTTTTATATTAAACTTACTTTAATTTTTATGTTCATGTTATGAGAGACCCTATTCTCTCTCATCAATCCATTTTGGATGTTTTGAGTGGCGCTGTTAGGCTGCCGAACTTTCGTAAGAGATCTAACCTCTCTCTTTCTTTTTAAGTACTCTCCTTTATGTCACTTCTTTTAAGCTCCTCTTTGTAATGTTGGGGGATGTTCTTTTATATTACTATTGCTGTAAATTTTATTGTAATGTGGTGAGATACCCTATTTTATCTCATCAATCCATATTTGGAAGTTTTATGTGGCGCCGTTAGGCTGCCGAGTTTTCGTAAGGGATTTTTCATCTCACTTTTATTCCCGTGAGATTTATGCTACATTTGCCACAAATTCCATTGAGTGGTGTATGTACTTCCCATTATTCTACTCTTTGTGTAATATACTTTAGTTTATGAGTATTTACATCAATGATCTATTGTCTTTCTTTCATGGGGTATATGTTTTGAACGATACCCAAGTCGGTAAGGGAACCTTTCACCCTCCTCTTTTTTAAAAGACTTATTTTGTTGGTTATTTTAATTTACATATTTTTATGTTGGTATATGTTCTCATATATCCTTATTGATGTAAATTTTATGTCCAAGTGATGAGATACACTTTTTATCTCTCATCAACTCATTTTGATGTGATGCCGTTAGCCTGTCAAGGGAACTTTTTAACCCAATTTCGATTTCTTTGGGATCAACATGTAGTCATTGAATATGTCATCCATTGAATATGTGTGAATGACCTTTTATTGTTTTACACTTAATATCCACTTATATTGGGTGTACTTATATTTTTCACACATATTTTTGAGATTGATTTGTCCTTAATTTAAGGATACCTTCTTTATAAGGGATTTCATCACATTTGACATTTCTATTGAGGGTTCATTGTTGTTATGCACCAATTCGCTCTTATATGGTGTATATACTGTCCTTTGGAGTATTATATCATGAATCCATTTATTCTCATGATATTACAAAGTTCTGACTAAATTTTATTCCTCAATTATTGTATTCAAGTGTCTCTAAATTTGGTAAAACCCCTTTAACCAAAATATCACATTAAATGTTTTAATTATTTGTTATTATTAATATCCATGTTTTCAAAATGGTTTTAAGGAATTATTTATATGGATATTAATGTCTTAACATTTTAAAAGCTTTAAGGTGTTATGGGACACTTTGATTCAAAAATCTCTTTATTAAATGTTTTAAATGGTTTTGGAAATGGTTTCTTTTTGAATGGATTCATTATTTCAATATACTAAAATGTTATATTGTGATTGAAATGTGGAAATGTTATGTTTCCTTTATGCATGTTTTATGTGATACATTTATGTTATGGTTCTTGGGCATTGTTATGAAAACGGGTGGTTCTGTGATAAACTATGGGCGGGTGAGCCCGATATAGCTCTCCAATGCATTGGGTAACGCGAAGGAGTGAAAGGTTAAGGTTTCTCTGAAGAGATTTAGGGAATATACTGTGATGGGTATTCCAAACGTAACCAAGAGGGTTACTCCCTACGTAAGAATGTTATAAATGCCTCAAGTTACCTTTATGTCTTATGTTTTATATGATTTATTCATGGTTTGATGAGGTATGTTAAAGTGCCTATGTTTTATGGGTAAAGTATGATTTCATTCTTACGTATATATGAACTCATGTTTCCTTTCCATATTTTTATAACCCTTACTGAGCTTTTTATGCTCATCCCAAGTTTTTGAAATGTTTTTCACAGGTCAAGGGAAAGGTACATGATGTGATGATAGTGTCAATGATGTGTCAAGAAAGAATCTGTGTTATATTTTAAATATGTTTCCGTTGATGGGAAGAATGAATACTGTCTTTTATGTAACCACTTTGTTTAAATGTGGAATGTAATGCAAGTTTCATGATCTAATTCTCTAAAACTCTAAACCTGAAATGATCCTCAACGTGTAATCTTGTAATAACTCAAGATTAAGTAAGGTTTAAGGCTGGGGCCTTATAGTTGGTATCAGAGGTCGGTTTAGATAACTTTAGAGGTTAGGGCATTCTTTAAGCATAAGTGACATTACCATAATGGTTAGGATTTCATAAAGAGTCCTAGTTTTAGATAAAGTGAATGAGTAAGTATATCTTAGTGTTTATCTTACTCATTAGTACATGATGGTTTTGTTGATATACTCACACTGACCTTTTTGGTTTTAGTAAATGGCTGGATCTAGCAGGCACCAAAGTAACAGTGGATGTGAAGGAAACTGTGACAGTTTTTTGAGCAAGAAACTGAATGATATGGGAGCTGCAATGAGAACTCTTGTGATTATCCTCAACCAACTATCTAGAGTCATGATTGACCACCTAAACCTTGAAGATTTCTCTAAAACATCATATATGAAAGAAACAAATCCCTACGGAAATACAGGTAATAATCATAAAGGTAAGTGTGTTCAAAAACGTATGTGTCAAAGATGTGGAAAGAAACACCTAGGAAAATGTTTCAAAGGGACAGAAATATGATATAGATGTGGAAATGAAGGTCATAAAGCAAGAACCTGCCATGGAAAAAGGAAGCATCCAGTTGACTCGAAGAAAGGGAAAGAAGTTCTTTCTGAGGGATCAATTGAATGTTTTAAATGTGGGGTGCATGTTCATTATGAAAACACATGTCCTATGAAGAAGTTTCGTGAATGGGGTCACCAAGAGCATACCAATATTCGTTTACCAATACCTAATGCCATTCCGATTGAGGATGAAGAAACTGACAATGACCAATCAAAGGTATGTACTATTTCATGACTATTGTTTTCCTATTTTGGAATCTTAGGATATGATTCATGATTTTGTGTGTAGGAAAGGGGTATTTCGGAATAAGTTGGAAAGGAATGGATAATGGATCATGAAGAATGTTGAATGAGTAAGATGTCAACATATAAGGGCTTCAAGAGTTATGGTGAAATTCTTAAGAGTATTAAGTCTCTTTTGATGATGGGGTTACATTAGAAGACTTTTTATATTATGTGTAACCCTGATGTTTAATATAGGCAAATTTTATTAAAGTAATAGTTATCTTTTCTTTTGTGGACATAGTTATAAAGAACCATTTGGGTTTATATTATCCTTACTTTTGAGGTAATTATGGGTTACTATATGTTATGATGGAAAATGAAAGGAATGAGATAAACTTGAGGTTAAAATATGTTATGATCATCTTTGAAGATTTTATCTCATTTTGGGGAATGTTTTAAGAATTATATAGTTTTGGAAAAAGGACAACACGCAGACCGTGTGACTACCCGTCGCGTCGGACAAAGCTGCGGGAATCGAACCCACAACCAAAGTGCGACTGGTATTAATCACCTACCACTGGACTACGTGAAGTCCCTGGTTAGTTTGACTGATTCTTTTTAGTTATATGATTTTATGAATTAAGAGTAAGTTGATTTTGGGTTATTTATGAAAATGATTAACCTATCATATAGGATATGTGATTAGGTTAATTACTTTTCAATACGAGACTTTAAGAGAAACTGATGTTGTTTGGAGATAAATGTTACGATTTAACTTGGAAGACTATGTGACTAAATCCTTCAAATATTTGGGTTTCAATCTTATATTGGTTTACTTTGAATAATTTTATGGACAAATTGTTTATTGGATGGTCCTCGTTGAACTTTGGGTTTTGTTGGACAAATTTTGGAGATTAAGAATAGATTTTCTTTTTAAAGTGTTATCCTTTTCTGGATTATCTGACCTTGTACTAACCTTTTTGGTTTTGGTTTTGGTTAAAGCCTAAAGACATGGGATGTATATAGTTCTCTTTTGTGGATTAGGTTATTCTCTAGAAGTTGATTATAGTACTCTTAATGCGAACAAGTCTCCCTAAATACTCGTCTTTTGGAAAAAATATAAGTTTGATTAAGGAATCTAGTAAAAGTAGAAAGTCAAAATGATAAGTGATTATGTTTCCTTATGAATAAATTCCTCAATAAAAAGTAACTTAAAACAAAAATTTTTTCTATTAACTTTTCCTACTGGGGAACCCAACACCGTTTAACCCATCACAAGTTTTTGATTTTCTCATGGTTAACTTTCTCCTAAACATATTTTCTATCACTCTCCATCAGAACATGACCCTAAGTTTTCTCCTCCATGTCCATGTTTTCATACTTGGAATCCTAGTATGGGTTAACTCGGGTGACCTCTGTGCTTATCTTTCTTTATTTTAAAGTGATTGTTTTACCAACTCTTGTTCCGATGTTGGACTTTCAAGGATGTTTCCAAGCCCAATTTTGAAAATTGCGAGGACGCAATTCCCAAAAGGGGGGAAGGATGTAACACCCTAGGTAAATAAAGAGTATTACATTTTCATATTTATCCCTATTTGTGAATAAAATATTAATATGTCTATAAAGGGGAAGCTATGCTCGATGGTGTACCCAACACACAACAAAGAGTTTCATTGAAATCTTACGTTGCACTCTAATAATAAAATAATATTATTTTAAATGGTAGTTAACATGTAGCCATTGTAATGTCAGGAATGGATAGAAATAACTAAATTATGATTATATATGTTTTTAAATGTTTTTACATTTATCCAATAAAGGATAGAGGCTTAAAATACGGAAAGAATTCAATTTTAGGCGTATATGCCCTAGTTTTCACTAAAGGTTCACTTATCACCTTTTGATGGCGAACCGTCATTAAATATAGTTTTGTTCACTCTTAAACATTCTTTTGGACTAAATAAAACTCTTATTAAGAATCGTGACATCAAAATTTACTTTGTGTAAATTTTTGGTATCTTTCCGATAAAGTTCATTTTTTTAATGAATAGTGTAAAATGTTGTATTTTAATTCAAAACCTCTTTTTAATATAATTTATTTATATGATTAGATTATCTTTTTAATTGGTTTTAAAGTGAAATTAGAATATATTTTTACCATTTAATCCAATAGTGGTCGTTGGAATTAATTTCACTTTGAAATCGGACTTAAACTTGTGTCAATCTTTTGATACTTATTGTTTCATAAAAACACGCTATTTTCTCTGACAATGGGAATTAATTATTAAATTAATTAATTTGACTTATATGTTTTGAATTTTGTAAAATAGGATTCATTTTTGAATTCGGAATATCAACTATAGCTTAGGGTGAATTTTTGGGATTTTTCTGAAAAACTTCAATTTTTGATGAATAGTGAAACCACTAAGTGGTACTTATAAAAGCTGAGTTTTCGTTTAAATGAAATTTTACCACTTATGTGTTTTGAATTTCAAAAATCCAACATACATGGTTGTCATTAAGAAGTAAAATTTTTTTCAATGGGATAAAAATAATTTTTTGGTGAATAGTAACTTATTAAGTTTTTAATCGCGATTATTGGTAATTAGTGTAGTTTAAGGTAAAAATAATGCTTTAATAAAATGAAATGAAATTGACACATGTCCTAACCTCATTGGATGTGTAATGTCTGACCATTACAAGCCATGGGTCAACATGGGGACCCCATGGATCCACTTTGGTTGGGAAATGACATAAATAACTTTTTATTTAATGTAAAAGTAAAAATGACACAAACATGATATGTTTTACTAAAACAATTTTTAAGTGGGGTTATACAAGTCATATTTTTGATTATAAATAGTCATTGGAAAGCTAAAAAGATTTCCGACATCATAGTATTTTTTTATAATTTTTATACATTAAATAAATTAAATTATTTCTGACATAATAATGATGCAGTGATGACATCATTATTTGACGATTTAAATAAAATGGAAAGATAATGTAAAATCTATGAACTACACATGTCCAAAACTTATTGGATGCATGTATTTCGAACCCTTATAACCTTATACACGAATTATATCAATGTGGGACCTTTTAAAACCGAAACACATTTTCAAATAAAGTAATATTTCTTACTTTCCAAAAGTGCCCCTCCTCTCCTCTTATAAAAGGTCCCCACCTCTACCTCATTTCACACACTCCTCAACCATTTGGCTCGGCCCAACCCTACCCATTTACTCTCTCCACATCCCTCTCCTCATCCTAAAGGATTCTCTTTGGGCATAATCCTTTCAAAGGAATCCTTTAGGCTCAAACCAAAAGGAGTTACACTTTTAAAGGTAATTCATTCTCTCATGTTCATTTGTTTTATTTTGCTTCTCCAACCCCCCAAAGCTCTTTTTATTTACTTCTTTTGTAACAACCCCCATATCGTCAATATACTATGATGTTTTTATATGATTTATGCAAGCTACACTCTCACACAACTACATCAAATGGTTAAAGAACATACGGTTTCTGTGGATGGCAAAATTCTGCCTCCCGAAACGATGATTGTTCAATACTCATCTAACATCTTCAAAGGTGGCCATTATGATGTCACTATTTTTATATATGATATATAATATGTTTATTCTTTACTTAAGCTTATGTATTTTTTATTTGTGTCTTACCTTTATGGCTTCCATTATGGGTATATGCAATATCTTCATTTTAGGAAGTGCGGACTACCGCCCCCTCAAAGTATGTGATTCGTTAATGCCATACGTGGGACGTATAAAGGATGGATTTAATGTTATTATATATTATGTTATACTGGAATTATAATATACCTTTATATCATTATTATTCTATTCTATAAAATACGAAATAGAAATGAAAGTAGCATTCATGCGTACGTACGGCTTACCGTATCCATGAACGGTGCATTTCATTTCTTACCTATAAATGATTATGTAATGTTATAAATGCATGAATGTACTGGATATATATGACATATATGATATATACATCATGAATACAATTCTGTATATAATAAACATTTGGCCACACGAACAACATGTAATTGTAAGAAGTCCACTTTCGACTTAAGAACCAAATATCGGCAAAACAAATATTATTAACTTAAATGATTACATAATGTTTATGACATGGTAATAAGTGATATAAAAGGAATAATGAACTTGAAAAAGGTTCTTAAGGAATTAGAAATTAACTCAAGTTTATTATTCAGGAGATTAAAGAACGATCGAGTCAAGTCGGACCCGAGGTAAGGGATCCTACTCCTCTCTTTCTTTTTAAGTACACACTTTTATGTCATTCCTTTTAAAGCTCATATTTCTTGTTATTGGGATGATCTTTTATATTACACTTACTGTAATTTTTATGTTCATGTGATGAGAGACCCTATTCTCTCTCATCAATCCATTTTGGAAGTTTTGAGTGGCGCCGTTAGGCTGCCGAACTTTCGTAAGAGTTCTAACCTCTCTCTTTCTTTTTAAGTACTCTCCTTTATGTCACTTCTTTTAAGATCCTCTTTGTAATGTTGGGGGATGTTATTTTATATTCCTATCTCTGTAAATTTTATTTTAATGTGATTAGATACCCTATTTTATCTCATCAATCCATATTTGGATGTTTTATGTGGCGTCGTTAGGCTGTCGAGTTTTTGTAAGGGATTTTTCATCTCACTTTTATTCCTGTGATATTTATGCTACATTTGCCACAAATTCCATTGAGTGGTGTATGTACTTCCCATTATTCTACTCTTTGTGTAATATACTTTCATTTATGAGTATTTACATCAATGATCTATTGTCCTTCTTTCATGGGGTATATGTTTTGAAAGATACCCAAGTCGGTAAGGGAACCTTTCACCCTTCTCTTTTTTAAAAGACTTCTTTTGTTGGGTATTTTAATTTACATATTGTTATGTTGGGATATGTTCTCATATATCCTTATTGATGTAAAGTTTATGTCCAAGTTATGAGATACACTTTTTATCTCTCATCAACTCATTTTGATGTGATGTCGTTAGGCTGTCAAGAGAACTTTTTAACCTAATTTCGATTTCTTTGGGATCAACATGTAGTCATTGAATATGTCATCCATTGAATATGTGTGAATGACCTTTAATTGTTTTACACTTAATATCCACTTATATTGGGTTTACTTATATTTGTCACACATATTTTTGAGATTGATTTGTCCTTAATTTAAGGATACCTTCTTTATAAGGGATTTCATCACATTTGACATTTCTATTGAGGGTTCATTGTTGTTATGAACCAATTTGCTCTTATATGGTGTATATACTATCCTTTGGAGTATTATATCACGAATCCATTTATTCTCATGATATTACAAAGTTCTGACTAAATGTTATTCCTCAATTATTGTATTCACGTGTCTCTAAATTTGGTAAAACCCCTTTAACCAAAATATCGCTTTAAATGTTTTAATTATTTGTTATTATTAATATCCATGTTTTCAAAATGGTTTTAAGGATTTATTTATATGGATATTAATGGTTTAACATTTTAAAAGCTTCAAGGTGGTATGGGACACTTTGATTCAAAAATCTCTTTATTAAATGTTTTAAACGGTTTTGGAAATGGTTTCTTTTTGAATGGATTCATTATTTCAATATACTAAAATGTTATATTGTGATTGAAATATGGAAATTTTATGTTTCCTTTATTCATGTTTTATGTGATACATTTATGTTATGGTTCTTGGGCATTGTTATGAAAACGGGTGGTTCCGTGATAAACTATGGGCGGGTGAGCCCGATATAGCTCTCCAATGCATTGGGTAACGCGAAGGAGTGAAACGTTAAGGTTTCTCCGAAGAGATTTAGGGAATATACTGTGATGGGTATTCCAAACGTAACCAAGAGGGTTACTCCCTACGTAATAATGTTATGAATGCCTCAAGTTACCTTTATGTCTTATGTTTTATATGATTTATTCATGGTTTGATGAGGTATGTTAAAGTGCCTATGTTTTATGGGTAAAGTATGATTTCATTCTTACGTATATATGAACTCATGTTTCCTTTACGTATTTTTATAACCCTTACTGAGCTTTTTATGCTCATCCCAAGTTTTTGAAATGTTTTTCACAGGTCAAGGGAAAGGTACATGATGTGATGATAGTGTCAAGGATGTGTCAAGAAAGAATCTGTGTTATATTTTAAATATGTTTCTGTTGATGGGAAGAATGAATACTGTCTTTTATGTAACCACTTTGTTTAAATGTGGAATGTAATGCAAGTTTCATTATCTAATTCTCTAAAACTCTAAACCTGAAATGATCCTCAACGTGTAATCTTGTAATAACTCAAGATTAAGTAAGGTTTAAGGCTGGGGCCTTATAAAACTGATCTCGATTCTGTGTAGAAAATTGGGAATTTCCATCAAAAAACTTGAACTTTGATAATATATGAATGAGATATAAATTTTAATCCCTTGAACCAAATAAATTCTACACCTCAAATTTGGGTTAAGCTACATAGTCTAAATGGAATGTTTTTGGACCCTAAAATTCTAAATGATTCCAGAGCTTGAATTGGTGTGCCACTGAAAATTGATAAACATAGTATTAATGGTGAGATGGATTTATATTCCAAAATCTTGGTGGCTTATAATTTCTACACAAAACTCCCATATATGATAAAAAGTATTTATATTTATCTTAATATTGGGGTGAAGGTTGAATATGAATATGTTCCTCCATTATGTGATGTTTTTAGGATTATTGTGCATGCCACTACTAATTATAGAATTATTTATAAAAACTAAAACCTCCATATGATTCCAATTCATGGAAAATGTAAAGAGAACCAAGAAATGAAAAGGAAATTTTATTTGACAAAACTGATCTAGGGATAAAGGTGGACCCTGGGAAGTGGGTGAAAAATAAACCAATTGTTTTCTATTTAAATAACACCAATATTAAATTGTGTTCTGTGATTTTTTATGAAGAATACGATGATTCTCCCTCATATATGATGAACCTGTGAGCCTATTGGTTCAAGTATAGAAGGTAATGATATCATGGGTAGCAAATATGACTGCATTTATCTTGAAATTATTCAAGATATCAAAACAATTATTGTATATCTAAAATATAATAGACCAAAATAATTTTAAATTAGTATAAGAAAATTTTTGTTTCCCATACTATTTCTTATCAAAATCATTTATCTGAACCTAAGTATAGAAACACACATCACTATGTTGTAGTGAATTCTGTTGAAGATGCAACTAGAGAATATGAAGTTCTTCAAGATGTAACCATGTTTGAACTCTCTTCACAAAAGTTCTAATCTCTTAATAATGACAAGATGAATGAGGCTCCTTATATTCCTAATAGTACTCAGTCTTTGGAACCTTCATAGGCTACATAAACATTTAATTACATTCAAAGTAAACCCCATTTATCCCCATTGTGTTTAATATTAATTCTAATTATCATTCATATGGGAGATTTTATCAAGATATGGTTAGGTCTAATCCCTCTTTAACTCACATTGACAAAAAAACTCATGAAAATATTATAGAAACGCTTATCTCTACTTAAATTTTAGATATTACTAGTAGACCAATAAATCTAGATAAAATTACTACAAGCATAAGTAATTATAATATAAGAGTCTACACACAGTGGGGTAATACAAAATTCCAGTACAATGTTGACTCTTTTCCATTAGATCATGGTAAGACATTGGGTTTTCCCTATACAAAGACCATGTGTGAGGAACAAGTTGATAGTTTAATCATATATGGGAAGTAGGTTTCTATAACTAGGATATCACCTAGAAACAAACACTTTAGTTGTATTGAAAAAGTGATATCCATCTATAAAAGAAAATCTAAATGAATGTTATGTACTGAAACTATCAGGGACTAGTCTTCAATGCCTCTCTAATCCCAAGACTTTTTTATGAGAAATCTTCCTCTCTTGAAAAGATGGGATACCAAATATTAAGCACTAATTTGTATGGTAATGATATCCAAAGGCTTTGGGTTTTTTCTCATTTGAGACTTTTTGGAGTCTAACTTATCATATATGAAGAATGTATGATCACTTTAAGTTATAATTTCTTGTCAATCACATAATTTTGTTCCTTCATTATTCTTTAAATGTCTATTAGGAAATAAGAGATTTATGGATGAATATTCAGATCTTGAGAATCATAATAAAGGCCCCTTGGATTCTTCTTAGAGAATTTAATTTCATTCTCAATCCAGATAAGATTTTATACATGGTCAATGCCTCTAATTCAGATAGAGACTTCAACGAATGTATTGAGAATAGAAATTTCAATGAATTCAACATGGTATGTGCTAAATATACTTGGTGTATGATTCACCTGAACAAACTAGTCATTAGTTGATTTGATAGATATTTTGTTAATAAAGTGTCCCTTGATGTTTGGGCCTCTATTTATTTCTCCTCTCTTGTAATAAATAACTTATATAATCATCCTATTTTGATAAGCCTAACCACTAGAGAGACTAAGAAACTTTTTATTTTACAATCAATAAAGCATTTACATTGCACCATGAATGAAACAGAAAAAGCAGTTCAAGACACATTGTACTCTTTAAACTGTAAATATAATGCCTTGGACAGGGTTTTAATACATAATGTGCTTAATTAAAAATAAAAATTTGGAGCCAGGATAACTTTTTCCACATGGCGGAAAATATTACTCATCTTGAATATTTTATTCACATCATCCAACATAGTGATATTTGTGGAGATTTTACTGAAGGTATTGAGTAAGAAAATAAGATTACACATGATATTAATAAGAACATAAACCTTAAAGAGTGCATGAAAATAGAAAATATTAAATTCAAATGGCTTAATGAGCATGATCAGAATAAAATGTTTTTCATATATCCCCAAAGAGTCAAGAAGCTGAATAAAATTCTAGCTATTCTCATTGATAATGGGGTGTTTTTTGATGAAATTGGTGATCTAGCTACGCAGTTTGTTTCTTTTAATGAGAACCTATTTAATGGTCTTAATGCTTGTATTTATCTTATGGAATACATCTTCCTCGATCTTTTCAATGATATGGAAAATTCAAACCTTACTACTCTTCCTCTTGAATTTGTGATTAAAGAGAGTATTTTTTGTTTATGTTATGGAGGCTCTTCTAGAGTAGATGGGTTTACAAATTCCTTTTTTCAAACATATTGGGAGTTTATTCATTCTGACACTTACAGGCTTGTTTTTCATTTTTTTAAGGCTGGACAGTTGACATTGGGCATCAATGCTCAATTTCATTCAATCATTCCGAAAATGGATAATGGAAATGAGATCCATATTTCTAGATCAATGTCACTTGTCCACCAAATTTTCAAAAATATTAATAAAATTCCTATCAATAGGATCTCCTTTATTTCCAAAAATATTGTGTCTCTAAACCAATTTGGCTTCATTAAAGGTAAGACTATTCATAATATCTTCATTACTACTTCTAAATGTATTAATCTTCTCATGAAATCCACTATAGGGGGATACATTTCCCTAAATCTTGATGTTAAAAAAATCCATTATTACATTAGAATAGGTCTTTATCTTCGGTGTTTTAAGTAATATTGGATTTGATGTCATATTTATTAATTGGTTTAGAACTATCCTAGGCTTTGTACATATCTTAGTGATTATCAATGACTCCCATAAAGGCATCCTTAATTGTCCTAGAGGTTTTAGGAAAGGTGATCCACTCTCAACTACCATCTTCTCCATTGATGAAGATTAATTAAGAAGACTCCTTCTCATTATATAAATTACAAATAAAATTCAGAACATCAGAGCTTCTATAGGCCTTATCTCTCCCACTCATTTATTATTTGTTGGTGAAATTATTATTTTCAGTCAATGGGTAAATAGAAAAATCAATAACATTAAAAAATATCTTCTTCATTGTGAAATAGTCTTTGGGTATAAGATCATTTGAAAAAAATCATTCATATATTATATAAAAACATTACGATAGCTAGAAAAGTTGAAATTGTTAGTGATTTGATAATTAGGTAAGGTGTGTTTACTTTAAATAATCATGGAGTCCCCATGTTTTTTTCGAAAACCACATGTTAGTTATTTTACTAAAACTGTGATCCATGTTGGAATTCTATTACCGTCCTAGAAAATAAAGACACTCTCAATTGAAGGAAGGGTTATCCTTATTAAGGATGTTATTTTCTTAACATTTATCTTTTATTCCATGGTTTATAAATGGTCACCTTGTCTCATTAATAGTATAAACACCTCGATAAAAAACATTAAATGGAGTTAAATAATTCTTCCGAGAAAACTTTCTACTATCCCTCGGAAGCAATGTTGTAGGACAATCAATCAAATATAAATTTGAAAACTCCTTGGTTACACTGCCTATTGAAATCAAGGAACTAGTTTTGAATTATATTTTCCTTAATGGTGATGAAATATTAGACAGGGAACCTTCCCAAATTATGAGATTATCCTCTAATTCCTTTTATTATAATGCTTAATAATGATATATAACCATCGGGGAGAAGATGTTAAACAAGGGATGGATAATTCCTTCTAGATTCACCTAGCTTGAAGAATTATTTACTACAATCTTCCACTAATGATTTTTTATAGGATGTTAGAATTAATCTTTGATTTTATGTATTCTTCCAAACTAGAACTAAGTGGATGTAGGTTATATTTTATTAATCTTTGTAACAGCTACTTCCCTATGAAAAAAACTTGAATATTTTTGAAAAATATTAATGCCTTGTAAAGCAACCATTTGAGACCAACCGTTGGCCTATATCAAGATTCCCCTATGAAAAAATCATTTTAATATATTCATTGTGACTTCTTTGGAATTCATGCATGCATTATGGTCTGACAGAAATAATCTTCTTCTGGGAATAGGTAGGTTCCTCCTTTAGTTGATGTTGGCAGGTCTCACGGATACTATAAAATAAGCGAATGGGATCCCAAATGGGACCTATGATAATTAAATTCATAATCTTTCTATGATAAATAATTTCAGTATTATAGGAAACATTCTTCCTCCTTCTGGAACCTTGGAAGTTATGTAGATTCATCTACCTTTGGGATGGATCAAATGCAACATGGATGGTCATAAAAAGGTAATCTAGTTCCCATTGGATATTGTGGGTTTTTTATAAATGAAAAAGGTGAAGCAATGGGATGCTTCATTGGTTTTTTATCACACTACATCCCTCGGTGATGAAAGTATTGGTATTATAAATGTGGTTGGATATATAAATCAGCAGGGATACCTTGATCTATGGATTGAATGGGATTATACCACTATTATGCATGATGTCATTAATGGAGTCATTAAATTATCATAAAAACCAACAACCTGATGGAGTAACTATATAAATTCCTTATCCTCAATGAACTACATCATCACTCATGCATATTGTGAGGAAAATTTCATTGTTGTTATAATTGCGAATGAATGGATTATTTCTCCTAAGTTAAACTAAATCAAAATTGTACCTGGTGAGATTTTTTATTTTTGGAAAGCAGACTACTATAAAAAAATCCTTGTTTAGAATTCTGTAATTCTATCAATTTTATGAAATAAAGGAGGCTTCCCTTTTTTATAAAGCTCTCATTATACCAAAAAAATTTATCAAATTTCTTAATTATATAAAACTACTAACCAAAAAAGTTCTTTGGGATGTAACTGATAAAATATATTCTGTAAATTATGTAACTTATAAGAAAGTTATGTGTTGGTTATTACAGAAACATTCAAATTACAAATAATGAATATAGAAAAGATAAAGGTAACATGGCAGTGTTACCTCAAACATTTCCTCCATTCCCTTTAAGAATTATTGCACAAATGAAATTTAATGAAGTCACCTTGAAAAATGGGTTTTTGAAACATTCCCAAAGGTTGAGATAAATATCCCTATACTTAAGTTAATCAACTAAATAATGTGGTATGAAAAATATATCAATTAATTTTGTACTAGTATGGGAAGGATTAATGGGGATGATAGGGTAATATTAGGTGGGAATGTTTCTATTTTCATCAGACTACTGTTACCTATGAAATTACAAGATCATGATACATTAACTATCCACTATATTATAGTTAATTTGACATTCAATAATAAATTATGTAATTTGATTGCATCAATTATTTACATTCCTCACTATATTTGTTCTTATTTACTATTAGGAGAACTCAAACAAGCCTATTCAGTTGTAAAACATTCCAACCAATCTACTTCTAGTCATGCTGGAGTCTTGGGTGATGTTTTTGTGAGATTGAATGGATTTTTATACCCTAATTAATAATATATTATCAATATTGAGGAAGAAAATTTTTCTTCATATTCCCTAATAATTCTAGGGAATCCACTCATAAAAAATACATGGATAATAATCAAAGGTTATGGGGAACCCTTTTAATGAAATTTCATGGTTACACCAAGAATTTCAATATTTGGGACATTAAAATTTACATAAGAAGATAAATTCTATTTTACTCTCTATAATTTTTTAAATAATTCTTTCTTAAGTGATTAAAATTTATTTTTAAATGATATAATGAATTTGGGATAAGTTTTTATGCCACAAAACCTGATGTAAAAAACAATTTTGGAAATGGTTTGAATTTTGAACCAAATGTGTTTGATAATCAATTTGATTATGAGTAAGATGAATAATTTTTTTTATGGTATTGATTTTCTATTCAATTCTATTTCAAACCCTTATTCACTTTACATACTAGTTAAAAACTTTAGTGAAACTGATTTGACACCATCATTGGAACTACTAACCGGTTGGAATTGAAAAGGATGCCATCAAATAAAAAATATTTAAATCTTTTAGATGGTTATATGGTGATTATGATAATTTCAAGTAATTTTACTCCTAGTAGATATAAATAACTATTAGAATATTTGAAATAAACTGAAAATTATATATGGTAGAATCATATTGATAAGCCTGGAATAAGTCACATTATTTAGATTCATCCAATATTTATTAAAAATGAATAAAAAATTAATTTAACCTAAAACATGTTTTAAATACACATTAATATAAGTTATTAAAAAATAGGTTGAAAAAATAATAGAAGATAGTGTCATCTACTTGATTTTATATTTCTAGTGGAAGACACCAATTTAAATTATTCCTAAAAGAAAAGAATAACAATTTTTAAAAATTAAAATAATTAATTGGTACCCACTTGAATTCAAAATAGTTGGATGGTATGCACTGATTATCAAAAATTATCACATGGTGGCTAAAAATAATATTTCCCCACCCCTTATGTTTATCAAATTTTTAAAATATAATATGGTAAATTCCAATACAATTTTTTTGATGGTTTCTATAGTTATTTTTAGATTCATGTTACACTATAAGATCAATACAAGACCTCGTTAACTTTTCCTTGTGATATATATTCTTATTAAAGGATGTTTTTTGGTTTATGAAATTCCCAAAGTTCATTTTAATGAAACATGGTAAGAATATTTTAAAATTACACTAAAATCATCTTGGAGATACTCCTTGATGAATTTATAATTAATGGAATATCATTTAATAGTTATGTTGGTAAATTGGATAGATCTTTAAAATGATACATTGAATAGAGTTTACTCTTTCGTTTTGAGAATTATCTTTTTAAGATATATTGAGGTATTTTTTTGTCCATATCATTCATAAAGATGGAATTTTAGTGAATAAAGATACCATTTATGTGAACTCTCATTTTAAAAGCACCAATATTGTAAAACATTTTTTTTCATTCTTGAGTCATAAAAGGTTCTATAATTGATTGATTAGAGATTTTAAAAAAAATACATTAACATATTTTCTTAAAACTAACATTGACTATATTTTTGATAAATCATATATGAATTATTTTAATGACCCAATGAATATTTTTACTCAATATTCTATAATAGGGTCCCCATCATGGGATGATCCACTAAAATAGATATGTGATGTTTGAAACCGTGTTATAAAATAAGTCGTTTACTAAATGGTTGATGGAAAATAACATGTGATAGAAACATCTTTTATATCAAATTAAATATAAAATAATCAAGAAGGAGATTTTTTCGATATCTTTTATGTATGAGAAATTTCATTCTTATTTATTATAAAGTAATATGACAACATACTCTATATATGTTGCTCTAAAATAATTGATGAATAAAGAACACTTGAAACCCAAGATGGTTTGATGGATGATTCTTATCATTGAATTCTATGGGAAGGCTAAGGGAAAGAAGGTTTGTGACAATAGTGTTTCATAACTTACAAAAGACTACTACATACTACTAAAGTTTAATTTATTATATAAATTTTTTGAATTAATCACTCTTATGTGATAAAATTTGCGGGATAATATATAAAGTACCATGGAATGTGAACATGCTAAATTAACCAGTTACATCAATGTTACTGTCCTTACTTACAAAACATAAATTCATAAAAATTAAATATGTGTCAAAATTTTATATGTGGGAGAATCCTTACACATAGTGTATCTTTAGATATCAAGTGACAAGGATGTGTATTCATGATGATGAGATACTTTATATCGTCACTTTTTATCACATACTTTTCTATCCATGTCATTATAAACTCCAAAAAACTTCTTGGAAGTTCTTAGAGGTTCCACTATATTCTACTTCCATTTTGAGTGATTGAGAAAGACTTATACATAATTTAAGAAGTTTTAGTTCACTAGAGGTATTTCTAAAAGACATGATATTCCACAAAAACCTTCGAAATAATATGAAATTTTTTCAGTTTTGAGAATAGAATTTATGGGCCTCTTTTATAAATCTTATTTTTTTCATTTAGATCTTTTTATAAATGTACTATGTTTTTAAATGGATTGAATCTAATCCAACCAGAAATTGGGATTCTCAGTTTCTTATAGAAATTTTTGGATCACATGTTTTTTATAGGTTTAGAATAAATTGGGAATTCTATAGTTACTAGAGGAAACATTTTTTGTGACCATGGTATGATATCTCAAATGAATTAGAATAGAGTTTAACATAACACATCAATATCCAAGCACCCACAAATAGATAGGTATTATAATATTTAAAACCCAAATTTGAAGGATATTTTTAATAAGATAGTTTTACCCAATCAAAAGGATTGGAGTAAAAAACCAGATGATGTGTTGTGAGTGTATAAAACTGTATTTAAAACCCCCTAAGTGTGTCACCTCGTTAAAAAAATTATGGTAAATATTTTTGTTCTCTTTTTGACTTGTAGTATAGGGTAAAACAGTCAATAAATAATTCAATCGTAGACATAAGAAAATAATGAGAACATAAGGGAATTTATATAGAAGAACTAGAAGTGCTGAAAATTTGATATTATGATAATATCTTACTACATAACAAAAGATATGGAATTTCGAATGAAAAAATAATTCAAAATAAGTATTTCAATGTTTTTGAAACAATTTTTGTTTTCTTGAAAATATTGAAACTTATTTCAGTTATGATTCTTTCCAAATGCATGGACCATATACTATAATTAATGTGTATCCATTTGGTATAGTGAAAATTTAAAAAGGAAAATCATAAAAGTCCTTCAATGTGAATATGGGTTGCTAATAAATTTTAAATAAGATATTTAAAAAGATCCTTTGGTGTATTACAATATCCTCTTTGCTGCCTAAGAATAATATCAACAAGTTATCTTCTTCCTTTACAATTTTTTTTAACACTCCAATATTATATCTGTTTCATATTAAAAATTGGATCATTGAGTTCATTAGAGGTAGTGTCAAGGATGATCCTGGGGGACAATACCTTTCTATAGTTTTAGTATTTTTGTGTGTTTTATATTTTTATTTTTGTTTTCATTCATATTTGTTTTGAAAAACAATTAAGCTAAGCTGATAATAATTATAAGAATTAGAAATAGTTACATGTTTAGGGAAATTTAATTTTTTCTTCAAAAAATGGGTAAAGTAAGTTTAACTAAAAATATTTATGGTGAATCAAAATTTTGAGATGACCCTACTATAAATAAAAACTCAATATTTGGTAGCTTTTTTTATAAAAAATGTTACATCTATGGTATCCTCGATAAATTTAATTCTCATAAATTCTATAAACTTGAGTAAAATTAATAGATGGGAACTGATCTAAAAATAATTTTTAAATAACAAAGAATAATGTGTGTATGTTTTTAATACATAATTAAGAGTTATAGTTACCTAAGATATAGTTTACTAAACATTACCTTAATTCCATGACTGTTAAATTTAGTGTCAAGGATACTTTATATTATGGGATAGTATTGTTCCTGGTTATCTAAAATCATTAAATAATCTATTTACACAAATATGGATGGGTAAAAATCCAATAAATCCCTTGTTATCAAAGATGTGGATAGATTTGGGGAATTATAAACTCAAATGAATAAGGGGAAGATGATGTTTAATTATTTTATATAATAAGTATCAGAAAAGTGTTTAATTATATAGTGGATGAGGGTGTGAGAATTATGTCTTTTATAAGGTATTTATTATTTGATAATTGATTCAGTTGATCTCTTTTCATTATCCTTCATTTTCTTGACTCTAGAACATGAAAGAAAATGGAACTCTTTAGAATATGTTGAAATGATTAATTGGTTACAAGTAATTTTTCATGCTTGGAAGATTTGATTTATTTGTATTATTCATCATATTGGATTGACTATAAATTCCTTTTATCCCCTCACAAAAAGTAGGAATAATCATTTTATGATCTTTTTACTATTACCCCTCTATTCATAAGATTTTAAGAATATTTCCTAAATCAAGTAACTTGAGAAAATACTTAATCAATCAATATTTTTAAATAAAATGATTTTCCAGTTATGAATAATTATTTAATTTTTTCCTTTTTTATGATTAATAAATTATGTTTTATATGAATAATTTAGGATAGCGAATATCTATAAAATAATGAATGTTGATTTTAGCAAGGCACATGAATGCATGGAGAGGATATTGTAACCTTGAAATGAGGCCCAAGGATTCTTCATCTAAATGTACATAATCTTTAAATTTTACCTCTCATTATATCTCAATGTCATTATTGTCTTGACTCTTTGATTGAGAGTACATCAACCTACCAACATAACATTGTAGAAACCCCTGAGAATATTTTTAGGTCAATGTAAAATATTGAAGAGGATCTTGGAAATATAGAAAGTCCTATATAATACTTTGAACATCAACAAGATTCTACATCATCTCACTAACATATTCTTCATCTACAATGAAATAGTATTCCATCTTTATAGTAACATGATTAGAACACTCTAGGTGTCATTCAACAAAAAGTTTGTCTCATGAAAGATCATATAGAATATGGTTCTGATCAAATATAATGTGGAGGGCCAATGCATGATATTAACTCAAACGTAATTCTCCAAGTGTTGTGATTATCTATATTATAAATTCAAAAAAAATGGATAAATAAGGTTACATTATAAAGAAATGTGTCTTGAATCACATTCCAAGACAATATCCAAGACAACAGAACCTATATTAAGGATATATCCACACCCAAATTATATATCTAGATAAAACACATGATATATCTAAAATTTAACATACTTTAGAGGATTCATAACCAATAATATGTTCCCCACCTAATTGAATATCATGTTCCAATGTAGAATATATTTTAACCAATGTATTCTTAGGTCTCAATTTCAACATTCGATATTTTTATAGATCAGCAATATAGAAGATTCATAATTATTGTTTTCACACCCAAACACTCTTGAATGGCCTTTTATCATTAAAATTAAGTGGAATAATTAATTTTAATCCCATGACAAATGTTTTTCCCCACTATTCTCATACCCCAAATGTTGGGACCAATGGAATATTCTATTCACCTTATCTGAAAAAATTATGCAAAATTTAACAAAATATTAATAGGTGGAAGAAAATATGAGGGCGGGAATACATTTTCGGGATCAAGGTTATTCGTAAATAACTCATGAAAAATAATATAAAATGTACCATGTTAATGAGATAAAATCCTTTTATCTATGATGTGAAGGTCATTCAGTCCTTGAGAGATAATCCAGAAGATTCACATTTCCTTATAAAATTCTAAGGGAACCTTTGAATCCAATGTCAACAATTTTATATTTATATTTTATATTTTTTATAATCTCAGTTTATGTGACATTATTTAACTTTGTGGATAAGATAGAGTGATTTATCTCGTGACCACTATTATATTAAAAGGAATTAATTATCTTATCTCTCTTATAAATCACATATTTAGTTTTTTTGAATACATGTATTAGTATAATATTTCCCTTTTTACGGGTATTTCAATTCAATTTTCTTATTCTTTCATCGATTTTCACACATTGTCCCTTGATCTTACTCATCTCTCATATGGAGGAGAGTAGTGAGTCAGGTTAAGGAGTGATCACCGATTCTGGGTAACTTTGTAAAAATTATGCTAGATCATAAATTCATAATTTCATGTCTTGTATATATCGAAACACCCTGAGGGTGGTGATTATTTGAGATCATATCCAATTAGTGATAAAAAAATAAAGTTTTTATTTGAGATAATTATTAAGTTGGTTGGCTGAAGTAATACCTAAGGTGATACCACTATGTTAAAAAATCATATAAACACATATTCACTTACCATGAATCATAAAAAAACAATTTTTTATATTTAATACCATCACCAAAACTCCCACACAGAAAAGAAACCATGAGGATGACTGCCTCTTTGTGAGACATATCAAGTCACACCATTACACTACATTCCATATCGAATTCAAATTTATATTTCTTGACAAACCTATGATATTTATTCCAATCATAGAAAAATATAAATACTACTAATAAATTTATTAGACATTTCACTCAATCCTAAAACTTTTAAGCCATTACTTTTTTCAAAATTCATTCAATTTGAAAAAAAACCTTTTTATTTCCAAAAATATTATTTCAAAATAATTCAATGAAAAACAATTTCTTAAATTTAAATCAATGTGAGCTAAAATGGTCAACTTTCTCAAAAATTACATGTTAAATCAAAATTCAATGGTTTTCATCCAAAATACCACTTTCTCAAAGTTACAAACCCCAATTTACTTTTATCAAGTCAATTATAAGAACATTTTTCAATTAAAAATTTGAAAATCAGTTAAAAAGCACATCACCTAAAAAATAAGGAATCATAATATATAGAATAATTATTATTATCCACATATATTTGATGATGAAAATCTTAAGATCCATGAACCCCTATTTTTTATTCTAATATCCATGATCTAATTCATTGAAAACTAGTAAGAAGGATATAAGACCGTGATTCTCTCATTCATGATTTATCATCCAAAATTCCGTAACTCTTGATTTAATACAATATGTTAAATATATTTTGAGGGGGGAAATATAATTTGTTGAAAAAGGGATAGATCTAATAGTAGATGATATCTCAGATTCCAAACAACTAATCGGGTGTTGATATGATCGATCCTTGAGTGAATCGCATTTTTTCTATTTTGTAGAAGATCCAAATTAACTCTTGAGAATAGTTATATACATCCATAATCAAAATATGGTATTAATGTGTATTTTGGGTGCATAAATAGGTTTTTAAAAATTATATTTTTAATCTCATTCCCAAATTTATGTTTCGGTCACATGGTTCAGGGGACCCTATGCCTAACCATGTAAAAAACCAAGCCTGGTAAACCAGGGACACATGATTATCATACATGGTTCCTTAAACAATTTTTGGTCACATGCATATATCCATGTTGTACTATTATGCATTTCATGCGTGGACACATGGTATGTGGAACCATTCACATAACCAGGTGGTTTTCACTACCTCCCAAAAATCTAAAAAATTTCCATTTCAAATGACTAAAACTCAAAAGGATCTTTCCTCATAGGCTCTGGGGGACATAGATTAATAACATTTTCCTATACCTCCATGATTTAATAGAATAGATGATGTCTTCCATGTATATTAATGGATATTTTTTAGATGAATCTTCCATATATGAATAATTATGATAATGTTAAGTTATAATTGGATGAATTATTCATTAATAATCCAATCTATGTATTCTTGATATAATTGAAAATAATTTACAAGAAAATACTATGTCATGGGTTTAGGTATTATGGAACCCTCTTGGAGTTCAAGGGGAGTCATGGGATTCAAAATAAAATTTTAAGGGTCAGTGGTTTATGTAATTTATAGAATATTATCAGAGATGATTATTAATAATGATAAACCCTATAATGATAATTTTCTAATGATTATATATTTCTCAAGTATGTTATGATTTTATATTTGGGGTTTTTATATTTATTTATTTGTATTTTAAAATTATTCTAGAATTTCGTAAAAAAGAAATAAAATTTGGATTAATATATTTATTTTAAATTTTATAGTTGAATTATATAACTATCAATAACCTTTTGGGTCTCATTAGGATTCTAGTGATCCAACCAAAGGAACAACATTCCACTTGGAACATCCAGGAAACTAGCATCCACTTATAATCTTGTTCATGGTAAATAGAAACCTAGTTGATTACCAAAACTAGATTTTTATAGGGGTAGTTTGGTAATTAATAAATTAATAATTTTAGTTCAAACAAGGTATTTTTTATTCACATGAATATTATTCACATGGGGTTTATCTCTATTTTCTCCCTTCTTGATTTTATTCTCAACTTAACATTTCTTAATGAAATCTTAATTTCATTATTATATTGGATTTATGAGGTTTATAATAACATAAACATGATGGTTTTACATGTCATAGATTTGTTTCTATATTTTTATCTAATTTTTATCTTTTTTATTCTTATTGGGTGGTTTTCCAGATTTTAGATAAATATATAGGATTTATCTTGTGTTTTCATTAATAAATCATTAATTCAAATCAATATATGTGACCTATAACATTTTATTTTTTTTGATTAATTTTTTTTTGTATAATTAGTATTTGATATTTGATTTTATGTTTAATTTTAAGGTAGCTAATTGGTAAAAATTAAGGTACAATTACAAATTAAATGAATATTACAGACTAATATGTTAAAGATTGTATTCATTTTTAAAAATAAGTTATTTTAATGTTTTATATTGAGGTTATTATTATACATTATATATAAGGATAATAAAAATTTTGACAATAGATTTAAATGATTTTAAATACAAAAAAATTTTGACTTTTGATTTGGAAAAATGTGATTTATTTATAGGTGTTTGGGTGATTTTTATATGCTTGTTAATTTTTTAAAGGTATTAATTTTATATATTAAAATTTGGAAGATTAATTGAACATATTGAAATTTATTTATATAATTCTTTAAATATGATCTATGATATAGTGATGAGAATTGGTGTATGTCATATTTCTATGTTACACTTTGGTCGGATGTGTGAAATAAGAAACAGGGTGTGACCTTGTATAATGTTACACCATGTTTCGATATATAAAATTATATGTTATATAACCTTGTTCTATATCACACTTTGGTATGATATGTGATAATATATTGGTATAGAACATATTTTATGTTACACCCTAGTCCAAACATTTGATTTTATAGTGGCATGGATGGTTCACAAACGATGGTTCAAGAAAGTAAAATAAAATATTGCTATGGATTTATAAGAACATAATGATTTTGGTTGTTATACATATTTGAAATTATTATACTATTAAATTCACTCTATTAAAACCCATTCTACATATGATTACACATTAAACCTTCAAAAAAAATTAGGCTTCTTCAAATTCATCTATAGATATTATTGTTCAAACATTGTACGTAAACATCTCATTTACATAAAAGTTCTATTATTTATGATGTAGGTAAGGTAAAATATCCTATATAAATGGGATATGGTTTAAAAAGTTTTGTAGATTTGTTTATAATATTTTAGAGAAATTATTGAGTACCAATTTTTACTAATTTATTTTCGTTTATTTGAATAGACTATATTTTGATATTTTGATTTTATTTTTGGATTACATCATGTATGATTATGTGAAATTTACATACAGTGTTGGGATTAGTAGGGATATTTTATCATTTGCATTATTTTTGTTTCTTTTATGTTTTTAAATTTAAATAAATTGGTTTTTATTTTATTTGTGATGAATCATTATATGGTAAATTTATATCAATATAATCGTGTTAAAACTCTCAATGTTTTTCTCCCACCAATGGTGATCGAAGAACACATATAAGATTTATTGAAATTTTCTGTCGATAGCATGGTCATGTTAGGGAAAAATTTTACAGGTTTTCTCCCTAACATTTATGACATCTCGCATCCCCTTACACTCTATATCAAAAGATTTTTCTTCTTTTCCCTTTTAATATACATTGGAATTACCATTATACTAGATAATACCATGTGATATACATTCTCTTCTACTTCCAATAAGAAATTATCCAATGTGTCTAATAGCTGTCATTTCCCTAAAGCATCATTAACTATATGAAAATGATTCCTTCTATTCAAAGCATAAACTAAATAGTGTTCTATATTAAATGTTTTTAAATATTTAACTCAAATTAATTATCTAAAATTAAAATTATATCGTGATAACATATACTTGAAACTATATTGATCTTAATAAACCATAAATATCCCACTCTATAAATAATGTATAAAACTATTTAAAGCAAATACCACTATCGATAACTCAATATCTTGTATGGTATATAATGATACCAAATTCTAACAAACCCTAAATGGGGAGGGTTGAATTAGACTGTGATGTTTTATTTCCCTTATTGTATTTTTATCTCATATAAGAAAGAGAAGTTTGAACATGTTGTTAGTTCTTACACACATATATCAATATATGCATAGAAAGAAAAGAGTTGACACAAATATTTTACATAGTTCATCAAAAAGGTAATGTCCAAGGAGTACACATAAATGTTGTGTTTATGTTATAGTTTTGTAAGACACCTCACTAGGGCTGTTAAAAGGATTTTAGAAGTGACCCTTACTGATCTTAGGTTTAATTCATCTTCAAACTTTCTCCATTATTATACAAGTCATGGAAGTAAACAAAGATATCAAACAAATAGTTTGCTTATAAAAATGTTCATAAATAAACACCAAAAATAGGGTGTTTCCCTCTCTTTCATCATATTTCCCTTCTTATTCATAAACTATATCTTTATAATATTCCTATTAGTTTCTTATTTTCCAAAACTACCTCAACAAATTTAAATGTATGCATTCATACACTTTAATAAACTGTGTTGATTAATTTTCTGTTCCTATTGAACTCCTTGATCATCACTAGGTGTTCCTACTCTGAATTTAAAAATATAATTGTCTATAGAATATCTTATTAATCATTATATTATAAAAAAATGGGGTTTCACATCCAAATTAAGAAAAACCTTCCTTGAAAAATTTGCAAATACCTCCACATTGAATTCGAGTTTGTTTTTTCCTTCCAATCGAATATATAAGTTGACAACACATTGAATTCCAACAAAACATGAATTCTTGATCAACCATATAATGAGTCCCAATAGACCAGGTCAACTGAATATGAATAAAAAATATATAAAGTATCAAACCAGCCATGTGTTGACATTAAGCTACCACATCAGTACCCAAGTTACCATATTATAAAATCGATTATAAGGATTTAGTTTCATTTATATAGATATTTAGTTCACCACTTCACATATTCTTTTCAACCATTACCACTCCTTAAATTTTCATCGTGATATAAAACTAAAACCTTAATAAATAAAAGTAACTGATTGAAAATAAATCTTATATTTTTCAATCCATGGTTCCAACATTATTCATAAATCCATCATTATGAAAGCCTTGGTTAAAAAATTATTTCCCTTTTTATTTTTTTTAAAATAAAAAAAAACATATTAAATAATTTAAATCATCCTTAAGATCCCCCAGAATAATAAATCCCATAGTCCTAATTTATTATCTCCCCTTCAAAACAAAATTCAATGATGGAAAATTCCAAATATTCCTCCTTCCAGCCACTTCCCCAAAATCAAAAACCTAATTAATGTAGGAATTCATATATCCAATAGGCTTATGGGATCCTTTTATCAATGTAAGAAACAAGAAAATACATTAATGAATGCACTTATATCTATAAGGTACCGAAAAAAATTTATTCTACTTCTCATTTTCCCCCTATCTAACATCCCCCTTATTATAGAAAATCTCTTGACCCCACACACAAATAAATTCATTCAAATAAATAAAAGTATAAATGTGGAGATAGGTTAATATATATGAAATTAAAAAATAGGTAGGAGGTGGGTTAACACCAATATTCAACATATGCTTCTTGAATACCTTTATTTTTAATGGTTTAGCCAAAATTTTAGTTATTTAGAGATTAGTGACAATAAATTCAATTTAAATAATTATATGTTCCACTTTTTCTTTTATAAAATGATATTTAATATCAAGGTGATATGTTTAAGAGTGTAGATGAAGACTATTTCTAATTTCAATGATTGTTTTGTTAACATATAATTTAACCAAACGTTAATGGAAGAATTCTCCAAGATTATAAAATTTTTGTTTCATCTAAAATAATTTTGTGCATGCCTTTGTGACTGTTATAAATTTTTTATTATAATTTCTTGGGTAATTAATATCTTGATTCAAGATTATTTTTCCAATTAATTTATTTAAATTAAATAAATCACCTCCACTAGTGGATTTTCTATCTTCTACCTCATCCACCCAATCAGTATCTGAGAATTCAGAGAGCTCATGCACATTTTTATCATTAAATAAAAATATAGATGTCAGTATCCCCATAATTTATTTAATGTTTATTTTTAAAACTATTAGGTTTTATTCATCAGGATAACTTTGAAACAAGGTTGAAAATTTTGTGGAATTTGACATGTCAGGTTTTTTCACTGTCAAATACCATACACTCCCAATCACATTCCTCAATAAATTATGATCAACTAATTTATCATCTTCACATTTTTAAGATTGAATCCAACCACTATAAGGGGTGACACTGGCTTTGAATAATACATTCCAAATGTATTTTTTATTTCATATAATTTTTCTCTTTCATAATTCCATTTAAGAAAATTATTTCAATGCCAATTTGAAAAAAAAAACCTCTTTTCAAATCCACTCTTTAGAATAGTCTTTTAGGTTCAAGAAGTGACACTAGATAAAATTTCACTTATGCATCAACTCCCACAACATGAACATAAACTTTATATAATAAAAAATATTTATTTCAAATTAAATCAATAACTTTATTCAATTTATTTCAAAGGAACCACTTAATTCAAATACATTTATAAGTCTTGGTCTATCAAGAAGATCCATTATAATATTTTTATCTATTTGATCTGTCTCAATGTTAATTTCATAAACCTAGGATGCATTGTTATATACTTTTTCAATTTTGGTTGTTTCAGTAGCAGATAACATAGTTTCCTGTTACATATTCTTTATTATAAGTTTTTTTTCTGTAATAATTTTCTTAATAGTATTTGAGGACTAAACTACCAACCTATTGTTTCTTATATGTATTTTAGGATAAATGTTTTCAACATTAGGTTCTTATATTATTTTTCAATATATGTATAATATTCCAAAATATCTATTATTTTATCTTTTTTGTCAATAATTTCATATATATCATTTGAAATTGATCCTAAAAAAATTATTCCCTTTTTCTTCAATAATTTTTGACATCATAACATTCAACTATCTTGAGCATAATTTTGTTGAATCTCGTAGATCATATGATTTTAATTGAATATCCTAATAGGAAACCATCATTTGTAACATCACAATAATTACCTTGGATTCCTTCTTTTTTCATTATGCATCAGTTGCTTCTAGACACATAAAAATGCTTCAAAGATGGATTTCTAACATTCCTTATCTCATTAGTATTTCTTTTATCTCTAAGGATTAAAATAGATTGGTTTGAGTGAAAATGTAAACCTACACTACTTATTTCCATTATTTAAATCGTATATTACCTTTAATAATTAATTTTTTTCCCATATTATTAACCATATTATTTGTTTGTTTAACTAATATATTTTCTATAAGGTTTATACTGGTGAAACCTTATTTTTGTTTCCATGAATTTCACTAAAATTTCTAATCAAAATAAATGTAGATTTAGTCTAGTAATCAAATCACAAAATCTTGATAGTGTTTCCAATTTCATTTTTTACTCAACGCGTGTACTACTTCATGAAATCAAGAACTTCTTATTTTCTCAATATAAATATAACACATACCATGTGACTGAATTAATCTATAAAAATAATAATTTACCTAACACTATATACTCCAAAAATGTTCATGGAAACACACTAACATCTTTTATACAATGTTGAAAATATTTTAAACCCTTTTTTTCTATCTGAATGGATTATGTATCATTTTAAATCTCATGTATGCATCATATGTATGTTCCCGATCACACTTCATGATAAGAATATTGTTTGTCTCTTTTATCATAGATATATTATTCATGATTTATTAATGAATATATAACAACATATTATTCCACATATAATTTTCTTCATGAACTATCGGGAGACTTGTGTATTATTTATATCAAATTGATAGTGATTTTCTCCAATTATCCATCCCTTCAGTAGTTATAATTTATATTTTTTAATAAAATATCCATTATGATAAAATGTTACATCAAATTATGAGTTGCGTAGTTGAATCAAAATCATGATATTATAATTTAAACCATTTACTAGAAATACTTATACCTACTTGATTTCATCCTTAATAGTATTGGTTATACCATTACTATAGGGTCATGGTTTTTTATTGAGTAAAAAATAGTTTAATTTTCATCCTAAACCATCTATTTTTTCAAAATTGATTTTATTAAAGGCTTCATGATGGTTTTTGGTGAATTTATACCTATTTCAGGGAATGTTGTTATAGTTTTTGGGAGACAGGGTGAGGCACATGATTAGAATTTGATTAGCAATAACTATGCACCACAGTAGTGTATCCATGGGAGGGTGAATAATGGATTTTTAAACTATAAAAAAAGAGACACACAATCATGAAAACCCATTAATTTATTCTATATTAACCATTAATTGTTTTTTCATGGTATGTCTAACTGTGCACCAGGACTGTGTGGGGTGTGAGATTCCATATAGTGTTGAATGCATAGTTTGTGAATAGTTTTTATAAATAATCAAATGAACCATATGAGGTGTGTACACTTGGGAAATAAGTTTTCAAAATTGGTGAAATGTTTTTCTAATCATTATTCCAATCAATTAACCCTATTAAAGATAATGAAAATTAATTTTCTTTCCCCCTTTGATTTAAAATTAAACTTCAATTTCCTCCTCCTTATTTCCACAGCAGACAGCATGGGAGCCCCCACCTTTTACTCATAATGGATTTATTGAATCTCACTCATATGGACTCTGATACAATTAGTGTTTGAAAATTTTTATCACCCTAATTTATTATATCATTCTTATGATTTCCTTTCTCAATTTACATCACCATATTTGGTGTTATCTTAGTGCAATCTAATATGTGCTATTTTTAGGGTGTTTGTCTGGGTTTTTTTCTCTCATTCCAGACTAAATATAAGGATGATTCTTTACATAGAGTTGACTAAGAGTCTATTTTTGGTGGTCTTGTACTTTTACATAAATTTATTATTGATTATACCTTTTCATTGTTGTGTCACACATCGAATCTTTCATTTTTCATTCAAAAAATTTGTAACCCCATAAATTAATTTTTTTAACCCTAACATAGACATGATATGAGGCACTTTGATACAATTGGAGGTTGATGAACTAAAATTGAAATACCCCTTAGGTAGTGTTAGTTAAAATTATCATAATAACCATTCTTTCCTTTAACCAAAATACACCTCATGTGTGTTTGGATTGACACTTATATAAAGGAATGGCCAATTTGAATTAAATGATTAGGAATACGGAATATATACTTCATTTAGAATTTTTTTTATCAATTATAAATGATATGAATTTTGGTATGGAATTATGAAATGAGATGTATATGTCAGTTTGATTGTATTTATTTCTCAAATATAATGTTTTCTACTATTATGGATCATAATGAAACTAATAAAGGCATGGCCTGTCTTGAGTGAGACATGGATTCCCAAATTGAAATCCCTTGGGAAGGGTCATAGGATTCGAACTAATTCATTGATGTAATAACCAAGTGAGATGACAAAATTGAGTCTAGTAAATGTATTTTATATTTCAATACCTTGGTTATACACTAATGATTTACTTGCATACTCCCAAAATTTTAATTTTTTGTATCATATCCTTTGATTTGGATTCATGTCCTTAGACATAAACTTCTTTGGATTATCACCTTAGGATCAAATAATGTTTATCTCAAGATTACTTTTTAATTATTCATGGCATTCGTTATAATATTTTATGGTGAAATACCCAGGTATCGTCCCTTATATTACACTCATACCATATAGCTTAATATCTCAGTAATTCAGAAAAAAGTGGGATCAACCTTATAAGGTAATGTATGTCAAGGGTTTACCTTAGATTCCTTGTGATTATTATACATGGATTACTTGGCTACATTACATGGTTCATATGCTGAATTAATAATAACTTATTCTTAGATACGTTAATCTTAGTCTAAATTGGGTAGGTTTATCTGAGTACCCCATAAGGAACCCAAGATCGACAAGGTTTATATTTATTTTTATGCCTTTACATTTATTTTACGAGAATAATGTTATATTTTATATTCTTATACTATAATTAAATTATACATTGTCAGTGGGGTCCGATTAAGTTTTACTTACACCCTGTTCGGATATATGTTTGGTACTGGGTAGATTACTTGTATTTAGTTAAGGATAAAGGAGATAACTGATACATAGACACCTGATTTTCTTTATATGTAATCTTGGGAGAAGATGATTAATCCAATGATGTGGATTCACATGGATATTTTTTTATATTTTTTCCTTTTTTATATATTGGTACTATATTTTATTCATGTTACCATGTCAGCTTCTTGATGTTTTTTTACTTTCCTAACATCATTTTCATATAATCTTATTGTTGTTCGTGTATTTTTATTAATATTTTGAAGTTTTTAATATTATGATTTACTATTTCAATAACTTATTTATTAATTATTATTATTACCACTATGTTGAACTATGATAAAGATGGTATATCATCCTTACCATACCACCATAGAGACTCACTAATGGTGGGTAGCCTCTAGAATACAGGCAGTAATTCTTGAGGTCATGTGGACTTTGGTTTCGATTACTCATGGGTAAACCAAGACCATGATATCACAAAGTGGTATTAGATGTTTATTTTTCTTTATCTTACTATATTGGGTTGGTATATAGAAGAATACGATGTGTTTTAACTTAGAAATGAGTTTTTTCTTGAATTATCAACCCCACATTCATGGAAATATCCATGTTACCAAGGATGGGACTTTCAATTATCGATATAACCTATTAATGTTGCACTAATTTCACCATTTTGTGACACACAAGATTTATGATATTCACTACAATTATTAATTTGTATCATTGATCAATGTGTAATGGGAATATTGTGTCATGTATCATTATAAGCACATAGGTTTTCATATGTCATGCATATTCCATTCCATGTTTATTTCAGTGTGTGTTGCTTATTATATCTTCCCTGATTGTTGTACATATAATTTTTTAACATTTATTACATGAAAAGTAAGAAATAATTGGTTAATTAAAGTTCCTACATCAACCTAAAATAATAGTTTGAGTAACATTGAATTATAATTATAACTTATAAATATTAGTTCTCTATTACTTGGGAGTGGAAATAATTTTAACAAATCCATTATATATTAAATTGAAAATTTTAACTCTTAAAAGATTATTTTTTAGTCAAATGGGGATTCAAATTACAACATAAATGGTGTTTTCCTCTATTACTTGATATTAGAACAACGTATAAAGAAACTCTTAATATTGAAACCTAAAATCGTACTGTATAATAAGATCCTAGAATCAGGTAATTGGTTAGTCTATATCTTGAATTCAGTATATGATCCTATCCTTGTTTCCCATCTATGATCATATTTTCTTGAGTCCTATCTAAGGTGTGTTCTTCAAATTGTATATATATTCTTCTATAATGGCCTCAAGTCAAGAAATATAAATGTGGTTATGACCATGCTCCTAAATTAGTGGGACCTGAACCACTATTAGTTCCTCTAATAGAGCCACTAGTAGTATCACATGTTATAAATATACTAGCTATTTATTCTCATCTAAATGAGAGTTTCATATAGCTAGTTTAGTCTATAGAGGGAGTTGTGTGACCTGCACTGGCTATGTAAGAATTAAAAGTAGAGTCTTAATAGTAAAACCCACTTATATTTCTTGGGAAGGTGGTCATTTTGATGTTAATTCATGGATAGAGGCAATTATTTTAATATTTTAGACTATAGAATCTGATTCATAAAATATGTTGAACCTCATAGCATATATGATTCCTGGATCTGCCAAGTGATGGTGGGATGTTCTTACCCAGGCAGATCAGCACCAGGGCAAGGTCTGGATGTATTTCTAGACTAACTTCTATGACTACCTTTTCCTAGATACCTTGATATCTAATCAATATAACTAATTAATACACCTAGATAAGGGTACTATTTATTTTCTAGACTATTCAACTTTCTTTAGTAAGATCCAGTGCTTTTTACCCTCTCTTTCTAGTGATGATCTGTCTAGGGTGTGACACTTTGAATATGATATCAGGTATTCCATATGATCTCAAGTTAACATCTTCTAACTATATACCATATATAAATAGTTAATTATGATATAAAAACCCAAACATCTAATATATAGATATTATAGTTTTTTAGATGAATATTCATTATATTACATAAACACATGCCAAAGTATTGTAAAGGCATAATTCCATTAGAATATTGGAACACAATATTCTTATTCTATGAAATATCTTCAATATCTACCATAAATAAATTCCCACATAGTATTATTCAAATACATACCCTTTTTAAAACATTTATTCCTAACTTGAGGAAAGGAAACACAAGAAACGTTGATCAAAGATGCTCGGTAAGGGTAAACAGGAGAGATATCAACATATTCTAATCCAAAGGGTATACGTACATGAGAAAAAGACATTTGAAAACCATTACTTCTATATAATAAATCATCAACATTTGTTTTTGCATAAATCATCTTAGTTAAAAAGACATTAATCATAATGAAATCAAATAACATGGCCCATCAAAACATAACATTGGCTGATGACATAAAGTTTTTTTATACACATAATCATAGAATATAATTTCATTATTAGTCAAATATCATGTCCAAAACTATCATAGTAGTATGTGTTTACTCCCCAAACAATCATAGAAGTCATGGTTCAATCTCAAGAATACCATGGTGGACAAATTCTCTTACTAAACTAGATTCACTCTCCATTCCAGTCCAGTGTATCTTGTGAGATATCAATATCTACTCAGTGCATCAGAGGGAGATATAGGTCCCACATATAACATAAAGAAAATCATACATATGTGTGCCAAAAATAATATAAAACATTCATCTTATAATAACGTCAAAAAGTAAATGGGTTTCATTAAAATTTAATCATAACATAACATCTGGAGAAGAAACAGGTTTCATAATCATTTCATAATAGCATAACCCATGAAAATAGAAGCAGGATTCATTAGTATTTTATCATGGAATAACCCATTTAAGTTAAAAAAAATCATAAAAATATTTTCATCGTAATTATAAATCATTCTAATAAATAATAAGAATTTTAAGTTTGGATCATTTCCCAAGTAAACCGTAAGTAATATCAAAGGATTCAATCATAGATGGGAAATTATTTTCCACTTGTATCATATATGGAGGAAAATAGCCTTTTAAATTTGAAAAAATTATAAAATATAAAACACTTTAAGAATCATTTTCATTGAAAACAAACTTTTAAACATATAATGTAATATTAAAAATTCATTTAAAATATTTCATGAAACAAATATCATTTCCACATGGAAAAAATTTCTTTAAAACATAAAAGATTTTAAAAATAATTTAATTTCAAAATAATCTTTGTAATCTTATAAATCATTCTTCAATTCAAATAATTTTCATAATGGTGGATATCCATTTTATGCTAGAAATTTTAAAATAAATATTATTTTCAAATTTTTGTCAAAATCCAAATAGGAAGTCTTGGTAAAACAAAATGAATATTCCATCTAAAAAAATTGTATAAAATTTTAAAAGTGTAAAAATGTCTATAAAAAGAATTATAAATTATTAAAAACATTTTTAAAATAATTTTTTAGAAAACATACATTTGGAACAAAAAAAATTTTCAATCGAAATGAGAATTAAATTTAGTTTTCTATAAAAGAATTATTTTTTGAATCTTAAGTACATTAAGTGTAGAAAATAAAGGGAAAACATGAATTTTCATGAAATAACAATAGGATAAAAAATAATTTTCTTTCATGGTGCATGGATTTTATATACACCTCACTAAATAAGATTGATTCATAATATAACATATTTCTCAAGGAAGGGAAATTTAGAAAAAATATCTTACCAATTTGGTAACTTTTGAACCATAAACCCCATGAATGATTGATCCTAAAATGGATATTGAAATCTTCATAATTTTAAATATTAAAACTAAAAAATAAATTCATGGGAATTATATACACACCATAAAATAAATAGGTGGTGATTATGGAATGTGTCTCATAGAAGTAAAAAAAGTGAGACGGGAATCTCATACCTTAAATATCATATTCCTTAATACATGTAAAAAAATCCTATGTAATAAATATAATTTCTTTATAAATCTATTAAATGAATATAGTTGTATATAACATACCATATATGATTTAATTTTGACCTCTTATTGGTCATTTATCAATAATTCCTTCTTCAAATCATGTTTTAGGTAATAACTACTTTGGTTTTCGTGTATGTTTTTATTTGTTATTTTCAGTCCTCTTACATTAATCCTAGTTCAATATTCTCTATAATTTTAAATATGATATAAAAATAATATGTATTCATCATATATTTATTTATATTAATCCTTAGAATTTAGATATATAAAATGAAATACATCGTTCATGGAGATTGTAGGTCATATGTACGCATGAACATAGTTTCTATTTTCTCTATGGATGAAGAAAAATAAAGTTAAATAATATATTTCCTTTATAGAATCATTTTTCTATCATATATATAACATATATTAATTAAATATATACTTATTATTATCCAATAAAAGTGTTAATGAAATAAAAAATCTCATCGCTTCGCGAGGTAGTAGTCTTCCATACAAATGAATGGCGTTACCTTATTGCACACAAAATTGAAAGAATTAAGGTATTTGTGATATATTTATTACACAGGTATAATTATGTTATAAATATAATATATATTCATTTAATATATCATTACTACCATCTAAGTAAAACAAAAATGAAAAACACGTCACATTGGATCGTGAGGCGGTAGTTCGTCGTACAAAGAAGTGACATTATTATATTTAAACGAGTAGGGAGTTAAGAAGGTATATGTGATATTTTAATTAAATAGATATAATAATATATTATATATATAATATAAAAACTATATCCATAACTATATCCATATGATAGAGAATGTGATGTAAAATTTATAATACTAGTTCATGAGGTTGTAGTCCACCGTACACACGAATAATGATTTCATATCCCATTTAATAGAAGAGAAGAAAGATATGCGATATTAAATTTAAATAATAAAATATAATTATATTAATGATACATATGTTTTTATATCATTATTTTTTAATAATAATTTATGTAGTTGGAGGAAGAAATAAAATAAAACGCTTGATTATGGATGTTAACTCTTCTTTGAACAACTTCATTTGGATTGCACAAAAAGCCTTCCAATGCCGAATTTCTAACTAACTAATATTTCTAGGATGGGAGTTTAGATTAAAGAAATTTATTTTTTTAGTTATTTTTTGAACCAATGGTTTTTTGAATTTTGATGCGGAGAGGAGAGTGAGTATCCTTTTATAAGGGAGGTGAGTGGTAAACTTTTAATTTTGGAAAAGAAAAAGGTGCACCCTGGTTTTCCACTGGAAACAGTCTCAAAAAAGAAAATTATTTAATCGTAGAGATTATATCTTATGATAATGGAAATATTATGGGTTTTTTAAAAAATTTTGTTCATTTATAACCCATATTAGTTTAGTTTAACCACCCGGTAAACCCATTTTTACCTTAACTATGGTAAATAATTTTAATTATTTTTACTTTTAATTTTGGTCAAATATTCAGTTTACCATATTAGATAATATAGATTATTATGATTACAAATATTGAATCAATTTTTCTAAATTCAACTCACATAAGTGTCAAAATTTATAATAAATGGACCTTCTTAATAAGAAGCGATTTTCTGAAGAAAAAATCTTCAAATGATTAAAAACATTATATCAAAAGTAAATATGAAATGGAATCCAATGACCTAAATTTAATTCATAGATATATAATTGACTATTATGACTATTAAAACTATCCTAAAAAATTGATTGTTATTAAATGATTTAAAATAAATTAAAATTCTTAACAAAACCCAGTATATTCACTGTTCATTGAAAAATTTTATCTTTTCATAAAATTATCAACAAATACCTTAAAAATAATTTGGAAATAATGATTTAAAAATTTTTGTTTATTTTTTAAAATAAATATTCTAAATTTATAAAAAATAGATAATTTTAAAATTAATATTCAAAAAGGTTACAAAGTGTTTTTTATAAAAATACAGTTTTTAAGCATAAAATTGGATTTATTCTTATCTCTTGTCTAGAAAATACATAAGATGAATGTTAAAAAAGTGATCAAATATATAATATATAAACATCATGAAAATCATTCAATAGTAGTGATTTATTTAATTTATTTAGGTAAAACATATTTTTGTGCATAGAAATGGTTTTTTATAAAATGATTTCATTTATTTTCAATGGTTTTTATTTTCATTTATAATTAATTGGTCCTCAAATAATTAAATATATATACCTGTGTAAGCCATATATTTTCATAATTTATTAAATACTATTAATACCTTCCATTCCAATGATTGTGTGATAACAATTATAATAATATTTTAATATTATGTCATGTTTCATTAAAACTTAATGTTGCATGTAACGCAAGCTGTTAAAGAAATTAACTTTATACAAAAAATATTTTTCATGAAATCTTGTGGTTCTAAATTCTCCACCCTAAATATATTCTTTTCCTTCCAGTTTTAAATTGAGCTTAGTAATCATGGGAGTAATATTTGAAAATTCATTTGTCGGAAACCCACATCATAAAAAATAGTTATTAAAAATTCTTATTTAAAATAGAAAATGGTATGTATGAAGTTCATATAAAATAAAACATAACTAGGTTTTCTGGTAAGATAAAATTAGTTTGAACTGAAAACATTGACATATAAAAGTCAAATAACAACAAAATATTGATTTAATGTGATAGATAACATGGTCAAAAAAATTTAACAATAAAAAATTCATAAATATTTGATTGGTAAAAGATCATTAATTCATCAGAATGAAGGTAAATGTATAAAATTTTAGTTTAAGATTATTTATTATGATTGAATAATTTTTACAAGATGATATAGTTACTTGATTTTATTCCATTTTATAATCACAATCTCATCATTTGGTTGTTCTTCAATAAATTTCCACTTCATCTCTTACTTTATGAAATAAAGATGAAAATATTTTATTCCTAGATCACTAGTGGATTATAAGATTCATAAAACAATTATAATTCAATACACCTTTCTCAAATTATTATCAAAAATATAATTGTTATCATAGGATATCCAATAACATCCAAAAGTCAAAAAAATCATTCAATGAATAGTTAACCATAACGTTCCTCCATGCCTAACCAAAATTGAAAAAAAAAATTATAAATAAGGTCACTAAATTTCCAAAATCAACTTATCAATATTCCCCCAAACAACATGAAGTATATTTTAAATCACTTATAATATGTCTAAATCATGAAATATTCCTTTAAATATAAGACACCATGCGAAAAACCTTTTTCATTCATAGTCATTATTCAAATCCTTCATGGTGGTTCATAAATAGTTTTTGAATTTCAAAATCATATACGGAATGAGTATCCAACCAGCTATGTAGTAAGTCTAGTTTTCATGCACCAAGTGACAATTGAGTCCATATCAATGCACCTGTTTCAAATTTATTACCCCTAGGTATCTCTATTCTAGAATCACATCTAATTTTATTAGCCATAAAAGGATTTAGTTTCTTAAAAACAACTCGCTTTATCCTCTACCAAAATTATAGGGCATTTTCCTATACTTTGACTCATCCCATCACTTATCCATAAATATATCCCTATACATATCCTTATAAATATACATAGGGTTCTTGATAATGTTTTTAATCCTAGTTTCTAAAGGTTAACAAAACATATTCTTTGGTACCAACTATAATGACCTAAACATTTCCTATATATATATATTACATATTTTTAGAAGAAAATTCATTACCGTATTTAATTACACATCTAAGGATATTAAAGTTATAGTTCCTTTGAAAAAATAGAACAAAAAATTATAATTTTGTGAAAGATATTCAATATATCCCATAAATATCTTCCTATATAGTAATATTCTTAGACATAATATATTTAAAACTATTCTTATAACCTGTAGAAATGAAATATAATAAAGGGTGGTCTCATATTCATAGTAAGGTTAAAAAAATGGAGATATAAACATATCATGATCGTAAGAGTTTGATAACATGATAATAAAATTTAAAAACCATACACGACATATACTAGATCATAAACTTGAGTCATGGCATAAAATATGGTAGTTCATAAGACATAAATCAAAATGGAACTGAAGAACATGAGCCATGAGAATATAATATTTTCATAACACATCGATTTTTGGAAAAGACATAAGAATACAATATCATACTTTTTTAGTAGTCAAGTATTATTTCTAAAGTAATAAAATTAGAATGGTTTCACTCCCAGAACCATCATTATAGTCATGGTTCACTCCCAAGCCTATCATAGTGGAAAAGGTACATTATTTAATTTGGTTCACTTTTAAAACCATCATAGTAGTCAAGGTTCTCTCCCAAGACTATCATAGTAGACAAAGTCCATTATTTTAATGGTTCACTCCCCATTCCATTCCTATTTATCTCATGAGATATCATTCATTACCTAATTTTTTAGATAGAAAAATTTGTCTCATCCATTACATAATGAAAATCATACATACATTACACAAGATCATAAAACATTGATCATTTCAGAACCCATGAAAGTAAATGGATCCCAAAAAAAATAATCATAACAAAACCTATGGAAAATAAATAGATTTCATAATCATTTTATCATTTCATCGTATAATAAACCATGGAAAAAGAAAAATGGTTTAATAATAATTTTATCATGGTATTACCCATTAAAGAAAAATGGGTTTCATAAACATAATTTTATCATAAACCAAAACCATTCAGAAAAATAATTAGAATGGTATCTTTGGATCATATCCCTATTTAAAAATAATTTACATAATAGGATTTCACAAAATATAAAAAATTATTTAGAAATATCACTGAGAATATTTCTGAATGAAAATATTTTTTCCATATTGAAAAACACTTTTTCAGACATAAAACATATTAAAAATAATTTTCTTTTAAAATTACCATTTAAATTTAAAAAGAAATATTTCAAAATCATTTAAAACATTTCTTGAAGAAAATAACCATTCCACCTTGAAAATTATTTTGGAAAAACATAAATATAATTAAAAAAAATTATTTAAAAATAATATTTTAAAACAAAAAAATGAGGCTTCATAGAAAATAACAGTCATGACAGTGGAAATATCATTCATGTTGTACATGATAAAACAAATATTCCTTATATATTTTTCAGTAAAATTCAAATGGGATTTTTTTATAAAGAAATGATCATTCCTTTTAAAACATTTTTAAAAAAATTTAAACAAATATAAAAATGTCTATAAAAATAATTGGAGAGTATTATAAACATTTTTTAAAACATTTTTTTATAGAACATGGATGTGGAAGAAATCGGGATTTTGAATGAAATGAGAAATAAAGTTATCTTTCATTAAAAACATCATTTTGTGATATTAAGTACATAAAAAGAGGAAAATAAAGGGAATCATTTATTTTCATGAAATAAGTATTGGAAAAAAATCATGAGTTTCTTGAGATATGGATTATAGTATTTAACCATAAAAATCATAAACATTAAAAATCTTGATAAACAATGAGGTGTTAACATAAAACTCTTAATAATTAGTAAAACTTTATTCCTAATCATCATGAATCAATAACATTAAATAAAAATTATTATAACATGAAAATAAGTTAATTAATGAAATTACATATCAAAGGGTCATTATATAAAACTCATAAAAGAATATCAATTCATTATATAACTTATGTCTCAAAGAATTCAAATTGAGATAGAAATCCTTTATCGCTTTGGTAACTTTTGAACCATAAACCCAGGGAAAAAAGAGATAATAAAATATATATGTTAATCCCCAAAATTTTAAGTATTTTTTTATAAAAAAAATATTCATGGTCATTATATGCACCTCCAAAAATAAATAGGTGGTGAATATGGTATATGACACACATAAGTAAAAAGTTAGAAGGAAATCACATACCTTAAGTCTCCACATATTTTATATACATTAAAACCTTTTGTATAATAAATAAATGTTTATTATACATTATTGGCCTCCTTTAGTTTTAATTCTCACAAATTATGCATAATTATGTTACATCATGTTTTCTTATGTTTAATTATGTTTAATCATGTTTACATGTCATCTAAATCTATTCTATTAGTGTTTCGTATCATAATACAGGTTTCCAATATTTGACTAAGTATGAGTAACCATTAAGGTGGACTCATTGTTGTACATCCTTCTGAGGAAAGAAACAATGGCTAAGTACGACCAAACATTGGTATGGACCTACCAATAATATGTTTCAGTGTAAAATATCTCACCGATAGATCAACTCAAAAGTTTCCCTAAGGATGAGACACCATTATTGAAAGTCACTGTCAGGCTCAACAAATTCTCATAAGTTTCACAAAGGACAAGATACCATCACATTGAGACATAGATAGTTGAGTCATTATTGCATAAACCTACTGACAGAATGACTTACCGATGGCATCAAACATTTTCCTGAGTATGAGCTAATGATATCATGAGTAACTATAATAATGGAATACCATCATAACGACCTACTTTTAGAATTAAATTCTATTCCTGAGTCGCCATTACTCAACTCACCATTCTAGATTGAAGAATCCTCTAGGTCTAAGATATCGGTCCTAAGGCACCGCTACATAACCTACTCTACCTGACACACCATCATCTCTTAATTTATCATTTAAATTTAAATTTATTCTAATTTTCATATTTATGAACTTTAGTGCTATTATTATTTTTAATATCATTGTCTTTCTTTGGTAGAAAAAATTAAAATCGATGTTAGAGACCAGTACAAGGTAAAAGTTTCCAGCAAACATGATTCTTTCCAGCTATTGTGTATAAAGCAAATACTATATCAAAAAGGCAGAATAATGACTAGTGTGGTGTGTAGCTACTTGTGAACTTGAGAAAAACTAAATAACTGAAAACTGTAGAAACATGAAGATATAGCTAAGAACTTAAATCGAAGAACATTATGCAGCAAAAATAAAAATATAGGAGAAGCACTACTCGATAAAACTAATACATCACTTGAAATGGTATATATAATATCTCATGATGCTCTTTTTTTCTATATGTTTCTGGAAATTGGCTCAAGAATTATTTCAACACAACTTCTAAGAGTCGCAAGTTTCATTTACAATCACACATATACTTCTAACACTTCTCTCGTTGTTTTTTCTCTGTTTTTGAACTATTTTTATATTATGAGTAGTTTGTGTATGTATTTTATAAAGACAAATTGAATCATGTCCGAAACATTAAGATATATAGATATATTCAAAAACCATCTGTTTTACTTCTTAAGCTCCCACGAATATCAGTGGAAGAGGTCCTGGTGTGTCCTTTTTGTTTTAGCACACCTGCAAAAAAATTGAGAGGTCTTTTTGACCTATATAGGGTGTATAAAATTATTTACCCTGATCCAAGTTGTCGATCCATGTTTATATATATAAACTTCATGGTGGAAGTTGATCCCTAAGTAGATAGGATTAAGTCTCTTCTTGAGACTAAACCTCTGTTTTAATTCCTCTTTTTTATTACAAGTTTATATTTTCTGTACTTCTACTTATTTCAATCAAAAAACATCACTTTACTTTTATAGTTAATCTGAGATAGTGTTTATATTAGATTTGAATTATTATATTTATTTAAAAAGGTAAAATAATAATCCATATTGTATAAACTGAAAACTGATCACTATTTTAGAAATATTCTAAAAGATTAAAAGTTTTATAAATATGCTACTCTGTTTAACTGGGTCCTTATAAATATAAAATTGGGGAACATTTACATAAATATCATTGACAAAAAAAATTATAGGAACTCAATTCACCCCCCTTTTGAGTGTCCTACTGTAACGCCCCGACCCCAGCTACCCAGAGTCGGTGCATTACTTCGTAACATTGGCATGATCACAAAAGATCATGTCTCGAAAGACCGATTAGTTTAGTAGCCTTAGAAACACTAGATACATTCATAAGTCTTACATTATATCATAAAGTGAAAAACTAATAAAAAAGTATTCATAGTCCACACTCATATCCTCTTCTGACTATCCCTGCAGGTCATTCATAAAATACTTCTTCACATCCTGGAAAAATATTAAAACATTGAAAGGGGTGAGCTCATATGCTCAGTAAGGATAACAATATTGCGGAAGCTTTCATAAATAAACATAAAAATTTAAGGCAATGTATAACTAAAACAAAAGCCTTTTAAACTTGAACATCAACATAATATGGCAAAAGTAAAATGAGATAATGCCATTCACTTCTTCACATGGATATTCTACTGGTCGAATAATCACATGAAATATCAATAACCACTTTCATAATGATGGAATGCATAATGCCAGACTATCATAACCACGTAGTCAAGGCCTCGTGCCAAGACCACAAATAAGATTTTGTCAAGGCCTCGTGCCAAGACACTAGTTTGTCTCATGAGACCTGCCGATGCATCGAGGAGCTATATCGGGCTCCACCCGTCACATATTAAGTCCAATGCATTCCCATATGAAAAGGTTTAAACATAACATAAACATTCGTATTAAAACTAGCATATGAAATGTCAATAATTTCACCATAAACTATGAATGGTATAAAATAGCACATCCACAGTCAAACATATCACAAAAACCTTCAATACAATATAGAAGTTTTGTATTATAATAAATCAACTTCAAATAAGCGTAAAATCCATCAAAGGATGTTGACATAGATGAAATCAAAACACTTTTTAGAGAAATATCTCTTTCTATTTTTGAAATCATTTAAGAGCCATATAAAACAAAACATTTTCTTGAAAATATTATTATAAGCTAGTAAAGAAAGCTTTGAAGATTTTATAACGGCAGAAAATAACCGCACCCTCCGTATAAGTTAAAAAAACATTCTTACCTCAATTCTGTCGAAAAGGTTAAAAAGGACCTTGTTTTGAAAACGACGGAAAGATTCCTCTTATAAAACGTCAAAAGGGGAATAGATGACTTTAACCAATATTCTTGTAAATAATAAAAATGTTTTGAAATACATTTTTAAGAAACATGGATGTGGATGATAACGAGGTCCCAGTAGATAATTATGTATAAACAACCTTGGATAATGAAGAGGTTGTGAAGTAAACCCTTACCTCGTGTCCGACTTGACTCAACCGTTCTTTAACCTCCTGAATAATAAACTAGAGTTAATATATACCTTATTAAGAACCATTTTTAATTTAATTATCCTTTTTATACCACTTATTACAATGTTATGAACATTATGTAATTATTTAAGTTAATAACGGTCGTTTTGTCGATCTTTGTTACTTGAGTCAACAATAAATTTCTTATAATTACAAGTTGTTTATGTGGTAGAATATCCATTATCTCCATAATTATATTCATGATTTAGATGTCATATATATCATATATATCCATTATATACATTCATTTAAAATATTACGTAACATTTAGAGGTAAGAAATGAAATGCACCGTTCATGGAGACGGTAAGCCGTACGTACGCATGAACGCTACTTTCATTTCAATTTCATATTTAACGGAACGAAATCATAATGATATAAATGTATAATATAATTCCAGCATAATATAGTGTATAATACCATTTACTCCATCCTTTATACATCCCACATATGGCATTAACGATTCAAATCACTTTGAGGGGGCGGTAGTCCGCACTTCCTAAAATGAAATTATCGCGTTTTACCCATAATGGAAATCATAAAGTATGCCATAAATGAGAAATACAGAAGCATAAGTAAAACATAAACATATTATATATCATATATCAAAATAGTGACATCTTAATGGCCACCTTTGAAGGTGTTATATGAATGTTGAACAATCATCGTTTCGTGAGGCAGAAATTCGCCATCCACAGAAACCGTATGTTCTTTAACCATTAGATGTAGGTGTGTGTACGTGTAGCTCGAATAATTCTTATAACAACATCCTAGTATATTGAGGATACTGGTTTTGTTACAAAAGAAATGAATAAAAAGAGTTTAGGGGGTTGGAGAAGAAAAATAACACAAAACAACATTAGAGAAGGCATTACCTCAAAATCGGGTAACTCTTTTTGATTTGAGCCAAAGGCTTCCTTGGGAAGAGTTCTGCCCAAAGTAAGGCTTCTAGGAGTAATAGGTGGAAGTTGGGAGAGTATTTGGGCAGATTTTTGCCGATCCAAATGGCTTGAATGTGTAAATGATGTGGGAGAGGTGGGGGCCTTTTATAAGTGGAGAGGAGGGGCACTTTTGGAAAGATTGAAATGTTACATTATTTCACAATGCTTTTCGGATTATAAAGGTCCCACACATATATAATTCGAGGCTAAGGTTATAAGGTTTCGAAAGCTCCTCATACAATTGGCTTTGGACAAGTTTAAGACTTGGATTTTGCATTATCTTCCCATTTTATTTAAATCGTTAAATAATGAGGTCATCGCTGCATCATCATGATGTCATAAATAATTTAATTTATTTAATGTCTAAAAATTATAAAACAAATACTATGATGTAGGAAATCTTTTTAGATTTCTAATGAATATTTATAATCAAAATTTGGACTTGTGTAACCCCACTTAAAAACTGTTTTAGTAAAACAACTCATGTTTGTGTCAATTTAATTTTAACATTAAATAAATATATATTATTGTCATTTTCCAACTAAAGTGGCTCCATGGGGTCCCCAAGTTGACCCATGGGTTGTCTTGGTCGGCCATGACTCATCCAATAGGAGTAGGACAAGTGTCATGCTCATCTCATATTATTATAACATTATTTGTACCTTAAACTATACTAATTACCTCTAATCGCGATTAAGAACTTAAAAGTTACTATTCACCAAAAAAATTATTTTAATCTCATTGAACCACATTTTACTTCTTAATTACAACCATGTATGTCGGATTTTTGAAAATCAAATCACAGAAGTGGTAATATTTCATTTCAACGAAAAATCAGTTATTTAACTACCACTTAGTGGTTTCACTATTCATCAAAAATTGAAGTTTTTCAGAACAAGGCCAAAATTTCACCCTAAGCTATAATTGATATTCCGAAATAAAAAATGATGTCTATTTTACAAAATTCCAAACATATAAGTTGAATTAATTAATCTTATAATTAATTCCCGCTGTTACAACAAATAGCGTGTTTTTAAGAAACAATTTATATCAAAAGATTGGCAATTGTTTATGTCCAATTTCAATGTTAAATTAATTCTAATGACCACCATTGGATAAAATGGTAAAAATATATTCTAATTATACCTTAAAACCACTAAATAGTATAATTTATCACAATAAATTATTTTGATTAAAAAATTTGTTTTAAAGTATTTTTCACTATTCATAAAAATTAGAAGTTCTCAGAAAAATACCAAAAATTAAACATAGGCTAATTTCGATATTACGAATCCAAAAATGAAGTCCATTTTGAAATATAAAATTTCCATAATTTTAAAAAGTGGTTATTACAATTCATAACGGCTACTTTGATTAGTCGCGGTGTTTTAGAACTCGAAGTTGCGTACAATGCAAGCTATTTCATTATTGAATGAGAAGCGTATCGTGGAAGCTCGGGGTGTTACATTCTCCCCTCCTTCAATAAATTGCGTCCTCGCAATTTGAAATTTTTCTTTGAAAATAAAAGGTTGAAAAGAGAAAATACCTTTGAGAAAAACCCACATCGGAAATAAGATTAATAAAATTTAGCCTTAATAAGAGGGAAAGGGAAATGAAAAAGTCACCACCCAATTATGATCTGGATTAGGAGAACATTGGTGGCAATTAGAGACATATAATTGGAGGAAAAACGTAAATATTTGTAGGGAGTGATTGAGGTCATCAATCACAATCAACTGTCAAATTGAGGGCCTCAAAGCCTTCAATCTATGTTGATTTAAAATATCATCAGTTCAATAAGACATAAGGTATTAGGATAACACATTTTTTTGTTTTAATATCCCTTTACTAAAGTTTAAGAATTAATTTATTCATTGAATAACAGATAGGTATATATATATATTTATGCTTGACAATTAGAGTTTCAACCTTCAACTCACCTTTCACTCAAAAAGATAATAGAACCCAAAAATATTATACTTATCCTAATTGTATAAGGTTCCAAATGTTAACACATACCATTTGGATTAGTAAAATTATTTTGTAATAACCAGGGACTTCCTGTAGGCTAGTGGTAGGAAATAAAGGCTTGTCGCACTATGGTTGTGGGTTCGATTCCTGCAGCTTTGTCCGACGCGACGGGTTATGCCCCACCCTGCAGGTTGTCCTTTTCCTAAAACTATAGTATTATAATATTCCAAAAATAATATTCAAAAATTCTTTAAACTTAAACAATACTATCCAAAGATCCACTTAATCCATTCCAACCTTTATAGTATCCAAAATACTTCTGTCCAACTCACAGTCCAAATTTTATAAGGAAGGTAAACATAATGAAGATCCTTTTTCCCACGTAACAACATGTGAATACCTTCATCATGTATTCTTTTTAAACATACTGAATTACCATTATCCCTTATTCCTTATAGAATACTAGATATACTCCTTCTATACAAAAATGTATATAAAACATCAATCAGTTTCAAGGAAGTTAAGTATATCCAATATAATTTATCCAAATCAATCACATCTTATTCCAAAATCACAATCTCAGTATCAGAACCATATTATGGTCTATCTTTCTCTCAACCATATATTTTCCAAAAATTTAACCTAATGTGGAGTCGATTTTCTTGGTTCCACACAATCTCAAGTCCTAGATGAAATAGTACTGCAGTACAATCCTTATATACTCCATAATTATTATAACCAGTACATCATTGATCCAACACTCAAATTAAAAAATTCTTTAATAACAACATAAGAACACTAATCATTCCTCCTCATCTGTGGTAGCATCATAACTTGATTATTATCCAATAACATCATTTGGGGCATACTCTGATGATTTGAACATTGGTTTGCGTAGTGTCCCCACTCCTTGCAGATGAAGCATTGTACATTTGAAACCTTTTTCTTACCCTTGTAGTCACGCACTTGGTCTCCTTTTTCTCCACACTTATAACAAACTCCCATTCCCTTCAGGAAAATTCCAAGGTGTTTCTTCCCACAGTTATCACATATTGGAAAATTCCTCTTTTCCCTCGTCCCTTTATCCATCATTCTCTCTTCCATCCTTTTCTTCTCTTTCATCCCTTCAAATCCATAAGACTCAGAGAATTCTCTACTTACCTTATTAACACATGATACTATTTCATCATATGTTGATAACACATGGGAGAATATTTCCCTTCTAAATGTTGGCTTAATACCATGAAAGATATGATCCTTCTTACTCTTTGGATCATACGTATTGATGGAGTTCACATTCCTTCTACTGGGCGTCATTTCTATACAATTCCATAAACTAGGTTAGTTAATGAATCGAAATACATAATAACAAACTTGAAAACACTTATAATAAATTGAACTATTTATGGATATAATCCATAATCATAAAAAGAAATGTTTTCTTTGAGGAAGTATATACTCATAACCCTTCATAGTGGTTTGTAAATAAAATGAGAATTATCCTAAGCATATCCCCCGGGAGTGTCGTAACCAAGAGTGCAGCAAGGCCCGTTGTCGTGCACCAGTTCCCGTTCGAGTCTAGATCAAAGCAGTGTTTTCGGGTTTTACCCCTAGGTACATCTGTGCCAGAGCCACCTCTACCTGATCGTATCCAGACAGGGATGTATTGCTCGGAAAACTCACAACATCTCTACAATACCGAAATTCTAGGAAGTTCTTCTATAGTAATCCTCAAAGTCTATCTTCGGGCTATGTGCTCTAATCAGAGTTTATCTAAATCTAGCTTCCAAAGTTAGTACTAAACTGCCTCTGATACCAACTGTAACGCCCCGACCCCAGCTACCCAGAGTCGGTGCATTACTTCGTAACATTGGCATGATCACAAAAGATCACGTCTCGAAAGACCGATTAGTTTAGTAGCCTTGGAAACACTAGATACATTCATAAGTCTTACATTATATCATAAAGTGAAAAACTAATAACAAAGTATTCATAGTCCACACTCATATCCTCTTCTGACTATCCCTGCAGGTCATTCATAAAACACTTCTTCACATCCTGGGAAAATATTAAAACATTGAAAGGGGTGAGCTCAGATGCTCAGTAAGGATAACAATATTGCGGAAGCTTTCATAAATAAACATAAAAATTTAAGGCAATGTATAACTAAAACAAAAGCCTTTTAAACTTGAACATCAACATAATATGGCAAAAGTAAAATGAGATAATGCCATTCACTTCTTCACATGGATATTCTACTGGTCGAATAATCACATGAAATATCAAAAACCACTTTCATAATGATGGAATGCATAATGCCAGACTATCATAACCACGTAGTCAAGGCCTCGTGCCAAGACCACAAATAAGATTTTGTCAAGGCCTCGTGCCAAGACACTAGTTTGTCTCATGAGACCTGCCGATGCATCGAGGAGCTATAGCGGGCTCCACCCGTCACATATTAAGTCCAATGCATTCCCATATGAAAAGGTTTAAACATAACATAAACATTCGTATTAAAACTAGCATACGAAATGTCAATAATTTCACCATAAACTATGAATGGTATAAAATAGCACATCCACAGTCAAACATATCACAAAAACCTTCAATACAATATAGAAGTTTTGTATTATAATAAATCAACTTCAAATAAGCGTAAAATCCATCAAAGGATGTTGACATAGATGAAATCAAAACACTTTTTAGAGAAATATCTCTTTCTATTTTTGAAATCATTTAAGAGCCATATAAAACAAAACATTTTCTTGAAAATATTCTTATAAGCTAGTAAGGAAAGATTTGAAGATTTTATAACGGCGGAAAATAACCGCACCCGCCGTATAAGTTAAAAAAACATTCTTACCTCAATTCTGTCGAAAAGGTTAAAAAGGACCTTGTTTTGAAAACGACGGAAGGATTCCTCTTATAAAAAGTCAAAAGGGGTATAGATGACTTTAACCCATATTCTTGTAAATAATAAAAATGTTTTGAAATACATTTTGAAGAAACATGGATGTGGATGATAACGAGTTCCCAGTAGATAATTATGTATAAACAACCTTGGATAATGAAGAGGTTGTGAAGTAAACCCTTACCTCGTGTCCGACTTGACTCAAACGTTCTTTAACCTCCTGAATAATAAACTAGAGTTAATATATACCTTATTAAGAACCATTTTTAATTTCATTATCCTTTTTATATCACTTATTACAATGTTATGAACATTATGTAATTATTTAAGTTAATGACGGTCGTTTTGTCGATCTTTGTTACTTGAGTCAACAATAAATTTCTTATAATTACAAGTTGTTTATGTGGTAGAATATCCATTATCTCCAGAATTATATTCATGATTTAGATGTCACATATATCATATATATCCAGTATATACATTCATTTATAATATTACGTAACATTTAGAGGTAAGAAATGAAATGCACCGTTCATGGAGACGGTAAGCCGTACGTACGCATGAACGCTACTTTCATTTCAATTTCATATTTAACGGAACGAAATCATAATGATATAAATGTATAATATAATTACAGCATAATATAGTGTATAATACCATTTACTCCATCCTTTATACATCCCACATATGGCATTAACGATTCAAATCACTTTGAGGGGGCGGTAGTCCGCACTTCCTAAAATGAAATTATCGCGTTTTACCCATAATGGAAATCATAAAGTATACCATAAATGAGAAATACATAAGCATAAGTAAAACATAAACATATTATATATCATATATAAAAATAGTGACATCTTAATGGCCACCTTTGAAGGTGTTATATGAGTGTTGAACAATCATCGTTTCGTGATGCAGAAATTCGCCATCCACAGAAACCGTATGTTCTTTAACCATTAGATGTAGGTGTGTGTAAGTGTAGCTCGAATACATCTTATAACAACATCCTAGTATATTTAGGATACTGGTGTTGTTACAAAAGAAATGAATAAAAAGAGTTTAGGGGGTTGGAGAAGAAAAATAACACAAAACAACATTAGAGAAGGCATTACCTCAAAATCGGGTAACTCTTTTTGATTTGAGCCAAAGGCTTCCTTGGGAAGAGTTCTGCCCAAAGTAAGGCTTCTAGGAGTAAGAGGGGGAAGTTGGGAGAGTATTTGGGCAGAGTTTGGAAGAGCAAAATGGCTTGAAAGTGTAAATGATGTGGGAGAGGTGGGGGCCTTTTATAAGTGGAGAGGAGGGGCACTTTTGGAAAGATTGAAATGTTACATTATTTCACAATGCTTTTCGGATTCTAAAGGTCCCACACATATATAATTCGAGGCTAAGGTGATAAGGTTTCGAAATCTCCTCATCAAATTGGCTTTGGACAAGTTTAAGACTTGGATTTTGCATTATCTTCCCATTTTATTTAAATCGTTAAATAATGAGGTCATCGCTACATCATCATGATGTCATAAATAATTTAATTTATTTAATGTCTAAAAATTATAAAACAAATACTATGACGTAGGAAATCTTTTTATCTTTCTAATGAATATTTATAATCAAAATTTGGACTTGTGTAACCCCACTTAAAAACTGTTTTAGTAAAACAACTCATGTTTGTGTCAATTTAATTTTAACATTAAATAAATATATATTATTGTCATTTTCCAACTAAAGTGGCTCCATGGAGTCCCAAAGTTGACCCATGGGTTGTCTTGGTCGGCCATGACTCATCCTATAGGAGTAGGACAAGTTTCATGCTCATCTCATATTATTATAACATTATTTGTACCTTAAACTACACTAATTACCTCTAATCGCGATTAAGAACATAAAAGTTACTATTCACCATAAAAATTTTTTAATCTCATTGAACCACATTTTACTTATTAATTACAACCGTGTATGTTGGATTTTTGAAAATCAAATCACAGAAGTGGTAATATTTCATTTCAACGAAAAATCAGTTATTTAACTACCACTTAGTGGTTTCACTATTCATAAAAAATTGAAGTTTTTCAGAACAAGGCCAAAATTTCACCCTAAGCTATAATTGATATTCCGAATTAAAAAATGATGCCTATTTTACAAAATTCCAAACATATAAGTTGAATTAATTAATCTTATAATTAATTCCCGCTGTTACAACAAATAGCGTGTTTTTAAGAAACAATTTATATCAAAAGATTGGCAATTGTTTATGTCCAATTTCAATGTTAAATTAATTCTAATGACCACCATTGGATAAAATGGTAAAAATATATTCTAATTATAACTTAAAACCACTAAATAGTATAATTTATCACAATAAATTATTTTGATTAAAAAATTTGTTTTAAAGTATTTTTCACTATTCATAAAAATTATAAGTTCTCAGAAAAATACCAAAAATTAAACATAGGCTAATTTCGATATTACGAATCCAAAAATGAAGTCCATTTTGAAATATAAAATTTCCATAATTTTAAAAAGTGGTTATTACAATTCATAACGGCTACTTTGATTAGTCGCGGTGTTTTAGAACTCGAAGTTGCGTACAATGCAAGCTATTTCATTATTGAATGAGAATCGTATCATGGAAGCTCGGGGTGTCACATTCTCCCCTCCTTCAATAAATTGCGTCCTCGCAATTTGAAATTTTTCTTTGAAAATAAAAGGTTGAAAAGAGAAAATACCTTTGAGAAAAACCCACATCGGAAATAAGATTAATAAAATTTAGCCTTAATAAGAGGGAAAGGGAAATGAAAAAGTCACCACCCAATTATGATCTGGATTAGGAGAACATTGGTGGCAATTAGAGACATATAATTGGAGGAAAAACGTAAATATTTGTAGGGAGTGATTGAGGTCATCAATCACAATCAACTGTCAAATTGAGGGCCTCAAAGCCTTCAATCTATGTTGATTTAAAATATCATCAGTTCAATAAGACATAAGGTATTAGGATAACACATTTTTTTGTTTTAATATCCCTTTACTAAAGTTTAAGAATTAATTTATTCATTGAATAACAGATAGGTATATATATATATTTATGCTTGACAATTAGAGTTTCAACCTTCAACTCACCTTTCACTCAAAAAGATAATAGAACCCAAAAATATTATACTTATCCTAATTGTATAAGGTTCCAAATGTTAACACATACCATTTGGATTAGTAAAATTATTTTGTAATAACCAGGGACTTCCTGTAGGCTAGTGGTAGGAAATAAAGGCTTGTCGCACTATGGTTGTGGGTTCGATTCCTGCAGCTTTGTCCGACGCGACGGGTTATGCCCCACCCTGCAGGTTGTCCTTTTCCTAAAACTATAGTATTATAATATTCCAAAAATAATATTCAAAAATTCTTTAAACTTAAACAATACTATCCAAAGATCCACTTAATCCATTCCAACCTTTATAGTATCCAAAATACTTCTGTCCAACTCACAGTCCAAATTTTATAAGGAAGGTAAACATAATGAAGATCCTTTTTCCCACGTAACAACATGTGAATACCTTCATCATGTATTCTTTTTAAACATACTGAATTACCATTATCCCTTATTCCTTATAGAATACTAGATATACTCCTTCTATACAAAAATGTATATAAAACATCAATCAGTTTCAAGGAAGTTAAGTATATCCAATATAATTTATCCAAATCAATCACATCTTATTCCAAAATCACAATCTCAGTATCAGAACCATATTATGGTCTATCTTTCTCTCAACCATATATTTTCCAAAAATTTAACCTAATGTGGAGTCGATTTTCTTGGTTCCACACAATCTCAAGTCCTAGATGAAATAGTACTGCAGTACAATCCTTATATACTCCATAATTATTATAACCAGTACATCATTGATCCAACACTCAAATTAAAAAATTCTTTAATAACAACATAAGAACACTAATCATTCCTCCTCATCTGTGGTAGCATCATAACTTGATTATTATCCAATAACATCATTTGGGGCATACTCTGATGATTTGAACATTGGTTTGCGTAGTGTCCCCACTCCTTGCAGATGAAGCATTGTACATTTGAAACCTTTTTCTTACCCTTGTAATCACGCACTTGGTCTCCTTTTTCTCCACACTTATAACAAACTCCCATTCCCTTCAGGAAAATTCCAAGGTGTTTCTTCCCACAGTTATCACATATTGGAAAATTCCTCTTTTCCCTCGTCCCTTTATCCATCATTCTCTCTTCCATCCTTTTCTTCTCTTTCATCCCTTCAAATCCATAAGACTCAGAGAATTCTCTACTTACCTTATTAACACATGATACTATTTCATCATATGTTGATAACACATGGGAGAATATTTCCCTTCTAAATGTTGGCTTAATACCATGAAAGATATGATCCTTCTTACTCTTTGGATCATACGTATTGATGGAGTTCACATTCCTTCTACTGGGCGTCATTTCTATACAATGCCATAAACTAGGTTAGTTAATGAATCGAAATACATAATAACAAACTTGAAAACACTTATAATAAATTGAACTATTTATGGATATAATCCATAATCATAAAAAGAAATGTTTTCTTTGAGGAAGTATATACTCATAACCCTTCATAGTGGTTTGTAAATAAAATGAGAATTATCCTAAGCATATCCCCCGGGAGTGTCGTAACCCAGAGTGCAGCAAGGCCCGTTGTCGTGCACCAGTTCCCGTTCGAGTCTAGATCAAAGCAGTGTTTTCGGGTTTTACCCCTAGGTACATCTGTGCCAGAGCCACCTCTACCTGATCGTATCCAGACAGGGATGTATTGCTCGGAAAACTCACAACATCTCTACAATACCGAAATTCTAGGAAGTTCTTCTATAGTAATCCTCAAAGTCTATCTTCGGGCTATGTGCTCTAATCAGAGTTTATCTAAATCTAGCTTCCAAAGTTAGTACTAAACTGCCTCTGATACCAACTGTAACGCCCCGACCCCAGCTACCCAGAGTCGGTGCATTACTTCGTAACATTGGCATGATCACAAAAGATCACGTCTTGAAAGACCGATTAGTTTAGTAGCCTTGGAAACACTAGATACATTCATAAGTCTTACATTATATCATAAAGTGAAAAACTAATAACAAATTATTCATAGTCCACACTCATATCCTCTTCTGACTATCCCTGCAGGTCATTCATAAAACACTTCTTCACATCCTGGAAAAATATTAAAACATTGAAAGGGGTGAGCTCAGATGCTCAGTAAGGATAACAATATTGCGGAAGCTTTCATAAATAAACATAAAAATTTAAGGCAATGTATAACTAAAACAAAAGCCTTTTAAACTTGAACATCAACATAATATGGCAAAAGTAAAATGAGATAATTCCATTCACTTCTTCACATGGTTATTCTACTGGTCGAATAATCACATGAAATATCAATAACCACTTTCATAATGATGGAATGCATAATGCCATACTATCATAACCACGTAGTCAAGGCCTCGTTCCAAGACCACAAATAAGATTTTGTCAAGGCCTCGTGCCAAGACACTAGTTTGTCTCATGAGACCTGCCGATGCATCGAGGAGCTATAGCGGGCTCCACCCGTCACATATTAAGTCCAATGCATTCCCATATGAAAAGGTTTAAACATAACATAAATATTCGTATTAAAACTAGCATACGAAATGTCAATAATTTCACCATAAACTATGAATGGTATAAAATAGCACATCCACAGTCAAACATATCACAAAAACCTTCAATACAATATAGAAGTTTTGTATTATAATAAATCAACTTTAAATAAGCGTAAAATCCATCAAAGGATGTTGACATAGATGAAATCAAAACACTTTTTAGAGAAATATCTCTTTCTATTTTTGAAATCATTTAAGAGCCATATAAAACAAAACATTTTCTTGAAAATATTCTTATAAGCTAGTAAGGAAAGCTTTGAAGATTTTATAACGGCAGAAAATAACCGCACCCGCCGTATAAGTTAAAAAAACATTCTTACCTCAATTCTGTCGAAAAGGTTAAAAAGGACCTTGTTTTGAAAACGACGGAAAGATTCCTCTTATAAAAAGTCAAAAGGGGTATAGATGACTTTAACCCATATTCTTGTAAATAATAAAAATGTTTTGAAATAAATTTTGAAGAAACATGGATGTGGATGATAACGAGGTCCCAGTAGATAATTATGTATAAACAACCTTGGATAATGAAGAGGTTGTGAAGTAAACCCTTACCTCGTGTCAGACTTGACTCAAACGTTCTTTAACCTCCTGAATAATAAACTAGAGTTAATATATACCTTATTAAGAACCATTTTTAATTTCATTATCCTTTTTATATCACTTATTACAATGTTATGAACATTATGTAATTATTTAAGTTAATAACGGTCGTTTTGTCGATCTTTGTTACTTGAGTCAACAATAAATTTCTTATAATTACAAGTTGTTTATGTGGTAGAATATCCATTATATCCAGAATTATATTCATGATTTAGATGTCACATATATCATATATATCCAGTATATACATTCATTTATAATATTACGTAACATTTAGAGGTAAGAAATGAAATGCACCGTTCATGGAGACGGTAAGCCGTACGTACGCATGAACGCTACTTTCATTTCAATTTCATATTTAACGGAACGAAATCATAATGATATAAATGTATAATATAATTACAGCATAATATAGTGTATAATACCATTTACTCCATCCTTTATACATCCCACATATGGCATTAACGATTCAAATCACTTTGAGGGGGCGGTAGTCCGCACTTCCTAAAATGAAATTATCGAGTTTTACCCATAATGGAAATCATAAAGTATACCATAAATGAGAAATACATAAGCATAAGTAAAACATAAACATATTATATATCATATATAAAAATAGTGACATCTTAATGGCCACCTTTGAAGGTGTTATATGAGTGTTGAACAATCATCGTTTCGTGAGGCAGAAATTCGCCATCCACAGAAACCGTATGTTCTTTAACCATTAGATGTAGGTGTGTGTAAGTGTAGCTCGAATACATCTTATAAAAACATCCTAGTATATTTAGGATACTGGTGTTGTTACAAAAGAAATGAATAAAAAGAGTTTAGGGGGTTGGAGAAGAAAAATAACACAAAACAACATTAGAGAAGGCATTACCTCAAAATCGGGTAACTCTTTTTGATTTGAGCCAAAGGCTTCCTTGGGAAGAGTTCTGCCCAAAGTAAGTCTTCTAGGAGTAATAGGGGGAAGTTGGGAGAGTATTTGGGCAGAGTTTGGCCGAGCCAAATGGCTTGAAAGTGTAAATGATGTGGGAGAGGTGGGGGCCTTTTATAAGTGGAGAGGAGGGGCACTTTTGGAAAGATTGAAATGTTACATTATTTCACAATGCTTTTCGGATTCTAAAGGTCCCACACATATATAATTCGAGGATAAGGTGATAAGTTTTCGAAATCTCCTCATCATATTGGCTTTTGACAAGTTTAAGACTTGGATTTTGCATTATCTTCCCATTTTATTTAAATCGTTAAATAATGAGGTCATCGCTGCATCATCATGATGTCATAAATAATTTAATTTATTTAATGTCTAAAAATTATAAAACAAATACTATGATGTAGGAAATCTTTTTATCTTTCTAATGAATATTTATAATCAAAATTTGGACTTGTGTAACCCCACTTAAAAACTGTTTTAGTAAAACAACTCATGTTTGTGTCAATTTAATTTTAACATTAAATAAATATATATTATTGTCATTTTCCAACTAAAGTGGCTCCATGGAGTCCCCAAGTTTACCCATGGGTTTTCTTGGTCGGCCATGACTCATCCTATATGAGTAGGACAAGTTTCATGCTCATCTCATATTATTATAACATTATTTGTACCTTAAACTACACTAATTACCTCTAATCGCGATTAAGAACATAAAAGTTACTATTCACCAAAAAATTATTTTAATCTCATTGAACCACATTTTACTTCTTAATTACAACCATGTATGTCGGATTTTTGAAAATCAAATCACAGAAGTGGTAATATTTCATTTCAACGAAAAATCAGTTATTTAACTACCACTTAGTGGTTTCACTATTCATCAAAAATTGAAGTTTTTCAGAACAAGGCCAAAATTTCACCCTAAGCTATAATTGATATTCCGAATTCAAAAATGATGTCTATTTTAAAAAATTCCAAACATATAAGTTGCATTAATTAATCTTATAATTAATTCCCGCTGTTACAACAAATAGCGTGTTTTTAAGAAACAATTTATATCAAAAGATTGGCAATTGTTTATGTCCAATTTCAATGTTAAATTAATTCTAATGACCACCATTGGATAAAATGGTAAAAATATATTCTAATTATACCTTAAAACCACTAAATAGTATAATTTATCACAATAAATTATTTTGATTAAAAAAGTTGTTTTAAAGTATTTTTCACTATTCATAAAAATTAGAAGTTCTCAGAAAAATACCAAAAATTCAACATAGGCTAATTTCGATATTCCGAATCCAAAAATGAAGTCCATTTTGAAATATAAAATTTCCATAATTTTAAAAAGTGGTTATTACAATTTATAACGGCTACTTTGATTAGTCGCGGTGTTTTAGAACTCGAAGTTGCGTACAATGCAAGCTATTTCATTATTGAATGAGAAGCGTATCGTGGAAGCTCGGGGTGTTACACCTACTCTGACCAAAATTTGGTATCAGAGATTCTTAATTTCTGAGTTTAAATGTTTGCAATGTTTTTAAATATTTTCAACTATAATTTTAGTTGTGTTTTAATGATCTAAAAAATTATTTCAGTTCAAAATTTGAAGTGATTTAAATTATATTATTATTTAATATAGATAATATACAATAAGGTGATACTAACAATAGACCTACCTACTTTATTGGAACAAATTATGCCTAGTGGAAACTCAAGAGAAAAATTCATTTAGAAAGCATGGGATTTGAAATGTGGTCTTCAATGGTAGATCAAAATAAGCTTCCTGCTACAACTAGAAACACTTGGGATGACCCAACTAAGGCAGCCTACAATAATAACTATAAATACAAGAATACCTTATACAGTTCTCTAGGTGATGAATAATTCAATATGATTTTTTCATGTAAAATAGACTTTGAAATTTGGGATAATTTAGTTATTTCACATGAAGAAACCACTAATTTTAAATAAATAATTCTTAACACATATATTATTAAATATAAAATTTTAAAAAATGAATCCTGATGATCCTGTCTCGAACATGTATCACAGGTTCAATGAGATTCTAAATACAATGATCTCACTAGGAAAGATAGTCACTACAAAATAATAGATCATGAGGATATTGAGATTACTTCTAGAAAGGTGGTGGGGGCCTCATTATAAATTAGAGAATCTTATGACATAGATTCACAACCTATAAAGGAGATGATTGGACAACTGATGATGTCTGAGGAAGAACTGAAGGTCAATATAGGATAATATGATGAACCTAAATACATTTAGTGGCATTTAAAACTACAACCTCCAAAAAAAAAGAAAATTCAATTTCCTACTAAAAGTTTCATCTGTGAATGAACATCAGGTGATAGTAATGAGGAAATGACTCAATTATCCAAGACATTTAAGAACGTTTTTTGAAATAATAAGTCCTTTATTAATCTTATATATAGAGGGAAGTATGAAAAAAAGGTAACTAGAAAAATTATTAGAAAATAAATGATAATATCAATGAGATAGTCTGCTATGAATGAAAAAGAAGAGGACATATGAAGGCTAACTGTCCCAAAATAAAGCATAAAAAGAAGTATGAGGACAATGATTAAAAGTACAATAAGGATATGAAGGATACCTAGAGTGATTTTTAGGACAAATCCAAGGAATATAAATTATCTTATGATGAAAAGAGTGAAAATTCCAACATGTGTTTTATGACAAACACATCCAAGGTAAGCATAAAATCTCTTTTATAGAACTATTATTATTCTAGAGATGAATCTGAATCTGACAATTATGAAAATTTGACTAATAAAGAACTATTTGAAAACTAAAAAATTATTGAGGATACTTTAAATAAATTGAAAGATAAATATAAATCTTCCATGAAACAGCATTCCCTTTTTACTAGAATTAGATTTTAACTTACAATAGAAAAGGAAATTAATTCTCAACTTCTCAATGGAAACACTGATCTTAAACTTTCTAATGATAAATTAATGAATGATATTGAGAAATTTAAAAATGGTAAAGATACCTTAACTCAAATTCTTGGAAAATAGTCTTATCCTAAATATACTCTTGTAACTGATTATCATCTTGGGAAAATATATTTTGTTAAAATAAATTTTGTATCTAAGTCTAGAAAATATGATTTTATATCCAGATATATATATATTTCTACAAGTTCTGGCAGTGGGACATATTTTTTTGCTTGAAGTTCTTCTAGAACTAATATATTTTATTTTTCCAAAACCTTGAAAACTTCTTATAGGAACCTATGAAGAAACTTTGGGTTCATAAAGCTTTAATTTCTAATATTACTAGACCCAATAAAATGTAGACACTAATGTCTTTTCTTTCTTAAATTGTTTTTGTAAAAAATATTATTAAAGAGTTTATGTAAGATCATATGGTACTTGGATAGTGGATATTCAAGACACATGGTGGGGGACTACTCTAGATTTAAGAACCTCATAAATATTTATGGTGTACATGTCACATTTCGTGACAATGCAAAATGGAAAATTATTTTCCTCATCAGAATCGGTAATGCTAACTCATTTTTAATTTCTAAATTTATTTTTTTATGGTATTATTTAAAATATGATTATCATTTCACATTTATGAGTTGATGGATTTAGTTTTAATTTTGAAAATGATGTTTCTAATTTTTTCAATTCTAAGAATGATTTAGTCTTTACTTCCTCTAGAAATGAAAATGTCTATGTTGTAAATCTATATTCTTTAGCCTCAAAAAATGTTTCTTGATTAAGTACCTTTGAAAAAGATTCTTGGATCTAGAATAGGTGACTAGGAACCTATAACATTTACTCTATTGGAACTCTTACTTGAAAAGGATTAGTAAAGAATCTACCTAAACTACAATTTACAAATGATAAAGTATGTAATCCTTTTCCAAAAGGAAAACCCCATAAAATAACTATCAAATCAAAGAAATAACTTTCAACTTATCAAATACATGAGTTGGTTCAAATTGATTTGTTTGGACCTTCTAGAGTTTCATATTTAAATTGGAAGAACTATTTCTATGTTCTAGTAGATGACTTCTCTAGGTATACTTGGACCATCTTTTTAGCTTAAAAATTGATTATTTCTCTTATTTCACAAAGTATGCCAGGTCAGTAGATAACTTAAATGGACTTAGGATCTAAACATTAATAAGTGACCATGATTGTGAATTTTAAAATCAAGAAATTCAATCTTTTTTCTCTCAAAATTTCTATAGTCATAACTTATCTTCTCCTAGGATACCACATCCCAATGGAATTGTAGAAAGGAGAAATATAACATTATAGAGATAGCATGAACTATGATTAATGAATATGATCTACCTATTTACTTTTGGGAAGAATCTATCAATAAATATTTCTATATAATCAATAGAGTTTTAATAAGACATATCCTAATGAATACCCCCTTTGATCTATGGAGTAATAGGAATCCTGAGGTTAATTACTTCAAATCTTTTTATTGAAAAGACTTTATTCTTAATAAAAAAGATAATCTTGAAAAAAATTCCTTCAAGAGTGATGAATTAATTTTCCTAGGTTATTCACTCTCTAGTAAATTCTTTAGAGTCTTAAATAAAATAACCATGTGTGTGGATGAATATGAACATGTAAAGTTTGATGAAATAGATCAACATGATTTCAAAAACTCCCTATAATATCTTGAATATAATATGTCCAGTCTAGACATAAATCCTAAACCTTCTGATTCTATTATTAACAAAGATACAAAACCAGGTTCTGGAAACGCTCCATATTCTAACCAAAACAAACATCAACCTGTAGATGAACCTAAAGTGACTAGTCCTTCTTTTTCTAGGTATATTAGAACCATTTAAAACCATTATTTAGATGTTGTAGCTAGATAATTAGAAAAACTAATGCATACCAGAGATTCTCTAGGAAAACAAGTCGATCATCAAGCCTTTTTGTCATAGATTGAACCAAAAACATCAATGATGTAATCAATGATGAATTATGTATTATGGCTAGGTAATAAGTATTAAATCAGTTTCAAAGAAAAAAAAGTATGAAAGACCCCTAGATAATATGAACTGAGTGGGTGTTTGGAAACAAATTTGATGAAGCTGGTAAAATAGTAAGAAATAAATTCATACTAGTTTTAAAAGGTTATAGTCAAGAGGAACGAATAAACTATAATGAAAACTTTTCACATGTTTCCTAACTTTAATCCATTAGAATACTTCTAGATTATGCAGTACACATTAACTTCAAACATTATCAAATGGATGTCAAAAGTGTATTCTTGAATGTTTATATAGTTGAGAATGTTTTTATTAAACAAGATCCTAGTTTTAGAAATCCTCATTTTCCAAATCATTTTTAAATGAAAAAAACATTTTACGGTTTAAAATAGGCTACAAGATCTTGGTATGATTGGTTCAGCACTTTTCTTATTAATAAAGTGTTTTCTAAAGGTATAGTTGATATTACAATTTTTATAAAAATAATTTCTAAATATGTTTTATCTATTAAAATATATGTTTATGATATCATTTTTACATGATTAAAAACCTATTTATGTGTTGATTTTTCAAAAATGATGCAAAATGAGTTCGAAATTTTTTTAATTGGTGAACTCAAATTATTTCTTACATTTCACGTTTTTCAAAACAAGGAAGGTATTAATTTAAATAAAAGTAAATATAATGAATATATTTTAAAACATTTTAATCTGGATGACACTAAAAGTTGTCATACACTTATAAGTACCACCTGTAAATTTGATCTTGATGAAGATGGAAAATCAGTGGATTAATCCAATTATAGAGGTATAATTGGAATTCATCTTTAATTAATTACTAGACAACTTGATATTATGTTTATTGTGTGTATGTGAGATCTTTTTCAAGAAAATCCTAAAGATACGCATTTACTTGCTGTTAAAATAAATTTGAAATACCACAAATATACTACCAAATTAGGACTTTTCTATCATAGAAGACAACCATTTGACTTAGTTAGTTATTATGATGATGATTTTGGGGGTTGAAATTTAGATAGAAAAATCACTTCTGGACCATGTCACTTTTTAGGAAATCTCTAGTTTCATAGTGTAGTAATAAACAAAATTTTGTTGCATTATCCACTACCAAAGTTGAATATATAGCTACTGGTAGTTATTATGCTCTAATTTTATGGATGAAATCCGCATTACTAGACTATGGATATCAATTTAATCATTTCCCTATAAACTGTGACAACACAAGTGCTATTCACATTTCTAAGAATATGGTTTCACATTTAAGGAAAATCATATTGATATAAGACATCACCTTTTGAGAGATCCTTTTCAAAATGGTGATATAAATCTTGAATTCATTGGCATTGAACATCAGATTACTGTAATATTTACTAAACCTTTAAATTCTGAAAGAGGGGGATACATCATACATGAGTTAGGGATGATCAATTTTGAGTGACTCGCCATTGATGACTCATCGTTGATGAATCACTATTGATGACCCACTGTTGATTACTCACTGATGAAAACTCACTGCTAACACTCATATTTGTGACTTATCTTTGTTATTTACATAGTTTTTTTGTCTCAGACTTAAACTTTTTTTCATATTTATGTCCCATTATTTTATACAGGTTTTTTTATTTATGTTTCTGAAATACCTAAATGATAAATATGAAACTGATCCAAAATTATTTCTTACTCACTCACTCTCCCAAAATCGAATATTTCTCTCTTGAACCTATATTTCCTTCCTCCTCAAACTAAACCTTTTGAATCCTTTGTGATGGATTGAGTGAAGCATCCATTTGAGAAGTCACTTGACGAGTCTCATCCTTTGAAGAAGAAAAGGGGTGAATCAAATTATCCTTTACCTAAACCTATTAACCCATATATTTCTAATAGAATAGTCTTAACGAAGAAGTAATTACATGCATAGTGGTTGTTGTCAAGTAATTCTCTCATTTTGATAGTGTTAGAAGAACAAGGTTGGTTGGAGTGGTTCTCCAACAACACTCAGCTTGTCTATTTGAAACTAATGCAGGAGTTTTATACCTCATGAAGGTGTTTTTGATGATTAAGAGGGTATTCCTCCCCCTCTAAGAGATATTTTTAGTTATGAAATATCTCTAACTGAGATGACCAGTGATGGTATTCCAAGAAGACCTATAGTAATTGAGCTAGATAGTGAATGCAGATTGTTATTTAAGTTTATTCAGCCTCAAATGTGTCTTGTTAAAGGGTAATTTTCTTCATTAAAATATAAATATGTCTATTTGTTATATCTATTTAAGGAAGGACACAAGATCAATTTTTCAAGATACCTCATGGTTTGCATGAGTGATATGATTAAACCTCGATCCAAGTCGTCTTCCCTGTTTTATTCTAAGCTAGTTTATGCAATGCTTAAAGCTAAAGGAGTTGTAAATAAAGAGAATAAACAATGACTAACAGTGATGGTTTTTTACATTACTAAATCATTATGAAAAATAATGAAGATTAGTTGGAATCCTTGGAAGAGATATTGAGTTGAAGATAATGAGAAAATTTGTTAAAAGTTTGATCTTATTCAATATCCTTTTAGGCCTAAAGGTATGGCTGACCCGAGTCTAGGACCAGATGAAGTGGCATATTACTCGGATGAGGAATAACATGTATATTAGGTAGATAAAGAAATAGAATCTTCTATTGATGATAGTAGTGATCTAGATATTTTTGAAACAGGTAAAGGAATTTCTTTTGGATATAATAGCCCTCTAAAAAGGCTTCCAACCAAGGAACTTATCATATGAGGTGGAGGAGTTGTGTGTGATAGAATGGGAAGTATGTGGCTGGCCTTCATAGTGTATTATGGTAATGGTACCTCCATTCTAGAAGAGGAAAAAGTTGTTCTTACTGGTCTCATCCTTTCAAATCAGAAGATAATACATCTATCCTAGGTTGAAATTGACTCAAATTTCATTTATGAATCCTTAATTGATATAGGTTCCTTGCCTTGGTCCATTTAATATATCATTGGGAAATAAAATCTACATCTAAACAGTAATGTTGAGGTCACTCAAACTTGGCGTGAGGCGAAAAAAGTAGCAGACCACATGGCCTCTCAAGCTGATCAAGGCTCCAATGTCACAGGCTTGTATAATGTTTCTTTCTTCAAACCAGAGGGGGTGAATCTGATTCGAGGGAATTCACTTGGTCTCCACAACTTTAGGTCCCCCTAGCCTTGTTTCCCCCAGTTTACCTTATTCCTTTACTTTTGAATAAAAATTTAACATTGATGATGAAGAAGAGGAAAAAGATACTGGTGAAGTTGTCCCTCCTTTAAAAGATCAAGGCCCTTTTACAAAACCAAGAGATCATGCTGAAATTGTTTAATTAGAAAAGGAACCATTAGAATAATCTAAAAAGGCCCCCGAATCAGTTCTAGTTGAAGAATAAGATCTAGCTATTCATGTGAAATAACTTGTTTATGCTAAGAAGAAAGAACCTACTGAGAGGGAATCATTTATTGAGTGGAAAAATAATCTAAGAGAGTTAATGTTTACAATCCCACACCTTATGATGTGATAGGAAAGTAATGGGGGAAGTACCCTGGATATGTCACTCTTGGATTAAACGATCCAAATTTAGATATTGATGAAATTGATAATAAGGTTTCATTGGTATAAAAAAGTGGATCACTCTAAAAGAGTTCTCGTTAGAACAACTCTAGAAATAGCACCTACTCTAGCAGTAGCACCTACTCCTATTTCTACTCCTCTAGTTTCACCAGTGCTTAGAGAATATGTGACCCACTATGATTTAATTATTTTTAAAGAGGTATAGTTTTCAGTAGTTAGATAAATTCTTCACCATCAACCTTCACCTATGGATAGTCTAAGTGAAATTCATGCTGCTATGCTTATAGAGAGATATCTCTCCGAGATTCAACTAGAGATTGGTTCAGAACCTCAAGAAGTAAGATTGGAAAAAAAATATGTTAAGTGATGAGTTGGTCTTAATCATTCCTATTATGAAATAGATTTCATTTGAGTATGAAATATCCTTGTAGAAATTTGAAAAAAGTATTGAAGATGCATCTTCTGAGGATGATACTCCTCCTCCCCCAAACCTTGATCTTGATATTTTGAGATACATAGTCATGGATACATTAAATGATGCCTCAACATATGAGACTCTTGTTTCATGGTATTCTAATGGTGATATGATTAGATATGTTTTTAGATTAAAGCTTTAGTATATGATGGTTAGTTCAGATCAGGAGACCTTAAGAAAAATAAAACAAAATAGTGACCATGTGCTTGATATGGTACGGTTTTACATAAAAGGGAATAAATATTCTCTAGAAGATATTAAAAATATGTTTGATTTCTATTTTAAAATTATTTATACCAAATATAAGTTGGACTTTAATTTCAAATATTTGGATGACAATTTGAGGATACCTCATAACACACAATACATTAAGGAACAAGTCAAATTACTAAAGCATCTTACACCATCTCTTCAGATATTTATGTAAAATAATGATGATTTTACAAAGGATATGGAAAAATGTGGTTAGATAATCATGGATTATATAAACCTTTTAGTTCCTTACTTGTATCATTAGAGTACTACTATTGTAGTACTAGGGGAATTCCTTATTCACCCGGTAACTGAAAATTTTCCTTCATGCCCAATCTACTGATCTATTGATCCCCAATTAGAAGATGTTATGACCCTAAACCATTTTTCTCCTCTTTCTAAAACCCTTTAACACTTTCACATGTCTCCAGTACAGGCTCTTAGTCGTCTATGGCCTCTGATCTATAGGGAACTTATATCCCCTACCTCTTCTACTCAAGTTCTAACACCTATAGTACCCTATGTTGTTCTCATTCGTCATCTCAATACATCCACTACTTATGTACCTTTTGTACCTCAACCTTCTGCAACTAATAAGGGAAAATAATTCATGGATCCATTATTATTGAAGTCTTTATTTTGGATTTTTCATTAACAGGGATGTAATTTTGGTTTTTTCACATCCAATGTACTCACTTTTTATCATGAAATGAATTAAATTTTTTCCTCTATTATATGTTCTTTATATTTTCCTATTTTTCCTATTTTTGATAATACCAAAAGAAGGAGAATATGAGATGGCATTTAATTTAATTTAATTTTTTTATCCTATAATTTACTTTCTCATGATCTGTATGACAAGTTAGGTAGAACAGTTCTTTTTTACATTGATTATTATGAATGGATTATTAATTCCATGATTTTTTATCATTAAAAAGGGGATATTTTTTTCCTCCTCTAGTTTTAATGCTCAAAAATCATGCATAATTAAGTTACATTGAGTTTTGTTATGTTTAATTACGTTTAATCATGTTTACTTATCATCATAATCTATTATTTTATTGTTTCATATTATAAGACAGGTTACCAATATTTGACTAAGTATGAGTTACCGTTAAGGTGGAATCACTTTCGGAAATCCTACTAATGATAGGTAAAATGGCTAAGTATAACCTACTATTGGTATAGACATACTGATAAGAGGCTCATTTTCTACTGTCTCACCGATAGTTCAACTCAGAATTTTCACAAATGATGTGACACTATTATAGCAAGTCACCATCAGACTCAATAGCTTCTTAGAATTTTCACAAATAATGAGATATCAGCGCTTTGTTCTATTGAGACCAGAGTCACCATTGCATCATCCTACCTACAGAATGACTTACTGATGGCATCAGAATTTTCAATATGTATGATATTCCAGTAATATGATCTATCAATAACATGGTCCATCCTTAGAACAACCTACTGTCATAAAAAAATTATTATCAAAATGGCATACCATTCTTGATTTACTACTACTTGACTCACCATTCCATATTCCAGAATGATCTATGTCTGAGACACTATTTCTAAGACATCGCTACGTAACCTACCATTCCTGAGACACTTTCAACGCTTACTTTGTAATTTAAATTCAAATTTATTCTAATGGTCAAATTTTTTAAACTTTGTGAAATTATTTATTTTAATATCTTTGTCTATATTTTTTAGAAACCATTAATATTGATGTTAGAGACTAGTATGAGGTACCAGAGAACATGCTTCTTGTTGGTTGTAGTGTATAAATCGAATACCGAATCAAAATGGAATCAGTGAGACTAGTGTGGTGTGGATCTGTTCAGGTTCCTAAGAAAATCTCAGTAACTAAAAACTATAGAAACACAATTATATTAATGAGATCCGAAACTGAATAACATCTTGCAGTAATAAAAAAATAGAGGAGAAGCATTACTCGATAAAAATACTACATCTCTAGAAAAAGTAGAAAATATCTTGCGATGATCTGTTTGGATGTCTATTTTTAGAAATTGACTCAAGCTATATTTCAAAACTACTATGAGGAGTTTCAAGCTGAATTGATAATCACATTGAGCCTTATAACTCTTTTATCAATATTTTTTCTGTATTTTTGAACTGTTTTTATATTACGAGTAATGTGTGTGTCTATTTTATAAACACACACTGAAACCTTTGTAAAATTGATATATATATATATATAGATATCTTAAAACCCCATCTATTTTAATTCATACACTCCCATGTATAATATTGGAAGAGGTCCCTACCCGGCCTAGTTATTTTAGCACTCTCATAAAAACTGTGGAAGAGTTCTTATTGACCTGGATAGTGTGTATACTATAGTTTTCCCAGATCATGGCTTTGGATAAAGGTTTGTTTATATAAAATACTTGGTGTAAGGTGATCACCATTTGAAGAGGATTAATTCTCTGATTGGGAGTAAACCTTTTTTTAATTCCATTGTTTTATTTTAAGTTTATTTTCTCTCTTCTTGTATTTATTTCAATCAGAAAAAATCACTTTATTTTGATAGTTAATCATAAATAGTGTTTATATTAGAATTTGATTTAGTAGATTGTTTTAAAAAGTTATAATAATAATCCATAATATTTTATCTAAGAACTAATCACTCTTTGAGAAATCTATTAAAAGAAAAAAAATATTTTATAACTCTACTACTTTGGTTAACTGGGCTGTTTTTTATTTCAAATTGGGTGACTTTCAAATAAATATTTTTGACATAATTTTTTTTGTTAGAACTCAATTCCCCCCCCCCACTTGAGTGTTCTAATCTGACCAAAATTTATTTATTAATTAACCATACATATATATATCATACCATATGTTATTTACTTATAACCTATTATTTCCCGTTTTCAAAAACTTCTTAAAATTGTGTTTTGGTTAATAACTACATTGATTTTTGTGTATGTTTTTATTTTTAATTTTTAGTTCTCCTTATTTGATCATGGTTACATAATCTCTAGAACATTAACCATGATATAAATATAATATATATTCACTATATAAGTATTTATCTTAATCAATAAAATTTAGAGAGAGAAAATAAAATACATCGTTCAAAGAGACAATAGGTCGTATGCACGCGTGAATTTTTTTCATTTTTTCAATAGAAGAAGAAAAATAATGGTAAATAATATTTTTAATTTCTAGAATAATTTTACTCTCACATATATCACATATATTCATTAAATATTCCCTTATTACCTTCTATGAAAATTGTTAGTGAAAAACTAATCGCACCACTTTGCGAGGTGGATATCCATTGTAAACACGAACGACATTATCATATCCCCTATGGAATGGAAAGTAAGAAGGTATAAAATATATATTTTTTACATAGGTATAATTATGTTACAAATTTTATATATATTCATTTAATCTATCCTTATTATCATCCATGTAAAACAAAAATTAAAAACACATCACATCGTTTCGTGAGGTTGTAGCCCGCTGTACACAAAAGTGACATTATTGTTTTCCAATGGGTTGTAAGGTAATATGGTAGATGTGTTATTATAATTAAAAGAGAATTAACATATCATAAATATCATATTTTAACATTTAATCCACAATTATATCCAAAGTTTATTGGTGAGGATGGAAAAATAATAACATCGGTTCGTGAGGCTATACTTCTCCATACACATGAATAATGATTTTGTATTTCATTTAATTGAATATGAGAAGGATTTATGTTATTAAATTAAAATACTAACATATAAATATATTTTTTATTATTATTTTATTATTCCATCATGGTTTACTAATAATTTAATAATGTTGAGGAAAAAAATAAAATAAAATGCTCGGTTGGGGTTGTTACCTCTTCTTCAGACACCTTCTTTTGGTATGAACCAAACTCCTTCCTAAGTTAAATTTATAATATAAATAAGTATTCTAGGATGTTATTATTAAATTAAGGATGTGATTTGGGTATGTATTTTCTAATTCAATAGGTTTTTTAAGTGTAAAGAGGTGAAAATAGGTGATGTCATTTTATAAGTGAGGTGAACGGCACACATGTAACTTTTAAAAAGAAACATTTTTACGCATGATTTTCACTAGAAACATGGGAAAATGGTAAATTCTAAAACATTATAGGTGATAAGGTATAAATATTTCCCTAAAATGTGTGTATTACAAGTTTTGGGTTATTTTTAAACTTCATCATTTTAGTTTAACCCCCGTTAAACCCATTTTTACCTTAACCACACTAAATAATTTCTTGTGTTTTTACTATTAATGTTTTTAAGAAAATTAACTTAACATTATTATAAATTATAAATTATTCTGCTTCTAAATATAGAATCTATTTTTTTTAAATTAAACTTATATAAGTGTTAATATTTAATTTAAAATTAAAGCTATAGAGGAGATTAAAAAACACTTTTTCAATGATAAAATATACAAATGTTTAAGAAGATTCTATATAAAAATTAAATTTAAAATTGAATACAACAAACAGAATTTGATTAATATATATATATATATATAATCTTACTAATTTTTCTTTTAAAACCATCTTAAAATAATTTTGATTTTTTAAAATGCTTTAAAAGCACTGAAAATTCATAAAAAAAACTAGTATGTTTTACTATTCATCAAAATTTAATATCTTTAGAAACTTTTAAAAAATTAACTCCAATATATTTTTAAAACGTTTGTTTAATAAATGAATAAAATTTTCTAAAATAAATTTTCTAGAAGTATAAAAATTAATTTTTAAATAACTTCATCGAAAGATAAAAAAATTTCTTATAGTTTCTTGTGAATATTTGGATTTATTCTTATATCTTCTCTTGAAAACACATAATATGGATGTTAAATTTTTGGTTGAATATATAATATAAATTTAAAAAAAATAATTCACCAACAGTTATTTTTTATATTTATAAAGGTAAAAAATGTTTGTACGCATAAAACAGTTTTTCATAAAAATATTTCCTTTATTTTCAAATGGTTTTTACATTCATTTCAAATTAATTAATTCCAAAATAATTAATAATATATATAATTTTTTAAACCATATATTTTCATAATTTAATGAATCATATTCAAAACCACTATTCTAATGGAAATGTGATAATTATAATAATAATATTTTAATAGTATATCGTGTTTCATTAAAACTCAACATTGTGTGTAATGCAAGCTATCAAATAAATTAACATTATTGGAAAAAATCATAAACTTCCAGGGTATTAAATGGTCCCATATCTATAACTGAAATATAAGGGAATATAAAGGTATAAGGATTTTTGGTTCATCACTTAAGTAGGAAAGTGCTTCATTTAGTTACATGAAGTCTTCCTTTGAAACTACACGTACGGTAAGTTGAAGTCAGAGTATGCACACTGGAAGTTGCGTGATATGTCGTCAGTGTAGAAGACTTGGTTATAAAAATCCCTAGTTTAGAATATACCTTGTATATTATCAAGCATTCAATATAATGTGACATATCTAAAGATTTTAAATGCCCTTTATATTATAAACTAGTGGGAGATACTCTGCACCGACTCTGAATTTCAGAGGGGTCCATATGGCACCATTCCAGGCTAGGAGATAGAGTACCACTATCCATTCAGGTTGAAGGGGTGGAAAAGGTCAAGGAAGTTGGACTTATGATGTGAAGTTCCAGTAGAGAAAACATACATAGGGAGTTCATGTTGTATCTCAGACCCATGGAACTAGCTAGTTACATGCAGTGCATTCTATCCCAAAGGGCAAGAGTGTTGGTTAATCTACAGTGTGAGGTACAATATTACTATCCCAAAATTTATAATATGATTTATTTTATACTATTTCTTCATATTATTTTTATATTTATATTTAATGAAACAAATTGGCTTTATATTGAGTACTTTTACAGGGTAATGTCTCTCAATACTCTGTTAGGAGTATAGTCAGAATGTGTTCACTAGTGTAAGGAGTATCCCGTTGAGATCATTTGTTACCATTTATTATGGAAACTTTTTTCCTCAAGATGATCAGTTTTGAAATAATTCGAAAAATGAACTAGAAATCTCTTATCTAGGCTATGTTAGTTTCTATCATTGAAGGGTTTCTTCTACATAGACTAACTGAAGTAACTATATTCATAAAGGAGAATGAAATGTCAAATAAGTTCGATCTATACCTTAGATTCATGGGATGGGTGGAGTATTAGACTTGATTTACAATCATTTTCTTGATGGATGAGGAGTACAACAAGCTATTTTTCCTTTATTGGTAAACTAATTCATAAATGTTTTCCCAAATTAATTTTAAGACACACCCCCTAACAGAGCGGTATAGTTTACCATCATACTTTTTACAAGAGAATAACCATTATAATTCCACCATACATGATGAATCCTAGAAATATTTAGGATCTCAAGTGGCGGTTAGAAGACAAGGGAACCAAAGGGGTCACATACTGCAGAACTTCTCCTTGGGAATCATTGGTGAATTTTTCAAAAATTTGAGATTGTTTCATAAAGAAATGTGTGGATTATTGGTGGTATAATTAACTTAATATTGATAATTTATACCCACTTCCTATTAGAATACATATTTTTTTCCAATATATCTGATGTACTTTAGCTTTTGATCATCTCAAATTCCCTTCATATGTTACTAGTTTTTTTTATTTTATCTTTCGGGTTGCATAATTATTTTAGATCATTATATTGGAATATAAAATTTCTATAAATTTGATGATAATATTCCTATGTATGAAAAATAGGCTATATGTGATGTTTGTCTATGAAGAGAAATAGCAACATTGATTAATCATTAGTGTCAATCGATTTTGTAAAGGAAAATCTTATGTAAAATAGTTACATCATGAAATAAACTATGTGGAAGTCACCTGCATCAATAAATCACCTATGTGAGAATTTGTATATCTAGATAAAATGGCTACATGAATTGGATACATGTAGTAATCATCTATGTGATTTGGATATGTGGTGAAATTAGCTACATGGTTCGAAATGGCTATGTAATTCATTCAGATGTGTCAAATTTTGTTACGTGAGAAAAAAGAATATGTTAGGATATTTGAATACATGATTAAAAGTCCTATTTGAATAAATCTTTTATGTGAAAAATAGATATTTGGATCAATTCGACTATGTGAATTTGAATCTATATAATTTTTCTATGTGGCAATCTACATTCCGCTTTGTCATTATGTACATTACTATTTATTACCATTAGTGTGCTTTGAATTAAAATTAATGGTTTCATGATTTCATTAAATGTTTTGTTACCTATTTTTTGGTAAAAATGATTATAAAAATTTGTATGTACCGAGAGAAAAATAAGTACAAGGATAATTTAATGGTCGGAACTATTTTTAGTTTATTTCCAAGAAAATGGTGTGTAGAATTTAAATTCCAACCCTGGAATGTATGTATATTATTTTTTTGATTAAAATAGTACATTTCATGTGTAATCATATGTTTTGAGTAAGAGAATATAGGTAATAATAGATATGTTCGAACTATGTTCTCAGAAAACACTCAAAGCTCTTTTTATGCAACTCTATTTTATAAGAATAAGAAGAAGAAGTATAAGATTTGAATCTATTAGTGTGCAATAAAGATCGTATTTATTTTCCTTCAAAAGAAAATCTTTTATCAACATTATATTCTTATTATCTCTCATGTAAATTCATTCCCTTCTACTAGTTATACCTTAAAGCTGTGAGCCTCATAATTAAACTCTCTATTTAATCTCCCATTTTTATATATAGGTTCCTGGAAAAAAAAAGTTGAAGGATGGTGTTTGTAAATCCATGTTGGAGATCCATTGAAATATCTTAATTTTATACCAAGTTTATATGGCTTTCACTTAGTCTTTTTCTTCTTTGGAAAATGACTAGAATTCCTTGAAAAAATAGAACAGGTTTAGTGAATATCATCACATTCTTGTAGTTCAATATTGGTGGAGTGGACTGGTGGATTTCTATTCCCCTATGCACTATAAATCTTCTATTTCTGATCAATTTTTTTTTCTTTTATAGTTTCTACAGTCTTCTATTAAGAAAATAATGAAATTAATCATATCTTTAAATAGTGTAGTTTTCAAATTCAAGAAAATTTCAAGAACTCAATTCACCCCCCCCCCCCCCCTCCCCAATGTCTCAGCGCAGTCAATCTCCACCCAACAATTAGTATAAAAGGTTATTACTTTTGTGTTATTAGTTTTAAACTTTTTCATCTAATTATTATATTCTAGATGTATTAAATGTATGAAAAAATATAATGCATGTATATGGTAAGAGAAAATTTCTTTAATGGTGAGAACTACGCTTCCTGGAATAGATAGATGTTTATCTATTTGAAGAACCATGGTATTATCTAAAATTTGGGAAGCCATTTTAAATCTCAAAGAATAAAAGAAAACATGGGATTCTAAAACATAAAATATTTATGATCTAAACTTCAAAGAAATGAATGTTATCAAATGCAGAATAGGTTCATAGGAGTTCAATTGAGTTTCACAATATTATATTGCTCATAAAATATGGACTACTATATCCATGGATTATGAAGGTATAAGTAAATTTTGATCTCTTATATATAATATTTTCAACATTAAGTTTGATACTTTCAGAATTATGGGAGGATAAACCATCAACCAACATAATGTAAGACTTAATGAGGTTTTAAATAATTTTGCTTCTTTAGGAAATCTCATTCCTAAACCAGATCAATATTTTAAAATTCATATAATTATTCCACCATGAAGGATTATAATATTAGCTTCTATTAGGAAATAAATAAGGAAAAAATTTAAAAATAAAAGATCTTATTTGAAATTTTATGATTTATGAGGTTGTGATGGAAGATGAATTTGGATAGAATAGATTTGTTATGAAGTAAAATGTTACTTTAAAAGTTTCAACTTCAAAATATGATAAGAAATACAAATAAATAAAATTGGATCTGTCATTAGATAAAGATACTTCAAATAGTTCTACTTTAGATAGTGATATTTCCCACTTTTCTATAAAGTTCATGATGTTTGATAATAAGTGAAGAAATTTTAGAAAACTCTTTAATAAGTAGAATAATCATGAGTGGAATTTTAAATAAGTATGATGCTATGAGTGTAAGAATCATGGACACATCATGTCAACCTTCCCTCAGTTTCAAGATAAAAGGAATCCTGAGAATAATTATTTTAAAAATATTGGTTATAATATGATATCTATTAAATCCATGAGATAAATATGGAGTTCTTCTAAAGATTCTAGTGATGATACGTCATCAAACATAGAATCTTAAATTTCTAATAAAAAGTATAATAAGTTCTTTATGGAACACTCATTTGAGGTATATTATTATTATACTTTTTGGAATTAATCTAAATATAACAAAGAAAATTACTCTTATAAAAATTAAATAAATATTATACCATGCTTGACACCAAATATAAAATCTTGAAAATGAAAAAAACCATTAAAAATAAATATAATAATGTTTTAATTTAAAAAAGGTACTTAAATAAACCCATATATATTTGAAAACTAAGTGAAACATTCAATTGTTTCCTCTTCTAAACATAAAAACAAAATTAAAAGCTTTCAAAAAGAATTTCAAGAGTTTAAATATGTTCCAAGTGTCTTCACAAAATGTAAAAATTACACGAATTAAATTCTTCAAAATAATAAATCTCCCAAAAATAAATTTGGAATATGGAACTAATGGGAAAAACAAAATCTTTATGAAAATTATTTTGGGCCTAGTTATAATAACAAAAACATTTCTAATTTATTTTTTTTCACTCTAGATAATTAATTTAATATGATAATTATTGTATTTTATGAAATGATTAATTTTATATATTTGATCATTATTTTATTTTAAAAAAATCAAGAATTATTAGTGGATTTTATGAATAGAACAAACAGATTTGGTTTCCCAAATGTCTAGTTACTAACATTGCTGGACCAAAGGGAATATGGGTACCAAACCAATTTTTGATTTGATTTATCTTTATTTTGGAATATGTTCAAGAGAATCAATGATAAATGGTATATGGATGGTGGGTGTTCAAGAGATATGAGTTAATAATTCCCTAATCACCACTCATTGTCAAAAATTGATGGCAGTTATGTCACTTTTGGTGACTATGCCAAGAACAAGATTATAGGAGTTGGAATAGTTGGTAATACAAGATCAGTCATCATTAAAAAATTTATTTATTTGGAAGTGTTAAATAAAAATGTGATAATAATTTCACAACTTTTTAATGAAGGTTATTTTCATTATTTTTGTAACAATTCCTATTATATTCTCTAAAAACTCTTAAATTTAAAGCACCTAAAACAGAGAATTTATGTGCTCTATCTCTCGATCTTTTGAGTAGACTATGAGTGAACTATTTAAATACTAAAATAATTGAATCTTGGATTTGGTATAAAAGACTAGGAAATTGTAAATTATATTCATTCTGAAAATAGTCTAAAAGAAATTTAGTTTCAGATCTACCTCAACTGAAATTGAATAAAAAAAACTATGTGATGTATGCCAAATAGGAAATAAACACAACTCATATTTTAACCAAACTAAAAAAGAATATAATTTTATACCCCGAAAACTTATTCTTATATATTTATTGTGTTCCATGTAGAACTATAATACTAAGAGGAAAAAAAATTATATGTTAGTTGATGATTTTCTTGATTTACACGAGTATTATATTTAATTAATAAGATTGAAGTCTTCTCTATGTTTATAAATTTTTCTAAATTAATTCAATAAATTAAAGACACCAACATTAACATTTTAAGAAGTAACTATAGAGGATAATTTAAAACCATAAGTTCAATTACTATTTTTCAAATTATGGCCCCAAGAATACATTTTCCCAAGTAATCATCAACATAATGAAGTTGTTAAAAAGAGGAATATGACCTTGCAAGAAATTTATAGAACAATACTATTTGAATATAACAGTAAAACACATTTTTAGACTAAATATGTAAATACAACATGTAATTTCATCAATAGAGTTCTAATTGGGATAAATTTTTAATAAAACACCCAATGAGCTATGGAATACTATAATTCCAAAATTTAGATACTTTAAAGTGTTTGGATTCATGGTTTATCATTTAAATATAATATATAATCATAGTAAATTTGATATAAAGGATAATGAAGGAATCCCCCCAGGCTACTCTACTACTTCCAGTGCATTTAGAGTTTTCAACAAAATCTCAAGGATTGTTGAATAATCAACTCATGTTAAATTTAATGAAAGTGATCCTTTTGTTCCCATAATGACTCATGTTTTTGAGTCAACAAATTCATTTTAAAACATGATACTTGAACCTCTATTTCATGATAGAATACCTGAGGAGTTAGAATTTTATTTTCTAGGACCAAATCCTAAAAGGATAGATACTACTGAACTAGAAAGTGTGCATCCTAGATAACATAGAACTTTGAAAAACCATCTATTAAAAATTTCTATAGAAATTTTATATAAAGGAATTATGATAAGAATAATTTTATGAAATTTAATTGAATTTATAACCTTTTATATTGACCATAATTTGAATCTATAGTGGAATACTTAGTTGATGAGAGATGGGTTTTGGAAAATCAATAAGAGTTAAACCATTTTAAGGTGAAAAAGTTATGATAATTAGTCAATAGACCCTTTGATTATTGTGTTGTAGGGACAAAAATGTGACCTTATAAATAAACAATATAATTATAGTGTGATCACTATGAAAAAGTTTTGACTTGTTGCTATAGTTTGTAATCAATAAGAAGGTATATATTATAAATATCCATTTATAAATGTGTCCTGGTTAGAATCTGTTAGGACACTTATATCCTATAAATCTCATATGAATTTAAAATTTTATCATATAAAATTTTAATCTACTTTCATAAATGGTTTTCTTATTAAGGAATTTTATGTTGAAAAACCTCCATGTTTTCAAAATCTTCACTTTCCAAATTCAGTTTTAAAAAATACCAAAGATATTTATGGCTAAAAACAAGAACATAGTTCTTGGTTTGAATTTTTAAGTTCATTTATTTTATCAAATTTACTTTCAATAGGATTGAAGATCCTACTTTTTTTAATAAAACTTTATCTTTAAATATTTTTTTAGTTCAGATATATATTGATGATGTGGTTTTATGTTCTATAAATAAAAAATTGTTTAATGAATTTTTATGACTCGTGTAAAAAATAATTTTAAATGAGCATGATCGGGGAGTAAAATATTTTATTTTGGTTTTTCATATATATCAAAAACATTTTAGTTATTTAATAAGTTAAATAAAATAAATAGTACACTTTCTTAAAAGTTTTGGACTCAAAAATGATAATATACATTCAACTCCTATGAATTCTAATGAAAATATTGACTTGGATTAAGCTATAAAACTAGTATACAGCAAGCTATATTGATGAAAAACTGGGAGACTACTAAATTTTACAACTATTAGACCATAAATTATGTTTCTAGTATAATTATGTTTTAGAATACAAGCTAATTATAAGGAATTTCATTTAAAATATTTTGAAATAGTTTTATAATATATAAAAGGAAAAAATTGCTTTACTTTCTCTAAAAACTAATGATTTTAATATGAACTCATATTCAGATGATTAATTTAGTTGTTGTAGACTATATAGGAAGATTACATCTAGAACCAATAATTTTCATAGTAAATCCTCGGTATCCTGGTCCAGTATGAAATAACACAATGTTTCATTATCTTTTTCTAAAGTAGAATAAATTACAACTGGTAGTTTTGTGCACAAGTATTGTCGATGAAACAAACCTTGATGAATTTTGGATTAAATTACAATAAAATTTTAATACAATTTGATGCCACTAAAGCTATCAACATTTCAAATAACTTGATAAATTATTCAAGAATAAATAATATATACTTGAGGAATCATTTCTTGGTAAATCATGATTAAAAATTTTATATTACTCGTGAATTTATCTATTTTGAGAATTAGTTAATAGATATTTTTATTATTCCCTTTAAAAGTGAATGTTTAGATATTATCAAAAGATAATTGGGATTATTTGAATTTAAATAATTTTATTTTACCTTATTTATTTAATTTTTACTCTCCACGTTATTTTATTAACATTCTACTTTAATTATTTATAGAAATATAATTAACTTATTATTCTTTATTATTTAAATTCATTATTTTATGTTTTTTTTACAAAATAAATTAATTTCATTTAGGTCCCATTATTTTTTATTTTATTTTTATTTTAATTTATAATTGACCAAAATCCTAAATTGTATACTAGACACTTTTTTAAATAAGGTTCATAACCATAAAAATTTCGAGATGACCCAAAACCCTTTTCTTCTTCACTTGTGTCCTTTCTCTTAGAAGTCAGCTAATCACTCTTTTCCCTCGCCATCACACTCAATTCCCACTAAAACTAATACTGATCTTCATTACATGGAAAATTCCAAGAGGGAGATGTTGAAATATCTGGTTCTTCTAATAATGTTATGTCAAGTGGTGTTCCATGTAATGCATATTCTATAAAATCCACTAATATGGGTTTGTTGAAGTCTATAGATATTTTCTTTAAGAAATTACTCTGATATCAAGGGTGGGAGTCTGTTTTTTATGATAAAATCTAGGTTTATTTTCTGAGGAAGAAGTGAATGAATTCATGAGGAATTTCTAGTTCCAGTTCAATAAAACAAATAGTGTTATTTATTTGAATGTAAATGGAAAAGTTGTGCTAGTTTCATCAATATTAATGGAAGAAATATTTCATTTTCCTCATTATGGGGAGTTATTATTTAGACAGACTCTGGTTTTCCTGAGTTAGGTATGGCCAACTAATGTTTTCATGTTTCTGTTTGTAACTTTTTCCTTTGGGAAGAATCCAATAAAGGATGTAGAAGTAGAATAGAATGTTCTATGTAAGTTCATTTAGACTGTGATTACCTAGAAAGCCTATTAAATAGAGAAGGTGTTGTTTCAAGATATATAACTCTTAAATTTCCTAATTAATAGTGTCAATATGAATCTTCCGAGGTATATTATGATTTCTATGCATCACTTTTGTAAATGTTAATTAAAGTTGAACTATTACCCTAATGGTAAGATTATCTTCTCAGTTCTAAAGAAGAAGTAGGTGGATCTTAATGAGGGGGAGGTAGTGAAATTACATATAATTTACACTCTTTCTACCATTATTTTAAAGAATATTAAATACTACTTCGACAATACATCCAAATATTTGAAACCTAGTGGATATGAGGCTGCGGCTCAGGGTTAGACATCAAAAACCTCACCACCTAGGGATATAGAACCTACTGAGATGGTGCATATAAAAATGGTTCATGAGATATTTGATATCAAATCAAATTATTAGTTTCTAGTAATCAGAAAATACTCTAAAATACTCATCTCAAAGAAAAGAAATTGAAGTTGTTAAATCTATTGAAGAAGTTCAATATGTTAATATAGTTGTTGGGACAACTGATGTAACTCATTTGGAAAGGCCAATTGAATCTATGACATGTTTTCTAGCTATAATATACATATCTAACACTGAAGGGTAGCACCTTGAAGTTGATCCAAATCTTCCGAGATCAACTTCTGCTGGAGATAGAACTGGAGATGTGATTATGTATACTACTAATCATTCTCATACACCAAATGTTCCATCACATCCTCCTCATGTGCATGATGATCCACCTTATATAAGTAAAATCTATGTCAATTCTAAAATGAAAACCATTTCTTCTCCTATAATTACTAAATTTGATAATCATAGAGGATATTATAATGCGTTAAAGAATGACTTAATATCCTCTAAGGATGAGATCTAAAAACTCACAGAATGTTATATTTCAAAATATTATTTTGACAAGTTGTTTGGGATGATAGAAACATCAAAATATTTGATAAAAAATATTTAGACCATCCCTTTTGTATAAAAAGGTGTTTCTAATATGAGTGAAAAAGATCTTATTGAGCATAAAGTCTAAGTGAGTTGGGCAGAAAAATGTTTATGCTTCCATGTCAGTGTTCAATGTGCATGGAGTGATAGTTTAATCCCAAGGATATGTGATTCAAAATCTTCCCATGGTCTAATATAATGTGTATCAAGATGTTTTGATTCAATGTTTTAAGTCTAAAGTGAAGGAAATATTTCATACTTTGAAGAGTATAGTGGTAAGTCATTTTGAGTTCCTTAATATGTTTCAAATTACTCCCACGTATTCATCATCACCTTCATTGGTTCATAACATTCAAAATAAGGTTGATCATATGATTTATGTGTTTCATTATGTGTCCCCCTAGATTCAATCACTATAGATTGACATGTTCGCACAAGTCTTAATGTAATATTTTAGGAAATATATTTTGGGTGAGCTCTAAGAAACCCATGAAGCTATTAGATATATTAGTGTTGGAACAGAAAAGACCTTGAATGTTGTGGTGGAGTATCTTTATGATTCTATTGGTGGAAACATAAAATATATATTGTAAGTTTCTTAATATTTTTATGGGTGATAACTAGGTTAATTATTCATGTAACTTGAAATAATTATAACATTATAACTTTTATAGAAAAGATTTATGCAGAATTTGAAGGGAAATACTCTAAAGTGGATTCCAATTTATCATAGTCTGAAGAAACTCTATCAATTTCATTTTCTACTACTAGGAATGATATTGTTTCTTAAAATTCTCTCAGAATTATCCATTTAGAGTAACCACATGCCCCTATAGTACTTTATCTAGTTTCAACTAAGCTCATTATAGCTAATGTATTAGATCTAGTGCTTCAACCTCCTTCCAGTTTTGTTAATCATTTATATCATGTGTTGTTAGAGTAGCTAGCCAATATTTAAAATAAGTTTCAATTTATGAATTGATGGTTATTCAGTGGGAAAGGATTTGTCAATTGGATTCTGAAGAAGTTTCATTTAGACCTTCTAGTTACATTATCCATTCCTTAGTATTCTCCTTTTTAGTTCTCCTTAATTTTTTCCCTGGGTAATACTTGAATATTTCAAAGGCATTTGGAACATTGGTATCTCTTCAGTTGCTCAAATACAGAGAAAAAATAAAATTTTATTATATATTTCTTCAATTAAAATATCATAATTTGAATTCATGTGTGTGTGTGTGTGATACTTTTCACTGTCTTATAGAGATAATTAATCTTAGACAAGCTCCTATAGATACAATTAGAGTTACCAGACAAAAATCGATACTATTTTTGATCAAACAAAAATTTATAAGAAAGATCAATCAAAGGTGGATGTGACTTGGCTTCTCAGAAATATAGGAAAAAATTTAAATCATAAAGACCTCGAAAAAATAGATTTTATAGATGGTGTTACTTATAATTTTAGTATTTATACAATAATCTTGAAGGAGTTCTCGAAACCCATGCATGGGATTTAAGAGATAAATCATCAGTTGGATTAGACACTCATGCAACCACTACAATTATTTAATCAGTATTTCTACTAGTTACTGACACTCCTACTACCTATAATGCCTCTCCAACATTAAAAATACCCCTACCCAAACCTCCTTCTTAGTTTGACCCAATCTATATTCTCAGGTCTTCTGAATAGTATTTTATATGTGTATTAATGTGGGTGTGGAGTGAATATAATTTTATAAAAATGATGATAGTTTGTGAAAACCTTATTTATCCATTTATTATGTATTTATTAGATATTTTTTAAATTTATCATTTTTATCCATTTATTTATGTTTTTTTAGATGACTTTCAAGTATATCCATAATTCTCATTCAGTTTCATCACTATATTAATTCACTTTATAACTCTCTGTGCTAAATTAATTGTGTTTTTCACACATTAACCTTAATTTTTAATCGAACCAAAATGGTTATAATTTTAACAAAGGGGAAGAATATTTCATAATGGGGATAATTCCACTAAAGTAAAAGAAGTATCTAATAAAGGGGTTGAATAAAATGATAAAAAAAATTAAAATCAATATATAAATTATATATTTTTCCAAAAAAAATCTTTTTGATATTTTAAATGTTTTGTATTTAATGTATTATGGGTTTTTTATCATCAAAAGGGGGCATATTTTTAGACTCTTATTGTTGTTCTAATATAAACTATGTATTTTAGGTTTTAATGATCTTAAATACCATTCATATGGAAATGGGTTTTTAAGTGTTTTAATCATGTTGTATCGATATTTTATCTTACCCTATTGAAATTTAAAATTTTTGTAATTTTACTGACAGTTTTCTTAATTATGGAAAATTTGACACGTGAAGCATTTGTCTATGTAAAGAAATGGAGACATCAATCAATATACTATTTCAATCACCTTTATGAAGCAAATTCCTACATGAAATGGATAAATCATAAAATTAGCTATGTGGAAGTCATGTATATCTATAAATCGCCTATGAGAGTAGTTATAAATATATATCAAATGTCTATGTGAATTGGTTACATGGATTAATCATCTATGAGATTTGGATATGTAGTGAAATGGTCTACATGGTTCCAAATGGATTTTTAATTCATTTTACTACATTAAATTTGGTTGTTTTTCAAGATTCCTATATGAATAGATTTGGAAACATGAGTGAGAATCCTATATGGATAAATTTTCTATTTGAAAAAATATCTATGTGGATCTATTTGGCAATGTGAATTTAAATCTATGGAATTCTTCTATGTAGTGATCTGAAATTTATTGTGTTGATTTATAACTAACTATTTATAACCATTGGTGTACTTTCATTCGAAATTAAAGCTAAAATGGATTCATTAAATGTTTTATTACCCCTTTTGGTAAAGATTATTATAAAAAGATACAACTATAAAGAGAATAAATAAGTACAAGTATAATTTATTGGACAGTACTACTATAGATGTATTTATAAGAAAATGATTTTTGGAATTTAAATTCCAACACCAAATTTGATATATCTAATGTTTTATGATTAAATGATACTATTTTCATGCATATTAATGTTTTGTGAATAATAGAATACAGTTAGTAACTAAAGAATATGAACTATAAACTTAGAACTATCTCAAATATCTCTATGTGTTTCTCTATTTTATGCAAATAAGAAGAAGAAAAAGATTAAACTATATAGAAAAACTATCAAGATCAACTTTTTTATGCCTTATAATAATCTCCTCATTCTAAATTTTATTCTTATCATCTATCTTGGAGATATTTTCTATTCTGATATTTGTATCTTCAAATTTTGAGCATCATCTATAAACTCTCGATTAATCCTCTTTTTACTATGAAGGTGCCTAGAAACAGAACCTTAATGGATGGTGTTAGTAAATCCATGTTATAGCTTGATTGAAAGATCTTGATATTTTACCATGTTTCACCTACTTGGACTCAATCAAGAAGTTCATGGGGAACGTGTTAGCATTCCACAAAAAATATAATAGGCCTTGAGAAATTTAAAAATATCTTAGAATTGAGTGTTGGTAGAGCAGACTAGGGGATTTTTATTCATGAAACCACTATAAAACTTGGGTGTTTGATCTCTTTTGTATGTGATTGTATTTCTATTTTATTCTTGTGTTAATAAAATATCATAATTAATCATATCTTTAAAGATCATGGTTTTATAATTCAAGAAAGTTTCAGGAACTCAATCACCCCCCCCCCCCTTGGGTCTTGGTGTTGTTAGTCTCCAACCAAAACTTACTAATATAGATAATCTATTTGATTATCCCTAAGGAGCGAGGTATTCTTGAAAATTTATTTCATATCTAGCAATCTTCATGTTCTTGTTAGACCCTTAGATATACCATGTACATATTTATAAAGTGGATATAGCCTTTATGAATATCAAGTAATGTCGTTAAGTCTAAAAAATGCATCATTTGTATTTATAGACTTGATAAATATAGTTTTCCACCTATATCAGGATGCTTATATGGTTTATTTTGTGGATTTTATTTTGGTATATTCTCTTAAAGGACATTATAATTCCAAATTCCTTGATATCATAATGAGTACATTAAGAGAGCATATGTTTATTCTAATATCATAAAATTCCACTTTTATATGGATACAGTTCACTTCATATGTCCCATCATATCAAAATTTGGGGAATTTAAGGATCTAGATTAGGTGAGATCTATTTGTTTCTAGGATCATCCTTGGAACATATTAGATATGAAGAGTTTCTTAGGGTTAGCCACACTACTAGAAAACATCTCTATATCGATGTTTCTTCCAGAAACAATGGCTATAGATCCCACCTACAGCTAAGGTTTTTGGACTCCCATAAATCTAGGTCATTATTCAAAGGTTATATCTATATTTTCATAAAATTATTACTATATTTGGGGTTTATATCCATGGTTCTCTTGGATTGTGACTACTGATTTATCTAGAAAAACAATCTCGTGGGAAGTTTTTGGGTAAAGCTAGAGGAATAGTTTTTTGACAAAAAATGGATATAGGTAATTATTAATTATATATATAAATATTTTTATGAAAATTTTTATATAGGGTCACCATGTAATGGTTATATCCCCAGATTTATGAAACTATGGCCGCAGCCCATACCTATAGCCACAGTTTCATAAAATTGTGGCTATAGGGTCTGAATGTATTGGTTATAGCCAATTTTTCAAAGAACCATGGATATATATTATACCTATATCCATACTTTCAAATAAATTGTGGATATAGGTTCCCAATGTAATGTCTATAGCCATGGATTCATGGAAATGTGGCTATAGGGTCCCCAAGTGAGGGTGGGAAAAAATATTCCCACTAGAAGGGGGGTGGGAAAGACTATTGCCACAGTTTTACTCCTATAGCTAGAGTTCTTGAAAACATATGTTATTTAATATATATATATATATATATATATGAATTAACAATTATCAATATCATAGTGTTTAAGAACCATTGTGTAGGTAGGGGAGGTGTGGGATTTGAATCTAGCCTGTTTCATTTTATTTTAAATTTCTATGTCCACAATTTAAAGAACCAAAGATATATATTCTATTTTCTTGGTGGAAAAATATGGAAATATCCCTTCCAATAATTTATATATCCCTTTTAATGGTGAAAAAAATAGAGTTATATTTCCATGGTAATAAACCATGGAAATAGTATTTTAAACCGTAGCTATAGTCCTTTCCATGGTGGAGGGTTATTGCCACAGTTTTTAAAACTGTGGTAATAGATTTTATTTCCAAAGTGAAAAATCATGGAAATATACATTATAATAATTTCTATATCTTTTCCTTATATCCATTCCAATATGATCTAAAACCTATTTTAACTATGTTTATAAGCTATAGCCATGGTTTGTTTTCCTATAGTCACAGTTTTTTACTATGGTTATAAGTGAAATTTATAGTTTTTCTGGTCACTGTCAGTGTTTAATCCATAACATTTTACACCTTCCAACCCCATAAAATATTTATAAATAATTGCGTAAAATTTTCATGGTCTAAAGATAATGATAAGTCCGTTAGGAGTTGAAAGAAAGGTTGAATTCAGCACTGATCCTAATTTTACCTGATCTTGGAAGAGGTTACACAGTTTATTGTGATGCATTAGGTGATAGTATTGGATAAATTTTGATATAATAGGAATTATTCATAGAATACAGGTCTCTTCAGTTGATTCCTCATGAGTGAAATTACCCGATGCAAGACATTAATTTAGCAGTTTTTGTTCACACTTTATGTTACTGAAAACATTACTTGTTGGGGGAAAGGCTCCTGGAATACATAGACCATAAAAATATTAAATAAATATTTTATCATCATAAATTTAACCTTTGAAGGTGGTGATTGGTTTAATATCTTTATTATTTCTACTTTTATCTTACATACATTCTAGGTAAGGGAAATGCAGCTCCTAAAGCTCTTATCCAAAGAAATCATACTCAAATTTTTCAGGAAGCTAGTAGTGAATTGTAGTTGATGGATCTTCTTTCATAAATGAATATATAAGTTTAGGAGTGTCATAAGAATCATTTTATCATATATTTATTATTGGCCTCATCACTTCTATATCAATTGAAAATGAGGCAGATTTTATATCTTAAAGGCTTAGTCTTGATGGAAAGTGCTTCAGGTGAGGACCCACCACCTAGTTAGTTTATTGGTAAGGATAATATCATGCATATCTATGTGCATGTATTAGTACATAAAGACATGAGAGAAGAGTTAAAGTGAGAATCTAATGCTTCCATGTGGGTATTACATCTCATACTCACTAAGATATACCATTAATTAAGTTGAAAGTATTTGTTTAAAGTGATGAAAAGGGATATTAATGGATTTGTTACTATGTGTTACACTTATTACCAATAGAAAGTGGAACACCAATGACTTTTTGGTATATTACATCAATTACTCATCCTACAGTGGAAAAGGAAGACATAACCTTGGATTTCATTATGGGGTTACCAAATTCTCCTTGAGGAAATGATGTTATGTGGGTAATTGTAGACTGGATGACAAAGGTTTCCTACTTCTTACCCATTTGGGAGACTTTCTTAGTATATTTTTTGGAATAAATTACATTTTAGAGATCAAAATTATTCATGGGATTCCATGTACCATTTTATTAGATAGGGATTCTTGTCTTACTTCACAATTTTGGTCGGGGTCGAATGAGTCTCAGGGTTCACATATACTATTGAATTCCACATATCACCCTTAGACCAATAGTCAGTCTGAGCACACTATACAGGCACATGAGGATATGCTACGTGTATGTGTCTTTGATTTTATAGGATCTTGGGAAAAGAACTTATCTATTTTAGAGTTTTATTATAATAATAATTTTCAAGAAAATAACCAAATTTCTTTGTATAAGGAGATATTGGATAGGCCTTTCCGTTCACCTCTGTATTGGTTAGAGTTAGGGGAGGTAGTGCTACTTGGATAATATCTCATTCAGGAAATGTCAGAGTAGGTATAGAAAATCAAGAAACATATGGTTGTGGATCAGTATAGGAATAATACATATGTCGATCCCCATCACTAACCATTAAATTTTGAGTCAATAGATCAGGTATTCTTGTGAGTATTGACTAGATTAGGTTATCGACTAATTCAGATTCATGGAAAGATATCACCTAGATTTGTAGAGACTTTCAATATCATAAAGTGGTTTGGGATAATAGAATATCGAATAACTCTTCCTCAGTGGTACAACGCTATGCACTATGTCTTCCATATTTTTTAGGTCCTCTATTTTCACTCCAATCAGTCTCATGTTTTCTATCCTGAAGAAGTTATGTTAGATTCTGATTATTCTATTAAAGAGTTTCTAGTTCATATTTTTTATTGTAGTAAGAAGACTCTTAGTGGAAAGATGGTTCCTCTAGTATAGTTTCTATGGAAACATGGTTGTGTACAATAAGATACATGGGAATGAGAGTTTGATATATGTGCTCAATGGTTGAAGTTATTCTTGAATACAACTCAACCACCCTGAGAAGGGAAACTCAGGTACGATTTGTTTTAAGGAGGGGAGGTTGTAAGATCCTACTTTTTCATTGAGGTGACAATCCATTAATTTTTTCCCAAATATTTTTTTTATCTAAATAGAAGTTCCCAAAGTGGTTATAAATATTTTGGGTTCATTTGATATTGTTTTGGGAACAGGAGATCTTATTTTTAAGTGATAGGGTGAGTTCAACAGTTAGCACTAACTATTCCCCTAAAATGTACATCCTTGAGAGGGTGAAACATAATTTTTCAAACTATATAGTAGGAGTTTCACGATCATCCAAATCCTAAAATTCAAGGAAGATTCACCATAAATACTTTGTTAATGTTTTTTATAACCATGTATCTAGAATATCTAGGGTTTGGGATTCAGGATAATTCCTAATGCACAGTTTGAACATGGTTTTTCTAACCGCATGCATGAACCGTGTGAAGTGTGTGCACATAGAAAATAGGTGTGAATGGTTGATGCATAGTTTTGAGAACCCTGTGTTCAAACCATGATCCCTGTTAAATATCCTATAAATTACATTTTCCTCCTTCATTATTTAAAATATAAACTTTGCATTCCTCTTCCACGTTTTCATAGTGAATTGCATGGGATCTCTTTTCATTTACTTCTTCAAGGTTTTGTTTAATCTTTTTCATCTAAACTCTGATTCAATTCTCATTTGTCTATTTGGATCCCCATTAGTAATTCTAGCACTCTTCCTGTTTTCTTTCATAGTTTTATCATCCATCATCAGTGTTATCTCCATGTGAGAAAATACGCCCCATTTTCATGGTCTTTTTCTTATTTGATGTTTTCCCTCATTCAATCCCATATATGAGGCGAATACTAAATGATGATCTAGACACAAGGAAAAGGTATGTGGTCTAGTACTTTTCCCAAAAAAATCTATTGATTATACTTTTCCATTTTTTTGCTGCATGTCGGACCTTCCGCACATAACTCCTAAAATGTGTACCCTTTAAATTAATTTTCAAAACCTAGACTTAAATATTCTATGATACCCTTTTTAACCCTTTGAGATTGAATATATCAACTTGAGACACACCTTAGGGTGTGTTAGTTTAATTTCCCCTGACAAATGTTCTTTCCATCAACCAAAATGCCCGTAAGGTGTGTTTGGTTTGACACTTATACAAAGGAATGACCAAATTGAATTAAATGAATTGTAATATGATATGTTTACTTTATTTTGAAATTTTAATCAATTTTAAATGAAATTAATAATGGGATGAAATTTTTAAATGAGATGTATATTTCACTTTTATTATTATTTATTACTAAATATATTGTTGGAAACTGTTACGAGCCATGATATCACTGTTAAAGGTGTGTACTTCCTTTAGTAAGACTTGGATTTCCAAGCTAGAATGCCATGGGTGAACTCATAGGATGACATTCGATTCATTTATGTGACCGCTTATTGAGATACCAAACTTATTATTGGTCAATATCTTATAAAAGTGAATTTCTTTGCTAAACACCAATAATTCACATGGATACTCCCAAAATTAGAGTTCCTTTAATCATCTCCATAGATTCAAATTAATGTCCCCGAACACAAACCACCTTGTATCATCTCCTTGGTCTCTAATCAATTTTATCCTAATATTACCTAGAACTTTTCCATAAGAATAGTTATAAGATTTTAGGGTGAAATGACAACGTCTCATCCATTGGATTATAATCAAACACCATAGATTAATATCTTGGTTGATCATTATGAGTGGGATTGAACTTCCAAGGTCATGGATTACATGGGTTGTCCTTGGAAACCTAATGATTATTATACAAGGTTTCATTTTATATATTCCTTAGGTCTTAGGTCTAATTAAAATGGTCATATGATCTAAGAAATCTAGATTATGCCCAATAAAATAGGCTCAACTAAGTATAGCATGAGGAACCAAAGATTGACATGGTTTATATTTATATTTCTGAATTTACATTTATTATACCTACACACTATTATATTTTATATTCACATTCTATATTTTAATTAGAAACTATTCATGTTGGCATATTGAGTTTTACTCATTCCCTATTCAGGCCACCATTTGGCACTCTAGAAGATTACTTGGATACATGTAAGGATTAAGAAAATTAACCAACTATAGACACTTTATTTTCCTTATATAGGGGCTTAGGAGTAGATAACTGATCCAGTTCATGGGATGATCATATAGATAGTTGTTTTCTGTAATTTTTTTGTTTTCTATATACGGGTACTAAATTATATTATTATTACCATGTATTCTTTTTTAAAATATTTAATATCATGACATCATCTATATATGATCCTATTATTATTAATGTCTATTTATTATTATTATTATTATTGTTATTATATTTCATTACTTTTCCCTCTATTGGTTTATTTATTATTATTATTATTATCATTGTGGTTCACTATGATAAATAGGGTATAGTATCCATATTTTACCACCATAGACCCTCGTATATTCTTAGTAAGCTCTGGTGTATGGGGAGGTGCACTTGAGAACATGTGGCCCTTAGGTCTTGTTCCTCATGAGTTAAATAAGCTTAGGATGTTATAATTACCATTTATTTTCAATGCATCATCATTACTAAAACTTATAGTTCCATTAACGTTTTCTTTCAAATTTTTAAATAGGTTGGAATTTCTAGTCATGTGGAATGAGAACCCACAATCACGGATCCATGTTATATTATTCATGGAATCCTTGACAGAAACCTTGATAGTATTATCTTTTAATTTCCTCATTTCCTCCCCCCATGTGAGATTAATTAGTGTCATGGGTTCTCTCTCTAGTTTAATTATCTCATGGGAAGAGTTATGACATTCATCTTCCTCTTCCAAGATAGAGTGCCTATTATTTAGAGGGATATACTGAGTTTTTTTCTTTAATTGTCAAGGTACTTTTATATTCAACATTATTGGTTCCTCTTTTCCTATAAACACCATATTCATTCCCTAAATTAGAGTATTTGAAAAAATAACCACAAAAGCAATTATCCATTCAAAATGTGGAATATAGACACATTCTTCATAGTTTATTATCAAGATCTTCTCCATCCAGGTATCTTATTGCATCTAGTTAATATGATATTATGTGACCAAAAAATCCACAAAACTATAACTTTTTTAGTGGAAAAATTTTTTTGATCCATCTATCCTCATATCATCTACACTATAGTAGTTTTCAATTAATCACTCTCTTTTGGGAGTCTACATATTCTATTATTTTTTTTCATTATTTCACATAGTTAATTCATTAGATATTGGGGATGTAATCTCATATCCAATAATATTTAACCCAATAATTCATCTATTTGGTATTCCTTGTTTTTTTAACACTATTTGATGATTTCTTGACCTTTTTATGAGTTTTTCATTGGATAAACATCTAGTCTATAATTTATTATTTCTCTCAAATGTATTGATTTTTATTTTAAGTTTTCTATTTAAGGTTACTATTTCCTCCATAGTTCTAATCCTAATTTTTGATTCCTTATGAAATATGTTTATATCTTCAATATCTTTGACTTTCTCCTTTATCTTCAATTTATGGTCAATAAATTCCCCAATACAATAATGGACTGATTTTTGTTCCTCTGTTACTTCATAAAGTCGATATATTTCATCTTTAAATGGTATATATATTCATAGGAATATTTCAGAAAATCATCCATTCGAATATTTTTCATTTTTAAAATATCAAGCTCACTAAGATCTCCTTCTAACTCCATCTTAATGTTTGAAACTCCCTTAGGTCCATCATCTTTCTTCTCCTCAAACATAATTTTTTTTACTATTTACATAAAGGAATCTTTTTCATATAATATAATTTCTTCATACACTCCTTATATGTGATCCTTATCACTTTATTCAGTCTTTATTATAGGAGTCATCCATTAGAAAATCATTATAGAAGAACTTACTTCTTTGAGATTTCTTCGATGAGTAAATCTATATATTTGGATTTTGAAATATTAGTTTCTTATTCCTAACTATCAAAACTCCTAGGATAATTAATATTAATCTGTCCCAAGTTTCCACATAGAAAACAGGTAAGGGTGGATTACCTTCAAACTTTTTTTTCTCCTTTTGAATTTTTTTAATGGAGAGAGATAAATTCATCATTAATGTCTTCTCATTTCTCTACTTCATCATTAATAGTTAGTTTTATGATAACGTTTAATATTATTTCTTTACTTGATGGTTTTATTGTTATTTAGTCAATTATTATCATTTAATAATCCATAAGAAAACTATAACACCTCATGATTTTGTAAAATATATTTTTTCAAATTAATTTAAACATTTCTATATTTATAATTTCATGCAACACCGAATATAGATTTTATTGTATGAAATAATTAAGTATGGTTTGCATTTTATGAAACACCAAGTTAATATTATGCTATAAAAAACAACTAGATTAGATTTTGATATAGGAAAAACTATTTTTTGATCATGTTACATGCAATTCTAAGTTCCTTCGATAGATTTTGCTCCACGCAAGACCTAGTTTTACCAGACTACAATATAATATTAATATTATTACTAAATTATTATTATAGATGTCTCTTAGACATTGGAATGGAGATTATAAATATGATTAATTTAATTATGAAAATATGGTTTATACATGTATATAATAATAATGACTCTATAACCAATTAACTAGAAATGAAAATAAAATCCTTTTATAAATATAGAAAATCTTTTACTAAAAAACTATATATGTGATGTCAAAAATATTTTACCTCAATAAATTAATTAAACAACTTTTGATAAATTATTTTAATGTAAAATATATTTATATTATATTGAATCAACTATTTTTCATTGAAATTAGGTTTTTTAGAAAAGATAAAAGAATAAATCCAATTTTATGCATAAAGATATGTATTTTTCTAAAATGTAATTTTACCGCCTTTTAATGGAGAACCCATTTTAAATGTAATTTTTGATACTTCTATAATTTTTATTAGAAAAAATAAACTTTATTTTTTATATAAGAATATAAAAATTTACATTGGGTTATTTTTTGTATTTTTTGAGAATTTCATTTTTTGATGAATAGTGAAAAACACTAAATTTTAATTGAAAATGGTTTTTTATCTAATTTAATTATATAGTTAAATTATATTTTGAATTTTTTTTAAAGTTAATTTAGATAAATTTAACATCAATTAGACCAATTTATGTCATTATAATAAATTCCACATTGACATTGGATATAAAAACAAATCAAACTTTGGAACATTTTTCACATTAAAAAAATCGTTGTTTTATCTCGTCTGTGAGATTAATTTTAAATTAATTTATGCTAATTATGTGATTAGAATTTAGAAAATTTGTTCTGTATTTTGAATTTTTATAATATATAATTTATAATAATTTAAACTTTTTTTACCAAAAATAATGGTGAAAGTAATTAAAATAAATTACAGCGATTAAGGTAAAAAAAATATTACTTAGTGGTTAAACTTTAATTTAAGGGGCCAAATAACCTATACAAATGCAAAAACAAATTCAAGAAATATTTCAACAAAATACTATATTTTATAAAAAATGAACAATTATTTAAGGCACTTGATGTAAGTGAGACCTCTCAATTGTGTATACCTTTTTATATTTACAAGAATGTCACTCCTCCTGCACTATAAAAAGGCAATCACTACCCCCCCCCCCACACTTCATCACATATATAAAAACATTTTTATCATCAAAAAACTTATCAAATAAGCTCAAAAATTTACCTTATCATCCTATAACACCCACTTTGGGAAGAAACAAAACCAAGTTAGTCATTTGGTGCAAACCAAAATGAATTTCCTAAAGAAGAGGTAACATCCTTCAAGAAGAACTTTTGTTTTATTTTCTTTATCCACCCCATTAATTAATCTTATTTAATTCTTATAAAATAACATCATTATCCTAAATATACTTATATTTTTTTATTTTATGTTTTATACCTACACTAACACACACATCCATCAAATGGGATATGAAATCATCTTTCTTGTGTATGTCGGACTACCACCATGAAAACTGATGTTGTTCATTCTTCCATTACCACCTATCATGGTTGGAAATAATGATGTAATTTATATTTTTTATATAATATATATAATTATTATTTTTTCATTATACTTATATAATTATTATATAACACATAACTTCATGCTTTCCATTTTTTGGGAATATGATAACTTTGTTTATGGACATATAGACTACCGCCTCCTCAAAAGCAATGTGATTCATTCCCATACTACATCGAATGTATTAAGGATAAAATTAGTAAAATAATATTATATATATGATGTAAATGTTATAATTTAATGATAATATATATATATATATCTCTCATTTACTTTCTTTTTTTCAAAATGATAAGAACATGGAAACATCATTCATATGTACGTACGACCTACCATCTCCTTGAAAGGTTTATTCCATTTCATATTTATATATTTTATAGATTATTATAAATACTTATATAATGAATATATATGATATTTATATCATTTTTGGCATTATATAAAGAAGTAGATATTTATTTATGTAATAAAATCAAGAATAACAAAGTCAAAACATATATGAAAAACAATGTGTTTATTACCCAAAACATAACATTAACATGTAGTTGTTAATAAATGGGTAATATAAATTCATATTAAAATTATATATGATATGATATATAATAATGTGATTATTTTTAATATTTATAAAAAAAATTATATTTATTATACATGAGGTTTGAACGTGTTCACGGAATTTCAAGACTTAATATAAGTGTTTTCTCATCTCACTTTTATTTATGTGAGATATATGTTATATTCACCAATTATTCTTGTTTTGTAGTTTATCTAATAACCTATTACATATTATATCATGAATTTAATTTATTTAATGATATTAAAATTTTTAATATATTTTATTCTTTATTTGGTATCAAGATTCAAATGTTACTCATGAAGTAAGGGGATTTCTACTCTCATTTTATTTCTGTGAGACTTATGTCATATTCACCACTTATTTCTTTTGTGTGGTTTATATAATTCCAATTAATTTATTCTATTATTATTATCCTTAAATTTATGTGTATTTACATATCCATTTTATGATCTATCATTCATGGGTTTTATGGTTCAAAAGTTAACGAATCGGGAAAGTAATTTTGTCTTAATTTTTTTCCTTTGATATATATGTCATGTTATGCACCTATGTTCTTATATGAGGTGTATATACTGAACATTGAAATATTATATCATGAATATCCTGATTTTCTTGACATTTTAAGCTTCATTTAATGTTATTATTTCATGGGTTTATGAATCAAATTTACCAAAGTAGTAACAGTTTATTGTTTCAATCTAACCATTTATCGGGATTGTTTATGATTATACATCCATTGCTGAAATATTATGTTCCATATCTCAATAAATATCATGAATTTTCTTATCCTCTAGTGATGAATGATACCTTCAAGTAATGGTACCATTTTTTCACTCTTCAGTAATTAAGATAATTAAGAAAGTATTTTTAAGAAAATCTGACTTTATCTCTTTGTTTTATCAGAAATATGTGTTCTTTAAAAACCATGTTTTCAAAAAATATTTTTAAAAAAAAATTATAATAATATCCTATGATATCTTAAAATTTAATATTCTTGTTGTTTTCTAATTGAGGCACTTTTCTAAACTTTTATCAATGCAGAGGGAATGTTCAGAATGTACGGATTTATCCACCACCATGGACATCATTTCTTTGAAGCTTCTATTATAAGTTTTCAATGTTATTTTCAAATAAAAAGGTTTTAATAATGGTTTTTTGTTTAAAAATTGTTTTAAATGATTTAAAATATTCCTTTATATGTTTTAAAAGTTTATTTTTTAAAAAAAGGGATTTCAATGGTTTCAAATATTCTTTTATCAGTTTTCAAATTTTTTTTATAGAAAAGGGTATTCAAAATGTTATATGTTTTAAAAATTAGTTTTTAAAGGGGGTGGATATTTTCCTCAATAAATTCATTAATTTTTTTTAATTCTAACTTTATATGTTTTAAAAGTGTTTTTAAAAGGAAATTATTTTGAAAGTATTTTATGTTTTAGAAATTGATTTTTAAATAAAGGTTATTTCCCTTAAGAAATTATCCAAGTGATCTTTCAAAATCCCCCCTTATCTAAGATGAAAATTTTTTATATAATTTATGCTTTGTATGGGATATTCTCAAAGTAAAACATTCTTATTCTTTACTTTAATGTTTTATATTTAGGATAACAAGTTTTTATGACACTTTTTTCCCTTCTATTGGTTATACCATTATAAAATAATTATGAAACTCAATTCCTTTCATGGGTTATATTATAATTAAATTATTATTAAATCTGCCTATTTTTCATAGGCTATGATAGGTTGAAGTGTTTATAATACCCATTTCATTTCATGGGTTATGATGTTATGAATGTTTGTGAACTTTTATCACACATATATATGATTTTATTATGTGATGGGTGGGACCTATATCTCCTTCCAATGAATTGGGGGTAAATAGATGAATCATGAGTATATATGTTATGCATGAACCTAATTAAATGTTCACAATGTTATGAGTGAGACTTATTACATGTTCAAAATTTTATGTTTGAACCTAGTTATATATTCACAATGTTAGGCATGAACCAGATTACATGTTCATAATGTTCTTCTTGAACATGATTACATGTTCCCAATGATTTGTGTGAACCAGATTACAAGTTCAAAATTTTATTCATGAACCTAATTACTTGTTAAAAATTTTATTCATGGACCTGGTTTCATGTCCATAAGTTTATGCATGAACCTGATTTCATGTTCACAAAGTTGTATGTAAACCAGATTATATGTTCACAATGTTAGGCATGAACCTGATTGCATGTTCCAAATGTTATTCATGAACCTGATTACATGTTGAAAATGTTTTGTGTGAACTATATTACATGTTTAAAATGTTATAAGTGGACCTGGTTGCATGTCCATAAGTTTATGTGAGGGCCTAATTTCATGTCCAAAACCTAATGAGTGAACCTGTTTCTATTTACACATGTTCATAATGTCATAAATTGATGTGTTAGACAAAAGTCTGTATATTATGAAAATATTATACTCTCGTGACTCATTTTCTTTGATTTTATTACGATTCATTTTTTATAAACTGCCAATATTTATTCCATGATTCATCTTTATGACATTTGATATGTAGGGTATGATATTCTACGAATATGATCATGTTCACATACCCATGTTATAATGTTATGCTTACATATCTCCCTTTTTTACCCTTATTAAGCATCTGAAATCTTTACTTTATTATATTTCCTTTCCCAAAGTTATGATTAAATGTTTTATGTATAAGTACTAAAGGGGAAGATCTTTAAAAGAGATGTTGAAGATCTTTTGTCAATATGGAATATTATGATTCCCAGTTTCCAAAGGCACTAAACTGTTATAGTCCTTAGGCATGTATTTTTGTAATGTTTTTAATATTTTTATAAAATGATTGAATATTCGTGTATGTTAAGCTTGTGTCACTATATTTGGTACAAAGGGAAGGTTTATACAAACGTTGGAAACTAGAATGAGAAAATTTTAGTGATATACCTAGGGATATTTTTAAGGATATATCATGGGATGTCTCAAAGTACAATCCTAATGTGTCATAGATTTAAAATAAGGTTTCATAAGTTAGACTTCCTATAGGTGATTTTCATGATTTTGATGTTTTTTTCTATGATAAGTGTCGTTCACACTATGCTTTATGGTTTTAGTCAATAGTGGGAACCAGAAGGAACTAGGTTAACATTGAATGTTTCGGATGTGGAAAGTATAGGATTTATACAAATCTAGGACCTAAGTGAAAATCTCATAAATATGATCAGGAGGGTTGTACGATTATTGGTTATACTGCTTAGGATAAAGAGACTGCAAATGACATGTGAAAGGTATGGGATGTTCTAACTATATTTTTTACATTAAACGTAAGTATCATGACTATATTGAGGTTAAGGAACCTTAAGACATGATTCATAATTTGCATTCTAGGAAAGGGGTATTAAGTAATAAGATGATGAGGCCTGAGTAATGGTTTAAGAATAAAGTTGTATGATTAAAGTTTGTATATTTTGGAATTCAAAGATTATGTTCTACAAATCATGAAATATATAATTATTTTCAGTATATGTTTTTCATTAAGTATTTAAAATGATATGTTTAATGGTAAAGAAGACTTATGAAAGAGATTTAATAGAAATGTGATATTTTGATTAAGGGAATTTAACCCTTAAAGTGTTCATGAAGATGAGAAAATGATCATTAGTATGGATAAATAGATGATGATATGGATAAAGTAATTTGAATAGTATTTATGATGTCAGAACTGATAAATGATTTTTTTTAAAAAGTGGATTATTCTATCATTAATGAAGTTTATATCATTTTTTATATTTAAGGAATATATCCTATAATATTTGGAATAAGAAAGAATGTATGTATTTAATATGGTTTTATGGTAATTCATTTTATTACCGTGTTTTGAGAGAATACATGATTAAGGTATTCACATGTTTGGAATATGAAAAAAAAGAGCTACATTATGATATATAGGGGGCAATGTTAAGATGATTTAGTGACATTCTTTCTAAATCTTTGGATTTTCATCTTTCAGAAGGGTTACAAGGTTGTACAATTATAGAATTATTTAAGTTAAACATTGTATGATGTTTTAGAGATTATCTCACTATATGAGGATTTATTCTCATCATATAACAAATTATAACCATTTTTCTATGATAATAACTAAATACAAATGGAATGAATTTCATTCTACATATGGATCTTATAATTCATTAGTTATTAAGGTATAAACAATTATCCTTAATTTATAGAGTAAGAGATGACTGTTCAAGACACAACAAAAGGGTGATATTGTGCTAAAATCAAGTAACTATATATTCTCATGAAAATTCTTAAAATTTTAGAAAAATTTCTTGAAATAAAATATTTTCATGTTATCATAATTTTTTTATGATATCAATGACCCTTTTCAAGCCGAATTTGGTTATGGATTTGTGACCATTAACTTCCTCTTAATCATGTTCTCTATCACTCACCATCAGAACTTGATAGTTATATTTCTCTTATATTTCTATGTTTTCATTTTTCGCCTATGTTCTCCTATGTGGAAACCTAATTATGCATTACTTTGGGTAACTGTTATGTTTCTAATGTTCCCTTTTTAAATAAATTTTTCCTATTCAATTTTATAATGTTGGTTTATATGAAAGGAACATTCTATTACTAAACCATTGATAACGTAAAAAAATTTAGAGGGAGAAATTCATTTTAATAGGGGTATAATGTAACACCATGAGATTTTGTGTAATACTTTTTTAATTAATTTAAACTCTTCAATATTTTCATTTCATGCAACACGAAATATATATATTTTGTTATATGAAATAACTATGTTTGGTTTGTGATGCACACCACACCAAGTAAATCATTCGCTACAAGAAACACTTAGATTATCCTTCGGTACATGAAAAACTATATTTGAATCGTGTTACACACAATTTCTAGTTCCATCGATATCTTGCATCACACGCAAGACTTAGTTTTACAAAACTATAATGTACTATTAATATTATTATTAAAATATTATTACAGTTGTCACCTAGCCATTGGAATGGATATAATGAATAATATTAATTTAATTATAAAAATTTGGTTTACGCAAGTATATAAGATGAAATATTTTGTGACCAATTACTAGAAATGAAAATAAAACCCTTTTGTAAAACTGGTTAAACTTTTGTGGAAAAATATATTTATTCAATCAAACATGTTTTATCTCAATAAATTAATTAAACCACTTTGGAAAAATGATTTCAATGAAATATATGTATTTTTTTTGTATTCAATAAATTATTTAATGTTTATCTTATGTTTTTTTATATAAGAGATAATAATGAAACCAATTTTAAATAAAAATATATTTTTTTCTAAAAGGTAATTTTTCAACCTATTATTGGAGAACCCATTTAAAATATAACTTTTTATGCTTTAATATATTTTTCTTGAAAAAATAAACATTATTTTTTAAATATTAATATAAAAATTTACTTTGGGTGATTTTTTGGTACTTTTATGAGAAGTTTCATTTTTTATTGAATTATAAAAAATACTGAATTTCAATTGAAAATTGTGTTTTCATATAATTTAATTATATATATAATTTATATTTTGAATTATATTTGACGTTATTTCAGATACATTTTTCATCAATTATTATAATTTAGATCATTAGAGTCAATTTAACATTTAAATTGGAAATAAAAACAATTCCAATTTTTGAATATTATTCACATCAAAAAAACCTAATGTTTTGTTTCGTCTATGAGATTAAATTTAAATTGATTTCTTCCATTTATGTGATTATAATTTATACAAAAATAATTCAATATTTTTAATAAGAATAATTTATAATTTCTAATAAGTTAAACATAGTTTTTTACAAAAAAAATAGTGAATGTAATTAAAATTAAGTAAACTGATTAACGTAAAAACAAGATTACTTAGTGGTTAAAATTTAGTTTAAGGACAAAATGACCTAGAAACATGTCCAAAATAAATGTTATGTAAATATTTATACCAATTACCATATTTTATAAAAAATATTAAATTATTTTAGGTACATTATATAAGGGAGACCTCTCAATAGTGTTTACCTTTTATATTTACAAGAATGTCACTCATCTTCCTCTATAAAAGGGCACTCACACCCTCAATTATTCACACCTATAAAACCCTTTGCCTCAACCAAAACCTTCCCAAATAAACTTCAAAATTACCCCAACTCATTCTAGAAACCTCAATTTTATCATAAATCAAACCAAGGTAGTCCTTTGGTGTAAACCAAAGAGAATTTCCCATAGAAGTGGTAACATCCTTTAACATGCATTTTTTTTATTCCCTTCATCCAAAAACTCAATTATTATTACATTTTTATATAATAAAATAAATATCGTAAATATACTGATATTGAATTCTGTTAAGGGCTCTACCTACACTCACACACATTTCCATTAAATGGGATACATAATCATTGTTCATATGTATGGTTAACTACCACCTTACGAATCGATGTTGTTCATTCTTCCATTTCCACCTCTCAAGGTGGGAAATAATTAAAGAAATTATATTTTTTATATGATATAATTTTTTATTAGGTATTTATACTTATTTAATTATTATAAAACACGCACCTTTATTTTTTCTATTTTATGGGAATACAATAACTTCTTTTGTGGACGTGTGGACTAACGCCTCCTCAAAGCAATGTCATTTGTTCACACTCTACTTGGAATATATTAAGGATGTTTTTAGAAAATTTATATGATATATATGACATAATAATTATACTTTAATTTAATATATATATTTCATTTTCATTCTTTCTTTGAAAATTACAAGAAAACAGAAACAACTTTCATTTGTATGTATGTCCTATCGTCTCCATGAATGATGTATTCCATTTCATGTTTATATATTTTTTAGATCATTATAAATAATTATATAATGAATATATATGATATTTATATCCTATTTTATAATATAGAGAGAATTGAATAGTGATCTAAGTAATATGATCAAGAATAACAAAGTCAAAACATATACAAAAAACAAAGCGGTAATTAACTAAAACATAACATTAAAATGGAATTGTTGATAAACGGGTCATATAAATCATAATAAAATCAAATATGTCATGATATATAATAATATGGATATGTGTGATATTTATAATAAATTTATATTTATTATACATGAGGTTTCAATTTGTATGAATAAATTCAATAATTAAGGTATGGGTTTTTTCTTCTCACTTTTATTTTTATGAGATATATTCTATATTCACCATGTATTATTGTTTTGGGAAGTATATATTGACCTATTAAATGTTATATCTTGAATTTAATTTTTTATGATTTTCAATTTTTAATTGATGTTTTCATCTCAGATGAATCGTGATTCAGAAGTTACCCATGTAGTAAGGGGATTCGTAGTCTCACTTTTATTTCGGTCAGACTTATTCTATACTCACCAATTTTTTATTTTGTGTGGTGTATGTAATTCATATGAATGTATTATATTATTATTACCCTAAAATTTATGGTTGTTTACAAATCCATTTTATGAAATCTCTTTCTTGGGATTTATGGTTAAATATTTAACAAATTGGTAAAGTAATTTTGTCTCAATTTCCTTTCTTTGAGATATATCTCATGTTATGAAGCTATGTTCTTCTATGAGGTGAATATAATTCTTTTTGATATATTATATCATGAATGTTATTATATTAATGATATGTTAATATTCATGTAATGTTATTATTTTATGTTTATTATGATTCAAAGTTACCAAAGTGGTAACGGTTTATTACTACAATCTCATCATTTATCGGGGTTGTTTATGATTATGCTTCGATTGATGAAATATAATGATCCATATATCAATAATTATAATTTATTTTCTTATCCTATAGATTTTAATGATATATTCAAGTAATGGAACCATTTTTTCAATCTTTTTTACTTAATGTAATTATGATTTTTTTTAATAAATTCCAACTTTATCTCACTCTTCAATAAGAAATATTTGTTCTTTAAAAACCATGTTTTCTAAAATATAATTTCTAAAAAATGTTTTCAAAAATGTTCTAATATTCTCCTATAATATTTAAAATACATTTTCACCCATTTTCCCTTTTTTACAAATTTATTTTTAAAAATGAATCATCTTTTCATTTTTCAGTCAAGGAGCTTATCTAAACATTTTATGACATGGAAGGAATATTAGGAATGTATGGATTAATCCACTATCATGACTATCATTTAATTAAAGCTTATTTTATAGGTTTTCAATTTTATTTTTAAATAAAATGGTTTTTAAAAAAATTATGTTTCAAAATTGTTTTAAATAATTTTAAAATCATCAATTATATATTTTCAAAATGTTATTTTCAAAGAAAAAATATTTCCGTTATTTCAATGATTCTTTTATAATTTTTCAAAGATGTTTTCAAAGAAAATAGATTTAATGAAATTTTCTATTTTAAAAATATTTTTTCAAATGGTAAATGATATTTCTCTCAAGAGATGTTTTAAATAATTTTAAAATCTTACTTTATAATTTTTAAAGTGGTTTTAAAAGGAAATCATTTTAAAAATAATTTATGTTTTAAATTTTTATTTTTAATGAAGGGTTTTCCCTTAAGAAATACTCAATGTGGTATTTAAAAATACCCCTCCATATATGATGACATATTTTGATATATTTTATGCATTATTGAGGATATAATATAAGGATACCATTCTTATTATTTCATTGAATGGTTTATGTTTATGATGAAAATTTTCTTATGACAAGTGTCTCTCTTCCATAGGTTATACCTTCTTAAAATTATAATTAAACTCACTTACTTTCATAGCTTATTATATAAATAAATGATTTAGAAACTTGTCTATTTTCTATAAGTTATTATAGTATTAAGTGTTTATAATAACCATTTAATTTCATGTGTTATGATATTATGAATATTTGTGAACTTTTGAAATACATATGTATGGGTTCATTATGTGATGGGAAGGACCCTTATTTCTCTCTAATGAATTTGGTATCAATGGATGACTCATGAGTGTATATTGTATATGTGAACCTGATTATATGTTCACAATGTTAGGAGTGAACCTTATTACATGTTCACAGTGTTATTTATAAACCTACTTAGATGTTCACAATGTTATGTGTGAACCTAATTACATGTTCATAATGTTATGTGTGAACTTAATTATATGTTCACAATGATATGTGTGAACCTGATTACATGTTCACAATGTTATGTGTGAACTTGATTACATGTTCAAAATGATATGCATGGAACTAGTTTCATGTCTATAAGTGTATGCATGAAATAGATTACATGTTCACAATGTTATGCATAATCCTGATTACATGTTCACCATGTTCTTCATGAACCATATTACATGTTAAAAATGTTATGCGTGAACTTTATTACATGTTCACAATGTTATGTGTGAGCCTGATTACATGTTCATAATTTTTTAGGTGGACCTGGTTTCGTGTCTATAAGTTTATGTGGGGCCTTATTTTATGTCCTAAACCTAATGAGTGAACCTGTTTCTATTTTCACATATTCAAAATGTTATAATTTGATGTTTATTCCACAAGTCTATATCTTTTGAAAATTTTATTCTCTCATGACTCATGTTCTTTGATTTCCTTATGATTCATGTCTTATTAACTACCAATCTTTATTCCATGATGCATGTTTATGATCTTTGATATGAAAGGTATGATCTTATAAGAATATGATCATGTTCTCATCCCATTATTCTCATGTTATGCTTACTTATATCCCTTGTTTACACTTATTGAGAACCTGATCTCAAACTTTTATTATGTTTCCTTTCCAAAGGTTATGATGAAAGGTTTTTAGTAGGAGTAATAAAGGGGGTGATATTTAAGGTATATTTTGAAGATCTTTCACCAAAATGAAATATTATGTTTCCAAATCTCTAAAGACACTACTATTCTAGTCCTTAGGTATGTATTTTTGTAATTTTATTAATAATAATATAAAATGGTGGAATATTTTTGTATATTAAGCCTTTGTTTCTATAAGAACTATGTATATCATCAAGATAATTCTCAAATAGATTTATTTATTCCATTGAAAACACATTTGAATTGAAGTAGGGTGGAATAATTCTTAATATTTCCTTCATAATTGTTACATATTGTAGAATATTTCCAATACCTCTGATGGATCCAAAAACATCATTGATTCAATTAAATAAGTCATCCACACTTTCATCAGAGTACATTTTCGAGTAATTCAACATATTATTCATCACTAGAAGTTCTTTTTCATTCACGATTTCCTCCCTTTAAATATACAATCCAATTTGACCCAAATAGATTTTGTAATAGAGAAACCCATCACCTTTATATAAATATAATCGGATAAAGCACTAGCCATAGAATTATTTTTCATTACATCTATATAAAAAATATTTTTTCCTCCTTTGGTTATAGATAATTTTAAAGAATCACTAACTTTAATGCCTTCCATTATTATAGTGAAACTTATAAACCAATATATCTAAGATGGTATCCCATAATTTTTCTATATTTTAAAATTTCAACTATCAAAATAACTAATTATTCTAGTATTTATAGGATTTTCTATGATGAATGATTCTTGAGAATAGATTTATATATAAAAACTTTAGCTCTGATATCAATTGTTTCATCCAAATCTTAATACACCTTAAGTGGGGAGGGTTGAATAAGGTTGTGATGCCCTTTTTCACTTTTTGGATCATGATCACATGTTAAAAATATTAGTTTGAACCGATCATTAGTTCATGCATACATAAAACTATAGATATATAAAAAGAAAATAGTGATTGTATATATTTTACTTGGTTCTCCCAAAAGAGCTAGTCCAATGATAATACATAAAATTTGTGTCGATGTGAAAAGGTTACAAGACTCTTCAATAGGGTTTTTATATGGATTTGATAATGGATCGCTTTCAATTATAGTTTCAATGCCTCTTATTGTTCTCTCTTTTACTATTCAAGCCAAGTAAGTTCAAATTATATATAACTCATAGGTTTCTTACAATAATGTTTATAACTAAACACCAAAAAATCAAGGGTATCTATGCTCTACTAATTCTTATTATCCTTACTATTTAAAGCCTAGATCTATGGAATATTCCATTGAGTTTCTTATTTTCCAGAACTACCTGAAGTATTATATATGTATACATTCATATGCATTAATCAATAGTGTATATTACATTTTAATACCTTTTGAACTTCTCAATCACTGCCAGTGTCCCTAATCTAATTTAAATAATAAAACCACCTCATGAATTCATCCTTAATATCCATATTTAAAATAAATATTGTTCTTATATTCATCGTCAAAAAACCATCCTTTAAACCTTTAATAATACCTCTATGAATATGAATCAAAATGAACAAAATTATCACCACGTATCTCCTTTATAGATCCCATTATTTAAATATATATGATATTTCAAGTTATAATATTTATTTAAAAACTCATTCAAAAACTCAAGTCAATGTGCTTAAAATTTCATTTAATACTTAGAATTTTTCTTCCTTTGAATTTTCTAATAAATGTGTGCTTTTGTTTCCCTTAAAACCCATCTATTTTATATTTTTATACATTATCATGACCTGAAATATATCCAAATAGAATTTTCATAAAGAAAATTATTGGATCAATTATATTCCCTACTAGCCACATGAATCGATTATGCCTCTCTCATCGATTGTGGATTTCTAGCTGGCCATATTATTGACTTAAAATGTTATCTGATCATGCTTTACAATTGAATGTATGATTATTTCCAAACTATTATACATGTTCCAACAGAACGCATGTTGAATTAAAATCAACCCCTTGAAGCGGCTACATGTAGTCTAGCAGAGTATGACTTTCTGATCGATCACATGAAGATTCCCAACTGACTATGAATAAAAATCCACAAATTTCTGAACCAACTATGAATTGAATTCAACCAGATTCATGGGTACCTAGACTTCCATATGAGATAATAGACTTTGAGTATTAAGTTACCATTGATTAAATATTCAATTCACCCTTCCACATATCTTGTTAAAATTTAACTCTTCTTAAATTTCTCTCATAATTCCCTTCTGTAACCTCATGAAATAAGAGTATATAATTGACAGTAAGTCCAACCATGTACAAGCCATGGTTCCAACAATATCCACAAATCCAATCATGTGCACTCCATATTTCCATCAGTATAATTATATTTATGAATTTTTAATTTTAATGATCCATATATCATGTCATTTTATCCTTTTATAAGAACCTAGCTTAGTCGCACTTAAAAATAATCATAGTATACCACATAGTAACCACCTAGTTTATAAAATATTAAAACTAAATGTGAGATCAATATTATTTTTATATCTTCAAATTTCTTCTGCAATTTTTCACAGCATTAAAATTTCTATATGTTATGTGTAAATTTTATAATTGTTGATGCCAATTTAGAAAAGTTTTTAATGAATCTCAAGTTATATATAACAAAAACTGAGAAACAATGAATTTTTAAAACATTTTTGGAAATAAATCTTAGATTTAATGATTACAATATTAAAAAACAATTCCTTAGAAACTTCTCTTCTTAAATCTGGAAGTGACATCTAGATTTATCATACAAAAGATATACGTGTAAAGTCTCTAAAACATTTTCCTAATGTATTTCATGATCTATCATAGATATTGAATAAATAAATATAGAATTGAAAAATACTTTGAAAATATATCAATATTATTATAAAATTTATGATTCATTGACGTCATGAATACAATGGGATCATTGGTGGCTTTTAAAGGAATTACTATGAAATTATGATTTCATTGATGACTTTGAAAAGTTATTTTAAGAGTTTATTTCTCCATTTTTCATAACTGATGATATTGAAATTATAGTTTGATCTTAAAATATCATTTCACTCACTTTAATTAATTAAATTGATAACTAATAAATAGTAAAGGGTTTTTATAATTAAATTTTATTTAATTCACCTTTCAGTAGAAAATACATAAATTTAAATTAACATTATCCTTCTTGGAAAAATTCATTATTGATTCCCATTTTGAAACATTTGATTCGATAAATCATCTATTTAAAATTTTATTCAATTTTACCTTTAATTCACATAACTAATCTATTTTTATATAGTGATATGGAAAATAAATTGTGTTATTTACAAGAAAAATATCTGTGGAAAATTTCACATCTCTCTATGGAGGTATTTATGAAAAAATATTTGTAAATAAATCCGGGTACTTTTTTTATAATTGTGGGAAGGTAATAGTAATCACTTACCTATACAGATTCAAGAACTAGTTCCAATACATTAACTAGATATGGGACTAATTCCATGAATAAATTAATCATACCTACTAGCATTCATGTATTACTCTCCTCATAAATTTAAAATATATTCATGTGGTGATATTAAAAGAACTCTATAACTATAATATTTTATTTATTAATTTTACCTTACAAATGAGTCCATTGTGATGATAAGTTCAAATATTTTTATCGTGGGAACTAGAAAATCCAATGTTATTTCCATATCACCTTTCATGATAGATAATGATAGAAATTTAAACCCTTTCTATTTATTTTTTCCCAATGAGGTATCAATTCAAATCAAATAATCCATCAATTAAATTTTTAATCAAAAATAATCTAAATCCAATGAAATAAAAATTAATCTCATTCCATCATGTAAAAAAAGTAGTAAAAATATTAGGTGTATTAAAAAAAATTACCTTGAATAGTAATTGATCCTTCTTCAGTCATAGGATTATTGAGAATAATCTTAATAACAAATATTCAACCATTATCTTCTTTAGGTGAGGTATCTCCTCCTATCAAGGACTACCCACTATATTTTAGGTAAATTTTCAAGAAAAAATTGACCTAAAAAATAATATCCATGATATTTTTATCAATTTGGATGCTCTAAAATAGCTACTTAAGAAAAAAATTCACAAAACCCCTTCATATAATGATTTCCTTATCATTGACATGGTTGAGGTGCATTAGAAAAATTAATCCCCACATGTACCACTTCATCAAACTAATACATCAAAAATTAATTCCTATTCTAAGAAAAGCATTAGGGAATTATCATGGATTTATTATGAAATCCATGTTTCTTCCACTTGTGACCATTAAATGAACTCTTTATTCCACATGAATTCATAACGAATATTGGGCCCTATGAGTCATTAACACCTCATTAAATAGAACTATTTCCTTGTTTATGACCTTAATCTGAGTATAATTGTTCAATAGTATAATCATAGACTAAATATTTCATAAAATTCTCATATTGAACCAATGATCATAAAGACTTAATTTAGTTACGATTTCCAGTATTAGAATATTTTAAACAAAGGTTATGTGTTGGATCTGTTATCAATTGAATTTATATTTATTGAAAATGGGATGGTACTAACAAATAGAAGATATTTTTTATTGTATATAATGAAATTAAATAGTGATAACTAATAGATTGATATGTAGTCAAAATAAAACTATGATTTTGTAACATGTTTTAAATAAAGGAATGAAATATAAAGTAGAAGTGTGTTAAAACCTAGTGGAATAAGAATGTTATAAACCTTAAAGTGTTGACATGTAGAGATTTGGAAAATCATAGTGAAAGGTTATCATATATATAAACCACACTTGGTTAAGGAATAATAACATTTATCATGGATTAGAATTAGTCAAAATAAGGATATGTAGGAAAAGTTACACGTAGTAATAACATGTGTGTAAGGGTTTGAGAATGAATAACCAAGACAATACTTAGTGTTTAGAGAGGATAATGGTGATTCATGAAAAATAAATAGTGTAAGTATTGAATTTACTATAGAAAATATATTCAGTTATAAAAATTTTAAGGTGATTGAGCACACTGATGGGATAACATAGAGAGGTTAAATGATATATAAAGGATTCAAGGATAAATTAAAGTATATTGAAGAATTTAGTTATAATATTTATCTGATATAGATGGTTTTAATGGTGAAATATGTTTATTATATCCTATTTAGGAATTTATTAATATTTAAGAATAATTGGAGAAGGTCATATTTATTTAGATGTGACTTTAATGATGATAAAAAACACACTATATTGAAACTATTTTACACTATGAAATATATAGTAAGATTCTAGATATTTTTTGATAAGGGATTACATCATAATGGTAAATAGTCATGCTATAATGTTTTTTAATTAATATTAAATGATATTCATGAATTTTGTTTTTATAGTTTTATAATTGGATATGTCTAATGATAAATATTTTCATAATTTCATGTGTCGCGTCATAATCTATAGAAGTATTATCTAGTTACCAGGGAATAGAGTTTTTGTAACATCACAGGTAAATAAACAATTTTACATTTTTATATTTATTTATATTTGTAAATTAATTTTTAATTTTACTTTTTAGGGGATGCTATGTTTGATGGCTTACCCGATATGCAACAACAGGTTTCTTTGAAATCTTACGTTGCACACTGATAATATAATATTATTATTTTAAATGGTAGTTAACGCCTAGCCATTGTATTGGAGGGAATGAATATAAATAACTAAAATATTATTATACATGTTTGTTAAATGTTTTTACTTTTATCCAATAAAAGTTAGAGGCTTAAAATGTGAATGATTCTAATTTTAAGCATAAATACTCTAATATTCACTAAAAGATCGATTTATCACCTTTTAATGGAGAACCCTCTATAAATATAGTTTTGGTCACTTTTATACGTTCTATTTGACCAAATAAAATTCTTATTCAGAATCGGGACACCAAAATTTACAATGGGTGATTTTTTGAAATTTTTTTGATAAAAAACAATTTTTAATGAATAGTGAAAATACTGTATTTTAATTCAAAACATCCTTTTAATCTAATTTATTTATATGGATAGATTAACTTTTTAATTTTCTTTAAAGTGTAATTATAATATATTTTTACCATTTAATCCAATGTTGGTAATTGTAATTAATTTCACTTTGAAATTGGACATAAACAAGTATCAATCTTTTGATAGTTATTATTTCTTAAAAACAAGCTATTTGTTTTGATTACGGGAATTAATTTTAAATTAATTAATTCAACTTCTATGTTTATAATTTGGTAAAATAGACATCATTTTTGAATTTTGAATATCAAATATATCTTTTTCTGAATTTTTTATGTTTTCTGAAAAACCTCAATTTTTGATGAATAGTGAAACCACTTAGTAGTAGTTAAAAAATGGGATTTTTCATTTAAATTAAATTTTACCACTTCTGTGAATTGAATTTTAAAAATTTGACATATATTTTTTTTATTAGTAAGTAAAATTTGGTTCAATAAGATTAAAATAAATTTTGGTGAATAGTAACTTTTGACTTATTTACAGCAGTTAATGGTAAATAGGGTGATTCAAGGTAAAAAGAATATTATAAAAATATAAAATTAGCTTAACACTTGTCCTAACCTTATTGGTTGAGTAATTTACGACTATGGGCATCTTTGGGTCGATATTGAGACCTCATGGAGCTACTTGGGAGTGATAATGACACTTTAGATTAATTAATTTAAAGTAAAGGAAAAAATAACATAAACAAATGTCTTTTAGTACATAAATTTTTACATGCGTTTATATAAGTCATATTTTAGACTATAAATATTATCTCTAAATCTAAATATATTTCCTATATCATGGTATTTGTTCTATAATTTTTAGACATCGAAAAAATTAAATTATTTATGACACAATAATGATGCAGTGTTTACCTCATAAATAAATCATTTAAAAATATAAGATTATAAATATTAAAATAACATCCCAAACTTGTACAATTATTATTGGATGAATTTATTTAGACCATGAGTCATCTTATCTTCTACTTTAATGATTTTTTTACCTTTATATACTGAATATATTTATATAATAAAATACCATTATCACACTTTCATAAAGAGCCCCTCCTCCCCCTTATAAAAATCCCCCATTCTAACCCATTCCTCACACCTCTCAAGCCCCTTGTATCATCCAACCCATTCCCAAATAATCTTTCAAGATCCCTATCCCCCTCTTAAAATCCTTAACTTATGCATAAGGAGCTTCCAAAAGTCATTTTGGTTCAAACCAAAGGAAGTTACCCAAATTAAAGGTAATCATTTCTCTTAAATTCTTTTGTTTTATTTTGTTTTATTTTACTTCTCCAACTCCTAAACTCTTTTAGTTCCTTTATTTCATAGAAAAAAATTTTATCCTCAATATACTAGGATTTTTTTATTATAAGGATTAGAACTACACTTACACACACCTCCATCTAATGGATAAAGAACATACTGTCTCTGTGGATGGTGAACTACTGCCTCACGAAACGATGATTCTTCAAATATCTCCTACTACCTATCATGGTGTCCATTATGATGAAAATGTATTTATATATGATATATATTATGTTATTTTCTTCTTTATTCTTCTTTATTTTTAATTTATATCATACCTCTATGGTTTCCATTATGAATAAATGCGACAATTTCATTTGAGGAAGTGTGGACTACCGCCCCCTTAAAGTGATATGACTCATTCATACCATAAGTGGGACATATAAAGGATTAATTTATTGAAATTATATATGATATTATACTATAATTATAATATAACTATTTATCATTATGTTTTTATTCAATTAAAATACGAAATATAAATGAAAGTAGCGTTCATGCATACGTACGGCTTACCTCCTCCATGAACGGTGCATTTCATTTCTTATCTCAAAATGTTATGTACTGTTATAAATACATATATATAGTAGATATATATTATATATATGATATCTAAATCATGAATATTATTCTGGAGATAATGGACTCTTGACCACATGGACAACTTGTAATTATAAGGTGTTCATTTTTTTACTCAAGTGCCAAATATCGACAAAATGACCATTATTAACTTAAATGATTACATATTGTTTATAATATGGTAATATGTGATATAAAAGGAATAATAAACTTGAAAAAGGGTTCTTAATCAAGTATAAATTAACATAAGTTTATTATTCGGGAATAACAAGGAACAAACAAGTCAATTGGGACACGAGGTAAGGGATATCTTATCTCACTTTTAATTATGTGAGATTTCTATTGTTCGCCAGTAATTTATTTCATGTGGTGTATTGTGTACTATCATTTGATATATATTATCATGATCATATTTATATTCATTTTATTCTTTAAATCATTTTGTGGTTGTATACTTTTGGTCATACGACTCGATTGATTACAACGTGGTAAGGGATTTTCTTCTAACTTTTTATTCCCGTAAGATCCATGCTATATTTGCCACTACTTCCTTTTGTGTAGTGTATGTACTGAACATGAGTGTATTAATTTTGTAATATACTTCAATTTATGGGTATTCACATCTTCAATTTATGATCCTTATTTCATGGGTTTTATGTTTCGTAAGTTACTAAATCGGTAAGGGAACCTTTTTACCCAATTTCCATTCCTTGGGTTAATCCTATAATTATTAATTGTGTCATTTTATTATTATGTCTGTAATCACTATTTATTTATTTATGTTTTAATTTACACTCGCCTTTGTGTGGATATAATTTTGATACACATAATCACTCCACTGATAAATTCTCAAGTCATCGTTATAAACTTGATAAGAGAAATTTTAACTCAATTTCCATTCATTGAGTTAAACATCCAAGTCGTTGGTTTTGTATTAAAAAGAACATGTGTGAATGTATTATGATTGATTTACACTGAATATCCAATCATATTGAGTGTATTTATATTTTTCACACATTATTATGTAATTTATTTATCTTTAATCTAAAGATACAGTTTTTATAAGGGATTTCATCTCAATTTACATTTCATTAAGACATCATTGTTTTTATGCACTAATTCACTTTTATATGGTGTATATACTATCCATTGGCATATTATTTCATGAATCCATTTATTCTTCTGATATTATAAGTTTTTTTTTATTCTATCCTTCAATTATGTTTAGTCAATTGTTCCTCAAGTGTTACGATACTCTTTAACTAAAACATCATTTTAAAAGCTTTAAAGAATTATTATTCTAAAACTTTCTCATTAATGTCCATGTTTTCAAAATGGTTTTTAGTATTTATTTATATGGACATCAATATTTTAAAACATTAATTCCTTTAATATATTCAAAGTGGTATGGGACACTTTGATTCAAAAGTCTCTTTATTAAATGTTTTAAATGCTTTTGAAAATGGTTTGATAAAGCGTTGATTATGTTAATATCTTGAAATGATATATTGTGATTGCAATGTGGAAATGTTATATTTCCTTTATTCTTGGTTTATGTGTTATGAATATGTAATGTTTATTGGGAATTGTTTACTTATATGGGTGGTTTTGTGATAAACCTAGGGCGGTTGAGCCTGAGATTTGTCTCTAATGCATTGCGTAACGTGACAGAGGTAAACTTTAATTTTTCTCCTAATAGATTTAGGGAATATACTATGATGGGTCTTCCAAATGTGACCCCCTATGTAGCTTTGATATCTACAATGTAAGTATGTTATGAATTCCATAAATTACCTTTATGATTTATGATTTCTTTATGTTATTCATAAATCTTATGATTTCATGAGGTATATTATGATTGAAATTTATGGTTTCATCGATTGGTATTTATTGATGGGATAATGTTTCTTCTCATTATTTTATAACAGTTACTGAGCTTTTTATGCTCATCCCAAGTTTTGAAATGTTTTTCACATGACATAAAGATTAATAAGGTCAAGGATGAGATCAAGGAAAATTCATGTTGTCTAAAACATGGAACTAGACATGTCTCTTTTTTTAAGAGTTTTTATTTTATGAAAAAATGGATACATATTAGTAGTGTCTAAATGTAATTTTCATGTTGTTATGTAATAGTTATGGCCTAATTCCTGAAAACTCTAAACCTGAAAAGATCGTCAATGTGAATTATTCGTTTAATTCAAGATTATGTATTGTTTAAGGTTGGGTCCTTATAGTTGGTATCAGAGGTCGGTTTCGATAAATTTAGAGGTTAGGGTGTTCTTTAAGCATAAGTGACATTACCATAATGGTTATAATTTTAGAAAGAGTCATAGTTATTTTAGATAAATTAAATGATTTTAAGATAACATGAATAATTATATCTTAGTATTTACCCTCTTCATAATATATTATATAATTATTTTACTGATATACTCACACTTACTTTTTTATTTTAGTAAATGGATGGATCTAGTTGGTTCCAAGGTAATAGTGTATGTGAAGAAAACTGTGATAGTTTTCTGAATGAGTAATTTAATTAAATGGGAGCTAAAATGAAAACTCTAGTGGTTATTCTCAACCAACTATCTGGAGTCATGATTGACCACCTGAACCTTGGTGATTTTTATAAGGCATCATAAATGAGAGAATAAAATCCCCACGTAAGTTTAGGTAATAATCATAAAGGTAAGTATATTCAAAAACCTATGTGTCAAGGATGTGGAAAGAAACACATAGGAAATTTTTTCAAAGGGTCGGTAAGATGGTATAGATGTGGAAATTAAGATCATAAAGAAAGAACTTGCCATGGAAAAATTAAGCATCTAGTTAACTCTAGTAAAGGGTAAGAAGTTATTTCTGAGGGATCAACTGAATGTTTTAAATGTGGTGTAAATGGTCATTATACAAAAATATTTCCTATAAAGAAGTTTTGGGAATGGGATCACTTGTATCGTACAAATATATGTTCACCAATACCTAATGTGATTCTGATTGAGGATGAAGAAACTGACAATGACCAATCAAAGGTATGGATTATTTAATAACTTATATTTAGACATTTTTGAATCTAAGGTTATGATTCATGATTTTGTTTGTAGGAAAGAATTATTTCAGAATAAGTTTAAAAGGAATGGTTAATAGATCATGATTAACTTTGAAAGAGTAAGAAGTCAAAATATAAGGGATTCAAGAGTTATGGTAGATTTTAGGATGGTGAAATGCTTAAAAGTATTAAGGCTCTTTTGATGATGGGATTAAATTAGAATACTTTTTATTGTATGTGTAGCCCTGAATTTTGATATATGAAAATTTTATTCAAGGAATAATTATCTTTTCTTTTGTGGATATAGTTATAAGGAACCATTTGGGTTTATATGATCCTTGAATTTGAGGCAATTATAGGTTAATACATTTTGGGATACAAAATGAAAGTTATTGGAACCCCTTTGTTGTTAAAATATGTTATTATTATTTTTGACGAATTTATCTCTTTTTTGTAATGTTATAAAATTATATAGTTTTTGAAAAAGTACAACACGCAAACCGCTTAATAACCCGTCGCGTCAGACAAAGCTGCGGGAATCGAACCCATAACCAAAGTGAGACAGGGATTTATCTCCTAAAACTAGACTACTTAAAGACCCCAGTTTGTATGACTAATTATTTTTAGTTAGATGATTTTATGAATCAATAATAAGTTTATTTTGGGTTATCTATTGAAATTATTAACCTATCATAGAGAATATGTGATTAGATTAATTACATTTCAATATGAGACTTTAAGATTAAATGATGTTTTTTTGAGATAAATGTTAAGATTTATCTAGGAACACTATGTGATTAAATCCTTCTGAGATTTGGGTTTCAATATTAGTTTGGATTACATTGAATAATTTGATGGACAATTGTTTATCAAATGGTCTTTGTTGAACTTTGGGTTTTGTTTGACAAATTTTGGAGATTAATGGTAGTTTTTCTTTTTGTAAAAGATTATCATTTTTGTGTGTTATCTGATCGCACACAAACCATTTTAGTTTTGGTTAATGTCTAAAGACATGGAAAAAATATATAGTTCAAATTTTGTGGATTATGTGATACTTTAGAATATTATTATAGCTCTTTCAATGTGAACAAGTCATATTGAATACTCATCATTTGAAGAAAAAAATGAGTTTGTGGTAGGAATTTAGTAATGGATGAAAGTCTACATGAAAAGTAAGTATGTTTCATTTTGTTTTTAGTTAAGATCATAAATAAATACCAAAACTTTATGAAAATTAACTTAAAACAAAAACTATGTCTGTTAACTTTTCCAACTGGGGAATCAAATACAGTTTAACCCATCACAAGTTTGTGATTTTCCTGTGGTTAAATTTCTCCTAGTCATGTTTTCTATCACTCTCCATCAGAACCTGATGGTTTTTTTTCTCCTCCATATCCATTTTTTCATGGAATGATAGTATCTTTTGTCTTGAGTGACCATTGTACTTATCTTCATTTATTTTAAGGTGATAGTTTTATTTACTCTTTTTTCGATGTGGGAATTTCAATGATGTTTTTGAGCCCAATTTTAAAACTGTGAGGATGCAATTCCCAAAAGGGGGGAAGGATGTGACATCCCATGTAAATAAAAAATATTACATTTCTATATTTATTAATATTTCTAAATTAATTATTAATTTTACTTTAAATGGGATGCTAGGTTTGATAGCTTACCCAATACGCAACAACAGGTTTCGTTGAAATCTTACATTGAAAACTAATAATATATTATTATTATTTTAAATGGTAGTTAACGTCTAGCCGTTGTATTTGTGGGAATGAATATAACTAACTATAATATTATTATACATGTTTTTTAAAAGTTTTTACTTTTATCCGATAAAATTTAGAGGCTTAAAATGTGAATGAATCTAATTTTAAGCATAAATACTCTAATATTCACTAAAAGGTTGATTTATCACCTTTTAATGGAGAAACCTCTTTAAATATAGTTTTGGACACTTTTATACATTATATTTAACCAAATAAAATAATTCCTTAGAATCGGGACACCAAAATTTACTTTGGGTAATTTTTTGGTATTTTTCTGATAAAATTAAATTTTTAATGAATAGTGAAAATACTGTATTTTAATTCAAAACATCCTTTTAATATAATTATTTATATAGATATATTATATTTTTAATTGGTTTAAAAGTGTATTTAGAATATAGTTTTACCATTTAATCCAATGTTGGTCATTGGAATCAATTTCACTTTGAAATTGGACATAAACAAGTATCAATATTTTGATAGTTATTGTTTCTTAAAAATACGCTATATTTTTTGATAACGGGAATTAATTTTAAATTAATTAATGCAAATTCTATGTTTATAATTTGGTATAATAGGAATCATTTATGAATTCAGAATATCAAATATATAATGGGCTGAATTTTTGGTTGTTTTCTAAAAAACTTCAATTTTTAATGAATAGTGAAACCACTTAGTAGTAGTTAAAAAATTGACTTTTTCATTTAAATAAAATTTTACCACTTCTTTGAATTGAATTTCGAAAATCCAAAAAACATATTTGTTATTAGTAAGTAAAATATGGCTCAATAAGATGAAAATAGTTTTTTTTATTGTAACTTTTAACTTTTATTTACCGCAGTTAAAGGTAAAAAGGGTAATTCAATGTAAAAAGAATATTATAATAATACAAAATTACCTTAACAATTGTCTTAAACTTATTATATGAGTCATTTACGACCTTTTTAATCTTTGGGTCGATTTTGGGACCCCATGGAGCCACATGGGAGTGATAATTACACTTTAGATTAATTAATTTAAAATAAAGGAAAAAATAACATAAACAGATATCTTTTAGTACCTCAATTTTTACATGGGGTTATATAAGTCATATTTTAAACTATAAATATTCTATCAAAGTATATGAAGATTTCCTACATCATGTTATTTTTTTTATAATTTTTAGACATCGAATAAATTAAATTATTTATGACACAATAATGATGTCGTGTTTACCTCATTAATAAATTATTTAAATAAATAAGATTATAAGTATAAATATAACATCCCAAACTTGTCCAATTATTAGTGGATGAATTTATTTCGACCATTAGTTATCTTATATTTAACTTTAATAAGTTTTTGATCTTTAGAACAGAATATATTTATATAATAAAATACTATTATCACACGTTCCTAAAGAGCCCCTCATCCCCCTTATAAAAATCCCTCACTTATAAGCCATTCATCACACCTCTCAAGCCCCTTGGATCATCCAACCCCTACCCAAATAATCTCTCAAGATCTCTCTCCTACTCCTAAAATTATTAACTTAGGCAGAATGCACTTTAAGAAGTCCTTTTGGTTCAAACCAAAGGAAGTTACCCAAATTGAAGGTAACAGTTTCTATTAAATTCTTTTGTTTTATTTTGTTTTATTTTACATCTCCAACTCCTAAACTCTTTTAAGTCCTTTATTTTATAACAAAATTAGTATCCTCAATATACTAGTATGTTTTTTTGAGAAGGATTCTAACTACACTTACACACACCTTCATCTAATGGATAAAGAACATGTTGTTTTTGTGGACAGCAAACTACTGCCTCACAAAACGATGATTGTTCAAATATCTCCTACTGCCTCTCATGGTGGGCATTATGATGACACTTAATTTATATATGATATATATTATGTTTATTTTTTCTTTATTCTTATGAATTTTTAATTTATATCATACCTTTATGGTTTTCGTTATGATTAAATGCTATAATTTCATTTGAAGAAGTGCGGACTACCACCCCCTCAAAGTGATATGATTCATTCATACCATACTTGGGAAATAAAAAAGATGGAGTTATTGAAATTATATATTATATTATACTTTAATTATAATATAACTATGTATCATTAATTTTTCATTCAATTAAAATACAAAATAGAAATGAATGTAGCGTTCATGCGTACGTACGGCTTACCGTCTCCATAAACGGTGCATTTCAGTTATTATCTCCAAATGTTATGTACTGTTATAAATTCATATATATACTGGATATATATGATATATATTATATCTAAATAATGAATATAATTCTGAATATAATGGACTCTTGAACACATGGACAACTTGTAATTATAAGGCGTTCATTTTTTACTCAAGTACCAAATATCGACAAAACAACCATTATTAACATAAATGATTACATATTGTTTATAATATGGTAATGAGTGATATAAAAAGAATAATAAATTTGAAAAATGGTTCTTAATAAATTATAAATTAACATAAGTTTATTATTCAGGAATAACAAGGAATAAACAAGTCTAGTCAGACATTAGGTAAGGGATTTCTTATCTCACTTTTAATTCCGTGAGATTTCAATAGTTCTCAAATAATTTATTGCATGTGGTGTATTGTGTACTTCCATTTGATATATACTATCATGATAATCTTTATATTCATGTTATTCTGTGAATCATTTTTTTTTGGTTAACTTTTGGTCAAACGACTCGATCGATTAACACGTGGTAAGGGATTTTCGTCTCACTTTTTATTCTCATGAGATTCATGCTATATTTTCCACTACTTCCTTTTGTGTGGTATTCGTACTGCACATGATTGTATTAATTTTTTAATATAATTCAATTTGGGGGTATTTACATATTCATTTTATGATCCTTCTTTCATGGGTTGTATGTTTCGTATGTTACCAAATCGGTAAGGGAACCTTTTTATCCAATTCCCATTCCTTGGGTTAATCTTCTAATTCTGAATTATGTCATGCTATTATTATGTGTGTAATCACTATTTATTTATTTATTTTGTAATATCCACTCCCATTTTTGTGGATATATATTTGATACACATAATCACTCCATTGATAAATCTCAAGTCATCGATATGAACATGATAAGAGTAATTTTGACTCAATTTCCATTCATTGAGTTAAACATCCAAGTCATGGGTTGTATGTTTCATAAGTTACCAAATCGGTAAGGGAACCTTTTTACCCAATTCCCATTCCTTGGGTTAATCTTCTAATTTTTAATTATGTCATGCTATGATTATGTGTGTAATAACTATTTATTTATTTATGTTGTAATTTCCACTCCCATTTGTGTGGATATATATTTGATACACATAATCACTCCATTGATAAATTCTCAAGTCATCGATATGAACATGATAAGAGTAATTTTGACTCAATTTCCATTCATTGAGTTAAACATCCAAGTCATTAGTTTTGTCTTAAAAAGAAAATGTGTGAATGCACTATGATTTATTTACACTGAATATCCAATCATATTGAGTATATTTATATATTTCACACATTATTATGTAATTGATTTATCCTTAATCTAAGGATATTGTTTTTATATAGGATTTCATCTCAATTTACATTTCATTGAGACATCATTGTCGTTATGCACCAATTCTCTTTTATACATTTTATATACTGTCCTTTGGTATATTATGTCCTGAATCCATTTATTCTCATGATATTATAAGTTTTTATATTCTATTCTTTAATTATGTTTAGTCAAGTGTTTCTCAAGTGTTACGGGACTCTTTAACTAAAACATCATTTTAAAAGCTTCAAAGAATAATTCTTCTAAATATTTCTCATTAATGTCCTTATTTTCAAAATGGTTTTTAGTATTTATGTATATGGACATTAATTTTTTTAAACATTAATTCCTTTAGAATCTTCAAATTGGTATGGGGCACTTTGATTCAAAAATATCTTTATTAAATGTTTTAAATGGTTTTGAAAATGGTTTGATAAAGCTTTCATTATTTCAATATCTTGGAATGATATATTATGATTGCAATGTAGAAATGTTATCTTTACTTTATTATTGGTTTATGTGTTATGAATATGTTATGTTTGTTGGGAATTGTTTACATATACGGGTGGTTCTGTGATAAAACTATGGTGGGTGAGCCCGAGATAGCTCTCCAATGCATTGGGTGACGTGATAGAGGTAAACTTTAATGGTTTCCTAAAAGATTTAGGGAATATACTATGATGGGTATTCCAAATTTGACCCCCTATGTATCTATTATAGCTACAATGTAAGCATGTTTTTAATGCCATAAGTTACCTTTATGATTTATGATTTCTCTATGTTATTCATAAATCTTACAATTTCATGAGGTATATTATGATTGAAAAGTATGGTTTCATAGATTGGTATTTATTGAAGGTATAATGTTTCTTTTTATTATTTTATAACCCTTACAGACTTTTTATGATCATCCCAAGTTTTGAAATGTTTTTCACATGAAATAAAGATGAATTGGGTCAAGGATGAGATCAAGGAAAAGTCATGTTGTCTAAAACATAGAACTAGACATGTCTCTTTTAAGAGTTTTATTTTATGAAAAATAGATACTGAGTAGTAGTGTATACATGTAATTTTCAAGTTGTTATGTAATTGTTATGGGATAATTCTCTAAAACTCTAAACCTGAAAAGATCCTCAATGTGAATTATTCATTTAATTCAAGATTATGAGATGTTTAAGGTCGGGTCCTTATATATTTGATCCTCGTATAGAATAGAGATTCACGTTACAAATGAATATTTAATTCCATAATGGAAGGACACATGATATTGGTGATGTTCCAATAATATAGGGCTACATCATAACCAATAGTGTCACTACATAAGTGTTTCTACTAGGGAAACTGTAGTGAAATTCACCCTTGTTAAAATATCAAATCATGACATATTTTTCAGTGGATCCAATAATGAAGTTATTTTATTCCATAATGAAGATTTTAAATCCATGAAATATAGAAAATATACTTATCTTGAATATTTATTTTGAATTCAAAAAGAAGATTTTTTTTTTTTTTAAGGGTAAAAGGCATTTTATTGATAAGAAAAAAAGTTACAAGAGGCGGAAGGATGGAATTCTTTTACAATCTCTATCAAGCAAAGATGAGAACTCCGCAGGTAAAGAGGTCAGCCAAGTCAAGGACTGATGAATGCCTTTGTTGGCAAGAGCATCTGCAACATAGTTCGCTTCCCGATAGGTGTGAGTGGCTATGTAGTCTATCCCTTGGAGAGCGTTGAGACAATTCGTCCAAAGAGAGGTGAGAGACCAAGCCAGATGAAGGGTACCGTTCCAGATGGCCCGAATGATAGTAGTAGAGTCTCAAAAAGAAGATTATATTCCTTGATATATGGAAATATGGACCTATCAATTTAGATTAAATTAATAAGACTTAAATGATTGTGACACAAATAATGTTGTATGAACATGGATAGAATATGAATTAATAAAAACTATTGATTACAGATATTGAAATTTTGGATTATATATAAATATTTTTCCACATAACTAGAAAATAAGGAATAAAATTTAAGAAACTAATTTATAGAAATAGATACTTGAAGTGAGAAACTTTATTTATGTATTTAGTCTATGTCATAGAAGGATAAACATTGATGGTGTTTTATTGATTATATCCAATTTTTTATGAATAAAATAGTTCTAAATTAAAGTTAATTACATAATATAATTATTCATATTTGGTGATGTTCTTATTGTTACTATATATTTCATGTGAACCATGAAGAATAAAATATATTATTGAGAAGTTTATATTATTTTTCTTTGTTGAAAAATATAGACAAGTAGTGATCATTTTCATATAAAATATTGATTTTCTTAATGTATAGAGTATCATCCTTGCATGTTGATAATGAATATACCTTCACATCTATAAACTTTTATAACTCTTCCAGAATGTAATGAGTGGGAGGGGAAGAATATAGAGTTTTCCTTGGGTGAAAATTGAAAATTTCTAGTATCAATTTTAATGGTAGATCACCATTTTGTAGAGATACCATCACCTAAATATTACATCCTCTAAATTATTGAATTTGGAGTGAATATTGGTTCAACATAAAATTATCAATTGTATGATACTTTAAATATCCCAATTCATGTGAACTAAGTAAAATAATCTTGTTCTCATTTGATTTAATTTATTTATATACATTTGATATTTGGTTGAAAATAAATTGGGGGTGATAAATTTTTAACATTGTTCTTCTAAAAAGGAACAAGATGTGATGGTGGGTGTTGGTTAAATATTCAAATATAAAAAGAAGTTGAATTGTTCAATGTAAGGTCATGGGTATTTGAAATAGAGATTTGAGTTTGTTCTTAGATTTTCCAAGTGTGTTGGGACCCAATAGAGGTACTGAATGTTTCAATATAGATAGAGGAATAGTCCTTGGTATTTTTTCCCAGCTAGGGTTTTACTTTTTAAAAAGTACTATAAGTTTTATATCATGAAGTTTTTGTTATTTAAGGGTTTATAGAAGTTTTTAAGGCTTAAAAATAAATTTTTTAGTTTTTGGGAGTTTTTGGGACTATAATGTTTTCTATAAATTTGGATATTATTGGTTTTATCCTTTTTTTTACTTAGGATAATTTTATCCTTAAATTTTTAGTAATTATAATTTTTTCCTTATGTTTTGAGTTAGGATCCTTTTATACTTCTATTTTATCCTTCTGTTTTATCCTTTTATTTTATGGTTCTGTTTTCTCCTTTGGATGATAAATTTTTTCAGAATCTCACTAAATATTAAATAAATCATTAAAGAAAATTTTTTATGTGTATTTAGGGGATTACATTACTAGAGACCATAAGAACTCATACAGCCACTCATAATGTAATCTCTTATTCTTCAAAAACTATATCCTTTGTTTCTTATCAATATTTTACATTGAATTAAGTGGGAGGGAGTTATTGGAAAGTTTAACCATCTGTAAATGACTAATGTTTATTTCTCTCTCTATTTATTTATCCCTCACCAAAAAACATAATTTCTTATCTATTTTAAGATTTTTTTTAAATATTTAGATTAAATATAAACTATCTGTGGATTATTAAATGGTTTAGTCTTTAAAACTTTATGGAGGGGATCCCTAGTTTACTCATAAGTAATGCATGCATTATGTGTTGTGTTTTAAATAGCCATAAGTGGGGTTGTATGAGTGAGTCCATTTATGAACATCATAGAGTTTTTATTATTCCTAAGTGATACTGAAGGTGGTATTATATATGAAATGGTGTGGTTGAGCCAAGTATGGTATGGTAGGTGAAGTATGTGGTTCCTAGGTTGGTTGGGTTTGATGGGTCCAGTTATGAAATTTTTTTATAATGTGAGGGACGAGATAGTTTTGTGTAGATGTGTTGGGTGTGGCCCATGTGATTAAGGGTGATGTTGATAACTAAAACTGAGGCGATGTGATTTACCAGGGTAAAGCAAATAGTGTTAACCATTTTCATAGTTTGGATACATGGTTTAAAGGTGGTGTCTAAGATTTGATAATGGTTTTGACTATGATTATTAGTCATTCTACTTAATTTGGGTGGTTGATGGGGTCATTTGGATCCTATGCACATGGGATATGACCCATGAGGTGGTGATGATGAATTATTATTAGTAGATTCTTTATAGACTAAGAAACATAGGGGATGGGTTTGATCAGGAGAATGGAGAAGTGTCTCACCCTATAAGGCTATAGTTGGTGGTAATTGAGACCTTTAGTTGGGGTTCGAGGCTTGCTTTTTATAATGGGCCCATTGGACTGGGACATGGAAGGATAGATATCATTATGACTTGCAATTATCATGTAATTGATCCATGATGGTAAATCATGTTGAAGTTATTAGGATGGGTGATGTATCTTAAAAATATACCTTGGGGTATTAAAATAACTATAGGTAGTTATATGGTTATAGTTGGTTTGTGACATCATGTGGTAAATGATTTATTGTAAGGATGATGGATGTTTTAATATGATAAAGTGTGGATGTATCATTTCATTGTGACACTAGTTAAGGCTGGTAAATCCTCACTTATAGATATTGATCACAAGGCTAGTTGGTTGTATGATTTATTGATAATTGCTATTTATTTACATTTTTTTATACACCAGTTTATTTTTGGATATAATATATGGACACCGTTGGTTGTGTCCTACTGAGTTCATATTGACACCATGCATAGGCCCTTCGATATGTGTGAAAAATGTATGGTTCTCAGTATAAGTGAGGGAATGATTTAAAGTTTGGAATCAAGTAGATTTGGGAGCACAGATGGTGCCTGAGATGATATAGGATTTTATATGTTGGATGGGTGGTTCCTCAGTTTAATCTTGAAGTTATTTTTTGTTAATTTATACATGTACATATATTATTGTACCATTAATGGTATTTTTTGTTTTAATTGGAACTCATGGCATGGTAAATATTTATTATCATTTGTATGTTTATTCAATATTGTGTTTGGGTTATTACTTCTACTATGTTATTGTTATTATTATTAATATTATTAACTTAGTAGGGTGTAGTCTCCTCACTATCATCTCATGGACCCTCAATTCTATTTGGGATCATTTATAAAATGAAAATCCATTTTTATGTTCAGGTAGTACACCACTAGTCTAGTAATATTTCAAGTGGTCTAGGGTGGAGGAGAATTATAAAGAAGGAACAAATCATGGGTATTACAAGGTTGTATCTAAGTAGGGTGGCCCCAAAGTGGTAAAAATGTTTGTTTTTATTGAGTGTTATTATAGATGGGTTATTAAAAGTTTATTTTTATGGGGATGTACAAGATTTTCATACTAGTAATGTGTTGAATCTTAGGATGGATGTCAGGTTGTGTGTATGGCTAATTCCAGATAAGATTCAAATTCAATGTTACCTAAGGAAGTGGGATTTTTCTTCAGTATTTTTTGTTATAGTTGAGTTGTTTGGAATGGATTAATAATTTTTTATATTATATATTTTTGTTTAAAATGCTTGGAACTGTGTGAAAAGAGGGATTATAGATTTATTGTATTGCACATTTCGAAATCACTTGGAATATGTGTGCTTCTTATGATTATTGTTTGGAACATAAAATAAAAAAAATGGATATGCTATTTAAAGTGTCAATGATAGAATTAGAATTATTTTCTTGCACATTATCTTAGTGAAATTATACCCATTTATCCCAAGAAAGGGTATTGGTTTCAGAAACAAAAAGGGGTTTGGATATTTAATGTGTCTGTAATAACCTATATAGTGTTTTCTTTTATATATTTTTTGTGGAGTTCCGTTCATACCTCCTATGTATTTTATTTATGATGTGAATAGATATGTGATCTTTCATTTATATAGTGTGTTTGATATATGATCCTAAAATGGGTATTTGGTGATTTAAAGGTTATATGATATGTGATTTGGGTGTGGTAAGGATGTGTTAGGGCTTATGGGTCATGCTTTCTATTATATATATCCCTATATGTGACACATGGAACAATATATCTATATTGATTATGGTATTTTTTTTCTCAGTGAGATTCCACTAATATGACCTCAGTTAAAGAATCAAGAGGTGGATATTTGGTTCTACAAAGGAAAACATAGGATGATGCCCCTAAGGGAGGGGTAGATCCTATAAGGTAGGACTAATATAAATATAAGATAGGAGAGTTAGGATAGTGGTTAGACGAACAAGTCAAGTCGAGTCTATTATGAGTTATCCAAGGGTGAATCAGGAAGATCAAACATATGATATGATTATAAAATAATTGACTTGTGAGTCAATGCACTTGGTATAGGTAGGGATCTCAATTATGGACTGTACATGGAGTTTCAAAGATATTATAGGATTTGTGTTGATGATGGAAAGAGATGAGATTGTCGTAGTGTAGTGGTTTGAGGACAGTTTGTGGTATGACATCAGTTTATAGGTAAACATATTTAAGTTGACTTTATTCTTATAATAAGTTTAAAAAAGTGATTATATCTAAAATAAAATTGATATATGAGACTATACCAAGCTAGACGATCAGGTCGGGTGAGATGGGTGGTGGAGCTTCAGGTATCCAGAAGTGGGACCACGAGGATATCTGGTAGAGTAGTTAGATTATAGGTGGGATAATTCCACTATATAGTGTATCATAAGATATTTATTTTTATTGTGTTCATGTGGTAAATTTTTTGAATTAATTCACTCATCCACAGAAGTAGTGTTGGGAATACATCTATATGGGGAATATGGATAGGTTTTGTTGGAGGACCTCATAGATGAATGAGAGTGGTAAATCATGGTAGAATAAAACATTCAAGGGAGGGAATGGAGTTGTACCAGGTGTTGTTAGTTGAGATATGATTATAAATACAGGATGTGGTAATGGTTCAGATACCTGTCAATGGGGATAGTGGATAGCAAGGATTTTATCTCCACGGGGTGGACAGACATTTGATAGTCGGGCTTCAGGGCTAATTTATGTGGCTGGGTAGATATATTCTAAGTATGATATAGATAATAGGATGGTTATAGGTACTTAATGAGGGTGTAACAATGGTATTTCGCTTTTTATGATGGATAATATCGCATTTGGTTCATGATTAAAAATTGGTTAACCATGTGTTGGTTATTAGGTGAGAATCAAATACAAATCATGGTAAATATGGGATTTTTTTGGCATCAAGATAAAAGTATACATCATGTATGATGTAGGTTTTATGTGGGAATTAGTTGTGATTTTGTATTTATGTGGGCATTGAGTTTAATGATGTATTTATGTGGGAATTAGGTGTGGTGTAAGATGTATGTGTTCATCCAGTGTAATGTGGGACCTATGTGGGTATCAGGTGCCATACAGGGTTTTATGGGAATAATGCATGTTTTTTGTGTGAAATGGGTATAAGATATTTTGTGGGATAGTAATGTATTATGGTTGGAACATATATGTTTTAGGATGATATAATTTTTATATACCATCGTTTAATTGATAAATCAGGTTCATAACTGACTGTGTAGGTAATTCCAATGTCACAGAGTTCCCGTGAAAGAAATCGATGTGCTTGATTTGGGTAACCAAGGTTTTACAGGTATGTTTAAAATAGATGGATGTGTTTCATATCACTCCAGTGTTATAAAAATGTATAGATGGGTGGGTGATATTTGGTCAATAAGTATTTGAGATAGTTGTGGGATTATCTATCATTTCATGAGGAAGTTGTAAAGTCCTTAGTCTTTGGAGTGGATATTTAATTAAGTTATTATATTGGCCAATTATTTTGGAAATTGAGGGAGGAATTAGAAGTTTCAATATAAATCAAGGAATGATCCTTGGTATTTGGCCCGGGATTGAGGGTTTTATTTTTATTAATGTAGTCACAAGTGTTCTAGCATGTATTTTAGGTTATTTAAGGGTTTATAGATGTTTAGAAGACCTAAAAATGAATTTTTTATGTTTAAGGGGTTATGTTAAACACATCAAATTTTCATAAATTTTTCTAAGTTGATATTTTTCATTCTCCTTTTTGTAAAGATCATTTTAACCTTATATTTTGAGTGAAAATCATTTTATCCATTTTTTTTGAGTATGACTCACTTTATCCTTCTATTTTGATTAATGATCATTTTATCCTTCTATTTTATCTTTTAATTTTATCCCTATATTTTATCTTTCATATGAACTATGTTTCTATAATATTACAAAATTTTAAATAAATGTTTGAAAACCCATTTTTAAGGGGATGTTAGCGATTCTATGACCTGTACATAATTAATCTCATCAAAGAACCCCTCACGATATTAGTTTATATCCAAGGGACTTATCCTTTGTTTATTATCTTTATATCATGTAATTAGAATAGGGATAGGGCTATGGGTAAGTCTAACCATCAATGTGTAACTGATGTGAAAATTTATCCCTATATAATCATCCCTTTCTGAAAACTCCCAATTTTTGATATTTTGTTATATTTTTAGAAATATTCTAATTAGAGATGAACTAACTTGATATTATTAATTAGTGGAGTCCTTAAAAATTTTTGGTGGGTGGTTCCTAGATTATTCTAAATTAATTTATATGATATTTGATGCATGGTAAATAAGCATGAGTATGGATGTTAGAGTGGGTCCAATTATGAGATAAATAAAGTTTTTATTATTCTTATGATATATTGAATGATTGTATCATGTATGAAATAGTGTGGTTAATAATGGTATGGCATAGTAGGTGTGATATGAGGTTCTTTTATTGGTGTGGCATGATAATTTCATTTATAGTATTTTTTTTATTATTAAAGGTTTGATATGGACCTATAGAAATGTATTGGGAATGTCACATGTGACATTTGATGGTGTTTACCATTAGAAGTGAGGTAAAATTGTTCACTAGGGTGAATTTGATAGTGTTGACCATTATTGTGGTTTGTTGATTTGGTTCACAATTAGTGAAAGAGGTTCATCGATGGGGTTTCCTAGGACTTTTTTGGATGTCACTCTCCATGGGTGGATAATGAGGTAATTGGGGTTTGTGCACATAGGATAGGTCCTAGAGGTGGTGCCAACCACACATTATGGAATGAGGCGTCTGTATATTAAAAGACTTAAGGTATTATGTTTACCATCAGTATAGGCACGTTTCTCACCATATAAGTCCATGGTTTGTAGTAGTTGAGAATTCTGGATGGGGGTTTAGGCTTACCATTTATATTGGGTATGTTGGTTCGGGACTTGTAATGATAGGTATGACTGTGAATTTGGATTATCGATGTGTTGTGTTGGGACAGTGAACCATGTATATGTCCTTGATACTTTTGATATGAATCGTAGACATACCTTGGGGAATCTATATGGATTTGTATATATTTTTATGCATATTGTGTTATGTCGACTTATATATGTTCTAAGTAGACCCCCACCCCCTCGAGACCCCTAAGGATATATGGATATCTTTAGTTGTCTAATTCTAGTATTTCCCCTTTATCCACCTACCCTCATTATTTCAAACCAAAAAAACACACACATAACATTAGAAACATTTAGGAATTATCTACCTCAGCCATAGATTTCATCCCTTGATAAAAAAATGTCCACCATCATTGAATGAGCATGCATCGATAAACATCACATCCATATACCCCTAACTAATTCAAGGGGATCTAAAATTAATTATAACCAATTTATAATTAACTCACCATTATATATTTAAGAATAATCAAGTAAGAACTCATCGAGTGAGGAATCATCATTAAAACTGAAAGTAATGGTGTGTAGTACACTCTTAACACACCCTTGAGCTCTCATTTAAACAATACCCCAATATATGAAAATGGTTTAATAACTAATTCAATCTCAATGGATAAAAAATCAAAAATAAAATATTCCAATGAACTGTTGATAACAAAAATGACTTGAAACTATATGGAAACACCAATACCTAAAATCTCATTACCAAGAAAAATAATATCCCTTTTAACTCAGCCTAATCCCACTTTTCTCATGTGGAATCACAAAAAAAATCCCTAAATAGCATCCACCAAATGAAAATAAAATGTATATTATTATCATAAAGGTGGAAGAGGGAATAAAATTAACCTCAATCTTAGGATAAATCTCTAATAATCCCCCAAGAACCGAGTGGAACAAGGGAAGGAGAAGATAGGAGGATGGGATCAGTATTCCCCAACTCAAATGGTATCTAGATGGGGAACCCCAAGTGAGTTCCTCATTTTAAAAGGGTAAATTACCATTTTCTTGGATTATAAAAAATAAAAGTTTTGGAAGCACTGAGTAACCTATCCACTAATATCAGACACATGGTGGCCTCATCTAGGTGGTTTACACCCCTATCACATCCACCGGGTACCTTGTATCCTTCTACATCCACCGACCTAAACTTTTTAGACTCCAGGACACCTAAATCTCACTAAAAACTTCTTCTATCTGAAACAGTGCCTCAAAAACAACATTATTAACATTAAAAGTGTGATTATAAATTCTTATTCTCAATCTGAATAAAAAAATACAAAATATACCTAGATCCTACTTTCTCAAAATTTTCCTTCCCTCTAACCCTACCGACACACTCTGGTTTAGGTCATTACACTTGGGTGTAATTAGTATTTTTAAATAACCAAAAAAACTATTAATGAAAAAACCATGTTACCTTCAACCAAATCATTCTATAATTTGGTCTATGAAAGGTAGTACATAATGGTATTTATAGTTTCATCATTCAATTTGTGATAATCAATGAAAAAATACCACTATTTCAATCAATTTGGGTCTATTTATCCTTTTTCATTGGTGAAAAAAATTACACCACCACTTTTAGAGACCACCATAATTGGACTAACCCACTCACAATCAAGAATTATGTAGATAATACTAACCTTAAGACAAATGGTAAATTTTTTCTTTATAACATCATAAATGAGTTTATTTAGTCTTACTTATGATTGTTTAATAGATTTAGATGATTCCCTTATATTTATCTAATGCATACATAGGATAGGTTTAATACCTGCCTTTTTATATATAGTCAAACCTAAGGAATTTTTAGTTTCCTCAAACACATGAATGAGTTTTGAATCCTCTATATTATTAAATTAAGTGAAGATATTCATAGGGTAAAATTAATCATGTAATTGAAATTTATATATCAAGTGTGAAATAAGATATTTCAAATTAGTTTCATCAGTTATTTATAGGACAAGTTATATTAGGTTAAAAATATGGGATTCTAAATGTTTTAAATTTATTTATTTTATTACTATACACTATGAAGTAGTGAATATATAGGTGACATGGGAATAAAGAGTGTTTAATATTGTCTATCTCAATAGATTTTAGAAATTAAAGGTAACTTTTTTCTTCACCATTGATCGCATTGTTGATGAGGATACAAATCTCAAAAACACTAATATATTTAGAATTGGAAAAACTAGAGGGATCATGGTTCACTAAACTCGTAAAAATGTTTTTATAATCTTAGATAGAGAAACTATATTTATCCTATAAAGGGTATTTTATGGATTGTAAAATTTTGATCTTGACCAGTTGTTCACAAATTTCCATAGATATAATGCCATCATGGATATCGATTTCGGTCCTAGATTTCATAAGAAAATTTATTCCTAGAATAAATGGAGAGTAGCTAGAATATGTATCTCCTTACATATCTATAACATATAAATTATAAGGTAATATAATTTCATTTTTAAAATAAGAATAAACTTATTTTTTTCTTCATATCTAGTGGTGTTTTGATTATCCAATTAGATGACTAAACTTTTCGATTGCAAGGGACCTAAACCAATGATAGAAAAGATGAACTTGGTCATGACCTTGATAAAAGGTTCCTAGGTAAATGAGTGTATTTTCAAGGTTCAAGTTCCCCATTTGGAATTGAAATATAAAGATCTTATGGTATATAGACTTTATGGGAATAGATTATTGAGGTGAAACATTTTCAATGGTTTTGAGTTTCCTTTTATATGGGTACAATTTCTATAGGATCTATGCATATATAGTGATTTTTTAAGGAATCCAAGAGAGGAATGTCGACTTCAACCCATTTAAAAAATTTTAACATTATGTTATCATGTTCAAATGGTTTTTTAGGCTTTGAGATATAATGGGAATAATGGATTTTATTTTTTATGAAAATGGAATGAGTTAGTGAACTGGTATCTTTCTCTTTAATGGTTGAAAATTTTTTTCCTTTTCAAGTTAAATAGTTGGAGTTAATTTAAAGGGTTAAACATGAGTCAAGGAGACATTATTTCTTAATATAATTTAAATTTCACTCACATTATCCAATGGGTTGTGTAAAAATTTATTTGCAAGTTGGGTAGTGTTATTTTGTTGTTTTTTACTCAAGTTTGATACAATCTTTCCGATTTTATTTTCAACTTTCTTTATGCCAGATCTGGTGAAGGAGGAAAGATCATCCAATTTATTTTTCTATGGGTCTTGGATGATGAGGAAAGTATAAAGTTTAATTTCCTTGATTATTTTTCTTCATAAATTGGTTATAATGATTTTTGAATTGTGAAGACTCACCAAAATGTTGGAAACCATGAGGACGATGAGGAGGAGGGTTTCTTCTTTCATAAGTGGATGAAAATGAATGATATTGTGGTAAGTTCATTCCACCTTGACCATATAATAATTAATTTGAATTTTTTGTGGAGTTTGAGGGATTTTATTACCATACCACAAGTCTAGATGGTCATTCTATGATGTATTATAGGTTTAACTTAACAAATCATAGTGGGGATAGTTAAAATTTCTTCCAAACTAACTAGGAGGCTAAGGGTTATTGTTTCACTAATAAAATTATACATTGATCTCTAATAATATATATGTATATAATTTATTACCCTATAATGTTCAGAAATATTTAGTTGGATGAGAAGATGAGGAAAAAACACGACATTATTAGATAGGTCTATGGAATTGAGATTCAGGGGGTGAAGAGTTTTGAGCTTTGGAATCCACTTATGGATTACTTATGAGTATAGTGGACTCACTAATCCACTCAAATAACTTATTTGTATCTCTAGTTTGGATATATTTATATTCATTAACTTTATCATGAGTTTTATAATATAATTATTGGGTATTTTTATTCATGTTTCTTATGAAAACCCATGCAGTCATGGGAGTTTTTTCAATTAAAGTGTCTCTACATAAAAATTCAGTGAGAGTATGCTTAATAACTATTAAACCTTTATAGAAGTATTGGATAAAATTTTGGTTTGTTATTTTTTGGTGTGGTATTGTTGTAACAAGATATTTAAACTTATCCCAATATTCACAAAATAATTCATTTGGGAATCATTGAATGCCACTAAATTTCTTTTGGATAGAGGTAGTATATGAACCGAAGAAGAGTTTATTTAAGATAATCCGATTCATATAATTATGTAGATTTACTAAACTAGGTGAAAGGTAGTATATAAAATACTCAATAGAGTCGATTAGGGATAAGTGAAATGATATTAGTTTTACTTTTACAATATAAACCTTTTAAGTATTTATGGTAGGGTATACCAAATAGAACCCTTTGAGACACAGATGAGGATCCTCTCTATTCATTCCATGAAAATGAAGTAGAAGATGAATCAAACTATATTTTACTTTGAAATCTACATTTATGTTGGGATATTGAATACCAATATGTTCGTAATTTATATTTAGGGTATAATTTTCCTTTAATTTTTATTCCCTATGATATTCCATATCGAGAATTTGATAGACAATTGGTAAACTCTCGGGTTTGTTTTAGGGACCTCTAGTTTTCCTTCTAATCTGAATTTTGATATGTTTAATTTTTGGTTCAAAAAAATAAGGACTATAATGTAAAATACGGTATATTCACACAAACTTTAATTTTTTTTCAAAACAAGGTGAAGAGGATATTTATAAAAGAATATTTTTATTAGATTTTAAATGGAGTGATAATTTTTTATTTTTTCTTCATTTAAAATTTTCTTTTCTTTTTTTAATTTATTTTATTTTATTTTCTAGATAATTAATAATTGATTCCTTAAATATCCAACCAAGACATCATTTCATTAGAATTGTATCCAATTATCAGCTATCAACAATCAATGGTCTAGTTATTTTCAATAAGGTATATAATGGGATTATAGTTTCATGCTTAATTAGGGTACTCTTTTTTTAAATCGATTTTTTTATCTTTATAATTGGGGGTTATATTCATAGATATTAAATAAATTATTTGATGATTTTTTATTTATAAGAATATTTTTATATGGATTTGGGTGAGTTTAATATTGAATATTTAATCCCTTCATATAATTGAGCTTTTAAAAATAATGAATTATATTAACATCCACTTCCCAAGAAGATTTGAATTGACATTCTTGTATATTTAAACATTAATTCAATCCCTAACTAGGGTAGTCATGTTAATCAAATATTATTTATGGGAGGTTCAATAATCCATCAACCTTTATATATTTTAGGTTCCAATAATCATTAGAATCCTCATATTTAACTATATATTTCATTTATCCATGACTTATCAACCTAAAAATGCAAAAATATATGTTAAATAATATTGAACAATCATAGATATTGATCAATTATCATTACCAAATTAGGACTCACCTCAATGGGATGATTTCACATACATTGAGATAGTGAATAGTCTGGTTGGGTGTTTTTATTTAGATTTTTAAAAATAAATGAAAATGATTGGGATAATAAAAGAGTGAAAATAAATGATCTAATAGACACTATAGAATTAGAGGAAATGTAGACTTTTTATGGAATATAATAAGGATTAGGAAAAGGACTTCCAACTAAACTTAAATTGATTATAATAACATGATATTAAACTACATAAATGTTATTATAAAAAAAGTTTTTAATGAAACATTCATTGACATAAAAATAAAAGTATAGATACAATTATAAAATTAAAACAAAGAAAAGAGGAAGAAAATTATGTTAAGTAAGATTATATTAGAGGTAAATATAGTTGAAATTAAAATTTTAGAGGTCCTTATATCCTTTCAATAAGGCTTTTTTTATCCAATTTCTCCTCATTGGGCATTCAAGTGTCGTTATTTTGTAAGTATAATATGTATGTGCAATTATAAAAATAGGTAGTGTGTTGGTTTTCCTCAAAAATTTTCTAGTATGTTTTCCAAAAAATTTAACCATTATAATAGAACTATCTTATAATGATATATTATACAAATAAAATCCATTCATTTCAAGTGATATCAATATAAAATGTGGAATTAAAAGTGGTGTAAGATTATTTTAGGCATGTTCTAGAATTAAAGAAGTGTCAAAGTCTTATATAATTTGCCAAGTGGTATCATTCCAGCTATAGAAAAATTTAATATTAGAAAAATGTCAAGTTATTTATAGCCTTGAATAAAGGAGGAGGAAGACCCCAGCTTTAGGGATAAGTGCCAACGTTCAAGGATGTGTTTTGGATTTATTTGATTCTAATGTTTCAAAGTGGTATAATTTGGGTTTTCAAGATAGTTAGACCTAATTTAAAGAAAAATCCCATGGATAATAAATTTTTTAAAATTAAGACTAAAGTTGAAGAATTTTGGGGGGATCTGGAGATTTGATTTTGATGGTTAACAAAAAAAGTGAAATAAAACCTTGGAGTAACCTATCAATTGGAGTAATATAATGATCTATGTATTATTAAATAAACAAGGGGTATCAAGTGTTTTAAATTAATGATAAATAATTATTATGATTCAAACACTTTGAGATTTAGTTTTTATTCAAATATGAGGTTTTTAAACTATGATAAAGATCAAGTGTAGATACTATAAGGAAGTAGAAGATAACTTTTTATACATTTATGGAATTACATAAGTGAAATGTATAGCATAAAAATTATTATCTTATTATATTTTTCTAACATCAATCTCTGAATCAAGTAATATTAAAAGATTTTTTAAAATATCTTTATAAATTAGTGTGTTTGTATAAGGCCCCAGCCTTAAACCTTACTTAATCTTGAGTTATTACAAGATTACAAATTGAGGATCTTTTCAGGTTTAGAGTTTTAGAGAATTAGATCATAAAACTTGCATTATATTCCACATTTAAACAAAGTGGTTCCATAAAGATAGTTTTCATTTTTTCCCATCAACGGAAACATATTTTAAATAAAACATGGATTCTTTCTTGACAGTTCCTTGACACCATCATCATATCATGTACCTTTCCCTTGACCTGTGAAAAACATTTCAAAAAACATGGTATGAGCATAAAAATCTCAGTAAGGGTTATAAAAAATATGGAAAGGAAACATGAGTTCATATATACATAAGAATAAAATCATACTTTACCCATAAAACATAGGAACTTTAACATACCTCACCAAATCATGAATAAATCATAGAAATAATAAGACATAAAAGTTAACTTGAGGAATTCATAACATTATTACGTAGGGAGTAACCCTCTTGGTTACGTTTGGAATACCCACCACAGTATATTCCCTAAATCTCTTCAGAGAAACCTTAATGTTTCACTCCTTCGTGTTACCCAATGAATTGGAGAGCTATATCGGGCTCACCCGCCCTTAGTTTATCACGGAACCACCCATCTTCATAATAATTCCCAAGAACCATAACATAATCGTATCACATAAAACATGCATAAAGGAAACATAACATTTCTACCTTTAAATAACAAGACATCGATAAAAAACATTGATATAAAAACATTATGAAAACCATTTTCAATACCAAAATAAAAGAAAAGTAAAACATGGTATTTATTTTTCTTTTAAAAAGAAGGTATGGCTTGTAGAGGAAGCCGAAACTCAAATAACGGTCACGGCGGTGGAGAAGTCGTTATCGCCGCATACATACGACAAAAACATTCCCTTTTTTCATTTAGTAAAACTCTTCATATAAAAAAGATTCCTTTTGGATAAACGTAAAATTCAAAGGGGTTTATACACCATGTAAAAGAAGGTTGTGTATAAAACAAAATATGCCTCAATGAAAGGAGATTGAGACGAAGTCCCATACCACTTTGAAGCTTTTAACATTTTACACCATTAATATCCGCATAAATAAATCCTTGAAACCATTTTGAAAACATGGATATTAATTAGAAATATTTATAATAATAAATCATTAAAACATTTAAAATGATATTTTAGTTAAATGGTTTTTATCAAAATGAGAGACACTTGAATACAATAATTGAAGAAAAACATTTAATCAGAACTTTATAATATCATGAGAATAAAGGGATTCATGATATAATATTCCAAAGGACAGTATCTACACCATATAAGAGTGAATTGGTTCACAGCAACAATGAAGTCTCAATAGAAATGTAAAATGAGATAAAATCCCTTATAGAGAAGGTATCCTTAAATTAAGGATGAATCAATCTCATAATTATGTGTGAAAAACATAAATACACCCAATATAAGTGGATATTAAGTGTAAAACAATCAAAGGTCATTCACACATATTCAAAGTATAACATATTCAATAACTATATGTTGAACCCAAGGAAATCAAAATTGGGTTAAGAAGTTCCCTTGGTAAAATTCGACAGCCTAACGACGTCACTTTAAAATTCATAAAATTAGTTGATGAGAGAGAAAATTGTATCTAATCACTTGGACATAAAATTTACATCAATAAGGATATAGAAGAACATATCCCAACTTAAAAATATGTAAATTAAAAGACATAACAAAATAAGTCTTTTTAAAAGACGAGTGTGAAAGGTTCCCTTACCGATTTGGGAAACTTTCAAAACGTACACCCCATGAAAGAAGGGTCATACAATGAAGATGTAACTACCCATAAATGAGAGTATATTATACTAATAGTAAAATAATTTTCAGTACTTGCACCAAACAAAAAGGAAATAGTGGCCAATGTAGCATGGATCTCACGGGAACAAAAAGTGAGATGAAAATCCCCTTATGAAAATTCGGCAGCCTAACGGCGCCACATAAAACTTCCAAAAATGGATTGATGAGATAAAATAGGGCCTATCATCACATGAACATAAAAATTACAGAAAGAGGAAGATAAAATAACATCCTCCAACATAATAACATGGAGAATAAAATAAATGACATAAAAGAGAGTAGTTGTAAAGAAAGAGAGAGGTAGGATTCCCTTACGAAAATTCGGTAGCCTAACGGCGCCACTCAAAACATAAAAAATTGATTGATGAGAGAGAATAGGGTCTCTATTAATATGAACAATAAAAATTACAGTAATATTAATATAAAAGAACATCCCAATAACAAGAAATATGAGCTTTAAAAGGAATGACATAAAAGAGTGTACTTAAAAAGAAAGAGAGGAGTAGGATCCCTTACCTCGGGTCTGACTTGACTCGATCGTTCTTTAATCTCCTGAATAATAAACTTGAGTTAATTTATAATTCCTTAATAACATTTTTCAAGTTAATTAATCCTTTTATATCACTTATTACCATGTCATGAACACTATGTTATTATTAAAGTTAATAATGGTCGTTTTAACGATCATTGGTACTTGAGTCAAAAAAATAAACTCTTTAAAATTACAACTTGTTAATGTGGTAAAAAATCCATTATATCCAGAATTTTATTCATGATTTAGATATCATATATATCATATATATCCAGTATATTCATGCATTTATAATATTACATAACATTTACAGTTAAGAAATGAAATGCACCGTTCATGGAGACGGTAAGCCGTACGTACGCATGAACGCTACTTCCATTTCTATTTCATATTTAATGGAATTAAAACATAATGATACATAATAGTATTTTAATTCCAGTATGGTATAATATATAATATTGTTAAATATATCCTTTATACATACCACATATGGTATTAACGAATCAAATCACTTTCAGGGGGCGGTAGTCTGCACTTCCTAAAATGAAGATATCGCGTATACCCATAATGGAAGCCATAAAGGTATGCCATAAATGAAAAATACAGAAGCTTAATGAAAACATAAAAATATTATATATCATATATAAATGTAGTGATATCATAATGGACACCATGAAAGGTGTTAAGAGAAGATTGAATAATCATCGTTTCGTGAGGCAGTAATTCATCATCCACAGAAACAGTATGTTCTTTAACCATTAGACGAAGGTGTGTGTAAGTGTAGCTCAAATACTTAACATAACAACATCCTAGTATATTTAAGATACTGGTGTTTTTACAAAAGAAAGGATAAAAAGAGTTTAGGGGGGAGAAGCAAAATAAAACAAAAGGACTCAAGTGAAGACATTACCTTAAAATCGTGTAACTCCCTTTGGTTTGAGCTCAAAGGATTCCTTGGGAAGATTTCTGACCAAAGTGAGGCTTCTAAGAGTTATAGAGGGATGTGGAGAGACAAAATGGGTAGGGGTTGGCCGATCCAAAGGCTTTGGAAGTGTGGGTAAGGAGGTAGAGGTGGGGGCCTTTTATAAGAGGAGAGGAGGGGCACTCTTGGAAAGTAAAGAAATGTTACTTTATTTTAGAATGAGTTTCAGATTTTAATGGTCCCAAATTGATTTTTTTCAAGGTTAAGGTTATAAGGGTTCTAAATACACTCATAAAATAGGTTTTGAACATATGTAGGTCTTATATTTTACATAATCTTTCCATTTTATTTAAATCATTAAATAATGAGGTCATCGCTGCATCATCATGATGTCATAAATAATTTAATTTATTTAATGTCTAGAAATTATAAAAAAAATACTATAATGTAGGAAATCTTTTTATATTTCCAATGAGTATTTATAGTAAAACATATGACTTGTATAACCCCATTTAAAAATTGTTTTAGTAAAACAACTCGTGTTTGTGTCATTTTAATTTTAACATTAAATAAAAAGGTATTTATGTCATTTTCCAACCAAAGTGGATCCATGGGGTCCCCAAGTTGACCCATGGATTGTCTAGGTTGGTCATCACTCATCAAATGAGGGTATTACATTTTTCTAGGTCATTTAATATTATTAAAACATTATTTTTACCTTAAACTACACTAATTACCTCTAATCGCGATTAAAAACTTAATAAGTTACTATTCACCAAAAAATTATTTTAATCTCATTGAACCACATTTTAATTATTAATGAAAACCATGTATGTCAGATTTTTGAAATTAAAAACACAAAGGTGGAAAAATTTCATTTAAACAGAAAATCAGTTTTTATAAGTACCACTTAGTGGTTTCACTATTCATCAAAAATTGATGTTTTTCAGAAAATTACCAAAAATTCACCCTAGGCTATATTTGATATTCCAAATTCAAAAATGATGTCTATTTTAAAAAATTCAAAACATATAAGTTGCATTAATTAATTTAATAATTAATTCCCATTGTCAAAACAAATAGCGTGTTTTTATGAAACAAAATGTATCAAAAGATTGACACTAGTTTAAGTCCGATTTCGAAGTGAAATTAATTACAACGACCACTATTGGATTAAATGGTAAAAATATATTCTATTTTCACTTTAAAAACAATTCAAAAGATAATCTAATCATATAAATAAATTAGATTAAAAAGAGGTTTTGAATTAAAATACAACATTTTTCACTATTCATTAAAAATTGAACTTTTTCGGAAAAATACCAAAAATTTACACAAAGTAAATTTCGATGTCCTGATTCTAAAGAATAATTTTATTTTGTCAAATATAACACATAAAATTGTCAAAAAGTGGATTTAAAATAGGTTCTCCATCAAAAGGCGGTTAATCGACCTTTTAAAGAATATTGGAATGTTTACACTTAAAATTGGATTCATTGGCATTTTTAATCCTATAACATTTATTGTAAAGAGTAAAAATATTTTACAAACATATATAATCATTTTTAGTTAGTTCTGTTCATTCCCGCCATTACAACGGCTAGGCGTTAACTACCATTTAAAATAATATTATTTTATTATTAGAGTGCAACGCAATATTCCCAAGAAACTCATTATTGTGTATTGGGTACGCCATCGTGCATAGCGTCCCCTTTAAAGTAATATTAATATTTTATTCACAAATATGGATAAATATGAAAATGTCATATTATTTATTTACCTGGGGTGTTACATCCTTCCCCCCTTTTGGGAATCGCATCCTTGCAATTTTTGAAATTGGGCTTGGAAACTTCATTGAAAATCCCACATTGGAACAAGAGTAAGTAAAACAATCATTTTAAAATAAATAAAGATAAGTACAAAGGTCACCCGAGTTAACCCATACAAGGATTCCAAGTATGAAAATATGGACATGGAGGAAAAAACAAAGGGTCATGTTCTGATGGAGAGTGATAGTAAACATGTCTAGAAGAAAGTTAACCATAAGAAAATCACAAACTTGTGATGGGTTAAACGGTATTTGATTCCCCAGTAGGAAAGGTTAACAGACAATATTTTTGTTTTAAGTTACTCTTCATTGAGGAATTTATTTTTGATCTTAAGGAAACATACTTACTTGTCATGTTGACTTTCAACTTTTACTATATTTCTTACACAAAATCATACTTTCCCCAAAAGACGAGTATTTAGGAAGACTTTTTCACATTAAGAGTACTATAATCAACTTCTAGAGGATCACCTAATCCACAAAAGAGAACTATATACTTCCCATATCTTTAGACTTTAACCAAAACCAAAACCAAAAAGGTTAGTTCAAGATCAGATAATCCAGAAAAGGATAACCCTTTATAAAAAGAAAATCTATTCTTAATCTCCAAAATTTATCAAACAATACCCAAAGTTCAAAAAATACCATTCAATAAACAAATTGTCCATAAAATACTTCAAAGTAAACCAAAATAAGACTGAAACCCAAATATTTGAAGGATTTAGTCACATAGTCTTCCAAGTTAAATCGTAACATTTATCTCCAAACAACATCAGTTTCTCCTAAAGTCTCGTATTGAAAAGTAATTAACCTAATCACATATCCTCCATGATAGGTTAATAAATTTTCATAGATAACCCAAAATCAGCTTACTCTTAATTAAAAAAAACACCTAACTAAAAAGAATAAGTCATACTAACCAGGGACTTCATGTAGTCCAGTTGTAGGCGATAAATACCAGTTGCACATTGGTTGTGGGTTCAATTCCCACAGCTTTGTCTGGCGCGATGGGTTGTCACACGGTCTGCGTGTTGTTCTTTTTCCAAAACTATATAATTCTGAAAAAATTCCCCAAAACGAGATAAAATATTCAAAAAAAATAATCATAAAATATTTTAACCTCATGTTTATCTCATGCCTTTCATTTTCCATCATAACATATAATAACCCATAATTACCTCAAAAGTAAGGATCATATAAACCCTAATGGTTACCTTTATAATTATTACCTGAACCTCCACATTGATTGGTCATCTTGTACATGATGCATTACAGAACATAGAAAGGTTCATGTGGATGATCATGACTTCTTGATAGTTGGTTTAGAACAACCACGAGTTTCCTCATTGAATACCCCATTTCATCTAGTCTCTTAATCAGAGAACCACCACAGTTTCCTTCAAACCCTCTGTCACTTTGGTGCCTACTAGATCCATCCATTCACTAAAAATAGAAATGTCAGTGTGAGTATATCAACAAAACCATCATGTACTAATGAGGAATATAACCACTAAGATATACTTACTTATTCACATTATCTAAAACTAGGACTCTTTCTGAAATCCTAACCATTATGGTAATGTCACTTATGCTTAGAGGATACCCTAACCTCTAAAGTTATCTAAACCGACCTCTGATACTAACTATAAGGCCCCAGCCTTAAACCTTACTTAATATTGAGTTATTACAAGATTACACATTGAGGATCTTTTCAGGTTTAGAGTTTTAGAGAATTAGATCATAAAACTTGCATTACATTCCACATTTAAACAAAGTGGTAACATAAAGATAGTATTCATTTTTTCCCATAAATGGAAACATATTTAAAATTAAACATGGATTCTTTCTTGAAACTTCCTTAACACCATCATCATATCATGTACCTTTCCCTTGACCGGTGAAAAACATTTCAAAAAACATGGGATGAGCATAAAAAGCTCAGTAAGGGTTATAAAAAATATGGAAAGGAAACATGAGTTCATATATACATAAGAATTAAATCATACTTTGCCCATAAAACATAGGCACTTTAACATACCTCATCAAATCATGAATAAATCATAGAAATCATAATACATAAAAGGTAACTTGAGGCATTCATAACATTATTACGTAGGGAGTAACACTCTTGGTTACGTTTGGAATACCCACCACAGTATATTCCCTAAATCTCTTCGGAGAAACCTTAATGTTTCACTCCTTCATGTTACCCAGTGCATTGGAGAGCTATATCGGGCTCACCCGCCCTTAGTTTATCACGGAACCACCCGTCTTCATAATAATGCCCAAGAACCATAACATAATCGTATCACATAAAACATACATAAAGGAAACATAACATTTCCACCTTTCAATAACAAGACATAAATACAAAACATTGATATAAAAACATTATGAAAACCATTTTCAATACCAAAATAAAAGAAAAGTAAAACATGGTATTTATTTTTCTTTTAAAAAAAAGGTATGGCTTGTAGAGGAAGTCGAAACTCAAATAATGGTCACGGTGGTGGAGATGTCATTGTCGCCGCATACGTATGACAAAAACATTACCTTTTGTCGTTTAGTAAAACGCTTCGTATAAAAAAGTTTCCTTTTGGATAAATGTAAAATTCAAAGGGGTTTATACACCATGTAAAAGAAGGTTGTGTATAAAACAAAATATGCCTCAATGAAAGGAGATTGAGACGAAGTCCCATACCACTTTGAAGCTTTTAACATTTTACACCATTAATATCCGTATAAATAAATCCTTGAAACCATTTTTAAAACATGGATATTAATGATAAATATTTATAATAATAAATCATTAAAACATTTAAAACGATATTTTAGTTAAAGGGTTTTTATCAAAATGAAGGACACTTGAATACAATAATTGAGGAATAACATTTAATCAGAACTTTGTAATATCATGAGAATAAAGGGATTCATGATATAATATTCCAAAGGACAGTATATACACCATATAACAGTGAATTTGTGCATAGCAACAATTAAGTCTCAATATAAATGTAAAATGAGATAAAATCCCTTATAAAGAAGGTATCCCTAAATTAAGGATGAATCAATCTCATAATTATGTGTGAAAAACATAAATACACCCAATATAAGTTGATATTAAGTGTAAAAAAATCAAAGTTCATTCACTCATATTCAAAGGATAACATATTCAATAACTACATGTTGAACCCAAGGAAATCGAAATTGGGTTAAGAAGTTCCCTTGGTAAAACTCGACAGCCTAATGGCATCACTTTAAAATTCATAAAATTAGTTTATGAGATATAAAATGGTATCTCATCACTTGGAAATAAAATTTACATCAATAAGTATATAGAATAATATATCCCAACATAAAAAGAGGTAAATTAAAAGACTTAACAAAATAAGTCTTTTTAAAAGAGGAGTGTGAAAGGTTCCCTTACCGATTTGGGAAACTTTCAAAACGTACACCCCATGAAAGAAGGGTCATACAATGAATATGAAAATACCAATAAATGAGAATATATTATACTAATAGTAAAATAATGGGCATTACTTACACCACATAAAAAGGAAATTGTGGTCAATGCATCATGGATCTCACGGGAACAAAAAGTTAGATGAAAATCCCCTTATGAAAATTCGGCAGCCTAACGACGCCACATAAAACTTCCAAAAATGTATTGATGAGATAAAATAGGGTCTATCATAACATGAACAAAAAAATTACAGAAATAATAACATAAATGAAGATCCTCCAACATAAGAACATGGAGCATAAAAGAAATGACATAAAAGAGAGTACTTGCAAAGAAAGAGAGAGGTAAGATTCCCTTACGAAAATTCGGCAGCCTAACGGCGCCACTCAAAACATTCAAAATGGATTCATGAGAGATAATAGGTTCTCTCATCATATGAACAATAAAAATTATAGTAAGATTAATATAAAAGAACTTCCCAATAACAAGAAAAATGAGCTTTAAAAGGAATGACATAAAAGAGTGTACTTAAAAAGAAAGAGAGGAGTAGGATCCCTTACCTCGGGTCCGACTTGACTCTATCGTTCTTTAATCTCATGAATAATAAACTTGAGTTAATTTATACTTCCTTAAGAACATTTTTCAAGTTAATTATTCATTTTATATCACTTATTACCAAGTCATGAACACTATGTTATTATTTAAGTTAATAATGGTCGTGTTAATGATCATTGGTACTTGAGTCAAAAAAATAAACTCTTTATAATTACAGGTTGTTCATGTGGTAAAATATCCATTATATCCAGAATTTTACTCATGATTTAGATATCATATATATCATATATATCCAGTATATTCATGCATTTATAATATTACATCACATTTAGAGTTAAGAAATGAAATGCACTGTTCATGGAGACAGTAAGCCGTACGTACGCATGAACGCTACTTCCATTTCTATTTCATATTTAATGGAATTGAAAAATAATTATACATAATAGTATTCTAATTCCATTATGTTATAATATATAATATCATTAAATATATCCTTTTTACGTACCACATATGGTATTAGCGAATCAAATCACTTTGAGGGGGCGGTAGTCCGCACTTCCTAAAATGAAGATATCGCGTATACCCATAATGGAAGCCATAAAGGTATGACATAAATGAAAAATACAGAATCTTAAGGAAAACATAAACATATTATATATCATATATAAATTTAGTGACACCATAATGTCCACCATGAAAGGTGTTAAGAGAAGATTGAACAATCATCGTTTTGTGAGGCAGTAATTCGCCATCCACAGAAACAGTATGTTCTTTAACCATTATACGGAGGTGTGTGTAAGTGTAGCTCAAATACTTAACATAAAAACATCCTAGTATATTTAAAATATTTTTTTTGTTAAAAAATAAAGGAATAAAAATATTTTAGGTGGGTGGAGAAGCAAAATAAAACAAAAGGACTCAAGTGAATACATTACCTTAAAATCGGGTAACTCCCTTTTGTTTGAGCTCAAAGGCTTCCTTGGGAATACTTCTCACCACAGTGAGGCTTCTAAGAGTTATATAGAGATGTGGAGAGACAAAATTTACAGGTTTTGGCCGATCCAAAGGCTTTGGAAGTGTGGGTAAGGAGGTAGAGGTGGGGGCCTTTTATAAGAGGAGAGGAGGGGCACTCTTGGAAAGTAAAGAAATGTTACTTTATTTTAGAATGGTTTTCGGATTTTAATGGTCCCACATTGATGTGTTTCGAGTATAAGGTGATAAGGGTTCGAAATCCACACATCCAATAGGTTTTGGACATGTTTAGGTCTTAGATTTTACATTATCTTTCCATTTTATTTAAATCGTTAAATAATGTGGTCATCGCAGCAGCATCATGATGTCATAAATAATTTAATTTATATAATGTCTAAAAATTATAAAAAAAATACTATGATGTAGTAAATATCTTTATATTTCCAATGACTATTTATAGTCAAAAATCTGACTTGATTAACCCTATTTAAAAATTGTTTTAGTAAAACAACTCATGTTTGTGTCATTTTAATTTTAACATTAAATAAAAAGGTATTTACGTCATTTTCCAACCAAAGTGGCTTCATGGGTTCCCCAGGTTGACCCATGGATTTTATTGGTCGTAAATGACTCATCCAATGATGGTAGGATACGTTTCTAGGTCATTTCATATTATTAAAACATTATTTTTACCATAAACTACACTAATTACCTCTAATCGCGATTAAAAACTTAATAAGTTACTATTCACCAAAAACTTATTTTAATCCCATTGAACCACATTTTACTTCTTAATGACAACAATGTATGTCGGATTTTTGAAATTCATAACAAAAATTTGGAAAAATTTCAATTAAACGGAAAATCAGTTTTTATAAGTACCACTTAGTGGTTTCACTATTCATCAAAAATTGAAATTTTTCAGAAAATTACCAAAAATTCACCCTAGGATATATTTGATATTCCGAATTTAAAAATTATGTCTATTTTTCAAAATTAAAAACATATAAGTTGCATTAATTAATTTAATAATTAATTCCCGCTGTCAAAACAAATATCGTGTTTTTATGAAACAAAATGTATCAAAAGATTGACACTAGTTTAAGTCCGATTTCAAATTGAAATTAATTCCAATGACCACTATTGGATTAAATGGTAAAAATATATTCTAATTTAACTTTAAAACCAATTCAAAACATATAAGTTGCATTAATTAATTTAATAATTAATTCCCGTTGTCAAAACAAATATCGTGTTTTTATGAAAGAAAATGTATCAAAAGATTGACACTAGTTTAAGTCTGATTTCAAAGTGAAAGTAATTCTAATGACCACTATTGGATTAAATGGTAAAAATATATTCTAATTTAACTTTAAAACCAATTCAAAATATAATCAAATCATATAAATAAATTATATTAAAAAGAGGTTTTGAATTAAAATACAACATGTTTCACTATTCATTAAAAATTGAACTTTTTTGGAAAAATACCAAAAATTTACACAAAGTAAATTTTGATGTCCCGATTCTAAAGAAGAATTTTATTTTGTCAAATATAACACATAAAATTTTCAAAAAGTGGATTTAAAAGAGGTTCTCCATCAAAAGGTGGTTAATCGACCTTTTAAAGAATATTGGAATGTTTATGCTTAAAATTGGATTCATTCGCATTTTTAATCCTATAACATTTATTGTTAAGAGTAAAAATATTTTACAAACATATATAATCATTTTTTAGTTAGTTCTGTTCATTCCCACCATTACAACGGTTAGGCGTTAACTACCATTTAAAATAATATTATTTTATTATTAGAGTGCAACGCAAGATTTCCAAGAAACTCATTGTTGCGTATTGGGTACGACATCGTGCATAGCATCCCCTTTAAAGTAATATTAATATTTTATTCACAAATATGGATAAATATGAAAATGTCATATTCTTTTTTTACCTAGGGTGTTACAGTTTTCTTAATTAAAATATTCTGTAAGTGAAGTTAAACTTAAATGAGTTTTCAGATTGATATTCGAATATAAAAAATATAACAGTTCATATCAAGAAAGAATAGAAATTGTGAAGTATTCACTAGAAAGTTACCAAGAGTAAATAAGATATAATATTTCAATATATAATTGTATATAAGAGATAAATTATAGAATAATATGGATAAAAATGAGTTATATAAAAAATAGTGGATTCCAGACTCTCTAAATTTGGAAAATCTTTTGCATCTATGTGGAGAAGATTTTTTCTTTGAAAAATATGGTGCAATAGTTTTTTTGAAAAGGTTGGATGAAGAGGAAATATAGTAAAGATACACTTTATTTTTTTTCAAAATATGGAAGAATAATTCACCATAAATATATATTGTTAAAAGAATACTTATAATTAAAAATAAATGGGGAGTATAATCAATTATATTTTTACAAGTTTGTGTGTAATATTATAGGGATTGATTTATTGAATAATTTATAATAAAATACAAAGGGGTAGAATTTTGTTACCAAAGGATGTGTGTTAAAGTTTTTATCAGTTGAAGTTGGATTTATTCATAATAGGATAATGTTAAAAACCAATAGAGGTTGTGTTCCAAAGATGATAAAAGTAAATAGTTTTAACTAATGGTAGGATATGTTGGAAATAAATAAAAGGCTGATTATGTGGTGTATTGTCATTCAAGGAATGAAATACAAAGTAGATATGAGTTTCAACCTAAAAAAATGATGATTCTGTAATGATGGAAATGTTGACACATGGTGATGTAGAGAATCATTATGAAAGGTAATCATGCACAAAATCCATACTTGGTGAAGGATGCATGACATTGATCTTGAAAGGTATTAGTCAAGAGAATTATTAGGAGATAAATACATATATGTCAAATAAATGTAAAGAAAAGTTTGAGAATGAAAAACTAATAAAATTATCGGAATTTAGAGAGGATCATAGTTATACATGAAAATTTAGGGGTAGAATTATTAAAGTCAACATGGTGACTATATGGGATTTTTGACAGAGGAAGGTAAAAGAACACATTAATAGACTAACATGCCAAGGATGAGAAAGATATAGAGGAGTCAAGTATAGCATAAATAATCTTGAAGAATGAAGTTTCACTATCTGAAAAACATAAATGGTTTTAATGGTTTCAGATTTTAATTTTTTCATATTTAGTTATTTGGTGAAATTTGAGAATTATTGGATAATGTTGAGATATTTAGAATTGATTTTAGAGATGATAGTGAAAATCATTCTATATGTATTCATTTTTACACCATGAAATGTTTGTAATTGTTCTATTTGAAGGCTTTTCCAAGATAGTAAATGTATATCACATAATGTTTGTTTCATAATAGTAAATGATCTTCAAAAAAATATTTTTATACTTATACAACGAAAAATTTGTAAGGATAATACACATAGAAATTTCATATATTATTTCATAATTTTTATTTATAAATGTTAATGACTATACCATAGATTTTATAGTTTCTTATGGAATTGAGCTTCATTTCATAAATGAATATTCCATGCCATGATGGTAAGACAAGGAATATTAGTGATATTTATAAATTAGAGGTTTGTTCTATAACCAAAAATGTTATATCATATGAAGTTCAGGTGGGGAAATATACAATATATTCACCCCGTGAATCTAATGGTTAAAATCACAAACTAAGTCATGATTTTTAAAGGAGATCATATAAAATTCAAGTAAAACTATAATGAAGAGTGTAATGTCATGATATATGGAAAATTTACACACCTTAAGGATTCAATTTTATTTAAAAAATAAGTATATATGGATGGAGATTTATAAGGATGAATCTATATATTTTTATTATTTTAATCATAATTAAATGAGTTTCACAAATAGAATGATCCCAGAGCATAGAGAGAACATGAGTCAATATAAATCATTTGATCAAAGATGATGGGGTTTAGAAGAATTTTCAAATATGTAGTGGTAAAACTAGAAGATAAGGAATAATATTGAAGAATTTAGTTTATACCAAGATATATATAAATAGTTAATGGGATAGAAACTCTATTGATACTGAAAATGATATTCCATTAAGCCTTTAAATATATATGATATATATAAGTTATATCATATGGTATGCTGTAAAAAATCATGGATTACAAAATGTATGATAAAAAATATTTTTTTATATGGATATAAAGTATATGATATTGTACAATTTTGGGACAATCATAATTCATCGAATGTGATTACTTAATACTACCAATGGAATGTTATAAGGTATGATTGGTGCCATATCATAAGGAATGTAAACTTTAAAACTACCTATTCAATCATAGGGTATGATTGGATGTCTTATTTTATGGATTTATGCTTTTTCCATGTAGCCATAGAGTACGACTATCTATATTATCTGATGATATTGTTTTTAATATATTTGGTGTCCAAATGAAAAATATTAAAGGTGACTTCCACATAAGTTATAATCAAATATTTTAATATGAGTTATGATGAATGGGAAATGTATACATTCATTCATGCATGAGATGCATGAAGAGGTTATTCCTCATTCATTATAAACATGTGAATAAATACATGAACTGTCAAGGAGTAACCTTGAGGATTTAAAAATCCCATATTCATGTGATAGAAGTGTTTGAATATACAAGAAAACTTTAATGACCCATACTTTACATACATTGTTATTACTTCAGAATTGAAGCACACTTATTACAACAAATAATAAAACCAGGAAAGGACCGTATAGGTATAGAGTCTTTAGAAACTGGGAAACATAAACAACTGGTTCATAAAGAATCTACTTTGCCTCCCACTTATTCCATCATATCTAGAGTCCCTTTTTGGAATATATTACTTAATAACCTTCTTCCTGACCTGGGGAAAGAGAACATACAAAAGGGTGAGCTCAAATGCTCAGTAAGGGTAAACAAAAGAAATATCAATCAAATCATATACATAAGAACATAACTTTTGGAAATCTTAACCTGCAAAAGAAATCATAATAACATGGGATAAATCATAGTAGTGAAATGTAATCCCAATAATCATAACTTAAAACATGAAACTTTGTGGCATACACACATAATCATATAGAATCATTTCTTATTAGTCAAGGTTCATTTCCAAGACTATATTAGTGGACAAAGTCCATTTTTGAACCGAGTTCACTCCTCATTTCAGTCCTGTTTCACTGAACCGGTTTAACCTGCCGTTCCAGCCATGTCTATCTCATGAGATATAAAATCTTTACCCAATGCATTTGAGGGAGATATAGGTCACACCTATCTCATAATGATACCATTATTATGTGTTCCACAAAATCATAAATCATACATCATAGCATAACCCATGTAATAAAAATGTGAATCTTAAACATTGTGACATCATAAAACAATTCATATAAGATAAAGGAATTAATAAAAATAATTCCATCACAACATAATCAAATAAATGTAATAATAGGGATAGAAACAAAATCCTTTATTATCTTAGATGGAAAATAATTTTGATAAAACACTTGAACTCCATTCTTGAGGAAAATATCCTTTCTACTTCAAAAACATTTTCCTTTCTTAACATGTCATACAATTTTAAACTAATAGAAGTTGATTAAAAATAAACTTGAAAACTTGTAAAGGAAGCTTCTTGTAAAAAAAATTTTAAAAATCCATTCATGTCGTATAATTTAAAAAAACATTCTTCTCGTACTTTTTTCGGAAAAGTCAAAAAGTACCTCGTATGAAAAATGACAAAAGATTCCTTTCATATCTTTTACTAAAAACTCACCGAAGGGTAAAATTGGATTTAAACAATTGTAGGTGGATGGAAATAATATTACATATTGAGGAAACATGGATGTGGATGAAAAAATACACCCTAGTAAATTTCAAAGTATAGACAATCTCGGATAAAAATGAGATTTGTGAAATTATCCCTTACCTTAGGTCCGATTTTCTTCGTAAGTGTCTGAACCTCCTGTATAATGATTTAAATAATGTTATTGACTTATTCTAGAATCATACTTATTGTTATGATATCAGATATGGTCATATTCTTAGCTTCTTATTAGTAATATTTCATTACAACTTTTTATTCGGGTGTTTATTACTTTTTGTTCTTATGCGTGTTTTGTCGAATAAGTTCTTATCCTTATTTTTAGGTTATAGATACCTCATTTCCAGAATGGTATTAGTGTACTATATATCATATTTATTCATTCAATTCATTTATATAATCTTATTCAATGAAGATCATGTAGAACGAGTCGCATCACATCGTGGAGACGGTATTCCGTACGTACGCACGAGCGATGATATCGTTCCCATGATCGTGTAATTGTATTGGAGTGTATGTATACTATTTAAGAATCAATATCACTTTACAATAGTCATATATAGTCGTTTTTTACACCATTATACCCATCCAAGTAAGGTGGTGGTGGAAAATATATTACACCATGGCGTGGAGACGGTATTCCGTACGTACGCACGTGCGGTGATTTTGTTTTTCTGTAGGATGGATAGATGGTGAAATAGGGTTCTTTCATAATTATAATAACATATAAGTATATGAGTGATACTTATGTTTTTACTTAATAATGAAACAACTAAATAAGAAGAATTGGAAGAAGAAATAAAGTTGAAAGAATTGGTAACGGACATTACCTCTTCTTTGAAACGCCTCTTTGAGACCTCCTTTTAGGGCACTAAAATTGGTCTTTGAAGAAGACCAGGACATCTATTATGTCTCTAGGAAAGTGGAGAGGAGAAATTGGTAGGGGTTGGCCGAGCTTTAAGGCTCAAAGTGGTGTGAGGAAGAGGGGCAGGAGGTGCCCTTTTATAAGGGAGGAGAGGGGCTCCTTTGGAAAAACTAAAAATATTATTTTATTATAAAGTCAAGTTCAGTTTTAAATAGCTCCAAATTGATTTATTTAGAAGATAAGGTGGGGATGGGTTGAAATAATCTCATAAAATATAATTTATACAAGTTTAGGTTCCTATTTTAACCTTATAATTTAGATTTATCATTAAGTTAAATAATTTTACTTTTACCGTGTCTTCTTGTGTTCTTATACTATAAGGTTAATAAACTCACTATAAGAAGCCAAACGAACCCCAAGTTGTTTATTATTAATATTTATAACCTTATCTAAGTCATTTGGCCAAACCTAAGATTTTTAGGAATAAAATACCAATTATTAATATAATATTTGTTTTAAAAACTATTTTATGTCAATTTTGACACTATTTAGTAATTGATTTTTGTGAAACTAATAACAGAATTATTAGTTCGAAAAAAGTTAATTAAATCAATAATAACATGTCATATTAACCTATAAAATTAGTTTAATTCATATAAAGTCTCAAATTACATTTATTTGGGTATTTGTAACATCAATTATGTCAATATTTCATTAATAAGATAATTACAGCATCATCATTGTGTCATAAATAAATTAACTTATTTAAAGTCTAAAAATTACAAATAAAATATCATTATGTAGGAAATATTTTTATCTTTATAATGAATATTTATAGTCAAATTTATCTTATGTATAACCTTATATTAAAAATTATTTACTTATTAAACTTTGATTTTAACTATTTTAACCCTTCTTTAAATAAATTAATAATAAATGTCCTAATCTAATCCAAGTGTGCCTAAATGGTCATATTTTATTTATAAGGTTGTTTTTGGTCGAATTACAGTTATCCAATAGAATTAGGACATGTTTTAGGGTAATAATAATATCATTTTTACCCTTAATTACCCTATTTACTTTTAACCGTGGTAAATAAAAGTAAAAAGTTACTATTCAACAAAAATTATTTTCATCCCATTGAACCACATTTTACTTACTGACATCAACTGTGTCTCTCATATTTTTGAAATTCCACTCATATAAGCGGTAAAAGTAAGTTTTATGAAAAATTCAGTTTTTTAACTACCACTTAGTGGTTTCACTATTCATCAAAAATTGAAAGTTTTCAGAAAAATACCAAAATTTCACCCTAGGCTAATTTCAATATTCCGAATCCAAAAATGAAGTCCATTTTGAAAAATAAAATTTATAATATTTCAAAAAGTGGTTATTACTATTCATAACGGATAGTTTTAATAATATTTTAATGGAATATCATTGTTTAGTGAAACTCGGTATTGCGTATGATGCAAGCTATCGAGGAAGGTCGTGATTTCATGTACAGCAAGCCAAGCAAGTGTTGTGTGTAGAAAAAGATTCCTTTGATGATTTATATAACATAAAAGTCTCGGATGTTACATTCTACCCCCCTTAAAATAAATTTCTCCCTCGAAATTCGTCACTTTGTAACAAACAGATGAGGATACCTCTCCCTCATCATATCCTCAAGCTCCCATGTAGCTTCTTCTAATTGGTGGTTCCTCTATAAAACATTCACCAATTGATTGGTCTTGTTTCATAGGACTTTTTCGCTACGATCCAGAATCTCTATCGGCTGTTCTTCATAAGAAAGATCTTGCTCCAGCGGTACAACTCATGAGCTGAGTACATGTGAAGGATCAGGTATGTACTTTCTCAGGAGAGATACATGGAACACATCGTGAACTTGAGATAGATTAGGTGGAAGCGCCAATCGGTAAGCTACCTTCCCAACACGATCCAGTATTTTGAAAGTACCAATATATCTAGGGCTCAACTTCCCCTTCTTTCCAAATCTCATGACCCTCTTCCAGGGAGATATTTGTAAGAACACTTTATCACCCACTTCAAACTCTAGGTCTTTTCTTCGGTTGTCATCATAACTTTTCTGTCGACTCTGAGATGCTCTTATGTGTTGTTGAATAGATCTAACCTTTTCTGCCATTTCATTAACGAGATCATTTCCTAATAGCTTTCTTTCCCCAACTTCATCCCAGCAAGTTGGAGTCCTGCATTTCTTTCCATAGAGAGCTTCATAAGGAGCCATCTGAATACTGGAGTGAAAGCTATTATTATAAGAAAATTCCACCAAAGGTATGTTTTGATCCCAACCACCTTTGAAATCCATAGAGCAAGCTCTCAAAATATCTTCTAGAGTTTGAATTGTTCTCTCAGACTGACTGTCTGTCTGAGGATGATAAGAAGTTCTGAAACATGACTCTGTATCTAGAGTATACTGAAGAATTCTCCAGAACATTGAGGTAATCCTCGGATCCCGATCAGATATAATAGAAAGTGGTACTCCATGAAATCTTACAACTTCCTTCACATATATCCTGGAAAGCTGATCTAGAGAGAAATCGTCTCTAATAGGGATGAAGTGTGCAGACTTTGTAAGATGATCAACTATAACCCAGATAGCATTATTTCCTTTGGATGTTTTAGGAAGTCTGGTGACAAAGTCCATAGTGATATTTTCCCATTTCCATTCGGGTATGGGTAATGGTTGTAACAACCGCTTAGACTTCTGTCTCTCAGCTTTAACTTGCTGACAAACCAAGCATCGAGAGACATATTCAGCAACATCTCTTTTCATGCCATCCCACCAGAAGTACTCTTTCAGGTCCCTATACATCTTCGTGCTTCTAGGATGAATAGAGAATGAATAACTATGAGCCTCATCTAGCAGCTCCTTCTTTAATTCGGGGATGGTAGGAACACAAACCCGATTCCTGAACTTTATTATCCCATCACAATCAAGGTTTAATTCAGGAACATTTCTCACCTTCTTTTGTAACTCTGCATCTTCTTTCTGTGCCTCTTTAATCTTCACATGTATAGATGGTTGAAAATTCATTTGAGAAAGATACGATTTTCCCCCTTTCATTATAAATCCAAGATCCATCCTTTGTAAATCCATAAATATTGGATCTTTTGTGATCCTCATCATGGATAAACTGGCATGGTCTTGTCGACTTAAGGCATTTTCCACCTTGTTTTCTTTCCCAGGGTGGTAATGGATTGAGCAGTCGTAATCCTTAATCATCTCCAACCATCTTCTTTCGCATATATTCAGCTCCTTTTGTGTGAAAATATACTTTAAACTTTTATGATCAGTATAAATTTCAGACCTTTCTCCATAAAGATAATTCCTCCAAATCTTTAATGCAAAGATTACCGCAGCTAACTCCAAATCATGTGTTGGGTAATTTTTCTCATGTATTTTCAATTTTCATGAGGCATAAGCTATCACCATATCATTTTGCATAAGAACACACCCCAATCCCTTCTTGGATGCATCATTGTAGATCACAAACCTTTCTCCACTACAAGGCAGTGTGAGCACAGGTGCACTGGATAACCTTTTTTTCAACTCCTTGAAATTCTCTTCACATTCCTCCATCCAAACAAACTTAACTCCTTTCCGAGTCAACTTGGTGAGTGGATTAGATAATCGTGAAAAATATTTCACAAAATTTCGATAATATCCAGCCAAACCAAGAAAACTTTGGATCTCAATTACTGTTGTTGGTCTCGACCATCTTTTGATAACCTCTATTTTTTCTAGATCGATAGATATCCCCTCTTTTAAGATTATGTGACCCAAAAATGAAACTTTTTGAAGCCAAAATTCGCACTTGGTAAATTTGGCATAAAGCTTCTCTTTTCTTAGAGTCTTCAATATAATTCTCAAGTGATCTTCATGTTCTTACTTGCTCTTTGAATAGATAAGAATATCGTCAATAAAGACTACCACAAACTAATCAAGATAGTCTCGAAAGACTTTATTCATCAGATCCATGAAGATAGAAGGGGCATTAGTAAGACCAAATGGCATCACTATAAATTCATAGTGTCCATACCTTGTACGTAAAGTCGTCTTTGGTATATCCTCTCTTTTGACCCTTAATTGAAGATACCCTGAATGAAGATCAATCTTGGAAAATTATTGAGCTCCACATAGTTGGTAAAATAAGTCATCAATGTGTGGGAGAGGATATTTGTTCTTGATAGTGATATTGTTATGTTCTCGATAATCAATGCAGAGTCTCATTGATCCATCTTTCTTCTTAACAAACAGAACAAGTGCTCCCCAAGGTGACGCACTAGGGAGTATGAACCCCTTATCACGATTCTCTTGGAGTTGCTTCTTCAATTCATGCAACTCAATTGGGGCCATTCTATAAGGTGTCTTTGAAATAGGCAAAGCTCCTGGTACGAGTTCTATTGAAAACTCAACTTCACGATTTGGTGGAAGACCTGGTAATTCCTCCGGAAAGACATCATCAAACTCCCGTACCATGTGCATATTCTTAATCGTGAGTTTCCCACCAACCATTTGAGATAAATAACCTTCATTTAGTGGAATCAAGACCCATAAGATGGAAGAAATTTCCACTGGAATGTTATGTTCATCATTTCATTGATAGACGATCATAGATTGATCTGGAATATGAAATGTGACTTCCCTTATTTGGAAATTGATATGAGCTCCATATAAAGAAAGCCAATCCATGCCAAGAATCACATAAAATTCCACTATAGGAAGGATCACAAGATTTGCATGAAGCACTTTCCCACAAACATTGATCGGAGAAGAATTATAAACTTTTAATGCGACTGTTGTTCCATTAGGGGTTGTCACAGCTAACTCAACATCTAATTGTTGAGGTAATACGGTGATATCCATAGAAAATTCTTCAGAAATAAAAGAGTGGGTGGATCCAGAATCAAATAAAACATTTTCTACTTTAGATTGGATGGTAAGTGTACCTTTCACCACATCGTTATCGTACTCCACATCGCTGATTGAAATTGAATGTGACTTTCCTTTGTTATTAGCCTTAAGAGTTTGTTTATGTCGACCATCATCATCAACCCTTGGATTTGGGCATTGATTGGCATAATGCCCCATATTCTTGCACTTGAAACATTGAAGTGTAGTAGGTTCATTCTGTGTATCCCTTCCTTTGTTTGCATCATTAGACATCTTCTTCCCATCATTGCGGCATTCAAATGCCCTATGACCTTCCTTTCCACATTTGAAACATTTACATGTCCCTTTAAGACAACTCCCTCCAGGTTTCTTTCCACACTTTGAGCATAAGGGAAATCTCATCTTCTTTTCAGTGTGCTCTTTATATTTTCCTTTGAATTCCATTTTCCTCTTCTTATCAAACCCATATGACTGATGGGTTACTCTAATCTCCATCTCGACTTTGAGATCACATCGAATGATTTCCTCATAGCTATTGAAGTCCCTTATGGCTAACGACCTTCGAAGACTTGGTTTTATGCCACTAAAGAATCGATCGATCTTACTCTCAGGTTGGATAATAATACCAGAAACGTACCTTGCAAGTCTTGTAAAATTTGATTCATAGGTACCAACAGATTCATTATCCTTTTTCTTTAGTTCAAGAAACTCCTTCACCATCATTGTTCGGAGAATACGAGGGAAGTAATTATTGAAAAATAAGTTCTTGAACTCGTCCCATTCCATGGACTCAATTTCATCCCTTTGCCTGGTATTCTTAATAAGATTCCACCATTGATCAGCATCACCTTCCAAATGATACACTGCTAAGATGACTTTATCATGTTCATAAAATTGACGAACTGAAAATATCTTTTCAGTAGTACTAATCCATTGTTCAGTAACTAATGGATCAGTAGACCCGCTGAATGAAGGTGGACATTGTCTCATGAAGGATTCAACAGAATGTTTCTCCTTCCTTTTCTCATTTGGGAGTCCTGCATAATTCATATCTTGAGAAAGTTGTGTGAGCATGGCTACAAGATTTTTCATTCCAACTCCTATAATGTTTGGTTGCTCAGGGGGATAATCGTTGCATTTCCCGTCGCATTCCGCATTAACACGGTTCCTTCGGGTTCCATCCATTGACTAAAACCAAGAAGAATAGTGTGAGAAACAGTAATTATAATAGGAAAACCACATAATCAAGAATATAATTTCACACTTAAGGTCTTATCCTAGGTTATTCATGGTCATTTCTAAAACACTAAGATTGGGTTTTATGCTTAGACTTATCCTTAGGGTTATTACTAAGGCTTTCACATCCTAGTTTCCAAAGGTTGACTATACCTTTCCTCTGATACCAACTATAACGAGACATAATTTACATACATTGTTATTACTTAAGAATTGAAGCACACTTATTACAAAATATAACAAAACCAGTAAAGGACCTTATAGGTATAGAGTCTTTAGAAACTGGGAATCATAAACAACTTGTCACACACGGTTTTTTTGTCTTTGTATTGATCCGGCCTATTATAAATCCCGATCATTTTCATGGGTATTTGATGAGCTGAATCTTGAGTTTTGAAGTTTCATATATGTCTAACCACCATAATTTGGGATCCCCATTGCTTTTTTAGGAGTTTTTTAAGAAAGGGTGGTAACTTCATGATTTGGGCCAACCGCGATCCCATTCCCATTTTTAAAAACTGAAATTGTTTCTTTTATAACTCTTTTGTTTTTCATCATTTTTCACCCATTAAACTTCCCACTTGTCCTATACTGATATATTAAAATTTATTTATACTTTTGGACCCATTATAAATTCATAAGCTGGGTGAATTTGGGTTACTTATTTAGGTATTGGGCCAGCCCATGGGCCCATTTCCTGTTTTAAAAAAATAAGTCGTTTCATTTATATCTTTTTCAATTTTTACTATTTTTCAGTGATGCCACCTCCCCCTCGAAGAAAATAACCTATCCTAACCCTCATAATCGATTTTACCTCTTTGGAGCTCATGTGGGTCTCGGATTAGGGCGAAAATGTTCAGGAAACCTCAAATCGACCAGAATTTCCAAGGTAAATTTTATCAATCATAAATCAATCAATTCGTACTATTTTGGAAACCAATATTCTTTAAATGGTTCTTCCAGACCTTAGGAGTGTATCAAATAAGTTTCAAGCCATTCCATTCTCTATAGGGTTGCAGATCTAATGGAAGACGATGAGTTTTCTAGGGTGAAAGGTGAGATTCCTTCTCCTTTCTCCTTCCTCTTCCCCCACCTTTCATTATTTCGTGGATTTATTTTATCCCCTAGTATTGATAGACCTAGGGTTTTTTTATACCATGTTTTTTGATGGGGTTTCTATTTTTTTAGGTCATATCTTTATAGTTTTATGGTTTATAAACCCGCGGCGGGTGATTTCGGGTGTGCGTTTCAATTAGGCCAAAGATTTGAGGTAGGATATCCCTTGCACATGCCATTATCATTCAAGTTTCATCATTATAATATTTTCCTAAACTGATATAAATGTTCATTATTGTTTTTAAGCCTTTGTATAATTTTCTTGGTGTCCAAAGTGGTTTTTTAATCATTGTTTTGTGAAAGGTAGTGTTGTTTTGCCATGAAAGTGCTCAACAAGTGTTTGTTTAAATGTTCCGTTATCTTTTGAAAATATTTTGTGAGGATTATAATCTGGATTATGGTATTTTTAACATTTTACAGTATCTTGAATGAAAATATGGCTTTCAATTGGTGTTTTATTCCTTCTCATGTACTTAAAATAAATTGTTTTGTTTAAAAAGGGCATGTCATGTGTTCGGTAAAGTGCTTGGTTGGCTTTTATGTGTGATGTGTGATTTAAAAGTTATTTGTTTGGATTTATAAAGGAATTGGAAGAATGATAAATGGTATTTTTGGGTACTTATATGGATTTCCAATTTGTATTTGTTTTTACAATCAAGTGGGTTTTGATTTACAACATATTTTGACCCGAGTTGCCAAAAAATGGACTGTTTCACATCTTTATGAAAATGGTTGTGTTTTGAATATATAACCAGAGTATTATAAGAGATTTATGAATGTGGTTTTCTTCTGTAAATTATGTTTATAAAGATCCTTAATAAAATTAAAATGCATAGCTTCCTCAAAGGTTAGTTTTGAGAAAATGTTTAAAGGCCCGTTTGGCATTTCCTAGAAATGATGGAGTGTTTTACTTGTATATAACAAGTTATGCAATTGGTATTTTTTTGTGGTCCATTAAATGAATTTATTAAAGGTTTATTGGGATGAAAAATATTATTTGGTTTGGTTTTGATGTGTTTTTATAATTGAAAGAGTGATTTTGAGATATTTTTATGTGCAAATCCTCAATACACTTCATGAAATTGTTTTACCAAAATATTTAGCGGTTTGTTGATTAGTGTAAGAAATGTGAATAAAGATTATGGGCTGTTTGTGTTTTTATGGTTTTGTAATGGAATGTGGATATGAAATGTGTATTTGATAATATGTGTAACTTGATTGAGCACTAATGGGAATCCTGAGTATCTAGGTAGGCGGACGTGTACTAGTATGCTAGTGATTCTGTGGGGGTTGGCCTCTGTTTCACGTAGCAAGTTTGACGATGACAACACTAACTAAACTATGATGATGATGATGATTGGGGACCACTAGGTTATGGGTATGTTCCCTACTAGTGGCTCGTGCATGATAATGGATATTTATTATGGTTACATTCACCGAGATACGAGGTACCTGGGGCTCACAACTAACTAGTGCCTAGGGGTATTCCCGTGACTAGTGCTCATTGGCTATTTTGTACTCACCGTCGGCATACGGTTTGTTTGGTGGGTAAATAAAGTAGTATTTGTTATTTATTTTAATGTTAAAATTCTTTAAATTAGCCCTCTTGAAAACTATTTTCATTTTGAAGTTTCACCTCTTTGACAAGAATTGTTACTTGCATTTTTGTTTATTAAACATGCATGTTTTTGTCTGATAATTATTATAGCATGGAACCTCATTTGAAAAACATACTTTCAAATCTTTAATTTAAAACTATAAATTGATGTTTCTTTTATTTTCAAGGAATGTGCATTGAGAATAGAATATCGGGCTAACCTACTGAGTTTTAATACTCACGCCTATAGTCTTCTTCTTTTTTTAGCCCGTGTGCAGGTTTCATCTTTAGTTCGATCACCTTGGGTGACATTTTATCATTGTGTTGGAGAGTGACCATAAGTGTCACATGGAGTTAGTTATTCATCGGGATTGTTCAGTTGATTTGTTGGTTTTGTTCTAATTTTATTTTCTTGTACAAATAATATTTAGTTCAATTTTTATATAAATTCATTTTGGGTTGTCCGTTTATTTCTGCTGTTTGTTTGATCATTTATATATGGGCGAAATAGTTTCCGTGTGTACTCTATTGATGCCCTTGGTGCTTGTCACCGTCCTGGGAGGATCGGGAACGCCTCTCGGGACTTGTCGCGGGCTGGCCTGGGTGACCGGTTCAGGGTTGACTCGGGCTAGTTCATGACAAAATGGTATTAGAGGAGGTCGTCTATTAGCGGACATTTCTTTTTAGAGTGCCCTTGTTATTTTGGGGATGTCAAGGTAGATGTAGTAGGATTGTTGGGACTTGAGGGGTAAGTGCAAGAAGAGCGTCGTGAACTCTTTCTTGTTCTAATCCTCAGGTTTCCATGGAAGTCCGGTTTTATTAGTGTCCATTGTTCTAGTTGATTGTTTGGTATTGGGATATGAAAAGGGGAGTCTGACCAATGGCCTTCGTGAGCACACAGGGCCTGGAAAGCCATGTGGAGCTGGGGAATGGTCCTAATAAGTCTCTCTGTGTTGGTGTTGTGTTTGGCATATGGCCGCCAACCATATGGTCAAGTCACCCACTGACACTAGTTCCCTTTTTTTGGGTCTCTTGAACCTTTCATGAATTCTGAATTTTTTTTTAAAAATCCTTGTGTGAGAATTGTGGAAATGGGTTTTAATGTAAGGATTAGATTTTGAAATGTGAAAAAAAGGGGGTTTTCAAAAATTAAATATAATAATGGTTTTGGAAGGTTGTGTTTTTTTTAATGGAGGGAAGTGGAAATGATTTAAAGGGATTTGATTATCCATAATCTAAACTTGTGGTTTGTTGAAATAAAATGATTTGAAATTGTGAGTCATTTTAAAGTGATTCTGGATCTTTTTTTTAAATGCGGTATTTTAGGATGTTATAAAGTTTTTGAATCGGATAAATTAGTTTTGGAAATTAGTTTTGATCGGTTGGTGTTTTACTAGAAACGTTATTGGTCTCAATGGACCTCGGATTATGAAAATATACATTGTTGATTTTTTTTTAAAAATAATGGGAAGCAGTTGTTTGGAGTGGCTTGGTTATTTAAAAAGTTTTTAAAAAAATGAAAAGGGGTAGGTTTTCAAGAAAATGGTTCTTAATTAATTGTGGTTTTTTTGTGAAACATGAAAATATTTTTTGACTTGGTGGTTTGTGTTCCTTTTGAAGGTAAATTGTTTTTTTGAATTATGATGTTTAATTTTAGCCTTTGGTGTTTTCATGGGTGCTCACATGCATGGTTTTATTTATATATGGAAGTATGGCCTATATGGTATGGCGGTTGGGTTTCTAAAAATGTGTTTGATGTTGTGATGTGGCCATGGATAGTTCTGCATTGGAAATATTTCCTGCTGATCAACCTAAGGATTCCTTTCAAATTTTAAATCCACCTCTTTTGGTGATGCATCATCCTGTTTGTTGGAATAGAGAGCTGTTTGGGATCTATTAAAAGTGCTTCTAGGTCATGATAATTCTTTTGGACAGAGCAGTTGTGTTCGGTGATGTTGATGTGTTTCGTCGTATTCCTTGTCCATTCTGCCCCTCGTTTAGAGTGAGATAGAATTTTGATATGTATCTATGAGTTACTATTTAGATGAAGGTTTTTGTTTGGTGATCAAGTGTGGTTTTTTTGAGTGGTGTGATCCTTATCACCTGACTGCGGTGCAGCAAATGCTTCAAGAATCAAGGCTCCAGCCATAGGCCTCAGAGTGAAGCTTTTCACGCAGTCCTGAAATCAATAGAGGTGTGGAGTTCACGATTAGGATCCTTACTCCTCTGTTTTGTTAAGTTATTTTCTATGTAAATGTTTTGGTTCTTCATTTCTATGAATTTACCTTTGTCGCAACAAGCGTGGTGGACTTAACCCCTCACACAGTGTCTATGGTTATTCCTTCATAAATGTGGGTTTTCAATCAATGTCCCTGTGTAGACTGCCTGTAAAAATCAGGTGCAGTCTTGGTGTTACCTATTCATAGGGGGAGATTTTTGGGTAGTTTATTTGTTTCTTTTGTTGTTTCAGTGGCCAAATTATTGGGTCCCCTTCCCTCCCATCCCCAAGTGACGGGGGTCCAGAATTGTGCTGAATGTGTCGACCAAGTTATTGTCCCCTCCATTCGGGAGTGGGTGGTTTGTATTTTCATGTTGTAACTCTATTAACTTGGTATAGTAGGTTTTTGTAGGAGGGTTTTTTTTGGTTTATGTGAGTGAGTCCCAACTCTAGCTCATGTTCAATTCTTGTCTACTCATTGCTAGTTGGTTTCTAATGGTGGGGAGACCCACCATGGGTCTCCTGGATTTTCATCCTAAGAACATTTCTAGTGCTAGTTGATTCTTAATGGTGGGGAGTACATTCTTGAATCCATAGGTGTTTTTTTAGCCGGAAAGTGTTATGGCTTTCCGGGGGCGGAAAGCTTTAATGGTGGGGAGAATTGTCACACACGGTTTTTTTTGTCTTTGTATTGATCCGGCCCATTAGAAATCTAGATCCTTTTCATGGGTATTTGATGAGATGAATATTGAGTTTTTAAGTTTCATATATGTCTAAACACCATAATTTGGGATCCCCATTGCTTGTTTAGGAGTTTTTGAAGAAAGGGTGGTTACTTTATGATTTGGGCCAACCGTGAGCCCATTCCCAGTTTTAAAAACTGATTTTGTTTCTTTTATAACTCTTTTGTTTTTCATCCTTTTTCACCCATTAAACTTTCCACTTGTCCTATACTGATATATTAAAATTTATTTATCCTTTTGGACCCATTATAAATTCATAAGCCGGGTGAATTTGGGTTACTTATTTAGGTATTGGGCCAGCCCATGGGCCCATTTCTTGTTTTAAAAAAATAAGTCGTTTCATTTATATCTTTTTCAATGTTTACTATTTTTCAGTGATTCTACCTCCCCCTCGAATCCAATAACCTATCCTAACCCTCATAATCGATTTTACCTCTATGGAGCTCATTTGGGTCGCGGATTAGGGCGAAAATGATCAGGAAACCTCAAATCGCACAGAATTTCCAAAGGTAACTTTTATCAATCATAAATCAATAAATTCGTACTATTTTGGACACCAATCTTCTTTCCCTGGTTCTTCCTAACCTTATAAGTGTATCCAAGAAGTTTCAATCCATTCCATTCTCTATATGGTTTCATATATAATGGAAGACGACGAGTTTTCTAGGGTGAAAGGTGAGATTCCTTCTCCTTTCTCCTTCCTCTTCCCCCTCCTTTCATTATTTCGTGGATTTATTTTATCCCCTAGTATTGATAGACCTATGGTTTTGTTATACCATGTTGTTTGATGGGGTTTCTGTTTGTTTAGGTCATATCTTTATAGTTTTATGGTTTATAAACCCGCGGCGGGTGATTTCGGGTGTGCGTTTCAATTAGGCCAAAGATTTGAGGTAGGATATCCCTTGAACATGCCTTTATCATTCAAGTTTCATCATTTTAATATTTTCATAAACTTATATAAATGTTCATTATTGTTTTTAATCCTTTGTATAATTTTCTTGGTGTCCAAAGTGGTTGTTTAATCATTGTTTTCTGAAAGGTAGTGTTGTTTTGTCATGAAAGTGCTCAACAAGTGTTTGTTTAAATGTTCTGTTATCTTTTGAAAATATTTTGTGAGGTTTATAATCTGGTTTATGGTATTTTTAACATGTTACAGTGTCTTGAATGAAAATATGGCTTTCAATTGGTGTTTTATTCCTTTTCATGTACTTAAAATAAATTGTTTATTCAAAAAGGGCATGTCATGTGTTCGGTAAATTTCCCGGTTGGATTTTATGTGTGATGTGTGATTTAAAAGTTATTTGTTCGGATTTATAAAGGAATTGGAAGAATTATAAATGTTATTTTTGGGTACTTATATGGATTTCCTATTTGTATTTGTTTTTACAATCAAGTGGGTTTTGATTTACAACCTATTTTGGCCCGAGTTGCCCAAAAATGGACTGTTTCACATCTTTATGAAAATGGTTGTGTTTTGAATATGTAACTTGAGTATTATAAGAGATTTATGAATTTGTTTTTCTTCTGTAAATGGTGTTTATAAATATCCTTAATAAAATTAAAATGCATACCTTCCTCAAAGGTTAGTTTTGAGAAAATGTTTAAAGGCCCGTTTGGCATTTCCTAGAAATGAAGGAGTGTTTTACTTGTATATAACAAGTTGTGCAATTGGGATTGATTTATGGTCCATTAAATGAATTTATTAAAGGTTTATTGGGATTAAAAATATTATTTGGTTTGGTTTTGATGTGTTTTTATAATTGAAAGAGTGATTTTGAAAGAGTTTTATGTGCAAAGCCTCAATACACTTCATGAAATTGTTTTACCAAAATATTTAGCGGTTTGTTGATTAGTGTAAGAAATGTGAATAAATATTATGGGATGTTTGTGTTTTTATGGTTTTGGAATGGAATGTGGATATGAAATGTGTATTTGATAATATGTGTAACTTGATTGAGCACTAAAGGGAATCCCGGGTATCTAGGTGGGCGGACGTGTACTAGTATGCTAGTGATTCTGTGGGGGTTGGCCTCTGTTTCACGTAGCAAGTTTGACGATGACAATACTAACTAAACTATGATGATGATTATTATTGGGGACCACTAGGTTATGGGTATGTTCCCTACTAGTGGCTCATGCACGATAATGGATATTTATTATGGTTACTTTCACCGAGATACGAGGTACCTGGGGCTCACAACTAACTAGTGCCTAGGGGTATTCCCGTGACTAGTGCTCATTGGATATTTTGTACTCACCGTCAGCATACGGTGTGTTTGGTTGGTAAATTCAGTATTATGTGTTATTTATTTGAATGTTAAAATTCTTTAAATTAGCCCTCTTGAAAACTATTTTCATTTTAAAGTTTCACCTATTTGAAAAGAATTGTTACTTGCATTTTGTTTATTAAACATGCATGTTTTTGTCTGATAATTATTATAGTATGGAACCTCATTTGAAAAACATACTTTCAAATCTTGAATTTAAAACTATAAATTTATGTTTCTTTTATTTTAAAGGAATGTGCATTGGGAATAGAATATCGGGCTAACCTACTGAGTTTTAATACTCACGCCTATAGTCTTCTTCTTTTTTTAGCCCTTGTGCAGGTTTCATCTTTAGTTTGATCACCTTGGGAGACATTTTATCATTGTGTTGGAGAGTGACCAGAATTGTCACATGGAGTTAGTTGTTCATCGGGATTGTTCAGTTGAGTTGTTGTTTTTGTTCTAATTTTAGTTTCTTGTACAAATAATATTTAGTTCAATTTTTATATAAATTCATTTTAGGTTGTCCGTTTATTTCCGTTGTTTGTTTGATCGTTTATATATGGGCGAAATCGTTACGTTGTGTAATCTATTGATGCCCTTGGTGCTTGTCATCATCCCGGGATGATCGGGAATTCCTCTTGGGACTTGTCGCGGGCTGGCCTGGGTGACCGGTTCAGGGTTGACTTGGGCTGGTTCGTGACACAACTGGTTCATAAAGCATCTACTTTACCTCCAACTTATTTCATCTTATCTAGAGTCCCTTTTTGGCATATATTACTTAATAACCTTCTTCCTGACCTGGGGAAAGAAAACATACAAAAGGGTGAGCTCAAATGCTCAGTAAGGGTAAACAAAAGAAATATCAATCACATCATATACATAAGAACATAACTTTTGGAAATCTTAACCTGCAAAAGAAATCATAATAACATGGGATAAATCATAGTAGTGAAATGTAATCCCAATAATCATAACGTAAAACATGAAACTTTTTGGCATACACACATAATCATAGAGAATCATTTCTTATTAGTCAAGGCTCATTGCCAAGACTATCTTAGTGGACAAAGTCTATTTATGAACCGAGTTCACTCCTCGTTTCAGTCCTGTTTCACTGAACCGGTTTAACCTACCATTCTAGCCATGTCTATCTCATGAGATATAAAATCTATACCAAATGAATTGGAGGGAGATATAGGTTCCACCCATCTCATAATGATACCATTCTTATGTGTGCCACAAAATCATAAACCATACATCATAGCATAACCCATGTAATAAAAATAGGAATCTTAAACATCGTGACATCATAAAACAATTCATATATGATAAAGTAATTAATAAAAATAATTACATCACAAAATAATCAAATCAATGTAATAATAGGTATAGAAACAGAATCCTTTATTATCTTAGATGGAAAATAATTTTGATAAAACACTTGAACTCCATTCTTGAGGAAAATATCCTTTCTACTTCAAAAACATTTTCCTTTCTTAACATGTCAAACAATTGTAAACTAAAAGAAGTTTATTAAAAATAATCTTGAAAACTTGTAAATGAATCTTCTTGTAAATAATGTTTTAAAAATCCATTCATGCTGTATAAGTTAAAAAAACATTCTTCTCGTACTTTTGTCGGAAAAGTCAAAAATTACCTCGTATGAAAAATGACAAAATATTCCTTTCATATCTTTTACTAAAAACTCACTGAAGGGTAAAATTGGATTTAAACAATTGTAGGTGGATGGAAATAATATTACATATTGAGGAAACATGTATGTGGATGATAAAATACACCCCAGTAAATTTCAAAGTATAGACAATCTCGGATAAAAATGAGATTTGAAAAATTATCCCTTACCTTAGGTCCGATTTGCTTCGTAAGTGTCCAAACCTCCTGTATAATGATTTAAATAATGTTATTGACTTATTCCAGAATCATACTTATTGTTATGATATCATAAATGGTCATATTCTTAGCGTCTTATTAGTAATATTTCATTACAACTTGTTATTCGGGTGTTTATTACTTTTTGTTCTTATGCGTGTTTTGTCAAATAAATTCTTTTCCTTCTTTTTAGGTTATAGATACCTAATTTCCAGAATGGTATTAGTGTACTATATATCCTATTTATTCATTCAATTCATTTATATAATCATTATGCAATGAATATCATCTAGAACGAGTCGCATCACATCGTGGAGACGGTATTCCGTACGTATGCACGAGCGATGATATCGTTCCCATGATCGTGTAATTGTATTGAAGTGTATGTATACTATTTCAGAATCAATATCACTTTACAATAGTCATATATAGTCATTATTTACACCATTAAACCCAACCAAGTAAGGTGGTGGTGGAAAATAGATTACACCATGGCGTGGAGACAGTATTCCGTACGTACGCACGCGCGGTGATTTTGTTTTTCCGTAGGATGGATAGATGGTGAAATAGGGTTGTTTCATACTTATAATAACATATTAGTATATGATTTATACTGATGTTATTACTTCATAATTAAACAACTAAATAATAATAAGTGGAAGAAGAAATAAAGTTGAAAGAATTGGTAACGGACATTACCTCTTCCTTGAAACGCCTCTTTGAGACCTCCTTTTAGGGCACTACAATTGGTCTTTGAAGAAGCCCAGGACCTCTAGAATGTCTCTAGGGAAGTGGAGAGAAGAAATTGGTAGGGGTTGTCCGAGCCTAAAGGCTCAAAGTGGTGTGAGGAATAGGGGGAGGAGGTGCCCTTTTATAAGGGAGGAGAGGGGCTCCTTTGGAAAAACCAAAACTATTATTTTATTATGAAGTCAAGTTCGGTTTTAAATAGCTCCAAATTGATTTATTTCAAAGATAAGGTGGGGATGGGTCGAACTCCTCTCATCCAATATAATTTAGACAAGTTTAGGTTCCTATTTTAACCTTATCATTTAGATTTATCATTAAGTTAAATAATTTTACTTTTACCGTGTCTTCTTGTGTTCTTATATTATAAGGTTAATAAACTCACTATAACAAGCCAAAAAAACCTCAAGTTTTTAATTATTAATATATATAACCTTATCTAAGTCATTTGGCCGAACTTTATTTTTTTAGGAATACAATAACAATTAATAATATAATATTTGTTTTAAAAACTATTTTATTTCAATTTTGATATTATTTAGTAATTGATTTTTGTGAAAATCATAACAGAATTATTAGTTCGAAAAAAGTTAATTAAATCAATAATCACATGTCATATTAACCTATAAAATTAGTTCAATTCATAAAAATTCTCAAATTACATTTATTTGGGTATTTATAACATCAATTATGTCAATATTTCATTAATAAGATAATTACTGCATCATCTTTGTGTCATAAATAAATTAAATTATTTAAAGTCTAAAAATTAAAAATAAAATATTATTATGTAGGAAATCTTTTTATCTTTCTAATTAATATTTATAGTAGAATTTATTTTATGTATAACCTTATATTAAAAATTATTTACTTATTAAACATTGATTTTAACTATTTTAACCCTTCTTTAAATAAATTAATAATAAATGTCCTAATCTAATCCAAGTGGGCCTAAATGGTCATATTTTATTTCTAAGATTGTTTTTGGTAGAATTACACTTATCCAATATAATTAGGACATGTGTTAGTGTAATAATAATATCATTTTTACCCTTAATTACCCTATTTACTTTTAACCGTGGTAAATACAATTAAAAAGTTACTATTCACCAAAAATTATTTTCATCTCATTGAACCACATTTTACTTACTGACATCAACCATGTCTCTCGGATTTTTGAAATTCCACTCACAGAAGCGATAAAAGTAAGTTTTACGAAAAATTCAGTTTTTTAACTACCACTTAGTGGTTTCACTATTCATCAAAAATTGAATGTTTTCAGAAAAATACCAAAATTTCACCCTAGGCTAATTTCGATATTCCAAATCCAAAAATGAAGTCCATTTTGAAAAATAAAATTTATAAAATTTCAAAATGTGGTTATTACTATTCATAACGGCTAGTTTTAATAATATTTTAATAGCATATCATTGTTTAGTGAAACTCGGTATTGCGTACGATGCAAGCTGTCGAGGAAGGTCGTGATTTCATGTAAAGCAAGCCAAGAAAGTGTTGTGTGTAGAAATAGATTCCTTTTATGATTTATATAATATAAAAGTATCTGGTGTTACAAAAACCATGATCAAAATCTTTGATTCCTGAATCACTAATCTTCTACCTCCACTACTCATCGAGTCACTATAATGTCATGGATGATAAAGGATCTCACTAGTGAAACTAGTGAATCATAACTAACATGTGAATACATTTGGAGTTGGGAATCCTTTGATTTCCACTCTTTTGATCTTCATCAAGCAAAAATGATGAAGATGTTTTTTTCACTATCATGCAGCGATGATGTAAGGTGCACATATTTATAGTATTATTTTATTCTAGTATTGTGTTATTTCATATTTATAAGAATAGAGATCTTAGTTTGGTATTTTTAATAATTTACTCTACCTATAAAAAGTTTTTTTAGATCCATATGAATCCTAAAAGTGGTATTAGATCTTACCATGAATTTGGATTCTTGAAATCTTGTATTATAAGAATGGAATTCAAATTAATTAACATTTCCACATGGTTATCATAAAATATGATTCTTAAACTTATTGTGCATTATTGAGTCACAGATTATGATATAGGATATCATAAGTGATAATTGAGTACTAAACACATAGTTTTGTACTATTTATATCATATGACTGCATCATATCATATCTTACGATTACATGTACATTGTTTAAAAAAAACAGAGTATTTTATCAAATAAATGATATCTCTAAATGTCATTAAAAATTATATGTGATATTATAGGTAAGGATAGGAATATTAGTCATAAAATATGGTAGATAGTGCAGCGATGGTCAATCAATTTTTATTATTCTTCTACCAACCATAAATTATAACTAATAAGAAATTATGTTGTGCCCCATCAATCATATAATATTACTCCCTATGAATCTTAGAAAATGATTCGATGAGAAAAAAATTAGTTTTCATTAATTTAATTATGTATTAAATTAAATTATTCATAATTTTTTTGTATTGAGTCTCTCTTTGAATAAAAATCGTAATGTTGGATGGATGGGGGTATTTATTTATATATAAATATTTTATAAGTTAATTAATTATAAATATTATATAATTAATTAATTAATGTTTAAGAAAAATTTATTAAAAATGTTCAAAAATATTAAGTGCTAATATTTAATTACCTTTTATCAAATTATAAGACATTCCATATGAATTAAAAATAAAATTTTTATTTAGTAATCATAATTCGTAATTTAAAAAGTTTTAATAAATTAAAAAATAAGAAAATACATTAATTGTTTCTATTTAAATTTGGAATTTTTCATAATTAATTAATTTGAATCATTAAAATTAAAACCTTATTTTTTGAAATTATTTAAACCATATAAAATTTTTTCTGATGATTAATTTGATCAAGGTTTAAATGTTGTTAAATTTGTGTTATTAAAATTATGTAAATAATTTTAATAATATGGATTGTGTTATAAAATGTTTATAATTCATAAAATATCAAATATTTAAAGAAAAATTCTATATACTATATAATATAAAATGTTTATATTATGAAATTAATATAAATTTTGTATATTAAGAATTATGGATTGTATAAAATGAATAAGATAAAATTAAAAAAAATTATAATTATATATATTTTATGATTTCTTTTGTTTATAAAGGCACAATGAACATCAGGCATTTAACATCAATGTTAACCTTTTTTTAAGGTAAGAGACCATTGGGAATTATTAGTCACACTTTAGAATGTGTGTTGGTCAAGAGGATGGGATTTTAGGCTCATCAGACCCTATTTATAGAAAAATATGGGGACTAGGGTACATGAAAAATTTGCATCAAATGTGATTGGAACAAGGGATATGGGTGCTTGATATTAGTGTTCAAGTGGGATAATGTGATTTTCATGGAAGAGGTGGGTGTACTACTGCATCCACACTAGTGGATCAAGGGGCATCATGGATACCTGGGAAAAGTGACATGGGAATGTGCCCAAGGTCCTAGGTTAATCGATAACTCTTCTCCCATGACCTTTTCCTTCATCATATCAATGATAATATCATTTTAAAAAAGGGTAAAATCCCCCCCCCCTGCACACCTCATAATTGGATTTTATTGGAACATGAAATATCTAATTCTTAAGTAATGTGACTCTGAAATGAAAATTACTTCAAAACGAGACTTTTTGTTATCGGGTCCGACTAGGGTGTGGCATGCATGAGCTAAGCCATATTTTGTGGTGTTCACACTGGTAGTTGGGTGATGTGTGATAGTGATTCATGCTAAAACCTAAGATAATGACACAATACCCTTATAAATAGTCCCCCCCCCATGTGCAAGTTTCTAACTTGAGGGAACCCATAAGTTTCTCACTCTCTATTTACCTAAGTCTTTCACTTTGACCATGGTAAGTGTGATATCCTTACTCCTTTATTTGGCCTTGGCATGATAAGTTGGGTGGATCCCAGCTGAGAACATACCTTTACCTAGGATATTCAACCTGGTTGAATAAGGATAACTAAAGTTTTTTGGGTTAAGTAACCTAATCCAAATTTCATCATCTTGTTTATTTTTCTCTTTATGGTCCTCGTACTTGGATATCTTCACTCTAGGTATTTTTATATATGATTTATTACCATTAAACTGATAATTGTCTAATTTTTTCTTGTAGTAAAATATAAAGACCTTCAAATAGAATCTTGGATTTTGAAGCTAATAGTCATTTTTTATAAATGGTTCTAGTTGTTGGATAAGGTTACCATTGGTAGTGTAAAGCACAATTTTCATCCATTGTAGAAATCCTACAGAAACACCATCAAGTATATAAACTATCTTACTTAATTTTTTTATATTGGTATGGACTCATAATTTTTTTTGATTTCCTATAGCCAAAAAAACAATCCCAACTACAAGTTTTAGGAATAAACAAACATAGATAGAAAAAACATTTATTCATTAGGAAATTATATTAATGAAGGGGAAACCATCCAAGCATGTTTGTTACATAGCTCCAAAGCCACCTCAGACAACCATATAAACTAATATTAATATTTTATTCATAATTTTTTATATACTCCCCTTACTAATTTTCAAGGAAAAGTTAATTATGGTGTGAAATGACCATGTTTTAATATTAAATATAATCTATGAGGATCGTTTAAATTATTATATATTTGAGTCTATTTACTATTTTAATTATAACTCTCAACCTACTTATCCAAATTGTGGGATTATTATTTTTTAGGGTTACTTATTCCAATTACTACAAATCATTAAAATATATAATTTTATAATTCTTTCCTTTTAAGGGTTATATAGATCAATCAGTAAGACCTACTAAATTTGTGGAGAAAATTGGAAAAGCCATGATAATTTAATTTTTAGTCTCAATACAGAGTCCCCAATTTGATGAAACACTATAATATTTTAATGGATGTCATCACATTTCATGGATAAAAAATGAAATCATATAATAACAAATAAGGTTCTCGGTCTATGCTTGAAATTATAGCCCACAGTTCGGTTCATGATTTAAAATATCCCAAAATTCATGACTTTTCTCACACTATAGATATTCAATTGAGATGTAATTTTCTGGGGAAAATTAAATATATATTATCCAATTTTATTATAACAAATTTTTCATATATGAGGGCATATTCTTAGACTAAAACCAATTCACATTGTGGACTTTGAAAATTTATTAATAAAATTGGATAGTGGTATATGGCTTTGGAAATCAACTATAACTTTAGATAAATAATAGATTATAAATTTTGGAGTTTTAAAGATAAAAATCCATATCTACAACTCTTAAGAATATTATTTCTCAAGATTTTATTTTCCTTATGGTCAAATGGTTGAGCCAACATCCAGGGAAATTTTGGAAGGAAAATAGTCTACCACCTTAGGCTGTCAATTCATTATTATCTTCTCCTTTCAAGGGGTTGGAATTTAAAAACACAAGGAATATAATTTTAATTATCACATCCTTTAAAAAAAACTTATAGTACTTTCCATAATCTTTTTTCAAAAATAAAAACCCCTCTTATTTTATTTTCATGTTCTTTTGAGTTTGTTTTTCAATTGTAATCGTGTAAATTGTTTGTATTTTAATCCTTTTTAATGAAAGATTTATATAATATAAAATCCTTTCCTAATCTAAAATCAGTATATTTTTTATTAATTTCATAAAATACATTTAATTCTAGTAGAATAACTCCCCTACTTCACTTTCTCATTCAATCAGAAATGTGTTTTTAACTCTGTTCACTTTTTTTGTGTGTATTCAATGTACATCATCTAGATTAATGACCATATCAGTGGATAATTAAATCATCTATTGGTATGAGTTACAACATAGTGATATCAGTTGATTGATAGATTTTGGTTGTTATATATTCTTTATGTTATCATTTTTTATGTTAAAACATAAAATTCCATGAATTAATGACTTGATTGGTTTAACATATGGATTCCATGGATTATTGGAATCATAAATAAATTTCCAAAAACAATTATTCATTGGTATAAGTACCCTAGTTGAAGCTTTTATTAAATACTCAATAATTGGAAATTCTAATCAAAATCATCTCATAAGGTTGGTGTTAATTTATTAAAATATATAAAGAACCTCAAAGATATCATAATCTTACATCACTAATAATTAACTCACCCCAATATTCATTAAATTTTTAAATTTAATTCATTTATCAATCATTTAACCTAATCTCTACAAACAAATCCCCCCCCCATTTCAATAAGAAAAAACAAAAACAATTGACTCTAAGAAATAGTACTAGCACTAATTATTCATCTCGAGTACCACTATACACATTATAGTAGAGCATAAGACCATTGAATCGTCGATAGGTGATAATCGGACACACTTTAAATGGATTCATTTCTAGGTATGTTGAAATAACTAGTAAATTACCAACCACTTAGTATTCAAAATCCAAAAAACGAAGAAAATTTTGAACTCAAATTAGGTTTGATTCGTCTTCTACCTCATTTCTAGGGGATTTTTGGTGAGGATACTCATCTTGACCCCTAAATAGTTTAAAGTGGTAAGATCTACCCTGAAGCCTCAATGGTTTTCAAAAGAAAAAATCAAACATAGATAATCCCCTTTCTCTATAACTGACTCTACCAATTCATGGATTCTAATACCTCCCTCTTAGTTCCATAAACACATGGAATTACATGAATCACATTTTTTTAGAAAAATTATTTCCAACCTCTAGAATCACTTATATATAAAATAAAATTAGAGGAATAATTCAATTACCCCAATGAATCACTCCATAAATACTGGTATAAGATCATAAATATTATGGAAACATTGCAACACCACCAAATCCCTAACTAGATCTTGATCCAAAACTTATATGAGGGTTTATTAGATATGTATATAATTCTAATTGATGTCTCAAGTGGTGGTTCTATTTTTGAAAAAAACTCTTATGGATATATGATATCTCCTAATTAATAAGGATGAAAAACTAGAGTAATTTCATACTGAAGAAAATTTTCAAGTAAATAAATTCCATGATATTAAATCCATATAGACCAATAAGATGATTCAATCGATGAGTGAGGTTAGTGGTTTTGTGTGTAAATTACATATGGTTTCCAAATCCCCAATATCATCTGCTCTAAAACATTTATTACTGATACCTATCAAAAATTGTGGAATTTTTAGTTCACTAGCTCTCCCAATTGACTCATTTCATCAAATACAAGATGATCCCTTAGATTATTATACACCAATAGAGTTCAATACAGTATATTCAAAATAGAACACCAACCCCACACAATTTGTTCATTTAATTAGAAACTCCAACCAACCCCACTTTGATCCCTATTATTCTACCTATAACCTAGGATTTATATATGGTAATATCATCTCTCATCCCCATCAGTTCCATCCTAAAAAAAACCCAATTAAAATATAGAAAATGTGAGAGTAACTTCTAACAACCTTATCATTTTTCTAACAAACATCAAAGTATCAATCCCCCTTCTCCTGGTTTCCACCATCAAAGTTATCTTTCCCAATTTCGAAACTAGTCCAATTAATTTTTCAAGAAAAAAAATCAACGAAATCACAAAACAAGACATGCCACTTCTTCGAATAAACCTTGGTAATATTTTCTAGATGAGTTTTTTACCTTCACCTATTTTACCCTTAAAAACATTTAAAACCAAATTGGTTAACTTTCATCACAACTAATCCTATAGAAATAATAAAATCATTCCTAACTCCCTTATCAATTATTAACCAACCCCAATTTTAATGTAAGTGAAATTCCACATCATTCTGGAAATAAAATTTCTATGCCTCATTATGAAACATTTAAATCACCTTTAAATGTTATCTAGAAAAATAAATAACAATAAATGTTCTTGAAAAATAACCTGAAGCCACTCCCTCACATATTTCCACCCCACTGAGGAACCAAGTTCCTTTTCATTAAGCCATATCTATGATTAAAAATCCATTTAAATCAGATTATAAGATGATTGAAATGTTTGTATTTATTCAAGTAAGTATTTGCTTCTTGTATTCCGTCAAAAAAAATCCTTAATTATGAAATTTTTTTTAAGGAATTGTTTACCCATAAGAAAGAAATTATAACCATTGAAATCTTTTTACCCAATAGTTAATTCCCTTGAAGTGAAAAGATACAGGGACCTTTATAGTTCCATGACTATTAGGGAGACATAACATTAATGATTCACTTGTAGACCTAGGATCCTTGATAAATATCATTCCTAAATCCATATTCTCCAAACTTGGTCAAGGTATATTACACAAAAAGATTTTTTTCATCTAGTTATCCAATCAAAGCACTACCAGTCCTATGGGAATAATCGAGGATATCCTAGTTCAAGAAAAAAAAATTATCTTCCCAGTAGATTTCTATGTCTTTTCAATAGAATGAAAGATATATTCTTCTCAATCTCCCCTTATTCTAGGAATACCATTCCTCATTACTTCTAGAACAAAAATTGATGTCCATGAAAGCATTTTAATCATAGAATTCAGTAAATAATTTGTAAATTTCAATATTTATCAAGACATTTCATATCCATTAAATAATCACTTGTAATTATATATCCATTATTTTTAATATAATTATATGATTTTATTGAATCTCATTCCATCATGTTATTTATGTTCTAATGGGAATGGATTTTTTGATATTTACACTATGATTAACCAAGTCAGAAATGGAGAAGTTGATACTAACCATTCATTTATAAAAACCATAAATATAAATGATCTTGAGAACTCTTTAGAATCCCATTTCACTTATAATCACTACTACTCCAGTTTGGATAGTATTGAGAAAAATAAATCAAAACCAACCATAATACCTTCATATATTACTAAGTTGTTTGGACTACAGATGATGAATTAAACTAATATTAAACCTCTTCTTTCACACCTAAAGTATCCATTACTTTTCTATCATCACACATAACATTTCATGAAATCTGCTTCACTTAAATAAACTAAGGATTACAAACTTGTTAATGTGTTAAAGGAAAAAGGATATAAGTTTGACCCTCGATTATATACTATGAATAAACCATTACCTTTGCATGCATCACATCCGTCTGGAAGTATAATCTAACCTAATCAGGAAACCTCGAAGAAGACTCAATCCACTCAAACAAGTGGTAATTAGGGAATAGATTACTAATATTCTTCAAGATGGTATTATCTACCTAATTTTCAATAGTGTATGGGTTAATCTGATTTAAGTGGTACCTAATAAGAGTATGATAGTTGTTTCTAAGAATGAATATGGATAATTGATCAAAAAATGAGTGAAAAATGGTGTGTCTGTGTGTGTGAATCTATTATTAAAAATTGAATGTTGAAAAATTAAAATATCACTACCCACTTCCTTTCCTTCATAAAATGCTATAAATATTATCTGAAAAGTTTCATTATTTCTTTCTTGATGGATACACTGGCTAATTCCAAATCCCAATTACACCTCAGGGAAAAGGAAATACTACATTCACTTTACCCTTTAGAACATATGTATATAGGAGAATTATTTTTGACCTTTGTAATTCTTATAAAACATTACAAAGGTGTGTGATGATTATATTTTCCAACTTCAATGAGAATTTCATATAGATATTCAATGATGAATTTACCATTTATGATGATTTATTTTAATCCTACTTTCATTCACTCTCTATGGTCCTATAAAATTGTGTCAAATGTAAGATTGTGTTGAATTTTGAAAATGTTCACTTCATGGTTACCAATGGTATTTTTTGGGACACATAATTTCACAAGAGAATATTCAAGTTGATCATACCAAAATTGTGGTAATTCAATCACTTCTTGAACCCACATATTTTTGGGACATATAGTTTCACAAGAGCATATCCAATCACTTCCTGAACCCACATATTTCCTTCCCACTCACCTGGTTACGCCATAATGAATTTACATTCCATTTTGATGAGTCTTACAAGATTTACTTTATTGAACTCAAACCTATGATTACATCTGCCCTAATAATCCAACCCACATATTGGTATTTACCCTTCAAATAGATGTGTGATGATTTTGATAGGTCCATTGGGACTATTTGTGGTCAAATAAGAGAAAAAATCCATCATGTCATCTATTATGCCTTAAAACACTAGATGAAACTCAATATCATTACACTATCAATAAAAAGGAACTTTTAGTTTTGGGTTTTCCTTGTATAAATTATAACCCTATCAATATTTATACATACCATTAATCTTTAATTTTCTTACATAAGAAAATTTATTCCAAACTATGGATAATAATATGATTCCTAATGCCCCAAGATATTTACCTTGAGATAAAATATAGACCTTGAAAATAAAACAATATGTCGGGTCACCTTGAGTATAATTCCTTATTATTCTCATTCGAAAATCATTGATCCTGAATTTCCCAATGAACGCCTCTCATCTCTCACGTAAAAGTCACCATGGTATGCCCTAATTATATAATACTTGGTTTCTATTATTTTTCCTAAAAAATAAAAATAACAAAAAATAAGTTAAATTTAATTCAAAATACTATATTTTGAAAGATAATAAACTTTGGAAATCTGGGGATGACATGGTGATTAAGAGATGTGTTGATGAAGATGAAAATTCATCTATCTTGTAATTCCTCCACTCAATGCCTAGAGGTGGCCACTTTGAAACACAAAGAACCTCTTAAAAGTTCTATGAATCTAGATTTATTTTCCTTAACAATTCAAGTACTCACATGATTTATTTCAATCTTTCTCCACATGCCAAAAGGTTGGAAAAATTTACAAAATAAATGAAATTTCCTAAAATAAATTAATCTTCTATGAGATATTTTATGTTTGTGGAATAAATTTCGTTAGACAATTACCATATTCCAAATGATTCTCATATATTATCTTAGCTATTAATTATTTTTCTAGGTGGATAGAGGCCAAACCCACTATAAATGATGATTTGAATACTGTTAGTGAGTTCCTAAAACCTACATATTCCATCCATTTGGAACTCCACATGGCTTGATAAGTTTCTTACGAACCCATTTCTATAATCAAATCATTGAATAACGTTTATGAAAAAATGGGACCTTTTATAAAAGATCAACTACATATCACCCCCAAAAAAATGGAATGGACGAAATTTTCAATTTAGAAGAGGAAATTGTTCTTGAGATAATTGTTAATCCCACAAGAAAAGGCTAGTATGAAATACTTGGTCACACATTTTGGGATTATAAGGATCAAATAATACACCAAATGGGATGTCTTTTTTTGTAATTGTTTTTAAAAAATAATGTTATTTAATGGTTGAAATACAACATAAGTCATTTTGGACTGTAAAAACATGTAATTTTGATTATGAAAAAAAATTAGTGAAGAGAGATTGTTGGAGATGAAGAAACTGGAGAAGATTTTGCTTGATTATTATGAAAATTACAATCTATATGAATAAAAATATAAGGTGCTCCATGAAAAAACATATCCTTTGAAAGGTATTTCATGTGGTGAAAATGCAATGCTCCTTGATTCATGATCCCATCTTCACACAGGTAAGCTTAATTCCCACTGGGAAGCCAATTTTATTATTACTAGTGTTTACCATTTTGGTATAGTGAAATTACAAGACCCTTATTCCAAAAGGACATTCATAGATAATAGACATTAGTTAAAGTCACACAATTAAAGGACACACACATTACAACAACCATTGACTCCCACTGATTCCCCAACTATGATAGTAGTCCCAACACTGGATAGATATGATAACCTACCAAATCCATAGAAGGGTGAACCTATTTCCCTTTAACTCTCATTCCCTCTCATCATCCTCCTCCACCCCCTATCTCTCTCACATTATCTCTTTTTATTCTTCTTCTTTTTCATCTCTCATTCTCACCTAATCAGTCATTTTTTACCACTTTCTTTATCCAATATTTAATTTTTTCCTATAATTTTCGGGGGTACATTTTTATAAAAAAAGTGTCATAATTACTCATCATCCAATTTTAAAATTTTATCCTACCATTTTAGGGAGTTGATTTTTTTCATCTTAAAAAACATGTATTTTCTACATAAACATAAATAAACAATATTTTTTAAATAAACGAAAAATTAATATACAATTTTTTATTTGAAAAATGATCTTTCTACTATCGTGAGGAATAATGTAATGTTTCATGTCAAGGTTACCTATGACTATCTTTTCATATTTTTTATTTTTTACCCCTAATATTTATTCATTAGTTTGTGGACCTTAAAGAATAATTTTTTACTTTGGTGTGCATTAATATGATAGAGGGACTTTCTAAACCATATCAGAATCAAAATAGCTAAATAGCCTCTCATTGCCCTTACACTGATACTCCTTTTGAAATCCCCCTCAATCCTTTGAAACCCCCTTTTTTGACAACCACATTATAAGATAAAAACCTTTTCCCACCTAATATCAACAAGAATTTTCATTTCATACTTTATTTAAATTAAGTGGGGAGGAATTACCTATAAGAACCCTGATTTTCATTTCAGGTATATTTTTCTTTTTCTGGTCATTTTTTTGAAAAAGAGGAATTTCTAGAAATATTTTAATTACACGCTATGTACTTTATGAGTACACGTTGTCTACTCGGTTTCCGCATGAAGCCATGTGTTGGCCCCATAATGGTCGCACATATGGCCATGTGGGGGTGACCTGGAGTCCTCTTAATGTGGGGTACGGAAATGGAAAGTACATTTCATGCACTTCAAAAATGCACGCCATGTATTTTCTTTTTTTTCATTAAACGTACCAGGGTCGCATCTAATCGCCGGAAAGACCTTCTTCTCGACCTAGTTCATCCAAGAGCTCTTGTACGGCTGTGATCTTCCTCGGTAAGCTCTTCCTTCTTCTAGAGCTTCGTTTCATGATTCCTCCTATTTATCAAGTTATCCTCAGTTGATCGTTTTGAGCATTTTTATAGATCTACCACGTTATTTGGTGATTCAAGTCTTGAGGTTCACTTATATCAATCCTACAACACTAAGGTAGGTGTTTTGTGCCTTTCTGTTGAAATTCATTTAGTTATAGGTGCCAATTGTCCAATACTTTTGAATGAGGTATTGTGTGTTTACTGATTTTTTCTTGTTAATTGCCTGACATGCTTGTGTTCTTGAGTAGAGGTTAATTGAATGTGAATAGGGTAAATTTTTATTCTTTGGAAGTGGTTTATCATGCATGTTTTGGTTATGACCTTTTGGTACTTTTTATCCTGTTAGGATGCCTTGTTTTTCTCGTGCCTAGTATTATAGGATGGTTTGACTATTATTCTGACATGCTATTATGTTGTAGACTGTTTAGCCAAGTATTTCTTGAGGTTTAATTTGGCTGATACACTAAGATATACTTCCTTGACTTACACAGGGCCGTGAAAACCTGGTGTAGTAGTCCATAGGTAGAATGGATGGAAGGTCTTCTCTAGAGTGTCTGTTTTTCTTTGCTTACGATGCAAGACCACAGGGGGAATTGACATAAGTGTTTCTTCAGAGTGTCTGTATTTCCTCAATGTGGGCCTCAGGGGGAATTTGACATTAGTGCTTCCCTATAAATCCTTTAGTTACCGATACAAGGTTACAGGAGTAATTGATGGTGAGTGCTTCCTTAGAGATTTTATGCTTAAGCTGAACTAGAGGGGTTATACTGAGTGTAATTCCCAGAGGGTTGCTTGTGTTGCTAGGTTGGACCAAAGGGGATAGGCTGTGAGTACTTCCCAGAGGGTTACCTTTTGTGTTTAGCTTCTTGCTTGTGTTGCTAGGTAGGACCATAGGGGATATCCAGTGAGTACTTCCAAGAGGGTTATCTATTTTTGTTTACCTTCTTTGGTTAGTTGTTGCTTGATATATGAAATTGATGGCATTGAAACTATGGATTGTTTCTTGCTGAGTACTTTCTTGTTCACTGCTTCCTTTTTCTCATTACCTTATTTATATTCACTGACTGTTAGGCACATATCTTGTGGTGGTTTCCTACTAGGATTTAGTCTCACACCTTGTTTGGGCCAGGCTTTTGGACCCAAAAGATTATATTGTTGCAGATATAAACAAGGGCAAGCGCCCTTCTATTTCAGGTACTTGAATTACTGTGGAGCTGGAGAGCAAGGGACCAACCAGAGGCTTGTGATGTTGAGGGGTTGTTCACCTATTTTCTTTTGTACTTTGTCTTAGTATTATATTGTATTCCAGCATTGTGTTTTGTTTGGCTACTTTTCTATATGTATGTACCATGCATCATTCATATATGCATGTGCTCTAGTTTATTATTTTCCAGTCCTCCATCTGTTTACTTTTGTATGGATTATTACTCCTTTTGTTTTTTTACATTTGTTTACTTCTACTGTGTTACTCTGCCAATGAGGGCACATTTTCCCCACTATCAAAACCAAGGCCCTCACTACTAGTTGTCAGCCTCTAGCATTAGGGGAAATGAACTTAAGTCCATGTCATCAACTGGGTATGATGTGCCTCTGGGCGGCTTCCTGACCCAGGATGTTACAAAGTGGTATCAAAGGAATTATTTTCTCTTGACTTACTATTTGGATCCTATAGACAGGGATAAGAAAGAATGGGTACTTGGTAATAAGTTGTGCTCGGGAGTAGCTAACCCGTGTACAGGGAAATCCAATCTACCTCATTTATTGTAATTTTTTAGTTTTGTAATTTTTATAGTTGATATGATTTCACCTTGATAGATTCACATGTATTTTGTTGTTATTGTTGATTTTGTTAAGGTTCTATTTCTATTGCAACCATATAAGATGAGGGTATGCCATCTCATGCATCATATAGGCACCTGTTATAAATCACATGTCATGCATACTTTCCATGCCATTTATGGTGCATTAGGGATTTCATGTTGTTGTGATAGATGTTCTGCTAGATATGCATGCTGTTGTGAAAGATTCCTTGATATAATACCTGTTATTTGATAGGGTATTGATTTGTGGAGTTTTTTCCTGAATGAATTCCAAACTTTGGTTCTTGAGGTGTTATGGGCCCTCATGGACCTAAATTTAGTGGATCATTTCCTTGTTTTTTATTGGTTTAACATGTATAAGATTCCAAGCTTTGATTCACGGGGATTATGGGCCCTCACGGATCGGAATTTGGCACCTTGGTGTTTGTTTCAGTGTTTTTCTGGGCGCCGGAGTAGTTTTTGAGACTTACTGTTCCGAAAATCCCAGAATACACGCCATGTAGTTTTGACTACATGCCATGTGTTCTTCTATTCGGGAAGAAACTGTTTTTCTTAAGAACACTCTCTGTACCTTGTTTAAAAGTCGTTTAGTCTCTAACCGTGTCATAGGTCGTGTGGGAAGAGACACGGGATAGGTAAATTCTTTTGGGAACATGTTGTGTGCTAGTGGTACACACCGTGTTGTGTTGACCCTGTGTCTGCCATGTGACTAACAACATGGATGGAAAAACATTAGGTTATAAACATCGTGGTATTTCTAAACATGCCATGTAGTGTAATCTTGGAATCCGTCTGTGAAACGAACAACACGGGTCGGTGGAAATACATTAGTGCATGTCGTGTCTGTATAGAACGCTCCATGTAGTATGAGCTGTGTATCCGGCCGTGTCACTAAAAACATAATTCAGTTAAGCTCATCTAGTACACACCGTGTTTGGCACTAACACGCTGTGTAGTATTGTTCTAAGAGAACCATATGGCCTAGCTGTGTAAGGGAACTCGAGCAGGGGAAGAGGATTTAAGTACACGCCATGTGTAAGGACAACATGTTGTGTATGGGGTGTTACATGACCAGTTTTGTTAGAGGTACATGCCCATTTGAATGGATTATAGGGGCACGCCGTGTAGTTAATCATACACATCGTGTACCCTTAGTTTGAAAAATTTCAATGTTTTCTTTCTCTTATTTCATTATTACACTCCTAAGTGTAAGTCCCTATTAATCTTGATCTAAGGTGTGCGCTTGACTTTGCATAGTCATGCCACCGAGACATCCTCCAGTCATATGCCAGTTGCCAGGTGGTGACCAAACACCAAATATGGCTGATCAGGGACTACCTGCAGATCCTCCATTTGAGCCAGTATTGGCACCAGCCGTTATACCTGATGCAAGTGCTGATGCATAGTTCCGAGAGGGCTTCATGAGGTTCATGAAAAACTTCCATGGAGTACCACATCATGCCCCATCTATGGAAGAGTTGACGTGGGTTTTTCAGCAGCAGCATCCTCCCACTTTCACAGGGGAAGGAGGACCCCAGGCTACAGAATCATGGATAGAAACCATTATTTCTATCTTCGAGCATCTGGAGATGCCTCCAGAGAGTAGGGTGAAGCTTGCTACCTGTATGCTACGATATTCCTTTAAGAGATGGTGGGATGTGATCTCACGGGATGGATGTCGGCAGGTAGTGGCTTGGGATGAGTTTCAGTGTACCTTCTATGACTACTTATACCTAGAGACTTTGAGGTCCTATCGATGTTGAGAGTTCATGAGTTTGGAGTAGGGTACTCTTTTGGTTATGGAGTACTCTTCTAGCTTCACTGAGCTGTAGCGCTTCACACCTATCCCAGGAGGTGATGAGTTATTTCTGGAAAGGAAGATTGAGGATGGTCGGAAGCATGACATCCTATCTTAGTTGAATATCTTCAGGTTGACGTCTATCACTTCTATCATCAACCAGGCGTTGATCATGGAGTGCAATCTAAGAGATTATGGAGTTGTGAGCCAGGGTGGCTCAGCATCCAGAATGAGTATCCCTCCTACTGATAGCAAGAAGCGTTTTAGGGAGTCTACGCATAGAGATCTGAGGAGGCGAGATAAACCTCTAGGTATCCAGGTGGTGTGCTACTAGTGTGGGAAGAGCAGTCATATGAGGCTACTTTGCCTTAGAGACCTAGTGGAGTGCTGATCTTGCGGTAAGACAGGTCATCTTCAGCGCTTCTGTCAGATCGTCTCACTAGCAGTTGGTGACAGGGGTTCTTCTATTACTCCTCGTTCTGCAGAAATACCACTAGTTTCTCACCAGTCTGGAAACTGGAGTTATTCCGGCCGTTCAGGCTGAAGTAGAGCTCATGGTCGTGGTAGTCAGTCACCAGGCTTTCAACGACAACACGGCGGATCAGCTCAGGGTGGTTAGGCAGGGTCCCAGGGCCATGGTGCAGGTCAGACTTTTGTAGTGGAGCATATCTAGTAGGAACAGGATCTTGGACCCTCTACAGTTCAAGGTATGATCTTAGTTGCCTTAGTTTTAGCTTCTACTCTTTTCAATACAGGGGCTTCCCATAGATTTATATCTATTTTTTTTGTGGAGATCCTTGGGATCTGCATCTTTTCATTTTCCAATATCTTGACACTGGACACTCCATTTGGGACTATAATGGCTAGTGTGTGTCAGATTAAGGAGTTCCCTCTAGAGGTTGGTGGGTGTCACTTCTTTTGGGACCACTATGTCCTAGAGATGACAGGCTATGATGTCATTCTTGGAATGGACCGGTTAGTTCCCTTCCAAGCAGTTGTCGATTTCTATCATTGTAGGGTGAGTTTCACATCACCAGAGGGAAGATCGTTTCTTCATAAGGGAGAATGGGATGTCTAGGCAAGCAGAGTGGGACCCGAGCATCATGGGTTGGGAGGGGTTATAGTCCAGATTTCTAGTCTTTATCTGGATGACCAAGGGACTTCACAAAAGGACTTTCCTCTGGTGGTGGATCGTTTCAGGGACATATTTCTAGAGGAATTTTTAGGTTTTCTTCCAGAGCGAGAGGTAGAATTTTCTATTGATCGTGTACTAGGAATGGCACTGATTTCCATTCCACCTTACAGGATGGCTACACCAGAGTTATAGGAGCTCAAGAAGCAGTTGGATGAGTTTCAGGAAAAGGGTTTTATCCGACCTATTACTTCTTCTTGGGGTTCTCCTATCCTGTTTGCAAAGAAGGAAGATAGTACCCTCCTACTTTTTGTGCATTATTAGAAGCTAAATTAATTGATGGTCAAGAACCGATATCCCTTCCCTTGGATTTATGATCTCTTTCATCAGCTTTGAGGAGACTAGGTGTTCTAGAAGATTGACTTGAGGTCCAGTTACCATCAGTTGTGCGTTAGATCATTTAATATACCTCTTACAGCCTTTCGGATCAATTGTGGTCTATATGAGTATGTGGTTATGTCATTCGGTCTCACGAGCGCACCTACAGTCTTCATGGTACGGATGAATAGATTGTTCCATACATACTTGGATTCTTTCATGGTGGTTTTTGTGGATGATATCTTGGTGTACTCTCACACTCGACATGACCATGCTACCCATCTTGAGATCATTTTGAGTACAGTGAGAGAGCATCATTAATATGCTAAGCTCTCAAAATTCCACTTTTGGATGGACCATATTCACTTCTTGGATCATGTTATCTCAGAGACAAGAGTATCAGTAGACCCAGAGAAAGTGAGAGCATTAATTTCCTAGGGGAAATCATAGAACAAATTTGAGGTACGGAGTTTTCTAGGGATGGTTGGATACTACAAACATTTCATATAGGACTTTTCATGCTTAACAGCACCACTGACGAGCCTGACTATGAAGGGTGAAAAGATCTTGTGGTTAGATTCTTGTGAGTCATCCTTTTTGGAGATAAAATGGAGGTTGAATTTAGCACCGATACTATAATTTACATAGCAGGGCAAGAGCTATACTATGTACTGTGATGCATCAGGTATCGGGCTTGGAGCAGTTCTTATGCAAGGGGAAGGATTCGTTGCGTACGGGTATTCATAGTTGAGCCCACATGAGAGGAATTACTCGACGCACGATCTTCAAGTGGTTGTAGTTGTTCATGTCCTATGTTGTTGGAGACATTATCTTATGGGAGAGAATTTTGTGTTTTTCACCAACCATAAGAGCCTCAAGTAAATCTTCATTCAGCGTGACATGAACTTGAGACAGTGCAGGCAGGTCAAGTACCTTCAGTCTTTTGACTTTGAGCTTACCTATACGCTTGGGAAAGAAAACACCGTGGATGATGTGTTAAGAAGGAGGACATAGATACAAGAAGTTCATGAGGCCATAAGTGAGTGAAAACTTATGGCTCTGTTCTCTGGAATGCATTTGGAGGTGAACGACAGACAGGGGCAGACGTTTCTTTCTTCTGTAGTCGTTATCTCTACTCTTCTTGATTGAGTGATAATGAGGCAGATATCAGATTCTGAAGGCCTAGTCCTATGGGAAAGTGTTTCAAGAGAGGACCCTATTCCTGGATGGACTATAGGCGAGGATGAGATCATATGTTTCCAGGGGTGCATATGGGTGCCAGCAGACATACACAAGGAGATGATGTTGGACTTTCATTCCTCAGTTTGAGCAGTTCATCCTAGTGTCACCAAGATGTATCGTGATCTAAACCATCAGTATTGGTGTCTAGGTATGAAGGGAGATGTTGCTGGTTTTGTCATGAGGTGGTCCACATGTCAGCAGGTGAAGGCGGAGCATCAACGACCAGTAGGGATTTTTCAACAGTTACCCATTCCTGAGTGAAGTGGAATGATGTTGTGATGGATTTTGTGAAAGTGTATCCAAGGTCGCCTCGAGGGAATGATGCAGTTTGGTTTGTCGTTGACTGACTCACGAAGTTTGTTCACTTTTTACCAATCAAGTAAACCTTCAGTGTTGATGAGCTGGGAAGGTTGTACATTTGAGAGTTTGTACGTTTACATGGGGTTACACACTCCATTGTTTCAGACAGGGATGCACACTTTACTTCTCAGTTCTAGCAGGGGATACATAAGGCTTTGGGTACATAGGTACTTTTGAGTACAACTTACCATCCCCAGGCATATGGACACAATTCAGGTTCTTGAGGATAAGCTTAGAGCATGCATCCTGGATTTTAGAGGTTCTTGGGAGACACACATACCTCTTATGGAGTTTTCTTATAATAATAGTTTTCAAGCAACTATTCAGATGGATACTTATGAGGCTTTGTACAGCAGGCCATGCCGATCACCCTTATGTTGTTTGGAGGTAGGAGCGGCATCTATGTTGGGACTTCGTCTTGTCTAGGAGACCACAGAGTAGATATAGTTGATTCGGAAGAGTATGGATATTGCACGGTCTTGATAGAAGTCTTAAGCTGATCAGCGTAGATTACCTCTCGAGTTCATGGTCAAGGATCAGGATTTCCTGTGTGTCACACTGAGGTTGGGGCACAAGAGGATTAGGAGACAGGGTAATCTTTCATCGAGGTACGTCAGGCCGTTTGAGGTTTTGGAGGGAGTTGGGTCGGTTGCCTATCGGTTGCAGTTACCTCAGAGGTATCAATTTATGCATGATGTCTTCCATGTTTCTCAACTTTGACGTTACTTCTCAAACATGTCTCATGTTTTCCAACCTGAGGGGGTTGAGATAGAGGTCGACACCTCATTTGAGGAGCAACCTATCTGAATTATCAATCGAAGAATGAAGGTTCTCTATGGTCGGTCTGTTCCTCTTGTATGAGTGCTATGGCAGCACGGGCGAGTACAAGATGAGACTTGGGAGACAGAGTCAGATGTACAATCATAGTGGATGGTGTTGTTTGGGGTTTCTTCTTCTATGCCACCTTTCTAGGGAAATTCAGGGACAAATATATTTAAAGAGGAAAGTTTGTAAGAACCTGGATCTTCTTTTCAGGTATATTTTCCTTTTTTGGTCTTTTATTAGAGAAAATAGGAATTTTTGGAAATTTTTGAAGAACATACCATGTACTTTATGAGTACACACTGTGTACTCGGTTTCCACATAAAGCTGTGTGCTGGCCATGTAATGGTCGCACACACGGCCATGTGGGGTGACTTAAAGGCTTCTTAATGTAGGGTACGGAAATAGAAATTATGTTCCATGTACTTCCAAAGTACACACCATGTATTTTATTTTTTTTCATTAAAAGTACTGGTGTCTCATCTAATCACCAGAAAGGCCTTCTTCTCGACCTAATTCATCTGATAGCTCCTACACGACCACGATCTTCCTATGAGCCCCCAACCAAGCATCTGATCTCTGATTTGACTGTCGTCAATTCTGTTGGAATCACCTCTGTAAGCTCTTCCTTCTTCTAGAGCTTAATTTCACGATTCCTCCCCTTTCTCAAGTTAACCTTGGTTGAAGTTTTTGAGCATTTTTGTAGAGTTACTGTGTTTTTGGGTGATTCAAGGATTGAGTTTAACTTATATTGATCCTACAACACCGAGGTAGGTGTTTTGTGCCTTTCTGTTGAAATTCTTTGAGTTATATGTGCAAATTTTCCAACACCCTTGAACGAGGTATTTTTTGTTTATTATTTTAACCCTTTTAATTTCTTGTCATGCATGTGTGCTTGAGTAGAGGTTAATTGAATGTGAATAGGGTAAATTTCTATGCTTTAGAGGTGGTTGATCATGATTGTTTTATTTATGACCTTTTGGTACTGTTTATCATGTTAGGTTTCCTTGTTTTTCCTATTCCTAGTATTATAGGATGGTGTGACTATTGTTCTGGCATGAAATTATGTTGTAGACTATTTAGCCAAGTAGTTATTGAGGTTTACTTTCATTGATATGTGCTGCTATGCTTTATTGACTTGCAAAGGGCCCTGAGAACCTGGTGTAGTAGACCATAGGGAGAATGGATGGAATGGATTCTCTGGAGTGTCTATTTTTCTTTGATTACGATGCAAGACCATAGGGAGAATTGACATAAGTGATTCATCAGAGTGTTTGTAGTTCCTCAACATGGGCCACAGGGGGAATGTGACATAAGTGCTTCACTAGAGTGCCTTTAGTTACCGATACAAGACTATAGGAGGCATTGACAGTGAGTACATCCTTATAGAGTCTATGCTTAAGCTGAACCAGAGGGGTTAGACTAAGTGTACTACCAAGAGGGTTGCTTGTGTTGCTAGGTTGGACTAGAGGGGATAGGTTGTGAGTACTTCCTAGAGGGTTACATTTTATTTTAAGCTTATTTCTTGTGTTACATGGTAAGACCATAAGGGATAGTTTGTGAATACTTCCCAGTGGGTTACCTTTTGTGTTTAGCTGCTTGCTTGTGTTGCTAGGTAGGACCATTGGGGATAGGCTAGGATTACATCCCAAAGGGTTACCTGTTTGTGTTTACCTGCTTTGGTTAGCTATTTCTTGATATATGAAATTGAATGCATTGAAACTGTGGATTGTTTACTGTGGATTACTTTCTCGTTCACTATATCTTTTTTCTCATTACCTGCCATATATTCATTGAATATTAGGCACAGATCTTGTGGTGGTTTCCTACTAGGATTTAGTCTAATAGCCTATTTGGGCCATTATTTTGGGCCCAAATAGATTATATTTCTATAGTTATACACAAGGGAAATCTCCCTTCTATTTGAGGTACTTGATTTACTGTGGAGCTGGAGAGCATGGGATGAAGCTGAGGCTTGCAATGCTAAGAAGTTATTCACCTATTTTATTTTGAACTTTGGCTTAGTACTATTTTTTATTCCAGAATTGTGTTTTTTTTGGATGATTTCATAGATATATTTACCATGCATCATTCATATATATGTGTGCTCTAGTTTATTATTTTCCAGTCCTCTGTCTGTTTACTTTTTTATGGATTATTACAGCTTCTGTTTCTCCATTTGTTTAATTCTATTGTGTTAATCTACCAATGAGGGCATAGTTTCCCCACAAACACACCCAAGGCCCTCGTTTCTAGTCGTCAACATCTGGAGTTAGGGGAAATGTGCTTGAGGCCATGTGACCAACCGGGTACGGGGAACCTCTGAGCGGATTCCAAAACCGGGACATTACATTAATTTCATTTTTTCCCTACTTTCCTTGATTTTTCAATTTTTCATCAAATGTTTGAGACAAATCGTCCATTTATGTGGGGGAGAGGGTGTTATTAAATTTTTTTTTTGTGAATGGATATATTTTTATTTCTTTTTTTAATGATTATAAAGAGTGTTAAAAAATGAAAAACAAGAAAAAACGTAAAAGATTAAAAAAATGAGTTTTGTCTTGGGATGGTCAAAAATAAATATTAATGAACGTCTTATCTTGTTATAATTGTTATAATTAATGTCATGGAAAGTTCAATAAAGGTTTGGGAGATGAGTGTGAGATTTTATCCAAGTGAAAATTTTGAGAAAAATTGAATAAAATGAAAAAAATAACACTACTCCAAATATTTTATTTTCATTTTCTAAAATAAACCAGTTTTTGGGTGAGTGGGAACCTTACAAACACCAATACAAGATTAAAAAACCTCCTTCTTAACCAGAATCACACAACATACAAACATTATGAAAATCCACATTCAAAATTAAAAATTCAAATTCAAAAATTGAAAAACAAAACACGGGCAAAACAAGCCACCTAAGAAACCCAAAGTGAGAGATGCCATGTCACCATCACCACCGTCATCACCGCTCAGACCTTATCAATTCGTCACCATCACCGCCTTCACATTGACCCATCACCTGCACTGCCATCTAGGTACCTTCATCATATTGCATCTCGTAACCACAACGGTCGATGTCACCACCAAATCGTCGTCCAGTCGCCGCCAACCAGTCCAAACCATGATCACAGAAGAACACCAACACCATTGTCATCACCAAAGAAAAACCAACACCATCGCCAACTATGGAATCCAAGAACCAGGGATATGCAAACATCAGAATTAGAAACCTGAACAAATCAATCTCAGAAACAACCTCCTCGAACAACCTCGCTGATGCGACCATCATCACGAGCCCCCGGCCACAGAACTGTCGGCATACTCCAGTTGGAATCCACTGAATCCCTCCAACACTGTGAGATGATCTCCCAAAATAGAAAGAACATGTTCCACATAACAGAGCCATAGAATAATCTAGATCGATGAAGAGCTTGACCAGACCCCTTCTTATCGTCGCTTCACCTTCTTCGGTGTCATCCTCGGCGCAACACAAACTCCGCTCATTCCGTCATCACATTGCCAGTCAATCCATCATCGAACCAGAAAGATAGGAATAAACCCAAAGAAAACCCCCAATAGAAAACACCCAAACCACCTAGAGCGAGGATGAAGGATCTCTCGGGCTCTCATCTTGACTCGGCATCTTCCTCTTCCTAGGATTTCTTTTCTCCCTTGCGGTGTCTTCTACTTCGATTTCTCTCTCTCTCTCTCTCTCTCTCTCTCTCTCTCTCTCTCGCTGGTTCTAAGCCTCCTCTTTTGGCTATTATTTTCCAACCTTCTGGTAACCATTGAAAACCCCCAAAAAATACATAATGATTATTATGCAATTTAAAATAGGGAATGTAATCTAAGATCTCTTAAAAACATTTTGGTTTTAACTTTTTATTGGTGAATGAGTGAACCTCCTTGGATAAATTTACAACATCTTGAGAGGAGTGATTTTTGAGTGCCCATATTTTCTATTTTAAATTTGAAATAAGATAAATGAGTTTATTTTAATTCATAATTGATGTAAAAAAATTATGGTGTAATTCTTTATTGATGAGTTAAATATAATAAACCCCCCTAATTGGTGAAAAAAATTAATATTTTTTTGTGAGTGAAAATGATTTTTTTTTATGTTTTTGTGTTTCTTTTACATGAGTGCATGAATGTTCCTAAGTGTGTAAGAGTTGATGTTATTCACCTATTCATAATTTTATATCTACTATCATTATTAATTTTTAAGGAAAAGTGCATAATTTTTGTGCAATGCTCATGTTTTAATTTTAAATATAATTTTTGAGGATTGTTTGAATCAATCCATATTCATGTTAGCTTACTATTTTAATGATAACTTTTTATCATTAACAATTGAAATTTTGTGATTATTATTTTTTAGGGTTCCTTATTCCAATTACTATAAATCATTCTACTAAATAATTGGCTGAATTATCCATTTGAAGGGTAATATGGACCACATAAGAAGGCCCACCGAATTAGACTAGTCATGATGATTGAATTTATGGGATCAATACAAAATAAAAAATTTGATGAAACATCAGAATATTTTTATGGGTATCCAAAAAAATATTGGATAAAAAATTTAAGTCCCTTCATAACCAAAAAGTGGCCCAATCTACTCATGAAATTATATCCCACAATTCTGTTTGGGATTTGAAAATAACCGAAAATTCTTGAAATTACTCCCAATATAGATGTCCAGTTGAGATGTAATATTGTGTATAGAAATTCAAGGTATAGGATCCCAAATATTTGGAAGAAATGGTTCATATATGAGGGAATATTCCTGGACTAAAACAAACTCACATTGTTTCCGCTGACAAATTATGGATAAAATTGGACAACAATACATGGTATTGGAAAACAACTATAAATTTGGATAAAAAAGTACAATGGATTCCAAATTTGAAGGGTTAACTATAAATATTGATATATAAAACTTTTAATAATAGAATTTCTTTATATTTTTCTCCCATCATGGTTAAATGGTAGAACCAACTTGAAGCGTAGTTTTTTGGAAATAAAATAGTCCACCACCCTAGGATATAAATTCATTCCCCTCTTATCCTTGAAAGGGGTTTACATTTAAGAAATCACATAGGAGAATTTTAATTACCATGTCCTTAAAAATCCTTGGTAGTACTTTCCATATTCTTGTTTCAATAAGATAAACCTCTACTCTACTTTTCTTTTCATGTTAATTTTCATTTGTTTTCATTTGTAATTGTGTAAGTTTTTTTATGTTGAATTTCATGTAATGAATGTTTTACATAATATAAAATCCATTAATAATAAAAATTATGAACGTTTTTATTAACTTATTAAAATACATTCAATTATGGTATAACTCCTCCCCTCCTGCACATTCTCATTCAATCCAAAGTTTGTTTTTAACTCTCTTCATCGTTCAAGTGTGTTTTAGATGCACAACTCTTTTCATGTACCATTATTTTTCTTCTCTTTATAAATAATCACCATAAGAATCATCAACAAAATTAATAACCATCTTAATATATGAGTAAATAATCCATTTGGATGAGTCATAATTTTAGTATGTCATGTGATTGAGATATTTTATCATTTTAATATTCTTTAAGTTAACATGGTGTATGTTAAAGCTTAAAAATGTAAGGGATTAATGAAATGATTGGTTTAACATTTGGATTACATGTATTATTGGGACCGTAAATAAAATTCAATAAATAAGTATTGATTGAGATAAGTACCCTAGTTTATGCTTGCATTAAAGACTCAATATTTGCGAATTCCAATCAAACTCGTCTTGTGAAGTGGGTGTTAATTTAATGAAATATATTTAAAAGATCATGGATATCATAAGATTACATACCTATTAATGAAATCTACCCGATATTTATTAAATTGGTAAATTAAATTCATATACCAATCATTTAACCTAGGCTCTGCAACCCCCCCCCCTATTTTAAAAAGTCAAAATAAAAACAACTGACTCCAAAAATAGTACCCTCACTGAGGATTCGACTTGAGGGACACTATACAAATTTTAGCAGAGCACCGAAACATTTAATGATTGAAATGAGATAATCATTCACTTATTATGCACATACTAGAACTTTGAACACATATCTACACATCCATATTTTTCCTCTCATCCACTAATCAAATGTAAGGTTGGAATAAAGACTGAGATATATACCATGGAGGTGGTGTTAAGAATAAATGGATGTGGACATAATAGGTTCATCAATATACACAAATTTCGAGGACAATCCATAATCATCAATGAAGCAATATGGATATTACATACATACATAAAAAATATTTTTGACTTGATTCCAGAGTTACTGAGGCATCAGAGCCTATAAATAAGTACTTTCAACTTGATAAATGGATAAGTTGACATTAGAATTTGGTAAATATAACAAATATATGGATAACTAATCCTTAGGAAAGTGTATGATGAAATTATCCCCCCAAAGGTTGTGTAGGGAGATCTCCAATGAATGGTCTCATTATCCCAATCACTAACACTACACCAAAAAAATCCATTTAGAGACTATTTGTTGAAATTTAGTGGTTGTTTGTCAAAAACGCCTCTTATATAGGTGTTGCAGAATATTTCTTAGTGCTTTTTAGAATCGTTACAAATCATTTTCTGATGATTTTTTTTCTATATTTTATTTATTATTTATGAATTTTTTTATATTTTATTATTTAATTTATTATTATTTTTTATTTTTTTATTTATATAAATAATTATTTATTTATTTATCCTATTATATAGAAATTAAGCATATATATATGGGTATGATGAGATTTGAACCCCTTAAGTCTTTTTTATTTTGTAAAGACTTTAGCAATACAGTAAGCTCATTATTTGGTGACTAAACAAATTTCAATATACTTATATATATGCTATAAATATATGAAAATACATAATAAATGATAAATAAATAATAAATAGATAATGAATGATAAGTAAATGATAAATAATAATTAAATGATAAATCATAAATCATAAATAATAATAAATACATAAATATCAAATAATAAATAAATAATAAATAATGACGAGTAAATAATAAATAGACCCAATGATGCAGGCAGAAGGTGATGTAAGCAAGACGCAGACATGATGACATGGGCAGTATGATATAGGCTTGACGCTGCACTAGGCCTTTGGGCTAGTTTTTGGGAATTTGGGTCATATAATGGACTTCATGCCCACTAGGCCTTCATGCCACATACTGAATAAATAAGGCTTGATGGTTTGGCTATCCCTTGGGGGGTTATGACCTTTCTTTTTAGCATGTGTGTGTGGTGTATGTGTGTTTAATATAATTTTACCTCCAAGTACCTAATATATATAAATAATTAAGTAATATATAAATTATAATAAAATAAATAAATAATAAGTAAATAAATAAATAAGATAGTTTCGTATAAAGTTGTTTGAATATAGTTATATTGATTTATATATATCTTATAAAAATATATAAATACAAACAAATTTATATAAATGTATAAAAATAAAAACATGTAGATATATATGTATCAACATACTATATATAAATTTATATACATATACATGAATAGATATAGATATATGTAAATATAAAATTATAAATAAATTTACATAAATATGTATAAACATAAAAATTTATAAAATAAATATGTTAAACAAACATATATAATTAAATAAAATTGTATAAATATATATATATATAAGCACATGTAAATATAAATAAATATAACTATACATAAATACATATAAATATATATAAATATAGATACATATAAATATCTATATATATATACCCACATAATATATATATATATAAACACATATAAATATTTGTAAATATATATAAGTTATGAAAAATATAAATAAATAAAAACAAAATATTTTTAAATAGATACAACTATGTATAATTATAAATGAATATAGATAAATATATATTAATTATACATAAATGTAGGTAAATATCTAGAAATATACACATGCACACACACACACACACATATATATATATAATAAATAATAAATTTCCAAAACTTGGAAGACCACTCAAATCGCAACCCCATTGTATTGATAAGAATGTAAAACCACTGAAAAAACATCATAGAAAACCTAGAAATTATAAGAATACCCTCTTAAATGAAGCTGAAATTCCATTCATTATTTAAAAATGAGGGTATCTCAACTAAAAACTTTTTTTTGTAGCCATTATAAGCATTTTATTCTGACAAAAAATTGGGACCATGTATCCCTAGTCTAAGTGATTTAAAGCTCATCACAATCTTTGATTTTACATCTTGTGAATCCAAAATGGATCCCTGAAAAAAAATTTATGTTTGTTTGAAGTCAAAGTTCTACTTTCAACTTCTATTAGAGTAAAAATGAATTTTTTTTATATTGATTATTATTAAGTTTTTATATAATTACTTTTTATTTATTTTCATAACCTTTAATTTGACATGTCTTGGAGCATAAGTTGGCACCTAGATCAAAATTTATAGTTATTTGATGTTGAAGCCTTATTTTTGACTTCTCTGAGAACATTAGTTATGAACGATGTTTTCTCCATGATATATATATATATATATATATATATAATGAATTAGTAATTAATAAAAATAAATTTTAAATTTATAAAAAATAATTATTATTAATTATTAATTATTAATTATTAATTATTAATTATTTTTATATATTTTTAATTATTTAAACCATATTTATATATATATATATATATATATTAATAAAAAACATTGTTAAAATTTAATAAAAATAAACTTCATTATTTAATGGAATCTTAAATCACCACTAAATGATAGATTCTTTTATAATAAAAATTGTCGTTGATTAATGGTAGTTTCGAAAAAAGCCCTAATAAAGGTCAATTTTACTATACTATAATGAGAGAAGTCACTAATTCCAAAGGAAAGGAAATCTATTCATAAATTGATTTCAATATTGAGAGGTTGATGAATGTTTTCTTGGTGCCTCAATGAAATGGGTCTGCCAATAAATTCCCATTGGGATGTCCCTTGATGAATAAGAGGGGAATATTGAGTATATATTATCTATATTTATAGTTATTTCAATATGAAGAATTGTGTTATGACATCAACCCTCACATCCCTCCCCAAACTCGGCTAGCTATATTTCTTATGATGTGGTTAAGCAGATAGCTACTTTCGGTTCATGATTCCCATAATGGTGTCGGTATAACTTCATTTTAATTATAATCAAGATAGTTGTGGGGTCTCATGGGTCTAGTACTGTTGATTCTAGTGAGGATACATTAGTTCTTAAAGCATATTTACAAGATGAATGATCCATTTTCCATATTAAGGTCATTCCAAGTATCGTGGGGTTGGATGGTGATGCACTTCAATGGATATGCACTCCATGGAGAGGTCTATATCCTAGATTGTATATTTCCACACTTCATCCAATCCATCTCCAACATCAAGTCATTATTGTTGAGAAATTACATGGCCCAAATATTGTTAAGTCTATATTCATAATTCAATTTCATCCCATATGGTACACCTACCTCCAATAATATCATTGATGACAGCCATGAAAATTATGAAAAATTTTCATACACAATGGTTTTGAAGGATTGAATCCCTATAACCAAAGTTGAAAGAGATATCATCTATGAGTACTATGTGCCTTAAATATTTTCATTCAAATTTCAGTGCCTACAATATCCAAAAGTGGAATTACTAACCTATGTCTGTAAAGAGAGACATCATATAGTGGAATATAAGCTTTGGGTGATAATGTATTTGGAGACCATTGAATCCTGGATCATGATTCCTATATATATCAACTTTATCAAGATAATGAATATTTATTCTCACTCATGGGAGTCTTCATACCCTCATGGAATGTTATCTAGAAATGTTCATAGGGTTACTGATAAATAGGATATGGAAAGTGGGATTCAAGCTACTAGAAATCACTATAAATTATATGAGATTGATGAGGTGGTCATTTCATCAAATCAACCACATCCAAAATATACTCTAAAACCTCAATTCAAATAGTTAATCTATCCCAAAGTTGTGCTGAGAGGATCTAGCTAATGATAATGGAGTGAGTCTTCAGCTATGGGTGAGAGGCTTAGAAAAACATATGATTGCAAGATCCAGAGTTTTCATTAAGACCTAAAGGAGGTTCAGTTTATTCCTAAAATTAATATAGAAATATTGAGGAATTTTAATTCTAGGAAAATTGAACTTTGGTTGTGGTCTACATTAGATTATGGACTACCCTCCAAGGTAGCACCCATATACCCAAGCATGGAAATGTAAAGGAACCTCATAACTTCAACATCAAGACCAAACTTTTTAAAGTCCGAAAATGAATCAAGGAGATGGAGATAGTATTTTAAATAAATGAGGTGGTCCTCATCATGAATTAGGTGTGGTAATTGGAAAATTGATGAATTTTTTAAAGGATTGTCAACTGTTATCTTCATGATGAATGGGGTATATTCATCAACCTTAAATATATATGTCAACGGTTCCTCTAAAATAATATTTTCATTAATCATGTTTCCATTACTAAAATACTCTTATTTTATCCTATTATAGAGAAAATGGATAGTGTGTGTACCCATGGAATCACTGAATTACACCACAGGTAGAACGCCAATATGTGTTTTGGGATTCACCAACCTAAGGGAATAGGATATATCATCTAGTGAAAGGGTGATGTGGGAGGTCAAGGGACTAAATCCACCTTCCCTCTTCTAACCTCTAGGTCCCTCACCCCCAGAGGTAAGGCTGAATACCCCTCTGAATGAGATCAAGAACTGATGAAATGAGGATATTTTTTAAAAACATATCCACACATATGAAAGAGGTTTGTTTTCAATTTCATCTTTAGCTTCCACATTATGCATACATATCTAAGCATTTATGTCATGATTCTTTGATTGGAATATAGTTTCTCCAAGATTTATCCCTTCAATGTGAAAGCATAGGGTATTTAAGGAGAATATAATTATTAAATCTCACCTACTGTTGTATAAGTAGATATAAATATGGTGGTGGGATCATTGATGGCACCTAATCTAAACATCTTGGCAAGTGAAGTCGTAAATAACATAGGTATGATTTTTGACTTAATGTGGAACACTTCATGTCACCCTTTTGAATTTATATTCCATGCTAGGGATAATTATGATTTATGAATTTGTAACCAATATGGAAGATATCTTTTTATCTATAAATCTCCACCCCTCCCTAACTGAAATATGAAACATCAATAAAGAGTTAGATAGGGATAAGTTCTCCATGTTTTTCTGATTACCCACTTATATGACATGATGTCCTGAACTTAAAAATTATATAAAAAAAATTAAAAAAATATAGATATATTGATCCATTAATGGGAGATGATAATTATATCTCTTCTTTTGGTAGAGTAATTGTAAGCTTAAGAATGGGTGAGTGTGGATCCATCTAACTTTCCTGAAGTATTCCATGATTGTTCCCCTAAACATTTTCCTCTCTCAAATATCTCTATTAAACATATCAATAACGTGGAAATTGTGAAATCAATTAAGGATCCAACATAATATCAATCCATGATGTGAGGTGAGAATACTCTTATGGTTCTGAAATATGGGATGAAATTTATGGTTAAAGCTCCACCCATAATGTATAAGGAAACAATCAATAGAGGAGACTCTATTATGGAACCATTAGAGGAAGTGGTACCAATTAGAGAGACCATTACTTCATAAAAATAGGTGAGTGGTGACTTTAGTACCCATTGATTAAAATATATATATATATACACCATATATCACATATATCCCCATAATCACAAATAGAGGTACCAATAAAAGAACCTATCATCCCCCTACTTAAAATTTAATAAAATATGGAGGGATGTACTATCCTGGTGAAAATGATTTTAGAGGGGATGAGTTAGATATTATATCTTAGTGACCTGGTCTCAAGTTATATATTAATCTATAGAGGTAACACTAAACTGAACCAGGAGTCCCTATAATTTAAACATTCCTCATGGTCACGTATATGAAAGGATATATGGAAGCTGATTCACAATACCTCTATGGAGGACTTGAGAACAAATTACATCAAATTATACTTCTATTCATGTTTCTAGGATATTGGTTATTTAATTAAAAATCTATCAAATCTTTATTTAAGGAGGTTATATGGGATGAGATCAGGAACAAGAATTTTAATTTTCCATCTCTATAGTGGAATCAGTAGAGTTCTATACTAATATTTGCACTTCAAAACTCTAAGAAATATCTAAATATACAAAGAATATCCTAGGGTAACAAAATTTATCTAATGAAAATAAAACTTTGGTGGATCACCTTTATCAAGAACTAAATATATCTAAAGGATAATTAGTATAACAACATAGGATGATCAAGGATGCTAATACTAGAGAAGTAGGTATTTCTACCAGAGTGAAAGAGTTATTCCCCATAGAGGAATATGAGGATATAGAGTTGGATAAACATTGATACTAAATCAATGATTCCAAGAGATCAATTAATGAAATTCATTCCTTAGTAGAGTGTAACATGTGTTGTGTCTCCGTTTTTAGCCTCTTCCTCTTTTTCTTATTTTAAAAACCAAAGGGGGGCTTTACTTTATGGATGTTACACTTTCTTTTAGTGAATGATAGTAATTTTTTCCTTGAACTATTTCTAACCCTTTGTTCCATCTCAATTATTGATTTATAATAATAAGTGTAACACATGAGGAGTAATATCAAGAATAATTTAATCCACTCAAACATTGTATAAATATGAATATATTCAATCATAATTTCCAAAATACTTTAGAAAAAGATAAAATATAAATCAATACCTTATCCCTAAAACATATACCTTTATATGGATATAGTTGGGATGAATATGGTGTCATATGTAGCATCATCATAAGTTAAGGTTTGTTCACGAGATGGAGGATTATGGGATTTGATTTCCTCTTAAGTGTGTTCACTTAGATGGATATAGGGTGGTCATATATAGCAGCATATTTACCATCATCACAATCCAAGATTTCTTTATTTGGATATTAAAAATGGTCTCATCTGGGAAGTGTGCTCTTATATATGTATAAGTGGGCCCAATATATGGTCATATGTATTTTCAATATACACTAAAACTATTATATTTGAATATGGGAGATGAGTGACATATCATAATGAAAATAATGAAGGGACAATTTGGTATGAGGGTTCCAATGTTCATTCTTGAGCACCATGAGACAACACCCCCATTTTTATTTCATGGTTGATATGAACCTTGTATGTAGGAGGAACATAAGATCTCTCTAATTTTTTCCTTGGTCAAGGTACCTAGAAAGTATGTATAGACTTTTTCTATGGTCATATAGTAAACCTCATAAGTTTTATGTCTCTTTCTATCACACAAATTTTTTCTATGATTGGTGGGGGAAGAATTATGGGAAAGAACATGACATTTGTTTAGGGAACCCATTATGGGTTTTCAATATAAAAGGTTTTGTAACTTTTCACTTTCCAAATGATCAATTTTACCCAAGTCATGTAGAGTGAATTCCCAGTTAGCAGATAGTCAACTTTAATATATGATACCATATGTGAGTTTTCAACTTAGTGAGTATTGTGTCAATTCTCTTGGTAATTTTAATGTCATTCACGTAAAATAAAGTATTTTTATGTTTTAAGTTCTTGTTACTTTGAAAAAAAAAATAATTTTGTCTTTAGAGAAACATAGGTGAAGAAAACTCAACATGAATGGTGGATTGATAATACTGATATATATAGCCCCATGGGTAGGTTCATGTAGTTTAGGGTCATGATGCTTGGACTAAAATTTAACAATGTATGATATAATAAAACTATGACCAAAAGATGAAGGGTAAGGTTGCATTTATAGTATGGAGGTAATATTTAACTAATGTGTGTGATTGAGTGCCTCCATTAGTACATACGTCCTTGAAAACATTTATGTGTAGTATAAGTTCATGGAGCCCATAACAAAGTAGATAGGTTTTATGGTCATTAACTATTGACCATAAGGTGATGAGATAGTCTATTTAGTAAGGTAAATAAAAAAATTATACCAATAATAGAGGATTATAATGCTTGTATAAACCATCTCATGTACGGGTGTATACATTTTAAGGTTGTATGGATTTTAATATTGTGTCGTGTGGTTTAGTTTCATGCACCATGGACGAATTGAGGTTCAAGAATAGGATTCTATATTATTTCCTTGAAAATGGGTATGATGCATGATTGTGTGAAATTGAGGGTGTTTGAATCCACATGAATATTTGGTTTTTGGAACTTTTATATCATAACACAAAACATTTGAATCAGTAAATGATGGTATAAATTAGGAATGGAGGGGATTACCATTTACCACATTAAAATGATTGGATATTTTATGATATCATCAATGTGTGAAAAGATTAGAGGACCTTATCCTCATAAAGGAATATGAAACTTCGTTTTCAGTTTTGAATATGGTAGTATATATAATAAAAAGAGGTATCCCATGGATCTAGATGTGTTTTTCCCTAGTATCCAAATAAAGGTTCACAAATATCCAAACACTTAAGGAACGATGTAGGCATGTGGGGGAAAGGATATCAAATAATGGTTTTGGAACCATGAAGGCTACAGTTCCACATACTGAACACATTCTCAAGGTGAATATATTTTACATGAAATTTATCAAACTTTCATTCAATAGAGATGATAGAATCTTTTATCTAACATTTATCAGGACTAATGGGTCTAGCGAGAACAACTAGGATTTTTCTAGGGTTATATGGTGGACCATAAAATATTTGTAGCTTATTATATTTATTTTATAAATTTTACTTAAATTCTAAATGGATTAAGTATAGAAAGAAGTTACCTAGCCTTTTCCTAGGCCTCCATTTGTTGGTTTCTAACATGATAAGTTTTGTGTCTCTTTCATTTTCATTTAAGGATCATGCAACTTAGACCACTTAGGACTAAATTTTAAGGTATCACTAATTTGACCAAATAAGTGAGATAGTCTATATATTAAGGGTGGGATTCACATAGCATGGTTAAGGATACCTATGTTACCATAGACCATTTCAGAAGGGGATACATGTAGTTTAAGGTTATAGTTATTGGAGAAATAATGGCTAAATTTTAAGGTCACGCAACATTGACCAAATTGTGAGATAACCAATATATAAAAGGTAATGGTGATAACCCAATGTGAATAAAATACCAGTGCCTATATAGTTCATCTCAAAGAGGGGTGAAGTCAATTTAAGGTCCTAGTGATTAGACCTAAAGACAACATAGCCTATATATAAAATATAAGGTAATAGCCTAGTGTGAATAGATGTCTCCATGCTAGTATAGACAGCCTCACAGGGAGGTTCACACAGTTTAAGGTTGTGTGGGTTAGACCATCGATAGGGGTGTGATATGACAACCCATAAGGGGGTCAAGATTTTAGAGTATCCCAAAACCTTTCAATAAGGAATGGTGATAATGTAAATCATAACCTAAAGTATTTAGATCAAGATGATGAGTTGGGATAATTTTGTTTAGGATGATATATAACCAATATTTGAGAAAATGGATGATAATATTATTCAGAGTTGTAATGTACCTGACTTCTCTGATCCATTACTTTGTGAAAATCCAGTGTTTGGAGTATTATGGGGGGTTAAGGTGACTCATTTCAAGAGTTTACAAAATATCCAATTTTTCTAATGGTGAATCACAATGGTGAGTCATAGTGGTGAGTCGAAGAGGTGACTCAGGATTGGTGATTCAGTACCAGTAAGTCAAGATAGTAACTAACACTAGTGACTCTCAATGGTGAGTTACAGTGTTTAGTCACATCGATGAGTCAGGACTGGTGATTCAGGATTGGTAATTCATAAAATTTACTCACACCAATAACTCGTAACGGTGATTTTCCAATGGTAGGTTGTGACAGTAGATCTCCAACGGTGAGTTGTCCAATGCTAACTAGCCCAACGGTGAGTCATCAGACAGTGACTCATCCACTAATTGCTCGTCCAATGGTGATTCACCTAATGGTGACTCATCCACCGGTAGCTCGTCACTTGTAGCTCTCACTAGTGAATCGTCCACTGGTAGCTCATACAATAGTGATTCACCCAATGGTGATTCATCCACTAGTAGCTCATCACTGGTAGCTTACACTGGTGACTCCCAGTAGTGACTCACCTAATGGTGAGTCATTTCCAAAAGTTTGTCAAAATTATGTAATTCTCCAATTTTTTCAGTTTTAACCCCCTTAACATTTTATTTAACATAAAATTAATTTAAAACCATTTTTAATGATTTTTATAGTTGTTTCGAATTGTATCAATCTTCTAATAACCTAAATATTCCTTTGACTTATAAACCACATGGTTTTGGTCAATATATGCCTTTAATGGCCATCAAAAATTATTCCTTCCATTGATTTAGGATCTATAATTTCTAAATATGATATCCTCTCTTCCTGGTGCACTCCCATTTTCTCTTGTTGTGCCCCAAACCCTTCTTCCTCGAGGAGTCATGCGTTGTGTTGTAGACTTTGGATCGTGTTTTCCTTAGAGTCTTTTCAAACTACCTGTGCACCCGCTATTTTATCATAATAATTAAGTGTTAATCGTCTTTTCTTCGAGGTAGGTTTCCTTCTTATCTCTTTTATTTGTGCATCATGTGGGGTGGGTGTATCAATGTTTCTTGAGAACATAGTTGAATTCAAATAAAAATAATATAATTGAATAATCTTTAAATCAATATTCAGGGACTGGGGAAAAGTGATGTATGGTCTGCTTGTTATTTTATTTTAGTTGTTGTTGTTTATTGTATTGTCTATATGACTACCTAAAATCATGGTCATTGGGGGTCATTGTTTATGCACTGAAATAGATTCTGTAATGCATGTTGGTTAGTTTTTTGTCAATCAATTGTTATAAAATTGGTTAACCGCATACACTCGGCTAATAAATAGATTCCCTATGATCATATTTTTTCTATGATAACCTAATAAGTTGATGAGTGGAATTAAAGAATGCATCCTTATTAAATCTGAATATGTTTTGTTTGGTTTGTGTGGTGGTACGGTCATGGGCATGGATAGGTGATGTGGGGTGGTTCGGGGGGTGTAATGGAATCTCAGGTTGAGATATTGTTTGATTGTGGAATTGATGGGTAGTGTTATGTAACAGGGCTTCTAAGAATGGTTGTGGTTGAAATGATGGATTGGGTGGAATGACTTTAAAGGATGATGATGGCAGTGGTTGATATGGGTAATTCACCTAGATTTTCTCTATGAGTGTCATGCAGAAAGATTCAACTTATTTATCAAGATTTATGTATGTTATGTTATAAATGGGTGTTAAATGGATAGGAATACGAAACTACTTTAGTTTATTTGGATCTTTTCCTTCGGATATGAATTTGTTCGTGTCTTATTGTGTGGTTGTGAATTTAGAGGTAGCTGCAGCGTTGTTAGTGTTATGGGATGGTTGGTTGTTTGAAAACCCATAGGTTAGACTGATTTTTTAATCTATATATATATTCTTTTATTTTTCCTTTGTGATTTCTATACACACACCACCCTATTTGAGAACTATATGCTGAACACCCTCATTTGCATGGGGGATTGTGTCTTTCCCAAACATCCCGGTGGGAGGATGGATGGCTAGCCACCCGTTCTTCCCTTCTCCTTCTTCCAGGCGGTGATAGCCCAAGTTTCTTTGAACAGGTTATGGTTCGTGAGGCCCAGGTGTGTACAGGTGAGTTTTGTTTCCCATGTGTCTTTGAGATGATATTATATGTGTTGTATTCCCTAATGTCTTTAGGATGTAATGTGGTATGTGGCACTAGTGTATGTAGGTGAGACGTAGTTGTGAGGCCCAGGTGTGTGTGGGTGGGATGTGATGTGGTTTGTAGCCTAGGTGTTTATGGGTGAGATGTGATTATGAGGCGCAGGTCTATGCAGGTGGGTTATGATGTGGTTCTTTTAGGAGAGGTTGGATCACCATGATGTTTTTTTAGTTTGTGAGATTGGATAATTAGTGGGAAAGTGGATTTGGGTACCCTATAATTGATATGCTTACTATATTATTTTACTTTACTTGCATTACTTGGTGAGCATGCTTTGGTGAGGTGTGGATGGATAGAATACCTTGTTAGGTATTTTTGGTTATTCTGTTCTCTCAAAGGATAATTAGTATGCTTATCCCACCTATTCATTATTTAATTTTGTTTTCCTTACTTAGTATACTTGTATGCTCACCCTACGTTATAAAACTTCATTCATGTTTCTAGGAGGACTACGGGAACCGTGTCGGGTGTTACTAGCTCGAACATTAGGATAGTTTTTGTGTCTCTTCTTTAGATTTACTTATGGATATTTACTTTGGATTATTTCATTTTATTTGTAATGGTTTTATTTTAAACATGCATGTGGGATGGACTTTAGTTTTCATTTATATATGTCTGGGAGTTTTTTTTTGGGCTGTTACATCTTATATCTTGATCTTGGTTACTATAAAAGAGTAATTCCTTCCATTTTGTGATATTTGTATACCCTTGGTATTGTTCTCCACCCTAGGGCCTAATGGAGGTGGGACTCAGGGCTCATTATCTCCCGTTCTTCATTTCCAACTCGGGAGTGTTATTTTTTGAGGGAGGGGTCATGAAAGAATGGTATCAGAGGTGATGGTTGATAGATAGGATGGATTTTGGAGTTAGGCACAATGAGGATTTCATGGGTTGGTAGGGAAATAGTGTTAGGTGATATTGATACATGACATATTCTAGGAAATATTGGCTAGGAAATTGTATTTTAGGGCCCATTTTGATCTGATTTAAGGACTTTGATTCTACCAAACTACTAAGTGAGGCTACACCATTTTCAAGGTAGAGGCCCTATGAAAAGTACATGCATTATAATGACTTTTGTTCTTGTCTGGATTGGGGTGTTTTGGGTAATTTTAAATGGATAAAAATGATTTAAATGAATTAAAATTAATCTTAAATAAAATTCTATACTATTCGAGCTTATGAGTTCATTGTTTAATTTTTTTAGCTATGGTGCCCAGTCGTCGTCTATGTGTTGCTCAGGAAGTTGAGGCTCAATAGGGTGATCTGATTGATTGGTTTAAGGTTGATCTGGTGGAGGAGGATGACCAATGGCATATAACATTATGTGATTTCCAGTAGAAGGCCTTGGGAAAGTATGAGGGTAGTTTTTTAGACATGGAAATGGATAGCTGGCTCAAGGATCTTGATATCACCTTCAATTTGATCTTGGATCCAACAAAGTAATGGGTTCCTTTGGCAGTGAGATAGATTCAGTGATTTGTGCATAAATGGTGGATGTTGTACCTGGGGGAGAGGAAGGAGGCTGAAATTTTGTGGGTCTATTTCAAGAAGGTTTTCTGAGCAGAATTCATTTGATTGACCATGAAGGATGAGAAGAGGTTTGAGTTACTCTCCCTCTAATAGGGGATTATGTAGTTATATGCATTGGGGATCAAGTTCATGGATATCCTTAATTTTTCCCTAGATTTCTTTTCGGATGAGGAGTCTCGTGTGAGGTACCTAGAGGAGTCACTCCATCCTTCTATCCAGAACGTATTCACCCCCTTTACGTTGCCGATATACTTGGAGGTATAGAATAAGGTGGAAGTGATTGAGCATATTCACTTTTGAGGAGTTATATAGTGAGAGGGGAGCTAGAATGGTTCTTTGAGAGGTAGGGTTATAAGCAGCAGGTCTCATGCTCCAAGGCCTTCATGTTTTTGACCAAAGGGGAGTTGACCTTAGCAGTTTCTGTATCTACCCTCTGGTCCTCATGCCTTTCATATAGGATTGGGGCCTATGTGTTTCTTTTATGGGGTTCATGACTATATTTAAAACTAGTGCCCAATTTCTATTTGAGCTTATTGGGGTGGAGGTGGAAAGGTTTCATGCCATCCTCAGTAGCATTTTCTAGCTAGTCCATTTTATTAGTAGGGACAGCAGCCTCATGCTCCACTAAGGGGAGGTGGAGCATGTAGAGATCGACCTTAGGGTATTCCACTAGGACCTCAACCCAGGCGTGGTCTTATAGGCGGTCTCTAGAAAATGGGTAGAGAATCTGGGTGTGGTCAGTTACACATAGCATAGGTAGTAATTTCAGCAAGTCCAAATATTTTCTGAGGTACAATCAAATTTTTTATTACCCTTTCATGTTCCTTGTTTGATTTAGGAGTTTTTCACTCCTTTGTTTCACTAAATGTATCCCATTGTCAAGGAATATATGTATAGATTATTCCCATACCTCTGGTGTTTAGTATTCCAATAGGAGTCTAGACCATCTTGTTTGATGTGTGTTGGGGTGAATAATAATTATGGGACGACATCAGTCTCATGGATATCTTTTCTTGATAAAGATACATCCATATAATGTCATTCTCAGCATGGACTAGTTGTATTCTGTGCATGTTGTTATCGACTGATTTTATATAAGATTCATATTTTCAGACATGGATGGTCAGTGTGTGGATTTCATCAAAGATTGGAGTATCAAGTGCTTAGTCATTGTGTGCAGCCTCTTCTTTCCTTGTTGGTTGAAATTTTAGTTTAAGTAGTGTACACTTAAGACCCTAGGGTTGTTGGAAAGTTCTTGGATGTTTTTTCTGAGGAGGTTGTGACTTTACCCCTTCTATATGAAATTGATTTCGAGATAGACTTGTATCTTTGTGCTTATTTGATTTTTATGGATCCATATCGAATGGAACCTTCTGAGTTGTGGGAGTTGAGGATACAGATTGATGACCTAATAAAGAAGGGCTTTATCCAACCTAGTGTATCACTGTTAGGTGCTCCGGTTTTGTTTGTAAATAAGAAAGATGTTGGTATGAGGTTGTGCATAGACTACTGAAGGTTGAATCAGGTTACATTTAAGAAATGTTACACTCTCTTGGGGATAGATGATCTTTTCAACTAGATGAGAGGAGCAAGTTGGTTTTTAAAGATCGATTTGTGGTCTAGATATCGCCAATTGAGGGTGAAGGAGGTAAATATCCTAAAGACTGCTTCCAGACACAGGTATGGTAACTTCAAGTTTTTATTTATGTCATTCATAGTTACAAACGTAGCATCCATGTTCATGGTCTTATGAACTTAGTCCTTTGTGAGTTCCTGAACCAATTCTTCATCCTATTAATCGATGACATCTTGATCTACTTGAAGTTAGAGGAGGATCATACCAACAATCTTAGGATTGGCTTGTAGATCCTTTAACACCACGAGCTCTATGAAAATTTTTATAATGTGAAATTTCCAGACATGAGAGGTGCATTTCCTTGGACATATGGTTTCATAGTAGGGTGTAGCAATGGACCCACAAAAGTTATAGGTAGTTTTTTCTTAGGCAACACCCAATAATTTTGTAGAGGTTCACATTTGTTCATGGTCTGGAAGGTTATTTCTAGAGATTTGTACCTGATTACTCTCGATTTGTAGCCCTATTGGTAATTCTAACTAGAAAGAACCAAAATTTTATGTAGAGTAAGTAGTTCCAGGTAATGTTTGACTATATAAAGGAGAATTTGGTCAGTGCTCCAATTCTATCATTTCTGAAGGAGGGTGTGATGTTTGAGGTGTTTTGGGATGCTTCCTATCTAGGCTTAGGGTGCGTGATAATGCTGTAATGGGGAGTTATCTCTTATGGGTCTAGACGATTATGTCCCCATGAACAAAACTATTTCATCCATGATCTAAATCTAGCAATGGTCATGTTTGTGCTAAAGTTGTGGTGACATTACCTTGTTGTGGAGAACCTTTTGTTCTCGATGGATCACAATAGTTTATGGTATATCTTTTCCCAATGAGATCTATACCTTAAACAGTAAATGTGGATGGATTTTCTTCAGGACTATGATTTTGATATCTCCTACACCTCAGTAAATAAGAATTTTGTGGTTGATTCCATGAGTAGGAAGTCATAGAAGGAGGTATTTTAGAAATCCACAAATGCTTAGATGGTGATGGAGGAGCTATAATTCTTACAATTAGATACGATAATGGATGGAGGTAGTGGATAATTGTTTCATATGATGGTATAGTATTCTTTAATGAAGAAGGTGGAGGAGTTTTAGTGGGGATACTCAGAGGAATAGGTTATTCACGGTTGTGTTGACCATGGTGATGCTCTAGAGGGATGGTTTGAGGGTGGCCAGAATTAGATGTTTTTCTTTGTAAGGCTATTTATTTCAATGGATATGAATGAGGGAGTCCTCTGTGAGTTTTATAGCTCACCCTTATTTGTACACTTGGTTGTTTCCAAGATTTACCATGGATTTAGGATGAAATTTTGGTGGCTTAGGATGAAATATGAAATGGAGGAGTTTGTGGAAAAGAGTTTGGTGTTTTAGTAGGTGAAATATTAGCACCATGTTTCTGGTGGTTTATTGTAACCCTCAGATGTCCCTAAGTGGACATGGGATGACATCTCAATGGATTTTGTCACAGGGCTCCCCTTATCATAGAGAGGAAATGATTATATCTGGGTAATAGTTGATCTGATGACAAAATCGGCTCACGTATTAGCGATCAAGGAGTCAAGAACAGTGGATACCTTGGCAAAGAGGTATGTGGATGAGGTGGTGTAGCTACATGGAGTTCCAAGATCCATTGTCTTGGATCGAGATACACATTTTACATTGTGAGTCTGGAGAGGATTGCAGCATGATTTTGGCACTCAAGTACGCTTCAGCACTGCCTTCCACCCTCAGAAAGATGAGCCGATAAAACGGACTATCCAAATGCTAGCGGATATGTTTCAATCATGCGTCTTGGACAGTGGAGGATCTTGGGTATGAAAATTTCCCTTGGTTGAGTTTTCTTGAAATAATATCTATGACTCTTCCATTGGAATGGATCCATTTGAAGAATTGTATGGAATACTATGCCATTCACCTTTGCGTTGGACAGCAGTTGGGAAGACATCTATTCTTGGTCCTGAGGTAGTGCAGAGCATGACCGAGAATTTTTATCTTGTTTATGAGAGGATGAAGGTAGAACAGGTCCGACATAAGTCATATGTCAATCGTAGGAGGAGGTCCTTGGACATCAAGGTTGGGTCTATGTGTTCTTGATGGTTTCTAATCGACATGGGGATAAAAGGTCTGGAAAAGGGAGTAAGCTTTATCCTAGGTTCATTGGACCCCTTGAGGTATTGGGGAGAGCTGAAAAAATGGCATACCAGTTGGTGTTTCCACCACAGTTGGAGAGCATCCACGACATCTTTCATATCTCTTAGCTTCACTGGTATCTTCATGATGACTCCCATGTCATCGATTGGGGAGATTTTTATATCGAAAATGACATGACGTACATGGATTGTAGAAGCATGGTGGCCTGGAGGAGAGTACTTGGGGGCAATAAGTGCATATGCGTACCTAGTACTGAGATTTTTCTTCAGTTTTTCCTTTTTCTGTTTTACTTTTTAAAGTGATGTTTGAACCTTGTTTCTTATGAGATGAGTTGTTTCCTTGTTCTATAATGTGAAATAAATTCTTAACAGGTGAATTGGGGAAGACAATATTCCTAATCGAGACACACTAATTATGATGCGATTAAACCTGTGTGGGTGAGTCGGTGCCACCCAGAGCATATAATAACTTGACATAGAGGACAAGATTCTCTGATTTGTGTGTTCAGACAGTGTTTTTTTTGTGCTTGTGTGGTTTTTCTTATGGTCAGTTGGGTTAGAAGATGTTGGACTAGGTGTTCTTGGATGTTGATGTTTCACTCCAACTTTTGAACAAAATAGGGTGGTTTATCATTGAACCTTGATGTTGGTAGTTGTGTTTCAAGTGTAGTGATATCCTTGAGAGGTATCTCATAGGGTGGTTGTTTAGACCCATATTTTCTTTTTGATTTTGGTTTTGAATTATCACGGGTGAGAATTGTTTTAGAGGTATCTGATGTAATGGATCAGACCTCTCTAGTCCATTAATTTGTAAAAATATGGTGTTTTTAGTTTTCTGGGAGATCAGTGTGACTCATTTCAAGAGTTTAAAAAATTTCTAGTTTTTTCCAATGGTGACTCACAATGGTGAGTCGTAGTGGTGAGTCAGGACTGGTGTTTCAGGACCGCTAAGTTATAATGGTGACTCACACTGGTGACTTACAATAGTGAGTCATAGCTATGAGTTTCAATGGTGACTCAATATCAGTGAGTTAGGACCGGTAAGCCAAAATGGTGAATCGAACCAATGACTCGCAGCAGTGAGTCACTAACGGTAGGTCACGATGGTAGGTCATTCCGTTAGGTCACCATTGGTGATTCGTATTATAGTGAATCTCCCAACAGTGATTCATCTGACAGTGACTCATCCCCCAGTAGCTCGTCCAACGGTGAGACACCCAATGGTGACTCATCCACCGGTAGCTCGTCATGGGTAGCTCCCAATGGTGACCCATCAACTGGTAGCTCATCCAAAGGTGAGTCACCCAATGGTGAATCATCTACTGGTAGCTCGTCACTAGTAGCTCACACTGGTGACTCATCCACCAGTAACTCGCACTGGTGACTCCCAGTAGTGACTTGCATAATGGTGAGTCGTTTCCAAAAGTTTTTCAAAATTCTGAAATTCTCTAGTTTTTTCTGTTTCACCCCCTTTAAAATTTTATTTGATTTAAAATGAATTTAACACTATATTTATTGGTTTTCTGATCCATTTCAAATCATATCTATCTTCTAAAAACTTGAAGCTTCCTTTGACTTCCAAACCGCATGGTCTTGGTTAATATCTTCCTTTAATGGCCTCAAAAAAATGTTACTTTTGTTGATTTAGGATTTCACATTTCTGAGGTTGAGATCCTGTCTTCCTTGTGTTCTCTCATTTTCTCTTGGTGTTCCCAAAACCCTTCTTCCTCAAGGATCCATGTGTTGTGTTATAGACATTGGATCACATTTTCCCTAGAGTCTTTTCATGCTACCTATGCACCCCCTATTTTGGTGTAATAAAAAAATGTTGGTCAACTTTTCTTTGAGGTAGCTTTCCTTTGTCTCTATTTTAATTTTGTATCATGTGGGTGGGTGTATCAATGTTTCTTGAGAAGATAGTTGAATTAATATTAACAAGGACAATTGAATCAACTTTAAATCAATATTTAGGGGATAACGAAAAGTGATGTATGGTCTTCTTGTTATTTGTTTCTGGTTGTTGTTGAGGATTGTATGGGCTATATACATATTGAAAATCATGTCCATTGGGGGTCTTTGTTTTTTCAGCAAATAGATTCTGGAATGCATGTTGTTTGGTTTCCTAAAATACAATTGTTATAAAATTGGTTAACCACATACACTTGGGTAGTAAATGGATTCCCCATGATCAAATTGTTTCTATGGTAACACTAGAAGTTCACAAGTGGAATTAAAGAATGAGTCATTGTTAAATATTAATATGTTTTGTTTGGTTTGTGTGGTGGTACAGTCATGGGAATAGTTGGGAGATGTGGGGTGGTTTGAGTGATGTAATGTAATCTTAGGTTGAGATATTGTTTGATTGTTGAATGTATAGAAAGTATTATGAATTAGGGATGTCGAGAATGGTTTTGGTTGATATGATGGATTGGGAAAAATGAATTTGAAGAATGAATATGAGAGTGGTTGGTATGGGTAATTCTCCAAGAGTTTCTCTATGAGTAGTATGAAGAATGCTTCACCCAATGTCTCAAGATCAATATATGTTATGTTATGAATGGGTGCTAAATAGAGAGGAATGTGAATCTAATTTAGTTTATATGTCTCTTCACCTTTTGAGATGACATTGGTTGTGTTTCCTGTTGTGGATTTGGTTTATTATTTCTTGGTTAGTGATGGAATGAATAAATTAATAGTCTAATAAATAATGGGAATTATATCATTGAATAGGTTGGGGGTATAATTTAAGTTTGTGTCTTGTTATATGGTTGTACATTTAAAGGTCGCAACAAAGTTGGAAGTGTTATGGGGAGGTTGGTTGTTTGAAAACACATTGGTTGGACTGAGTGTTTGGTATCTATATGTATACGCTTTTATTTTTTCTTTTAAATTTCTATACTCACCCCACCTTAGTTGAGAACTATGTACCAAACACCCACATTGTCACTGCAGAGGGTGTCTTTCCCAAACATCTCGATGAGAGGATGGATTCCTGACTACCCACTCTTCCCTACAACTTCTTCTAGGTGGTGATATCCCAAGTTTCATCAGATGATTTTTGGTTTGTGAGGACTAAGTGTGTGCGGAAGAGTTTGTTTTCCTAGGTATCTTCGAGATGAGATGATATTTTTTATGTTCCTAAGTTTCTTAGAGATGTGATGTGGTATGTGTCCCAGGTATCTGCAGGAAAGATGTAGTTGTGAGGCCTAAGTGTGTATAGGCAGGATGTGATGTCGTATGTGGACAAGGTGTCTATGGGAAAGATGCGGTTATGAGGCCTATGTGTGTGCAGGAAGGTTGTGATGTGATTCTTTTGAGGATGTGGGAGTTCCAGGATGTTTTTCATTAGGGTATGAAAATGTCTAATCTATGAGAAATTGGTGAGGGGTTCACTATAATTTATGTTCACTCTATGTTACATTACTTGAGTTTTGTTACTTGGTGATCGTGCCTTGGTGAGGTGGGGATTTCTAGAATACCTTGTTAGGTGTTGTTGGTTCTTTTGTTTTCTCATGAAAGCATTAGTATTCTTCTACCGCTTATGCCTGAGAGCCTTTGGTTTTTCCTACTGATTATACTTTTATGCTCACCCTACATTATAAAAGTACATTCAAGTTTCCAGGACGACTATAGGGACCTTTTTGGGCATTACTAGCTCAGACTTTGGGAATTTGTTGTGTCACTGCTCAGCTTTACTTTTAGGTATTTACTTTTGATCTTTTCAATGTATTTGTAACAATTTTATTTTAAAAAATCATGTGGGATGGATTTTAGTTTTCTTTTATATATATCTGGGAGTTATTTTATGTTTGATACATCTTATCTTTTGATCTTGGTTACTATAAAAGGGTAATGCCTTCCATTTTGTAAGATTTGTATACCCTTGGTGATGGTCGCCACCTCGGGGCCTACAGGAGGCAGGACTCGGGGGGGTCATTATCTCTCTTTCTTCATTTCTATCATGGGAGGGGTAGCTTTAGAGGGACAGGTCATTATAGGCATATGGAGATTAGATGATCTTATTATTAGGATGAAATATACCTATGTTTGGTATTTTTGAATGTGGTGGAACAAACATTACCAAGAAGTGGTGTCCCTTGGATTTGAATGTCACGACCCGTCCAAGAGGGGTCTGTGTCATGACTCCCCAAGAGTTCCCCCAAAAGTCTCGGGGCTGGTGACTAGAACTGAGTTGGTGTATCACTAACATGGGAGGCATTTCTTATGTACCTGTATGCACACATACAATGCTGAAAGTAAAACACGTAGTAAACCACACATGTAAACCACTAAAGATAACACAACCAGAGTGCAATAGAAAAGTAAAGTATAATAGGGTGACCCTATCTAGAATAAAATCCCACCAAAAAGAATAGTATGTAATGAAAATACTAAATCTCGTCAAAAGAAAACCCTACCCGAAGGGTAGGTGAAGGGTAAAAACCTGAATTTATAGGATTATTCCACATCTGTCTGATCTCACTAGGCACCACCTAGTCCAAGACCACCTAGGTCTCTGTCAAAATGTTGGTTGTCTGTAAAAGACATAGCACTTGTGGGAAAAACCATGGATGGATGAGTAAAACAGTACTGAGTAAGATGCCTTGAAACCATAAAGTAAATACCACAAAGGGCTCTCGCTCTCGCTCTAGGTTTTCTCTCGCTGCCGCAGGCTCCTCCGCTGCGGATGGCGCGACGAGCATCCTCGAGCAAGGTGGGTTGGAGGAAGATTCATGTTGCTGTGGAGTGCGATTCGTGGATTCCCTCTGGATGTGGAGATGCACTATGGACGTTGGTGGTTTCTGGTTCAGTTCTGCGGGTGTAAGACCGGTCTCCGTCGACGGCATACTCTTTGGAGCGCTCCTGGTTCTGTTCTCTGCAGCTCGCAGTTGTCCCCCGGTGATTCTCTCAGCGTTTGAAGTCTGCGATCATGTGTCCGTAGTTTGGGGGTTCTGACTCTTCTCAGGTGAGTTCGGGGGGCTCTGTTGTGTCTGATGTGGTCGATCTAGTCGGCGGCGGCGGGATCTTTGGTTTCAGGGTATTGCTCGCGGTGTTTTTCGTTCGTGGTTTGTTTCGGTGCTTGGTGAATCCTTTTCTGTCTTTGTCGATCTAGTTTTGTTTAATTCGTTTTAGGGTTTTCTTTTCCCTAATGGATTGGGTGATCTGCCCTCTGTATGGCGGTGGTGTTGTGTGGTTTGTGTGGTTCTTCGTGGTTTTGTGTATGGATGGTTTTCGGAGGGGTTGTGAGGTTGTTGGACCCGTCAAGGTCGATGACGACGGTGTCAAATTGGTCTTTTCCGGCGACCGGTGGGATACTGGGCAAGTGACGGCGACGGTGGTCTGGACGACGTCGATGGTGATGCGTTTCTTCTATGGCGGTGAGGTCGGAGATAATGCCGGTGTTGGTGCTCCGGCGACGACGGTGAGAAGCGTTGATGTCTGTGGTAGTTCCGAGAAGCTTGATGATGATGGTGACTGGTGGATTTTTTCGACGTCGGCCGGATTTGCGGTGGGTGAGCATTTTCCACGCTACGCGGTTCGAGGTGGCTCGTGGATCATTCCGAAATGATGGTGTTTGATGCACTGACTGGAAAGTGGAAAGCGGGTGAAGTTTGGGTTTCTTTATTTTTGAAAATTTCGGTTTTTGGTGTAATGGTTTGGTTTGTAATTGACTATGTTTGGTGGGGACTTTTGATTGGGTTTGGGCAAGATGTTCGCCCTCATCCATCTCCTTATTTACTGCACTTTTTATTTCTTTTAATAAATGGTCAGAGGTTATTCCTCTGACTGAACTTTCCTGGTATAAGTCTAAAGCATGAAAATCATGTTTACCGGACGTAATCACAAAACACTTAGTATTCCTGATGCACCTAGTCCCGATGATACTCTCAACCCCGATGATCCACTTAGACCTAATGAGTCACTTAGAACCAATGAGTAACTTAGACCCGATTAGTCACTTAGACCCAGAGAGACTTAGTCTTGATGTTACTTACACATCTAGTCACATAGTCTCCATGTCGCAACCAGTCACAGGATTTCGCTCGTAGTGTGATTGTTCTAGGAGAACCTACTCCTCAAGCCAAAGTTCATATATTGACTTCAACAAAAACTCACTTAGAATATCTCAAAAGTACTGCCTCATCATTAGGGTCCCAACACTGTAAAAGTTTTGTCAAATGGACACATGGTTTGAAAGTTATGGGAAATTTAGTGAAAAGGGGCTGGTTGGGTCTGGGTTTGGTCCGACCCATTTGGTTCGACTCGGTCGGACTGACCCAACCTAAACTATCTTGGCCCAAAGACCAGGCTCATTGGTCCACTAGGCCATACATTCTCTCCTGGATTTCCCAACCTGGACCACCTTTGTGGGCCGGTTCATCCAACTAGGCCTGGCGGCTGCCATGCCCCTCCATCCCGGCGGATGAGATCGAGCGGCTGCATCACCCGGGGTCCACACGGACTAGCCGCATGGCTAGATCACACTCGTGGAAGATCTTTGGTTCTCCCATATAATGTGGCTTTGAGAGACATATCCCACCGGCACCGCGGCCTCCTGTTGCGGCGCGTTGCCACCACCTCCAGCGACCCTCCTTCCGCGAGTCACCACTGTCATTGTGGTGGCCTGTTTTTTGAACCGTGAGCACCCTTATGATCCATGGGTCACCATCTACACTTCCATTTGCTCCAAATTATCTTTTTGTTGATCTAGGGGTTATTCCATGTTTGGAACCTCCTGGTAAGGATCCGACGCAACCATGTGGGTCTATTCGTGAAGAATGCAATAGAGAGAGAGATAGCACCATGAACACCCAAGGAATGAACTTCAGGCTTGTTTATTCGGCCTTCATTCATCCCATCAGAAAAAAGGGGAAATAAAATATACTCATAACCAATAAGTTATAACCCCCTTTAATCTCGTAGTAATAGTACCCTTCCCGCATGAACGATCGATCCGTAGATCAACCTATTGGTGGGTTGATCCACATTATTCAATGAAACAAAGAACATGGAAGAATGATCACAATGAATTAAAACCCCTACTTGGGATTGGATCGTCTACTATCATAGATTTATTATTGACAATCCATTGAATATCGATCTTGATCCTCACCTCCATCATCGTTAGTGATTCACCATTCATTGCCACTCATCATCCGCCATCAATATTTCTCTAGGGGTTTTAGGGAATTATCTAGGATCATCCACAGATCCAACATCCCTATCAAAATATTAATTGAATAAATTCATTTCAGCATTGCAATTTCACTGAGATGCAGTGTCTCCACACTACTTAATTTATGAAGGGTAATGGCTACTTGGCTATTGCATCGTAGTGCTGCTGTGAGACATTTTAAAAATAAATAAAATAAACTTCTTTATGTTTATTTTATTTTTCTTTAAAACATCCAAAAAAACATTTTCCCTTGACTTGTTCTAGTCAAGGTTAAGCCCCGCCTAATCTAAATTCATCATTCCAAATGCAATAGTGTTGTCAGATTTTTTATCTGGACACTAGTTTAGATGTTACTGAAACTGTTCATGCACACTTAAAAAAAGTTCAGTAATTTATTCTGGGCACATCAGGCCTCAGAATCATGTGTCTTCTCAACACCTAGTTTCCAAATAATCTATATAATTTAAAAAAATTACATTGAAATTATGGGACATTAAATTATCCCCACCTTAGGAATTTACTTCCTAGAAATCCAAAAAAAAGGATAAACAAACAAATGGGGATACTGAGCATGAATCTAAGCCCGCCACTCCCATGTTATCTCTTGGAGATTCTCATGCTTCCACTGAATACACACTAGAGGAATCAATTGTTCATGAAGGACCTGCTCCTATCGATCCTCTATATCCACCAAGAACTCCGCAAACGTCTCCCCATCGTCAATGTACAGCTCTCCCCAGTCGATGACGTGTCATGGATCATACATGTACCTCCTCAACTATGAAACATGAAAGATATTATGCACCTGATGCATCTATGGGGGTAGAGATGGGTGGTACACCACCTCTCCAACTCTACTCAGAATATGGAAAAGACCAATGAATCTCAGAGACAACTTGCTTCTCTGGTGAAATCTCTGCAATCCCCATCAATTTGATACCTAAAGAAACACATGGTATCCCTCATAAAACTCCAAGGGCCTCCGTCTCCTGTCAGTATATGATTTTTTCCTGCTCTGTATAGTCCTCATCCACTCATGGATGACTTGCACCTTCTTGGTGGTAGCCTGTACTAACTCTGGACCCATGAGTTCTCACTCCTCTGGCTCTGTCCAGTATAGTGGTGACCTGTATGGTCACCCATATAAGGCCTCAAATGGTTTCATACCAATGGTGTAGTGGTAGCTATTGTTGTATCAAAACTCCACCAGAGGTAGGTGATCCTCCCAACTGTGACCAAAGTCTAGGATGAAAGCATGTAGCTTGTTCTATAGAACTTGGATCGTCCTCTCCATTTGGACATCCTTCTGGGGATGAAACATCATGCTCAATCACAAATGACTCCTAAATTCCTCCTTAAATCAACTCCATAGCAAGGATTTAAAGCAAGAATCATGTTCTGAAATGATCATCAAAGGCACCCCATGAATCCAAACTATCTCCTCAATGTAGAGGGGTCACAATCCCTCTACCGAACCTTCCTCCCAAATGGGTATGAAGTGGTCCGACTTAGTGAGTTGGTCTACGATCAACTAGATGGTATCATGACCCCAAAACATGTGTGGTAAACCTATCACGAATTCCATTCATATTCTATCCCACTTTCTCTCTGGCACCACAAGAGTCTGAGCCAAGCCTGTTGGAACCTGATGCTCCACCTTCACTTGCTGATAAGCGAGGCACTGAGAAACAAACTTTGTCGCTTCCTTCTTCACCCCTGACCACTAAAACTAACATCAAGGATCCTAGTACATCTTTTCCACACCTGGATTTACCACTAAAGGGGATGTTGGAAACTCCCTCAAAACCTCCTCTCACAATTTCATTAGTATAATGGTGTTCCATAGGAAAAGGATGATGTGCTCCCCACCTATCAAATATCCATTTGGGTATTTCCCTATGGATAATTGAGCATGTTGGGTCTCGTAGTTGACATACCCAAGTTTTCCCTCCCTAACACTATGTAAGCATGGAGGAGTAAAAACCATAAACTGGAGGTGAGCATCTCCATCACTATCCATGAAGGCTATCTGCAATGTGTCTAATTGCTTTGATTCCTCACTCATCAACTATAAGCCAGTTCTCTTGATGAGCGTGCCTACCACCATGTTCCCCTTTCTAGGAGTATATAAAATTTTGAATTCATAATCCTAGAGGAACTCTAGACACTACCTTTGTCTCAAGTTCAGGTCCTTTGGGAGAAGATATACTTGTGAATTTTTTTTCGTAGTAGAAGATAAACCACTCACCCTTAATTAGTGATGCCACATATTTAATTTAAAGACCATTGCTGTTAGATCAATATCATGGGTCGTGTAGTTTTTCTCATGCTTCTTCAACTATCCCAAATAGTAGGAAAACCCCACTTGTCCTTGTATCAGGACACAACTCAGTCTGGTCCCTGATGCATCACAGAACACTAAATACCTAATGCCCTCTTCTAGAAGTCTCATGATGGGGGTCCTCATCAACTCTAATTTAGCTCTTAGAAACTCTACTGGAATTTCTCTATCAATACAAATGGATTTCTCTTCCATTTCATAGATGATAAGGGTGATACCACCCTGGGAAAAGTTAGGAATGAACCTCCGTTAGTACCCATCCAAGCCCAATAAGCTCTGCACCTCATTCACTCTTCTGGGTGGCTCCCAAGAAAGTACCACCTCTATCTTCTCCAAATCTACTACAACTCCATCCTCTGAAATGATGTGTCCCAAAAAGTGTACCTCTTAAATATGGAAATGACACTTCAAGAGCTTCCCATAAATCAGGTGCTCTCAAAGTGTATCCAAGATCATCCTTAGGTGTCGCATTCTCCCCTCAGACACAAAGTACGCCAAGATGTCATAAATGAAGACCATGATGAACTAGTCAAGGTAAGGCTGGAAGATCCTATTCCTGGTTCCCATGAACACTTTTAGGGTGTTTTTTATGCCAAATTGCATCACCAATTACTTATAGTGTCCATACCTACATCTAAAGGATGTCTTTGGTACATCCTCATCTCGTACATAAAGATGATGATAGCTAGATATGAGGTATATCTTCGAGAACCACCTCTCTCCCTTCAGCTGATTGAAGAGGTGATCAATTCTTAGAAACAAATATTTGTTCCTCATAGTCACCTAGTTTAGGTTCTGGTAGTCTACACATAGTCTCAATATCCTACCTACCTTCTTGGCATGCAAAACTACGGTTGTGCAAGGTGAAACACTAGGCCTTACAAATCCCTTCCTTTTTAGGTCCTCTAGTTGTACCCTCAACTCACGAAGCTCTACAGGATCCATCCGATAATCCGATGTGGATATTTTTGTTTTCCTAGGTTTCAGGTCAATTAAAAAGTAAACCTCCTTGTGATGAGGTAATCCTAGAACATCCTCGAGGAAGATGTCCTCATACTCATCCACCACTTCTAGAAATTAAGGACTCCTCTCATACACCGTATTGAGGGTAAGGCTATCCAACTATTGAGTAATTGGTTTCACCCTCTTCTAATAAATTCTATCCTACACTGAAAGAGTTCCCTTCTCACCAGTAAAGGAAAACATTGTCTCATCTCCCCAGACACACCGCACTTTGCACCTAAAATAGTCAATCTGGGCATGGACTATGGATAAAAAGTCCATACCTAGAATGAAGTTTTAAGGCCTCAATTCTACTACTCAGAGATCCCAGCCTAAGTTCTCACATATAAGATTAATCTCACGTGATCGACACCGGTGTGGGATCCTTGAATCCCCTATCGTATGAGTCTATAATCGTAAGGATCAATCCAATGACTCCATTGGAATCTCTGAGCTCTAAATAAGGGTTGTGAAAAGGAAAGAGTGACTAGAACCAATGCCTATAGTAAATCTATATAGGGTGGAGAAGACATATATCATATCACTAATCATCTCTAGAGAATCGGTATCATAAGCCTCTATCACCTGAAGTTGGGCCCGTTCATGTCCATCGGCTCCCAGAGTGTGTGGTGGACAACCTGGGGGTGGTGGTGGTATTACCTTGAACCTATTCCCACCACCTTCTTCTCTTCCAGCTCCCCTACCACATTCTACACCCTGTGAACCACCCTACTCGACCCTCTCCCTCTTTCTCAGTTATCCCTTGACCATCTATTGGTCGTCTGTATGGAGAGTTTCACAATCACGAGCCATGTTCCCCCGACCACCCCATGAGTAGCACAACCTTTTCTTCCGATGACTCCATATATCCTAGAAGCTTGAAACAACCTACCATGTGTCCTGTATTCATAACCTATAAGGTTTGACCTTCTTGGGTTCCTACATCTGCCGCTTGCTACCAACTGTTGAAGGTTCTGCTACCTGGTGTCTACTGGTAGCTCCCGATGTCGGTTCCTGCCTTGCTAGGATGCTCCGCATGAGTAGATCTCTCTATAGTACCCCATCCTAAGTAGAGATGAAAAGATATATCATGGACACCCTAATCTCCCAACAAAATCCATGCTCAAAATCCCAAGCCCAAAAGAATGGTTCTTGCACCATGTCTATGGAGTAACTTGAAAGATAGGTAAACCTCACTGAGTACTCCACTATTGTTTGGATTCCCTACTGAAAATGAAGAATCTCCTTGATACGTACTGAGAAAAAATTCACTGGAAATAACTACTCCATAAAAATGTGCTCAAAATCAACCTAATAAAGATTCATCTCATCATGCTTCTATATCACTAAGCTCCACCATCGCCTCGTTAAGCCCTGAAAAAGGCTCACAGCTAGGACTGCCATCTGATCGGTCGATATCCTCACAAGGTGAAAGACACATGTAACTACCTCCAACCAATCCTCATCTACTTGGGGGTTAGTCTCACCACTAAACCTAGAAGGTTTCTACCTTTGTAACTCATGAAAAGCATTGAGAATGTGTGAATCCTCTACCGGTAGTGTTGGTAGAAACTACTGATCGTTGGGTGGTGGTATAACTAGTGCACCACCTGGTGGGGATATCTCTGGTACTGATCCCTATACCGATGCCCCATCGCTAGGTGTATCATCCTAATGGTCATGCAATGGAATCTTTGTTGGATGTCTGCATAAAGGCATCCTGAAATAGATCAAGATGAACCACGGTCAATAGAGTATACCTGGTGAGCTGACTCATGAAGGACAATAGGACACACTCAAAAATCTATATGATGCAAGTACTATTTTTTCCCTGCAACTAGTGTTTCCATGTATCGAGTCATAAATTAGGATTTCAGAGTTCTGGTGTATGGATACATCGGTCTCCACACAAATACTAGATCCCTTGGCCGGAAAGCTAAACCTGAAACATTTAACATTGTTTCCCCAAACCAACCTCACAGACTGATTGTCACAAGGTGGAACTGAACCTATTCCTCTGATACCACTCTATCATGACCCTCCCCATAGGGTTCTATTTCATGACTCCCCAATCTCACGTTCAATAGGCCAGGGGATGGTAACTAGCACCGGCTGGGCATATCGCTAACATGGGAGGCATTGCCTATGTACCTATACACACGCACACAATGCAGAAAGTAAAACACTAAGTAACCCATGCATGAAAACCAGTAAGGACAACACAACCAGATTGCAATAGAAAATTAACTTACAATAGGGTAACCCGGGCCAGAATACAAGCCCACCAAAAAGGAAGATTTTGTAACACAAATATTAAAGACCATCTATAGAAAACCCTACCTGATGGGTAGGTGAAGGGTAGATGCCAAAATTTGTAGGAGTAAGGAGTGTCTATTTGATCTCACTAGGAACCATCCAGTCTTGGACCACCTAGGTCTCTGTCAAAATGTTGGTTTTCTGCATAAGACATGACGCATGTGGGAAAAGCATGTGCATGGTTTAGTGAAATAGAACTCAGTAGGATACCCCAAAACCACATTGGAAATACCACAAAGGAAAGAACACAAGAACTATAGTCGTCTCACACATGTATAATTCTAAAGCATGAGAATCAATATTACCATATGTAATCACATAAAACTTAAAATTAATGAGGAACCTAGTCCCAATGACACTCTCATCACCGATGAGTCACTTAGACTCGATGAGTCACTTAGACCCGATGAGTCACTTAGACTCGATGATTCACTTAGACTCAATGAGTAACTTAGACCTGATGAGTCACTTAGACCTAGAGAGACCTAGTCTTGAAGTCATGTAGATATCCATTCACATAGTCTTAGTATCATATCCAGCCACAAGATTCCGCTCATAGCATGCTTGTTCTGGGAGAACCTACTCCTTAAGCCAAAGGTCGCATGTTGAATTCCATGAAACCCCACTTAGATTATCTCAAAATTACTTCCTCATTGTGAGTTTCCCAATGCTGTAAATAGATCATCAAACGGTCACACGGTTGGAAAGTTATGGGTAATTTAATGAAAATGGGTTGGTTGGGTCCGGATCTGGTTTGACCCGGTCGAACCAAACTGACCTAACCCGACCTAGCCCATTTTTCCGCTGGGAGCACGATCCATCAAAAAGTCCCAGTTTTCCCTAGAGCAGGCTGGTTTGTCTAGCCAGGTGTGGTGGATGTTGGGCCCCTCACTCTTGATGGACACGGTCGACCGACCGCGTCGCTCGAGTCCACGCAAACCGGCTGCGTGGCCAGCTCGCACCCGCAGAAGAGTCGTGGGTCTCCGATCTGATGAGGTTTTGAGAACTGCATCCCAATTACACCATGGAATCTTTTTGTGGTGCATCGTCGCCACTAGACATTGGGCCAACGTCCGCCTGCTACTGGGTGATCGCACCACCGCCACCACCGGCCCTCCTTCCACGGGTTTTCACCATCGCCATGGTGGCCCATTTTTTGAACCGCGAGCACCCTTGTGATCAATGAATCTCTGTCTCCACTGCTATGTGCTCCAAATTATCTCTCCATCAATCTGGGAGTCCGTCCATGATTGGAACCTCCTGTAAATCATCTGACATGACCACAAGGGTTCATCGATGAAGAACGCAATAGAGAGAGGGAGATCACCATAAACACACAATGAATGAATGTAGGAATTGTTCATTCAAACTTTGTTCATCCCATTAGAAAATGGGGAACTAAAAGATAATGATGACAACTAAGGTATAACCCTATTTAATTCTACAACAATAATAACCATTCCGCATGAACAATCGATCCACAGATCAAGATGTTGGTGGGTAGATCTGTGTTTTTTATTAAAAGAAAGAATGGGGAAGAATCATCACATATAATTATAACCCCTACCTGGGATTGGATCATCATCTATCATGGATATTTTTATGATGATCCGTTGAAGAGTGATCTAGATCCCCGCCTCTATCACCATTGGTGATTTTTCGTTTTTCGCTGCTCACCATCCGCTAATGTTATTTCTCCAAAGGTTACAAGGAATTCTCCAGCATCATCCTTAGACCCTGCATCTCTATCAAAATATTAATTGAATAAATTCGTTTTAGCATTGTTGTTTCAATAAGATGAAGCGACTTCTTGCTGCTTCATTTATGAAGGGTAATGGATTCTTGTTCGTTGCATCGTAGCGCCACTATGATACATTTTAAGAAGAAATAAAATAAAATTATTTAAGTTTATTTTATTTTTCTTTAAAACATCCAAAAAATAACTTTTTCCCACAACGTGTTTCACTTGAGGTTAATCCCTACCTAAGGTAAAGTCATCATTCCGAACGTAACAGTGCCATAGGATTTTTTATCTGGGTATCTGTTTAGAAGTTACTAAAACAACACATGTGTGCTTTAAAAAATGTTCAAACATTTATTCCAGGCACCTCGAGCCTCAGAATCATGTGTCATCTCAGCACATGGTTTCGAAATAATCCATATAATTTAAAAATATATCAAAATTTTGGGAAATTATATTGAATAAAAATTTTGCTAGTAGCCATGAAAGGTTTATGGTGAATCAAAGTGATTGAGATATGAATTTTGGTATATGGAAGGAAACATTCTAGAGGTTGATACGACATTCTTGTCCCAAACTAACCTTTTTTAGGTTTCTTAGGGATGATAAATAGGAATAGAGATATATGTTGATTTTGTGGATGGGTTAAAACATATAGTTTAGTCATCACTACATATCTATAAATAACAAGAACCAATCCAAATGTAGTTATTGTAAAAGATACACTATGCTAACATAGAGTCAAATATATATAAAAACTCGATGTGAATGAGGAGACCATACACTGTGAGGGATTTTATAATGATGGAATTTTTGTTTGGGTCTGAAATATATGGTTCAGAGGTCACTACATGTCCCAAAGTAATAAAAATAAAGACACATTTAGTTCTTATAAGAGATAATATCTCTATAGATCTAGATCATATGTTGGGAAGAGAGATTTTACATGTTTTTATAATATTGAAACCCAAATAATGTATCAAGAATTTTCCTAGTATAGAAAATTTGGGCTTGCCTTGGGGGTTGAGTACCATACCCTATTGTAGGTTTTTAGATAATAACCAAATTCCAAAAACCCTTACATTGATCTGATTCACTTGTATGGAAGTTGTGTCATATGAAATGAACCACTATAAATAGTTTAAGGTCATATAGGATGACCCATGTGTGATTTAGTTTAACATTTTGTGAAAGGAGTTAGGTTCAATATAGTTTAAGTTTACAAAACATAGACCCTTTTGTAGGTGTATTTTCATGAGTTTTCTTTTGTAAAAATTGAGGTAGCTTCATCCTTGTACCAAAATTATGGAAGAAAACATATTGCGAATGAAATGAACCAAACACCAGGATAGATAAAGGGTTTAACAGGATATAACATGTGGATAATCCCTGTAATATGGATGTATCTATGTATTATATGATATTAGGAATCAACCCATGTGTATTTCTTAATATATTTCATCCAAATCTAGCATAATTGTTCCTTAAGGTTTCCATACTCTTTCCTTTTGGAGTCATAGAGTCACTATCAAAGTACATGTCCCATATGTGGAGAGTATAATGCATAAAGAAATCCAATTCATCGGGGACCTCAATGTATAACAATGAATTCTCCAGAATATGATGTTATATGAAGAAATTGGATAAAACTTATCCTTTGTCCCCTTTCTAAGACATGAAATGGATTTAAACCCATTCTATAATGATATCCAGTCATGATATATTCCTAGTTAACATTGGGAGACTGAGGATATTTTTGATACGATAAATATGAAAGATAAGATAGACCTCATGATATTATAGGTAATTCTACTTCTTATGTAATATGAAGGTCAATTATAGGTAACTCTTTTAGATATAAAAGTATCAAGTCTTAGTATCCAACATGGTTCTACTTAGATAATAGATAATTTTCTAATTTCCTACATAATTATTCTTAGTAAGGGGAGCACAAAGTGATCACTCTAGGGTTTCTATATAAAGGATGTGAGGTTTTACTTTTATGGGTAGAATCTGTACTAACAATCTTATGAGATACATCTTGATATTATTTAAATATTCTTGAAAATACCCATCCCACTGATAGGTAACCCCTTCACTTGTCAATATTATGAAGGGAAAACATTTACCACTGAGATTACTTATAAAGATTCTAATATAGTCAAGCCACCCCTAGATTCCTATCAACACCCTGAGATTTCTAGGAGGTGGCATATCAAATAACACCCTATTTGTTTTAGGTCAACTTCAATACCATGAAGCCAATAAATTTCCTAGATGTTATCCTAAATTCATATTTAAAGGGGTTTATATTTAATTTATGGTATCGTAGTTTGTTTAAAATTATCTCAAGATCAAATAGATGATCATAGCATGGATTTGAATTAACCACCAAATCATTAGCAAAGCATTCTACTATCTTACACAATAGGGTATTGATGATATAGTGCTTGGTGAATTGATATATGGAACCAAAACTCTTCAAAACAAATAACATCACTTGACAGTAGTATATCCATTGGGGTTCCATAAAGGCAGTGACCTCCTTATAATCGGGGTCCATTCAAATATGTTTGTAATCCAAATGACCATCCACAAAAGAGTGGTAATTGAAACCATCAATCACATTGATTGAAATCACTATTATTGGGATCAAGAAATCATCCTTTGGAAAGTACTGATTGAGATCCATAAAGTTGATGCAAACTAATATTTTCCCATTATTTTCTAAATAGAGACAATATTATAGATCCATTTTAGGTATTGAATCTCAAATATAAATTTTTATTTGATATACTTATCAACATGAGCTTCCATCTTGGAAGTATAAGTTAGACACATCTTTTTGGTTTTTTGTTTATAACCATGGTGCTTCTCCAGAAAACTAAAGTAATGAGTATCCACATGGAGATCCAACCTAGGAATTTCTATATGAATACATCTAGATAATTTTTGAGTAAAGGGATATATGTATCTTTTTCTTTAGATTCCATGGAAGAACTAAACAATGTAGGTTTTGGAGATTTCTATGAACCCAGATTAACTTATTTGAGTTCATCAATGCTGCCGAAGAAACCCTACTCAAATACTGAGGAGGAAACCATAATATTTTATTTTTCCTGCTCTTATAGCTAGATATTATTAGAAGTAAAATATTTATGGTCATTATTGGATTTTATAGACAATACGGGGACATATTTATATCCTAAAGATGCAAGGGTACCATTATTATTCTCAATGGAGTGAAATCCTTCCACCGAATAGTTGGGTTAATCTGATGAAACTAATAACATTAGAATGGGGGAAATGTTCCCAAAACCTATTATATTATTCATATTTTAGTATTAATATCTACTTGGTCAATGAGACTTAGATTTTAGATCTAATACTGAATATCAATCAGACCCACATGGTGGTATATGCACTCGATAGACAAGCTAATCCTCAAGGACCGCACAACAGTCTTTCCTTTCCTTGGAGGTGGTTGTTCTAAGGAAAATTTCCATGTCCAGTATATAAAATCAAAATGACTATATGATTTATATTATTCTTCAATAGAACCAAAATTACCCACTTGATTTTTATATTAAGATTCATTACCTCAATTTGGTTGATGAGAAATACTTAGTCCTCTGTGAGTTTGTTCCATAGACTGACGGTGGCCATTTCAAGACCATTGTGAGCAACAACCTGAATGAAATTATCTACTAAAAACTACTTTTATTCCCTATTGTTAAACTTTTTTTCTACATATTGGGAGTCACAGGACTCAAGGGGTCCATTATCACCATAAAACATAACTTTTCCATTGAGGGAGTATTTGAGGCACTAATGGTATGATGAAGGTACTTTCATGTGCATGTAGATCCACAACCTTCCAAGTAATACATTAAATAATTATTCTTGGTAAACCACAATGAATTCATTTTCATATGTGGGATCATGCAATTGGGATATGATAATGATCCTCCCAAGTGTATTTTGATTAATTTTTTCGTACCCACTAATGGTCAAGTTCAAAGAAGTCATGTCGAATTCACCATAACCTAAACATTAGAGGGTACAAATTGATATGATATTAAACCTAGTGTAATTATAAATTAGAGTCTGATGGATAATAATATAACTCTTATTTATAAAGATATAAAAGGGAATACTTTCCTCATGTATGGATGCTTCTAGGTATTTCCTTCTTGAAGGAAATGGTTGTGTAACACTCAGTGGAACTAATATCTAGATGATATTCCTCATATGTGGGGAATTAAGGCTTAAAATCTTAAGCGATTAATAGGGACTTGATTAGGGATTTCCTTTTTTTGAATGATTAATAGAATTTGGAATAATAATTTTGGTCAGTATGGTAATGACTTATTTTAGAATATCATATTTATGGGATAAGGGTCTACACTTCCTATCTTGAGGTAGTTTCTTGGATTGGGGTTAAAAGATATCACTAATTATTTCAATTAATCCCTATCATTACTAGAATTGGTGGGATTATTTTGGTTTTACTGATAGGATGACCTGGCCTTCCCATATTTTGTTGTCAACATAACAACTGAATAACTACGGGTCTTACTTCTAGTATTATTGTATTAAAATGATCCCTTAAAGATTTAAGATATGATAGATTCCCTTTTTGAGTTCATTAAAATCTATAATTTGGTTTATATGGAACATATATCCTCACCAAAAATAGTTCTTAATCTCAAAGTTCTATTTTGACCTCATCTTCCTCGACCTCCTCAACATTTATTGCCTCCTCCTATACCTTGGATGGGTAACTCAAGTTTAAATGTGACTTATTAATTAGGTAATAGGTTTCTAAGGTGGATAACATATACCAATACATATTATAACTCTTTATCTGATGAGGGTTATATTTTTTGGGGTATTAAAATTTTTCTCATTTGGTGTCATGGAACCCATCCTCTAAGAATTGGATGTAAAAATTACAAGAGGGTTTGGATTAGATTAAGATCCAATAGGATTTCTTCCCCCCATGAAATATTTTTATGGAATTAATTACATCTAATCTTGGTAGATTGATATAGTGAAAGAATCATCTTAGGTACTATAGGGGGTATTGGGTTTCAAGTTTTTGTCTTAGTTGATCCTTAATAATGGAGTGTCCTTGGTTGACTAATTTCCTATTCATTTTGTCAGTAAATTTTTTTATGTTTCTATTTGAGATTTCCTTACATTTCCCTTCTTCTTATAGTGGAATAGTAGAAATATAATTCACCTATGTTGGTGATTTTCTTAGTTTTACTTTCCCAAATTCTACCATATTCTTGAATATATCGTTGATGATAAAGCAGTCTTGAACATTATTCTACAACATCCAATATAAGGGGTAGTAATCAGGGTGATTGTTTCAACTGAATTCATTGGTCTTCTTCAACATTGGTAGTTTGAGAAATTTATTTTCCATGGATAAGTAGAAATATTTTGAAACCTTCTCTTTATAGAAAGAATAAATTATTTTCTACTAGTCTATGAAATTTTTGTGAGGTTGATCCCTCTTCCCATCCAAATGATGGTGTTTTTCTTAATAATATCATTCAGGGGGAGTAACCGTATAATATTTCACAAGATTTGGTTTATAAGTCTGTATTAGAACTGGTTTTAGTGTGATGATTTGGGTCTATTCTCTAATGTGTTTCTTCCATTGATCTATTAATGTCAATAAATACTTTGGTTTTGAGCATTCTATTTCATCCTCTAACTATTTTGTTACTACTATAAACTCTTGGAATCCATCAGGGTATCTTAATGGGATTAGTAGTGTCTAGAACTCATTATAGAGATTATTTATATTGATATAAAATATCTACTCTTAATGAAATTTCATTTTAAAATAGTTGGTTATTCCATTGCACATGTTAATGAAATCTATAACCCTATCATTTCCTCACAATTTTTAGTTTGATAGGTTAAGGATAGTTTTCTTCATTAGTGTTGATCTAAAATTATAAATAAATTATTGGTGGAGGTATTCCCTAATAGAAATAGATCATACTAGAATATTTATATACCATATGATTGTTGGTATTTATAAGGTATATGTATAGAAATTAAAACATTTTACTTCTTATTTCTCCAATGATTCCATCATGGGGCCACACCAAGACATGACGTTCATGATATGATTTTATGGGACACCTATTTTGTTTAATATAGGGAATTTGGGATTTCAGATGTTGGTTAGAGGGTGAGTGGAATTAACCCAATCAAGATTCATCTTTTTATTTTCCTTCACAGATGATTTTGACCCCTCTATAGCTTCTATACAAGTGTAAAGGGACTCAATGGAGTTTATAAGTTCTATCCAAAGTGTCTTATGGGTTAATTCCCTTATCAAAAACCATGGGAAGAGACTAAAATTTTCATCTCATTGATTTTCGCTATGGATATAATATTTGAGTCATTTGGGGGTATATTTACCTGAAATGGCAGTAGTTTTTGACCCATGAGAGGAAAATTGTGATACTCTACAGCCATTAGGTTTAGGTAAACCGATGTTCTATAGCCAGACCTAGCTGGATGATTGGACTATGATATTATTGGATTTCCAACCTCTTCCTATTCAATATGTATTATAGTAAAGAAATTATCATATTCCTAAGAATTATATTAGTGGGACTATTTCTACTGATTAGTTCAACATTGAGACACTTCATCTTGTCCAGATCAACTTCATACTAGATGAACCTTTCCTTAAAATAAAGAGGTATAATTTCCTTGGATGGTAGGTGTGTCAAAGATACATCCATTATTTTTTATTTTTTATTTATCTAAATATATATAATAAAGTTGAAACATAGCATGTGGTGGAACTCCCAAACTCTAAGCTTGCCTATAATTTCAGGTATACACACCATATTGATAGAATTTGGTGAGCACTATGTTTTGGGTATATGTTTCTTCATTGTATCTTTTTTATGTCAATTTAGTGATCTAGCATATTTACTAACTTATAATATATATAAGGGGAATCATATTATTATCAAAGTAATATGGGGACCTACTATCCTTTGAATATTAATTAATGGGTAGATCATGATCTCCCATGATATATGCCTTCATGATTGATCACTTTGGATTATAGACCTGGTAATGTTTTCTCTAATGTTATTAGTGGATGGTGATCATGAGAGAGTCTCTAGTGGATATCATAAAATATGCTCCAAATAAGGGAGATGGATCCCATAGTGGAAGGATATGTGATGAATCCTTCTATAGAGATGACCCAAATCTAGAGAATAATAATTTCATTATAGGAGTAAGAGGGGGTAATAATTATCTTATCCATATGGGTTAGGGTTTTATTGGTTCTAAAACCATCATATCTTGGATCTGTTAAGGCTTTGATGATCCTAGGGGTGTTAGAGGTGGTAAAAAATCCCCCAACCCTGAGGGTTGGGGTTTCTCTTATAACATTATAGAGGTAGATTCTATAATGACCTTCATGATTTTTTAGGCCCCTACTTAGGCATCAGACAGATGGATCACATTCATAGGGAAATAGTTTCTTACCATTGAGGGAATATTTATAGTTGCAGGCTTTTCTTTCCTTAGATGATATACATGTTTGACTATATTAGTAGCTTTATATAGGAGTCATTCAATGGCTCTCTCCTACTGAGTACACTATTTTTGTGATTTAGGAATAGGTGGTCTCCACTGGAAAAACTAAATATAATATATAGATCCCATGAATTATACCTAGCCTATGGTGATGACATAAAATGTTTAGATTCCTAATAAACTGGTCTGACCAGTGAGGTGGTGATGTGTAGAGATCCATAATCACCCCACCTTCTGATGTGTGCATCGATTGAGGTATATGTGATTATATGGCAGAGTACTCAACACTATTACAGCATATGTATTTGAGGAAATCATATTGATTCACCACCTTAGGGTTTCAGTCCATTATTAAGGAAAAACAATTGACATGATGATAGAGATTTCTCATTTCATTGATATGGAAAGCATACTCCCTATAAGAAAAATGATCGGCCTTAAGATGGTGGTTATTATCCCACATGTTCTAGTATATATAAGGTATACATTATCCTTTAATTATCTTCATAATATCATACTTTTGGGAGTATAGGGGAGAGAACATGATAGGTATATTTCATTCAATAATTTCTTTCCACATGATCATAGAGTTTTCCTCATATTTAGAGATACATTATTCATCTTGATCTGACCATAGTGGTCATATCCCTACCCTTTTCAAAAAGAAGTGGAATAATTCATGGTATCCTTAGTTTTGTCAAAGGGAATGTTATTTAAGGGAGGTACAGATGATAACCTTAACCTTGGACTGTCCTTCTACTGAGATGATATATCAACAGTCTTTTACAATTATCCTAGTGTAGTCTTCCTCAAACTATCAGATACCTCTCTATATGAGGGCAATAATAAAGTGTGTCTGATATGGGGATAACCTTAATGCTGAAATGAGATTCAATTATATGGAGTACCATCATAATGATGGCCATGGGGAGGACCTCCGTGGTTGATCATTATATTTCCTTGGGGAGGACCTCTATGGATAATAGCCCAAGGATAAAATTTACTATTTCTGATATCTATACTATGGGAAATAGCTTCATAAACATTATTTTTTTCTCTTATTTATGGGGAGTCAATGGATTCTTAGGATGCCACTGAGATGCACTAAAGGGAATAAAGAGTATTAGTGATGAATGAGTTATGAATATAAGCATGATTCATGGCCATATAATTTATTGGATGTGAAATTTTGGATATTTATAACTAAGTTACCAGGTTCGGAATCTTTACCATGATTGGATTCACACATAACAAAAAACAACCTTTATGTGTAAAAACCCTACCAAAAAACCACCTAAATTTCATAGAGATATATCAATGACTTCCTTGGATAGCTGTAAAAATATGCTATCCTAATCTGAAAGTGTTAACAATAATATGGATATTATCTTACTTTTGGTCTTTAGTTTCTATTGGAATATTCCAATAGCATTCCTAGGTGTGGATAAGAATATTTCCATGTTTCTCAATGGGTTCCATTGGGATATATTTTTGGGATTCATATAAGTGTAAGAGATATAAGTCTAAGCACATATTATCTCTAGTATTTTTTTTTCAATCTATTAATGTGGGGAAAATGATATGTGCCAATACTTGAGTGAATAATGGGATATAACGATAAACTCCTATAGTGGAGGATGGGATATGACCCTACCCCTGAGTTACTATCAGGGTATTATAGTGAAATTCTATAGGAATGGGGATATAATCCCAACATTGTTCTTCATTCTTAATTAAGATATATCTATGATACTTTTAAATGGTATTGTAAATGTGGGCCCCCTCTTAAGTAGTTGTCAGGATATTCCAATGGCTCGCCAACTTCTTATAGTAGTTAAAATATACACCTTCCCCATATTAGCTACCAAAATATGTGTACAAGTCTCTTATTCCACTTCTAGGATATGTTGGCAATAAATGAAGGTGTAATTAGGGATATGAGAATAATCTTTGGATATTTATAGAGTATGGTGATGGGATTATTTGGTAAGAATTGTAATAGAATCCCACTTATGTTCTTCCCTCACCATCAGGATATATCGATGAGATTTATATTCAAGATAAAGAATATAGGATTACTCCATGGCTTCCACTAAGGTATGTTATATGGAATCATCATTGGGAATATGAATATAACTTGTTTTCATAGTCTCAATCATTTTTTACCCTTAATGAGACCACATTATAGGTTCCCAAATCTAAGTTTCCAATATCAAGATCTCTCAGGGGGACTCCTTAATATATTCTTGAGTAGTTGAGGTTGTACAGTGTTATCCATATTGGTGTCCAGCATGATCCCTCTTGGGAATATCTTGTCTAGTAATGGAGATGTTTAATAGATCCTCCTCCACCTAATTAATATAATGAAGATAAAAAAATTCACTTTAGGGATAAAATCCTAAAGAGGATTGATCTAGTTATGGGTTCTCTTAGCATCATCACAGTTTTCCATTGGTGGTATCATTAGTATTGATTCACCTACTAGGGGATCTCATGAACTATCTCCAATTTTGGGATGATTCTATTAATATGGTACTATAAAATCAGTTTATTCTCCACCTATCATTAGAGATTCTCTATCAGTAACAACATACTTCTAGGTGCTGGGGCCACAACACTCATTTTTGTTGAGGCATACATTGGGAACCTTGGATAGTGGGCATTAGTAGCCTGACAAACCTGATGGAAGATTCCATTTTATACCAACTAACTAAAATATAATGATATTTGGTTTGATGTTTTCATTTAGATTGAAGGGAACTTTATTGGGTTTTTAAGGACTTATAGGGTTTCCAAAATGATATAAACACAAACAAGAAAGTTTTTTATTTAGAATCATAAAAACCCCACCTCAGTCAATTTGTTTCATGTGTAACAGATTCATGTCGGGTTCACTATTTGTTTTTAATGGCTTTTTAACCCCCCCCCCCCCCCGCCCAAGAATTATTAGTCGATGCGATCCTTTTTTTAAAAGGGAGATGAACATTTGGAATTTACCAAAAATGATTCATCATACCCATTAGTTAAAGTATGGGAGGTTATTCTAATCATACCTTTTTGGGTATAATTACTTCATACCCTAGGAATCTCTAATATATTTAAGATATCATCAATAAAACTTACAAAATACTAGATTGAAACTAGTTAAAACCATGTTAATTATCTATCTAAACCATGTGTCGATGTGAATATATGTATATATTAGGGGTTATTTATATTTCCATTATTATTTGATTGCATTTTGGTTTATATATAAATAGTTAGGTACTCAATAATTTCTCATAATACAGGGAGGAAATATATGATATATAGTTGGGATTGGTCTAATAAATTTGGCTTCCAAAATATCCCTATAAATTAAATAAAAATCGATATAGTTTGGTTCCACATAATAGGACATTTTGTTCCTTTTAAAGTCATGCAACAAGGGAAATTATGGTGCCTTTTAAGATCATGCATCCATGAACAAGTGAAGGTTGGGATTGAACCTTAAGGATTCATCTTACATATTCAATATAAAATGAATCAAATCTCACATAGATTGTGTTCCATATTTTAAAGTCATGTGATGAGACTAATCCATGAAGTTTAACGTTATACTATAAGGATGTATGATTTTTATTTTATAATCGTGCAACTATGAATTTTAGAGGAAGGATACCTACTAATGGTTAGTATAGGAGTTATGTTTGAACAAACCTTTATAGTTCCTTTTATTTATTATCAACTAGATAGGATATAATTATTGGATCCTAAGTAATATTTCCCTTTAAAGAATAATGGTTCGTGGTGAATATGACCCCTTGAGGACTAATGAACATTTAGGGAATTTAGACATTTATAAGGAATATGGACCTTTAAGGACTAATGGAGTTTCATTGAATATATATCCTTAAGGAATGATGGAATCATAGGTAATATGGTGCCTTTGATACAAATTTAACTATGGATATGGCCCATTGAGAGTGATTTCAGGCTTACACATGGGTTTCCCTGATGGAGGTGGTGCACTGATGGACCATTGGGATGAGATCATTAATGATTTCATGATTGTGGTTTATATATAATATAAGGCCCTTATGTGGATATTAACTTCCTGCTTGGTGGTAACTGGATAATTATGAACAACTAATATTATGGGGAATGTGGCACAGTGTGCAATAGTTAGGGCTTGCACATAGCCAAATGTGAGAGGTTTTATAATAGTCAGTGTGAATGAGGATAAAACAAAATCTAGGAGTCATGAAGAAATGAAGGAAAAGGGAATATGAAAGAACATAGTTAAAACATTCATTGGGAAGGGATCCTCTAATAGAATAGATAATACAAGGATTACTCTGATTTCCTTTTGAGGCGACGTAGTTGGCAGCGTAGTTTTCTTCTCACTAGGTATGAATTATTCTTGGGGATTATACCTAATAGGAGGACCATATTATTCTAGGAAGTAGTAAGGATATGTGAGAGGATTATTCATATTCTACTAGGATATGGTTGGACTGGTTATTAACATAGGTGAAGAAAGGTTTTGGGGGATTACATCTAGTAATAGGTTTGTTCTCTCTCTCTTAACATTATTAAGTGGACCAAAACGATCCACTAAACACCAGGTTAGATCAAATGCTCAATATGGTTCAGCCAAGTTGGGTAGAATGAGCTGAGAGATGTCTCACTATTATCCTCAAGATAATAACCCGCATTATAAAGGGAATACTTGATCATGAATACCCTGAGGGTCTCATTTTTCTATGAGGAATGCCAAGGGGATTCCTTTTATCTTGAGAATACATGACCAATGGGGTTTATGCTAGTGTTATCAGCCTAGTCATGTAATTTAGTATTATTTGGAATAGGTCTTGGTATATAGAAACCTAGGTAGCAGACATAGGAAAATATGTTTCCAAAAAAATAGATCTAGGTATGGTAATTCCTATATATGGGGCTAGGTGGAGTTTTATTCCCTAGTATAGGGACCAGGGTGATGGTGTGATCTAGTGGAAGGCCTAGGTAAAAGTTCACCCTAGTTAAGAACATAGGGTAAGATTTTTCCTAATATAAGGTAGGTTTAGTGTATCACTCTTCTAGTAAGAATATGTGAAGTGTCACCCTAGTATATGGTTGGGAGAAGATGGATCCCTAGTGGTAGACCAGGATGAAGTGTCTCCCTGTTTGGGTGGTCTGGATGAAATTTCATCCTATTATAAGGTATCGAGAATATTAATCTCTAGTGGAAGGATTGGTAGAAGTTTCACCCAAATAAAAAGTAATGGTAAATGTTTTTTCCTAGTATAGGGTAGGGTGAAGTGATCTCCCTAATAGGGTAGGGATAAATGGTCACCATAATGAGAAGGCATGGGTGAGGGTTTACCCTAGTATAAAGGTTGATGTTATGACTTGGGTATATGGATCCCTAATGTTTTATCTAGTATGGATTCCCTCCCTATATTCTTAGAGAAAAAGGTAATAATTGGTCTTCAATGAAGGATGTAATGTTCTAAGTCATCACATAACACAATTACCATAAAAATTTTAATTAACATAGGTTTTTTGCTTAATTAATCTACTTCAAGGGGGGTTAGAGTCTAGTGTGTATAGAGTTCATTTTTAAAGTGTATCCATTCATATTTATCTTAAATGTATATAAAAATATAAAATCATAAAGTCTATTTATAGGGAACCATAGTGACAAGGGTGCATGAAATCTAGGTGAGGAAGGTGGTTCACTCAAGTGATCTTGGAATGTGATACGAGAACACAATTTTGCTTGTGCAAGAGAGATACACGAAGCAATTGGTTGCACTAGTTCATTGGTGAAAGTGGATCTGAGTACAATATTGAGACTCAGGTGAAGTGACCTGGGTACATGACCATGGTCTTGGGTGAAGTGGTAGATCTTTTCCCAATACCTTTACCTTCTTTATATAAAGGTTTCCATCCTTTTCGAAAAAGTGCACCAAAATTGTTCATAAATTATTATCTCATGTTTAAATTTATAAAGTGTTTATCTATTTAAATGTTATTTCCTCATTTATTATTCATGGATATAAATTTTTTATATATTTTCAATAATTTTATGATTTAGTATTATTTTTTAAACTACTATTATAAATTATCAAGCCCTACATTACATTCTAGGAATGTTTATATAAGATTTAGTTTTCAACTACCTTGACCACAATTTTTAATTAAAGTTATTGGCTTAAATATAGTATTTGAGTATAGTTAATACATAGTAGGTATTTTTATTATAATTAATTGGATTCTATCTTGATTATAGTATCCCTATGTAAAGGGACTTCAGGTTGGGCTTCCCACTATCCTAAAACCATATACCATATTATAGAAATGTGATGTTATCTATACTTTTCTCTAGGCTTACTCATGTGGATATTATCAATTTCACATAATTATAAACATTTACATGAAAATTTTATTTACCTTATGAAAGATTCAATTTGATATGTGTAAATATATTTGAATTCTATTTTTGAGTGGGTAAAAAATTGTGCATTGTGTAAAGAGTAAAACATCAATATGTATTGAACATATTTATTTAGTGTATTGAATAGGATTACAATACTAAATCATTATAAATATTATAACCTAAAGGGAATAACATGAGATGAGATGTTGAGACTAAATCTCATTAAAAATACTAAGCTTTAGATTTATTCTAAAATAGCACTTGACAAGGCCTCAATCATCCAACTCGGTAGTTAGTGTTAAAAGTAGGTACCCCAAGATCATCTTGTATAAGGAAATAAATTAATTATCAACCCTAATTGGATTAGGTTTTTTTCTTGGTGATTTATTTGGGTTGAACTTAGTTAGGGGACCCTAATAAGAATGGGTTATCAGAGGAATAGAGTTAGGTTTTATGCACTTGATGGGTTGGATAAAGAGTTATCTACTCAAAACTCTAAGATTCATATATGATATTATTAAGATTATTTACCACATAAATATCTATATAATGGGAGAAATGATAAAGTTACCCAAAACATAGTGAAATATGGATCTTTTTGACTAATATTTATGATGATTTTAAAAGGGGTTAACATTTTAGTAGGATTCCATTTAATAAAAGTTTTTTATTAAATATTAATAATACATGATAATCATTTGATAAATTGTTATATTATAGATAAATAATATCATCATTGACAAAAAGAGTTATGAGGGAAATACTATGAGAATAATCGCTCAATGTAAGTAAATCCTATGAATGGTAACTCAAGGATATCTCTTGAGTAGGGAAAAACTCTATGTGTTGGGGAAACCCCTCCATGAGTAACTAGGTGTTAAAGTAGTTTAACATGGGAATTTAAATGCTTTTGAGAAGCATAAAATGATTCACTAAAGGTTTTATATCCATTATATACAAATGTGACCTAATTAATTTCAGTATCACATAAACAATATGATTAGTTATATCAATGATACTCAATATTATTGAGTATGCTTATAACATGGTGAGACTAGAGGTTTCCTGAAAGTCTTATTCTTGTTAAGTAACTCATTATGTTTTCATATATGAAAATGTTTCAACAACATGATTTTGTTTAATAAAAATTTACCTGATATAATTAAGAGCTGTGAATAAATGAATTAGGCATATGATTTCTGAGTTATGGTTTGGTATGGAAACTAAAAGTTTGTAAAATCTCAAAACTATAATAAGATTAGTTGATGAGTTTGGAAATAACAAACTTTCCAAATTTACCTACCATGTCACCCGATCTGGCACACAACAAATCCTAAAGGGAATTCCCAATACCCAATGGCTAGAAACTAGTGCTCATACATAAAAGAATAATATATTGGTAATTATTTCACCATAAAGAATATTAAACAACCAATAAGAACTCATTAAGAATCTAATATAGTACATCCATACATTTTACTACCTCGAATAAGAAATAAATAGAACTAAATAGGAAAATAAAAAATGATTCATAAACAATATTTTTTTCAAATAATTTATATGAAAATGAAGCAACATCCAAATAAACATTTCAAACTCACCTTGATAAATGTAAAGATATAGAGTACACAGAAAATGGAAACCAGTAATTAAAACAAATATAAATATAACAGGCTAAGATTCCCAATCCACAACATCCAAAAATAAAAAAAAATTAAACCAAACTAAAAAAACCACTTCAATCTGAACCATGGATAATGATTCAAAAAAAATATTTCTTATTAAAATAATTTATATGAACATGAAACAACATCCAAATAAATATTTGAAACTCACCTTGATAAATTTAAATATATATAGTGCATATCAAAATGGAAACCAATCATTAAAAGAAATATAAATATAATAGGCTCATATTTCAAATCCACAACATCCCAAAATAAATAAAAGTAAAACCAAACCAAAAAAAACCACCTCTATGTGAACCATGGACAATCATTGCCTCATGATATAACCTCCCATGTGAAAACTGGTGAGAAAATAACAAGGTGTAAGAACTGGGTTCCTAAAAGAAAACATAAGACTTATGTACACCCAGAGGTGTATGCATTGTGTGAGTGAAACCAAGCTTAATAGGATATCACCAAGAGGCCTATGTAATTCATTAAAAATTAAATTTAATTAATTTTATTTTGAAAAATATTCAAAAAATAATCTTTTACCTACAAGTGAAAAAAACAAGTAACTACCTTTCCCTTTATAATACCTCTTTCAAATATTTTATCATTTCAAATTTACACAAAAAAATAAATTTATAAGATAAATCATTTAAACAATGTGAGGTAAACCACAAACTTTATAATACCATAAATTTTCATTTAAAACCATTTTCACTAAATTAAAACCTTTCTCAATATATAAACTATCTTTTTTATGAAAAAAAATTAAACATAACCCAAACCATAAGAAAAAAATAATAAATCAAATTAGAGTCATATAATAATGAATTAATAATATAAATATAGTGATTATATATAATAAAATAAATAATGGGATGAAATTAATATAATTTGGGAATCCCCTAGATATAATCATCAATAATAGAAAAAAAATATAAGAAAATAACTTGGTCCTAAAGGGAGATGACACTACACTTTACCAAATATAATGGAACAACTATTGTCTTATGTTTCATTCTATAAAATTAAAAAATATTCCTGAATTACCCATACATGTCTCATCAAAGGAACTCTCCTTGATTGAGTAAATCAAATAACTAGGGGACACTAGATGGTGTGTTAACTAACTAGTGTAACATAAATCAAAACCACTCTCTTTATGACCACAGTTCCCATGAATAAAAACAAGTGGAGGTGAGAAACAAAAATCTAATGATCATCACATATATCAATATAGCATATACATTAAATCACATCTCAACTCAAATATCCTTGAAAGAAAAATCCCATTTCATTTTCAAGTATTAGAATTAATAATTTTATAACAATAACTCATTCAAATCTGTTAAAGATAAAAATCCTAAAATGAGCATAGGACTTAAAAACTAGATTTGGGTTATAAGAAATATTAAAAATATTAAAAAGTTATATTATAAAATCAAACATTGAAAACCCAATTTTAAATCATTTTGAAACCAATTATTTCCTTGGAAACCATTTCATTCACCAAGGACTTTTTAAAATCTAGAACTTCCTTCATTTTATAAAGGTTTTTCAAAATAAAATGTTTATTTAAATAAAAATCACCATTTAAAAATATCATAGAGGTACCTAACACCCTTTTAAATTCTAATTTCACTTCAAATATCCCCAATGGAATTAATGGTTTCACATGGCATTTTTGAACCAACCATTTCAAAACTAAAAATATGAAAGCGATGAAAATGTCCTTAATAAAATTTGTGAAAAAATAATCAAAAACATTCTAACACCTATCAAGGGAAACATATATATTTAAAATTAAGTAAGAAATTATTTTTAAATAAATTAAATAATTAAATATTTTTAAGACAAAGGTATTACATAGAAACACCTACCTAAAATAAATCAGGACATATCACCTATAATAGTGGGATCCTAAACAATAGTAAATATGATGTCTATAATCCCTAGACATAGAAAATGAAAAGATTTGTTCTACTTCAAACCATAAAATTGGTAAACATGATAGTTAGGGCTCATGGTGGAATAATAGACTAATATAAAAGTTATAAGAAAAGTAGAGGAAGATATTGAGATGTATTTTCTATAAATAATAAATCTTAAACACATAGGAAATCTAATAAGGGAGTCATGAAATAGAGAGGAGTAAAGGTGGAGGTATGCCTATTCATGGGTTGAATGATAAGGAAGAAATATGGGGACTGAGGCTTAAAATTGAGTATAGAAATTACTGTAATTTTATAATTTTAAAAAAATAGGAGATAGTATGGTTTAGTCTCATGGTTTTTCAAATTGTACACCAACTATATGGGAGCTACTAACTAGAGAAACTCACCCAGCATAGTTTGGGGAACAAGGTTTATTCTAACCTTGATTAAATCATGAAGGTTACTCCAACACATAAACTAAGTCACATGGTAACTTAGAGAACTCCACATGGTTTTAAAAAACATGTTGCATTCATATAAAACCCCAATGTTGAGGAAGTGTAGGTTTCACACGGTTCCTGTATAGTTTGTATTAGCATGTACAAGTAGTGCACCTAGAAATATTGCTCTAAAATACAACAAATTTTATAAAAATCTACCCAAAACTGAAGGTAAATGATAAAAATTAATAAATTAACAAGGTAATATGGAAAATAATAAATTAGGATTGAAAATTCTCCTAATCATGACACTTTCTACCCCCAGAAACTCATTTATAAAAGATGAAAAAAAACAGGACACAAAGACCTCAATAATCCAAGAAAGAGGTTATAGGGATGTGGAAATATAAAAAAGGCCCTTATTAAGGGAAAAATACAACCAAAAATTATTCCTCAATCCCATTAGAACACATCCTCACACAACATCTGACATCTTCGAGTGGAATTTAACTCACCAACATGATACACAAAACCTAGATAACATGGGGACCAAATTAGGTCTATCCAAAACATTTTATATTTCATAAAAAAGGGTGATTAAAAGGTTTAAACACTCTCTAAAATACACATCATCCTAAAAATACATTTTTAGGACACACCCAAAGGAAAAAATATATACTTCCTTAATCAATCACAAGAACAGTCCATGAAAACTAACTCAAAATTCCATAAAGAAAACATCACCCAAAAAGTATACTCCCAAGAACTCCAATAAAATATTCATCCAAAAAATAATCATCCCACAACCAATGAAGAAACTATTAAAATCATATATCCATCAACATGAAACAACATGTATTTAACATTTTTTCAAGGAACTAGAAAAGTGGGTGGCCTAGAACCCCACTCATGGAATTCCACCCTTAGTTCATCTAACATAATTCAAACCCCTACAACTATAGTGCCAATAAACTACCCCCATTACATTCCATCAAGAACCTACCCAAGGTATCTATATTCAATAACTTAGAACCAAATCCCTGAAAACATAGGCCATAAAACAAGATATCTATAGGGTAAATGTGATCATCATGCTGGAATAATCACCATAAACATAAACATAATCCCATGAATACCAACTGAAAACTTAACAAGCATATCTATATAATAGTTACCTAAAAATATCTCATTAAGTCTAAATATACTAAAATGGAGGATTATCTTATGACCAAAATATCAAATAAATTTTAAATAAGATTAAGAATCTTTTATATAAAAACAATTACCCCCTATGTAATATAACCCTCACCATATTGATTTCGTTTGGGTTTAATTTTCCTCTATCAACATTCCATCATGGAAAAAAGAAAGATGATGGTTCTAGAAATTTTTGACAAGGTCCAAGAAAAAGGAAAATCGCAACTCCACCAATCTATTCTAAGTATGTATATATTCGTTTATTAGAAGAACAATATCTATGTATAAAAAGGAATCTACATAAGGTTCATCTTAATAGATATACTTTACATTATTTTTCAAGATCTTACTAGGAGAGAAAAATTAAAAAACCATGAACATGATCCCAATATATTAATTTTCCTCAAACAAAACAAATGATTCTGATATAAACTAAGGGACAAATGAAAGAAAGAATCATTAAAGAAAAAAATATTCAAAACCCTTTCCCTTTTTAAAAAAATCATCTTATAAACACACACACAAACTTCACAACTAATCCAACCTCTAAAAATTATTTAGCCAATTTAGAAAGTCTAACCAAATTCCATTATATGATTTTATTAAGAGACAAAACTCCAACATAACTACCTATTAATTCAAAACATTTACAAAACCCACTTTTTGTTTCCAAAACACTTCAACCTATAAATACTTTCAAACACCCTTTAGTATTCATAATGAAATAAAAAACTATTCCATGACTGGAAAGATATCTTAAAACCCATCTAACCATATCACTCCCTTGAAATTAATATTAATAAAACACAAAATTTCATTTTGAAATCTAAATAAAATCACATCACAAATTTATTAAAAGTTATAAATCCAAATACTGGATAAAGTATATTCAAAAAATCATTTTTTATACACGTTAAAAATTTGAAAACACTCCAACATTAAGATACTTTAATTTTATTTAGAAGGACAATAAAAATAATTTTCATAAAATCATATCTTTCTTCAAGGCACTATCAGAAACTCCATTTTTAAAATAAACCACTTGACAAGAAATTTTGTAAAAGAAAAATAACTTTTCAAATAACCTATCAAAAAACATTTTCAAACCATCATTCCATGGAATCTCACATTTTACCCAAAATATCCTTTAAAACATATGACTTTAGAAAACACAATACAAATCACTAAAAAAAATCTATTTCAAACACATAAAAACCTTATAAAAACCATATTTAATTCATCCCAAACAAGTGGAAATCAATTTAAAAGAAACTTGAAATCAATAGTGGTTGAAAAAAATATAGGAGGGATATATAAGTATACACAGTTTAAGAACATGATTTGGCGGATCATGCATTAACTATGAATCGATCTTAGTGATGTCCTCAAAACAAATTTACAAGTTTTCCAAGGTTTATCTGACCATACTAAAAACCATGTATCCCTGATTATTAATCCAAATTCACTCCAAGACTCATGTAATACCTAAAAACTCATAAAACATATCTAGTTTCATGGTGGCCTTAATTTCAAAAACAAAAAAAAAAAGCAATATAAAAAATTAAAAATGGATTGTAGAATCAAAATCCAAATCTTAAATACCCATGGAAAGTCAAGAATCATCATAAAAAGTAGAATTCAAGCCCTTACTTAGGATTTATCTTTTTAGTATTTACCATCATACTTTTATTTCTACCAAACAATTCCCCAAATAAAAAGTGTGATTCTCAAGGACTTGGGCCTTTCTAAGAACCTAGGATCTAATTCTATGTGTAATGAATTGGACTAGGTTGACCTACCATATCACTTAACATGGACTGCCACTATGCCTAAATGGAATTCCCTATCTCCATAGAAAGAAAACTAGTGATTGAGAATTAAATAAGAAGATCTTGGGAATGTTTTCACCCTAAAACAATAATAAATTTCCAATAGAAACTCACCAACATTCAATTATAGTATTCCCAAACATTTGACTACCATGAATAAGAAATAAATATAACATATTAAGTAAAGATTAAATTCTTAATAAATAATATGTGTGATTCAACTCATTTATATAAATATGTAATATCATCCAAATAATCATTTCAAAATCACTTTTATAAATTTAAATATATAGGGTATATAGTGAAATAGAAACAAATCACTAGACGAAATATAAATACAATAGGAAAAATGGTCAATCCAAAACAACTCAAAATAAACCAAAAAATCAAACCTACAAAGCCACCTCAATGTGAACCATGGCCACTCAACACCCCTTGATACAACCTCCCATGGAAAAAATATCCAAAAAATAATAGGAAATAACTATGCTCCTAAAAGAAAAAAAGAGAGTTGTATACACCCTAAGGTATATGTATGGTGTGAGTGAAATTAAACCCAGTAGGATCTCGTCAAGTATTATATTTATTTAATTAAAAATGAAATTTAATTAATGTTAATTTGAACTCTATTCGGAAAATGATATTTTATATACAAGTGAAAAAAACAACAAACGCCACTTTCCCTTTCGAATACCTCTTTTAAATCCTTTTCTATATAAAATTTAAACAAAAACTAACACTTAAAATATAACACCTTTAAATCATGTGAGGTAAATCATGAGATATATAATACTATATATTTTTATAACACACCCTTTTCACTAAATAAAAACCTTTATCAAAAGATAAATATTCATTTTTAAGAAACCATTTTAAAACAAAACCCACACTATAAGAAAAGAAGGAAGAAGATAAACATATTTCATTTAAAAATGAAGAAATAATAGCAATACATTGGTGTCGTATGATCAAATAAACAAGGAAATGAAATGAATATTTTATGGGAATCCCCTACTTAAAATAATCAATAATGGAAAATGAACATTGAAAACTCATTAGTATCTAAAGGGAGATGTTTCAAGACATTACCAAATACATGGGACCAACAATCAGTCTATGTTGTGTCCTAAAAAATACAAAATCCATTTAAATTTTCCACACATTCATTTTTAGTGGAACTCCCCTAGCCTGAGAAAACCAAAAAATTGGGGGATAATAACTATTATATGAGATAAGTGGTTTAGAATAAATCCAAACCTCTTTCTTTGTACCTTTGGTTTACATACATACAAACATATGGAGGTGAAAACAATACAATGTTCATCACATACATCAATATAGCATAAATAGTAAATTTCATATCACCACAAACACCCTCATAAGAAATAGTGACATTTCTATAGTAGGGTGGTGCAAAAGAAACAATTGATTTATTAGTGAAGCACAATGGATAATTCGTGTTGTCTCACTTGAGGATCTTTATAGTCAATCACACACTTTTCCTAATTCCATTTTTATATTTTTTATTTTTATATGTTTTTATGAAAACTATGAAAAGTAAAGAAGGATTATAAATGAAAATATAAAATTAAAATAAATATACATGTGTAGATAGAATGAATATTGTTAGATTAGAAAGGTCTTATTCTAAGGGTTTTTTACTATAGTTCCTTAATTATTGATTTTCTTAAAAAAATTAATTTGAAAATTTATCACATCATACTTGAATTTATACCCTCTACTTTGAGTACAAAATTTAGTAAGCCTAAAATATCTCTTTAGTACGCTAAATCTCACCTAATACAATATCCAAGTAAGATAATCACCTTGATCAAGAATGTAATACCTTCGATACTCGACTCCATAATATTCCATTTAATTCCTAGAGCAACCAAAACTCTATCATATAAAGATTTTACCTAAGATAAGGGAGGGAATGATGATTTTGTGGAGAATATAAATGAGTTTTATAGTCGTGTTATGTTTAATTATCTCCATACTTATAAACATATACATTATTCATCATAAATAGAATAAACACATTAATAATTAAGGGGTAATAATTAAATAATACCAAGAAACCTCCCCTGAGGCCTAGCCTTAGGTTATTCAATCAACATCACTGATGTAAGAGATCACAGTGGAAGAAAGAGTACATGAAAAAGGAAAACTAAAATCTAACACAAAAACTAAAAAATAAAATTACATCCAACTCCTGATCACGATCCATAGAAAAATGATTTATTAGATGATTTTCAAATCCCCCGTGGATATTTATTTATAGGACTAAATTGAACCCCTTGGGTATCATAAATTCTGTAATTTTTTTTAATAAAAACATCTAAGAAAACCTCGGGCATGAATAGGTGATTCAAAATATGAATTAAGTTTTACCAGTGATTTTGTATATATTTCTATATGAATCTTAAATACCACGACATGGATATGGTTAACTTAGCATACATAATAGGACATCCATTGCAGCATGAATTCATCTTCATTTTTCACATTTTCAAAAATTCATTGTATCCTTAAATAAATCACTAAAAATAAAATATCATTAATATTGATCAATTAAATTGAAAAAAATGTGTTTTATATTAAAATAAGTATTCATAAAATTGTTCTATTAATTAACTAACACTTATAACTTTATTTTCCTCAAGCATGTAATCTCAACAACATCTCAAAGTAACTTCATTATACTAATATTTAAATTTTAGGAGAAACAAAAAAAATTCTTATCAATGGAAAATAAACTTCCAAGTGTCACACAAAATAATTTATCTAAATCCTCACTCTTAAAAGAAACAAGTACAATCATGTATTTTAATTTTGATATTTTTTAAATAGAAATGATCATCCTTCCTTCAAATTATTTTCTTAATACATCATTATTGTACATTCCATTTACAATACACCTAATATTAAATTCAATTCAATCATCACTCATGGAAATAAATTTAATGGATTTTTGCTCATACAAACATGTCACTTATCATAGTATTTCATGGCATCTATCATCTCCACCACATAGGTACAGAGGTCAAAATTAATCATGAGGACTTATTATCAAGGTTAAAACATCTTAGGGTCTTAAGGTGGGTGGGAAATGAATAAAATAAGGGTTAAAAATTAGTTATAACTCTAAATAATAATGCATGATATCAAAAATAATCCAAATTAAATACTCTTGTAAAGACAAATATGTTATCTCCCCACTACCCAAAGATCAAAGTGGGCACATGATATGATTAATCATAATGAATCAATAACCATATCTTGATATTTTTCTCTTTTTTTTCTTATTTTTCTTTGTTTCTATTTTTTAAAAGTTTTTCTTTATAAAAATATCACATCCACCACCTAACCCCATGTGATAATAAGATCATTAGTTAGGGAATGTTTATTTTTTATCCTCTCAATTCAAAACCCATTTTTCATTTTTTTTTAAATAAGAGAAGTGAATAATAAAGTATAATGAATGATAACAGGGACTTCCCCCAAATCACATGAAAAAAACAACAAAGTTACCTTAATGTAGTAAATCTCCATCTAGTATGGAAAACCTCTCCCTAACACTTAGTCATTTCAATATCATACAACACATTGAGAGTAATTTAGGAAAGGTTAAAATAGGCTTGAAATGTGGCTCATTCCTAACAAGTTAATTCATTGATTCTATAGTAAAATATTGGATTCAATATAAATTTAGGTCCAAGGAAAAAGGGATGAATAATAAAATTTCCCAATCATATTAAACGTGTCTATGTTCATTCAAATTTTTTATAAGACTCCAAGAATGTTCTAGAATAAAACATGTTAGTGTCTCTCAATAAATATAATATAGAAAAAATGGGAGATATTGTTTTAGAAATACCATCAATAATGATAACATGTTAATGGGATAATTACTCATGTAAATGTATAAAAAAATAAACCAATCAGTATCAATTTAAAAAAAATCAAAACATGTAAAATCTAATACGGATTTCATTTACAAAAATAAACTCATTACAAAAAATCATGATTTTAAAATTTTAGATCCTTCAAATTAAATTTAATCATTAATTTTAAATTTAAAACATATAATCATATCAATAATGAAATTTAAAAAAAGGTATAATTATTATACTAAGAAAGTTTTTGTTTCCTAGATCAATACTAGAGTACAATAGTTCATAATGGGAAATAAATTCCATTCAATGCTCAAAAAAATTCAAAAATATGGATTTAAAATAAAATGAATTTAATAATGAACTCTCGTTTTTAATTAATATTTAGTCCTCCAAATTTTTTCCATTTGGGTCATGTCTTGGGAAATCATCATGGAACTACAAAATATAATTACTCGTTATAATATAAGGACCACACCATTAAAGCTCTAAAATAAATATGAAAATAGAGTTTCATACTAATATATTCCAAAAACTAATTATTGATAAATAAATTTAAAATTATAGTCCTGTAAATAAAAAATAATAAAATAAAGATAAGCCTTGGTTTGATCCCCTAAGTGAGCCTTGGGATTTGACTGCCTCTGGATGGGAAGTTCTGATTATTATATAAAATCCAATGGTAGGTGGGGTTTCATTGATTAGAATAACCAAAACTTATTACTTATAGACATTACTTATTCATTTTTTGAAGGAATCCATGTATAGATTATTCTAAATCAACCCCCATGTTATTGAGATATAGCTTAGATGGTTGTTGAAAGATAAAGAATGGGTCCTCCTCCTTCTAGGTTGTCACTTGTACAACCTCTTATTTATTTTCTAATGAATCTTTGATATATAATGAATCAATATAATAGTAAAATGAAAACTTATAATGTAATTTTTTTTTAAAAAAAACATAAAATATTGATATCAAAATATTACTCTTTAATATAAGAAGCTTGTGTCTTTATTTCCATAGTAAAATCCACTTAGATCTCCTCCTGTACTCCCACTAATAAATGTTTGATATTTTCTAGGATCTCGGTATATTCCTCATTATGTGAATATTCTTTAATATCATATTACTCTTAGGAAAAAATGGGTTCAATGATTCTAAAAACTCAAGATAATGGGAGGTGATACTCAATTCATTTAAAATAAAATTAGATGAGAATGAGTTCAAGAAATGATCATCTCCTTGAGTTAGTTTGGATTCAATTAATTCATTAGTGAAAAGTGTATCTTGGAGTTGATTGGTAGTATGTGGAGGTAGGTAGTTAGACTCCTACATCCTTTATTCAAATTCCACCACTATGGTGGCTTATACTTATTCTAAGACTAGGGATAGGTAAAGAGGTAATGGTTCTTATAATCTTTTAAGGATAGGAATATCATATTTCAATTCATATTTATTCCATATGTTATCAAAATCTTATTGGTCTCATGTATGTACATTAATAGGAAAAAAATCATCATTAATAGCCTCTTTTTATTGTTTTGATCTATGGAATGAATCTTCAGGTGTCTCATACCTTACCTATTCAAGTTCATCAGCTTGATATATGGGTAGGCAAATCACTTCCACCACTGGATTTGGTTCTATCTCTAGTTTATTTTTGGTTTTCTCTAATAAAGCATGAATATATTCAGTTAAACTTTCTACTTGGATCTCTATTTTTTATATTATTTTTCTCTATGTTTTTTCATCTCAAGTTTATCATAATAATGAAATTATTCTTGTATTTATTTTTATTCCTATAATAAACTATTCCTTGAAAAATAATCGTATTATGAATACATCAGGAAAAAATATTTAAAAAAAATAGAAAATAATTAAAGTATTTATAAAGTGTGAATATAAATAGAGTGAGGCAAACTGATTTCCTTCCAGATAATAGTGAATCGTTTTGACACAACTACAATATGATAGTTCAAATGCTACAATTTATTTCCTAGTATAGCATAAAGACTGATCAGGGTAGTCTCACTTGAGAAGATTTATAGTTGTTCACACAATATTCCTAATTAAATTTTTATATTTTTTTGGTTTTTTATTATTTTATTAAAACTATGAAAAATATGTAAGGATGAGAAATGAAAATATAAAACTAAAATTTAGAAGAATATTTCTATAGAATGAATATAGTTAGAAAAGAATGGTTCTACTCATAAGGTTGTTTATTTAAGTTCTTTATTTATTCATTATTTTTGTTTAAATTAAATTTGGAAATTCATCCCATTGTAAAATAATTACTACCCTTCACTTTGAGTGTAAAATTTATCATGTCTATGAGATCATAAACAAAGTTGGGGGATTCATCAAACCAAAAGAAATCATCTTGAATTCATAGTGTTTAAAGTGACATTGGAATTCCATCTTTGGAATATCATATTTTTGAACCCTCAACTGGTGGTAATTATACCTAATATTCATCTTCTAGAACCATCTCGCACTCACAACTGATCATATATGCCATTAATCCTTAGTAAGGGGTAATTTTTCTTTATCTTGGATTAGTTCAGATAGTGATAATCAACACAAAGTTTCAAAATCCCATCCTCCTTTTTCTGAAAAAAAAAACCAAAGATTCCCAAAGCAACACAATGGGTCTGATAAAAACTTTCTCTCGAGGGTCCTCTAACTTTACCATCATCTCCTAAATCTTGGTAAGGGAAATTTGATATGCTAAAGATTATATATAGAATGGTCTTAGGGTTTAAGTTGATGAAAAAATCCATCCACCACCTCATAGGTAGTCCCAGAACATCCTCGAAGAATATATCTATATAATCCTCCATGAATAAAGGAACCTAGATTCCTGAATAGAATAATACACTAATGGGAAAAGTTTCAAACATATTTTTTTTGGGTTGCATCTTCTTGCTCGAAAGACTCACTCAATCTTCCATGAGATCTCTCTCACCCAAAAATGAGAATCTCATCCCATTTGTCCAAAGGGATCTGAATCATCTATGGTAACACTCGATCTAGACTTAGTCCATAGAAAACCATTGGATACACGGGATGATATTATATGGTCTCATTTTGATGACAAAAAGTCCCCACATGAAACTCTCTCAACAAAGAAATAGATTACACTGCTGTAAGGCATGTGATATCGAATAATTTTTCCATATAAAAGACTCATTCCAAAGCTACTTGGATAAAGTCTCAACTGGTAGATCCATCTCTTACACCCTGATTCATGAGATGATGGAATGGATCACACCGGTGTTTACTAATATTTAAGAGTACAATAAAAATAGATAATACCTATGATCATCTCATGAGTTATCAGACCATAAGCCTCTATAGACTGTTGTTACCCATAGCCCTAACAAGCATCTCTTTGATCCTAACATGGGCCTTATAGTGGTGGTGGTGTAAGTAGATCATAGCATCGACCTCCACCATAAGATCCTCCTCTTGGATCCCCACATTCGTTTTTTCTATATTTGCCTCCCTGGGGGGCTCTCTAGCTATGCTAGGTAGAACCATGATCATAGTGTTATCTCTATAGTGGAATTACATCTAATTATTGCATTCACAACTCCTCTCAGTAGGTTAAGAATTCATGGTCCATGTGAGCATGCCCACCACATACATAACATCTCCCCTCTTCAATATTCTTTGGTCTTGTGTGATTTCCTTGTGATGTATGACCACTTTATCTAGTCTAAGAAGGGGTATTCCTCCTATTCCTCGACACCTATCATCTACCATCCAATATAAATAACTCATCCCTATGATTCCCACTGCCATATCTAGCTGAATGGTGTCCCTTGGATAGGAATATCTTCATCACCAACACCATATCTAGCAATTCATCATATATGGGAATGAACAGGGGTACCACATTTGCACAAATGTCTCTATGGAGACCCTGATTGACCTTCCATGACCAGAAGTAACTATATTAAATCACATCAAGGTAGTATCATATAAGGTCAATGAACTACCTGACATACTCAACTACTATCATACTACACTACTGCTGTTGTGGAATCTCTTGAATATGAACTGAACGCAAGCACAATGGGGAGTACTCTTTATAAAATAGTTGTTAGAAATTGACCCGTGAGAGTGTCAACTCGTCATGGGTCTATGTGACTAAACTCTACAAAATAAATTTTCATACTTGGAAACAATTGGCTACCATCACAACCATTTGATCAGTCGGGGTCCACACAAGTATAAAAACCCATATCATCAACTCAATTCAATCCTCCTCTACCAAGGAATCTAGTTCACTGTAGAACCTCAACAGCCTATGGCATTGGAACACGTGGAGTGTTCTATTTTTGCGCACATCCTCATCCTAATATTTTGGTTTAATTTTTTGTCCAATAATAGGGGGTGATACTACCTACCTACCTTGAGTAATGGTATTGAGATATGTCCCCTAAAATGAGGTATCACCACTCATTAGATCATTGTTATAGTCTTAAATTTTTAACCTAGTTATCTATCTTCACAGAAGACTCTTGAACGAAATCAAGATATTCCATGGTTATATGAGCATATATATATGGGCATATGACTCAATAAGGATGGTCAAAGGACTAATCCTATATGATTCATGTACCAATGTTCTTTGTAGCCAATGTCTTGGTATTCCAAGTTGACAAGTAGGTGTTCAGAGTCCTAGTGTATGGATAAGTTGGATGCCACACCAAAAATGGGTTCCCTTCCCTAAAATACATACTCGAGACAACTTTAAATTGTTTCCCTAAGTCTTAACCAATCCCTATAAAGGAACAACTCTAAACACCATCCCAAGAAATGAACTACTCTTATACCACTTTGTAATGACCCGAACCATTGGGGCCATCCTAGTTGGTTGAAGACTAGGCCGAAACAACCATAAGCCCTCCTCTATAGGCCAAGGTCCAGTAACAAGCACCAAGAAGGAATAACAAAAATGGGAGTCCTTTTCCAAAATTACCTGCACATACGCACCCAATTTTCTCCATGTAATAGAGTAGAGGAATAATAATAAAAGATAATAACATATAGAGTAAAAAACCATGAATGTAACAACCTCTTGGAGATACAAAAGAGTGTGATAGTTTAATCCAAAATTTAAAGGTAAAAATATATTCACATCCAGAAAAGATGCCTCAAACTGATAACAACTAGAATAAAAAATAGCTAAGAGATCCCAGATCATAATCTCCATGCCCCAACAACCATACGTAGTAAATGAACCCAAGTATCCCTAGGCTCCCCTAAAATCAACATCGATCTATCTATATCCAGTATAATACATGAAACATGTGAGAAAATCCCATTCAGGGGTGAGTATATACATACCCAGTAGGATTCCCTGAAAACTAAAGAGGAAACAATAGAAAACATGATAGAAGTAGTCATATCAACCCAAATCAAGAGGGAAACAATACCCAATACATAGATATATGATTATAAAGAAACCCCAGAGAGAGATAAATGGGATCTCTATCTCATAGCATTTCCTAGGTTGATGAGTAATACTATATCACTAAAGGTCCATCATTGATGCCTCGCATCCTGTATATATGTATGAAGAGTTCATGAGGAGGGATTGCACCTCGCCACTACTCTACAAACTATGGGAGCACAATATTCATAAAATAGAGGACCCTTTACTTGGTACTACATTAGGATTCCACTTAATATATGGAGGAACCACACCCTAGCATGATAGGGGGTACCACTCGGTAGATAGAAGACATACACCTGTGTAGGGGGTACCATATTTATCTATGTACAGAATAAGGGTGACCCATTTTTTATTACTATAATGGAGTTTCATCCCCATAGATAGAGGGTATGAACCAAAAATAGGAGATTATAGTCTCCACTTGTAATAATTAGTATAGGGTACCCACACCCTGGTGTCATAAGAGACTACCTTCTCCATAGATAAAGGACCCATGCCCTAAATAGTGGAGTACCTCCTCTACCTAGAATAATGAGTATGGGGACTCATGCCTTAGTGTGATGGGGGAGTACCATTCCTATAGATAGAGGAACTACACCCTAAATAAGAGAGTATCATATCTACCTAGAATAACAAGTACGGAGGACTCACACCCTAGTGCGACAGTAGAGTACTATCCCCATATATAGAGGACTCGTAGCTTGAATAGGGGATTGCTGTCTCTACCTAGAATAATGAGTATGGGGGACCCATGACCTGGTGTAACAGGGGAATACCATCATGAGAGATAAAAGTCCCTTAACCTTAATAGGGGAGTATATTCTCTACCTGGAATATATTTGATGATCTTGATCGATCACTTCCATCATCGAGCATCACCTAAATAATATTCAAGCTCATAACATCTTGCACCATATCTCAAAATCTACTACAAATTACACCATCACATTCTATGTGTCAAAATACTTAGAATGGTCTATTCTCAATCCAAATTTTGATTCAAAAAGAAAGAGATATGAGAGGTATATGTTTATCAAAAAGGGGGTACATTGTGTGTATGGGTTCCACAAGTTGTATATTCCTACTCCGCTTCCAGGATGTGTTCTTCTCATGAAATAGTTTGGGAATATATGTCTCTATACATGGAGTATCCTTCAGGATATATGGAGTGTATGACCTCTAGGGTTCATGACCGTGTATCTCAACTTGTTTCATTCATTCCAACGTGTGCCCATGTACACTAGTACATGATGTGTCCATCCACATGGGGGCCTATTTGTGTGTAGCTATCACACAGCTTGGCCACCTGAATAGGGTTACACAATGTTCAGTCTGCCTATATGTCATGTGATATTTTACTCTAGCTGAAACCCTAGCCACTATAGAAATCCTAAGAACACGTTTTCTCCCAGATTTGGAATGACTCCCATGATTTGTGCCTATTGACCACTCAAATTGGTGGAATCTACCCCTATCCATTGATTCTGAGCCTCATGTGGCTAGAAATTCATAACTTCTCATTCATATGGATCTGACATGTTGCCCGACACCATTGTCACTCGATCCCATCACAACTCTGAATCATGGATCCATAGATCATTACCCATGACCAGTGTTCCATCCCAATCCATTGTTAATTTTCAAATCCATTCATTACATGTGTATATATGATGAATTTATGGGTTTGTTCATACTACAACTCCTTAGAAATATTTAACCTCCCCCCCCCCCATAGTCTAGTGGAGAATAATGTGCAGAATTGAGGGGTATGAATCACATAAAAATGTGAATTAATTATTGGACAAAAATAATTGTAAAATGATCATAAATCAGGGATTAACAGTTTTTATAGGATGTGAAATAATATAGATTTATTGAATAGAAAAAATAATTTTTAATAGGGCGCCTACTAAGTATCAATTAATCATTGATCAAAGAATAACAGATAAGAACATGGTTAATATTTTAATTGAGGATGGAAACCATAATTTATGATCCCTACTTTGATATAGGATTGATAATTAGAGAATAATGTATTCACCAATGATGAGTATGATCCATTTCATTCACTATCTATCTGTCCACCTCGATCGAGTCACTGATTGTTGTTCGATGTTGATTCACCAATGAAGGTCGTCAGAGCTCCTCTCAATTCTCTTAGTATTTCTATGTATAACCTTGTATAATTATTACGATGGTGTATTTATAGAGTATGTAATTAGTTCATTTAATAAAATAGATTAAAAAAATTATTTATTTATTTATTTTAATTAAACTCACCCACCAACAGCTCCCCCAACCAGACGACTGATACCGACGAATATTAGGTCACACATAGGGTAAACCCCACACTTCATATTCAACTATGGTTTTAGATTCTATATCAAAGACTCTATCCAAGATATGTTCAATTATTTTAGAAAAACTAAATGCGCATGACATGAGTTTATTTAATATTTTTACAAAAAAATATTTTCAGTCTCATTGATCCTCAAAATCTAGTGTCATCTCGTCTCCTAGCTCTGAAAATATTCCATAATATTTTTCAAAATATTACACGAAGAAAATAGAGTATATATAGAAATATTGAATACTATTGATATTATATAACAATAAGATATAAATTACATGATTAATAATCTATATATGATAAAATCATGATCAGATTTTATGGATCAGAATAATAAAACTGAAGCATTTATGAAATACGAAACAATTATTACCGAAAATAGTGATTTTAATAAAGAATTATTAATAAAGTTGATATAAGATGAAATATGTGGACAATATATAATATTATAAGTATTAATATTATTATGTAAAAGAATTATAATAAATATAAATTTATTATATAGTATTTTAAAATAACATACAAGGAAAGGTAGACTTGAGGTAAGGGATTTATGTTTAAGTCTTATTTTAATCGAGATTATTTATGCTTGAATATACATTCTGGGAAATTATATAATACTTCTCTATTAAACACTACATATTTTATTTTACTCTAGTTAAATATGGATATTACATGTTTTCCTTGCATTTTTCTCTCTTTGGTACTTAATATGAACGAGAACACATTTTTTAAGAAAACCCAACCTTATTTTCTCTTTAGTCACTGAACATTTTCTTACATGTACATGTTTCAAAAAATGTTTTCAAGAATGTTCTTATATAATATAAATTTTTTATTTAAATTCATTTTCAACCATATTTTAATTTCTTTTTAAGTTTTTTAAAAGGAATCATCTAACTATTTTCAAAATGAGGTACTTTTGACTTTTTATAAAAAGTGTGAAAGGAATATTTTGTTTTAACATCTACCATGAAAACTAATTTTATCATTGTCATAATAATTATTTGATTTTAATATTAATTTATATTTTTTTGTGGCTATTTTCAATGAAAGTCATTTTATCAATATTCTCGAAGAAAAATTAAAATATTATCAAAAGTAAATTATATTTTTCTCACACTTTCAAAGAAAGCTTAAAATGTTATTTTAAAATAATTCTCATTTATTTAAACATAATTTTATTAATATTATGATTTATTGGGGATATACTCTAATGATTCCATCCACCACATTACTTTGGATGGATTATGATCATGATTTTCTATTTTTTACTAGGGAAAAATATTGACATTTTGTATTCTAGTTTTCAAATAAATATATTTCTATTGATTATATATCGTATTTATTATTCACCCATTTCATATGATTAATTAATTAGACTTAGTAATTTATGGGAGTTTCTTGTTATATATTCTCAATAAATTGGTAGGTCTCATGAGATAAAATATTGTGGGTCATTTCCATACACTTTACCTATTTGTGTATGATGTCTTTGAATAAGGACTTGATGGTAAGATTATGATGTCTGACATTATGTATTCTATAATTATGAAACTATTTATTGTTATTCATGTAAATATTTATGTTTTTATAACAACCATGGATATATTCCCCTTATATGAAATTAGTTATATTGAATATTTGATTGGTTTTTATCTATGTCATATTATTAATGTTTTATTAATTCTATGATAGCATTATTTTTATGATTTCACTTAATGAAAACATAATATAACCATTTATTATGTTTTCATTTACACACAATACCAATAAGGTATTTATAAATTATTTCAGGGATACACTAGAGGAAATAATAAAATTATCATAATAATTTTAAGTTGTATTTATTATTTTCAAATGTAATATGAGATTCATGTATGTATATAGTCTCCCAAGATTGATAAACTATATGATCCTATCAGATGTGATATCTTATATATTGTTCCAGTGTAGGAATATAACCACTAGCTCCATGTTACCAGAGTTAGGGTGTTGCAAAGAACATTTTTTACACACAATAATGATCTTAGATGAGCCACTATATATTATTAAAATGTTATTATTAAAGGTGATTTTTATCGCATAGCCGTTGTATTAGAAAGTATGAATAATAATAAATAACTTATGAAACAATTACATAATTACTTTTTTTTGTTAATTATTAGGAAATAAGTTCTTAAAATTTAATAATAAGAATAAATTATATAAGACATGCTTTTTTCAAGAATTTTTTTCTACATTTTATGTATTTTAACCTAAATAAAATATATTGATCTATACTAATAAATTATTAAGTATACTGATAATATATATAAACAAATTAATAATAATTTATACATTTATTTTTAATTGGTTATAAATGAACATAAAAGTATTTGAAAATAAAAAATTCGTATTTTTCAAAAAATTATTTTCATTATGTGAAATGTATTTTATATTACTAAATTGAATTAATTACTATAAATTAATGATTTATATTATATTTTAGATAATATATTTAATAAAATATGTTACCATTATTCTAATGGTTTTTACTATTCAAGAAATGATAATTAAATCATGTTATAGTTAAAAATAAATTTTCTCTAAAAAATGTTTTACGCGTTCTGTGTGAGGATGTTTGAATTAATTTCTACCACTTCTAGGAATAAAATTATGTAAATAGATTCTATATTTTTATTCATAATAGATAATATTATTTAAAAATTTAAAGATAATTTTTTTTCATAATGAATAGTTATCATGGTAAAAATAATCTTACCACAAAAAGGGTTAAAAGGGTTTAAAGGGATATTAGCTTAAGAGATAAGGTTTAAAATAACACAAAAAAATCCAAAATCTCATTGTATTATTTTATTATTAAATGAAACTTTTTATATTAGAAACTATGAAAATTTTTATTCACTCTACTAGAGTAATACATATATTATATAAATAATTTTTTTAGTTTTTACAAGTTTTTCACCCACCTTTCTATGAAAGGGAACCTCTTATTTTCACTTCACCCACCTTTCTACGAAAAGTAACCTCTTATTTTCACTACTCCATGCCAATTTAGAACTCTAGTGAATAAAATATCTACAAAAATACATTCCCAAAATTTCTCCTCACATAATATAGTTCATGGAATCCCCAAAATATTATCTAAATTAGAATTAAGGTGTAATCTAATGGAAGATATATGAAGAAGGGATAATTGTATTTTCCAAACTATTTTGAGTTTATTTCTTCCTTAAGATACTCTAAATATTATATAACCATATTAACATGAAGAAAGATATATATTTACTATATTTAATTTTGTACGTTAATTTTATATCCATTTATATCTCCTTTATATCTAATGTAAAATAAAAACATCACCCATGCATACTTATGGACTACCATCTCCATGAAGCGATATATTTTATTTTTCATCACTATCACTCATGGATAGTTATATATATGTATTTTATGGATATATATTATATTTATAACATTATTATGATTATATATATAATATTATCTATCTTCTTACCCTCGCATCCATTAGAAAAATATAATTATGCTCGTGTATATGTGTGGACTACCATAGCCACAAAATGATGTGATTCCTTTTTCAATTTCACTTAATTTGGATGATAATAAAGATATATTTATTGAATATATATAATATTTATGAAATTATTTTTATTATTTAATGATGTATTATTATTTACTTTTCTTTATTTTCATTCTTTATAAAATTAAAAAATCCCATGTGCGTACATACGGACTACCGCCTCCACGAAATGATGTAATACATTTTTCATAACCTCTTTATATGAATAGTTATGAAAGTGTATATAATGAATAAATACTATACTTATTATATGATTAATATTTTATATATTATTAAATCATGATATATATTGATGGACCAAAACCATTTAATTGAAACAAGCATGAGAAACAGAACAGTTAACACCTAATTATTGGTTTTAATGAATAATTTTCAATAAATGAGTGATTAGAAATTAGAAGAGATTAATAAATAATAATATAAGTATGATTATGATTATATTATAGATTTATAATAAATATAAATTTATTATATATGTGGTTAAAAGTATGTTTGAAGAAATTTAGGACTTTAGTTAAGGGTTTATATTGTAATCTCATTTTTAGTTGGGATTGTTCATGTTTAAATTTCCATTGGGGAAATTTTATGCTCTCTTTATACATATTAAACCCAGTAAATTTTATTATCATATAGTTATTTATGGATTTTTCATGATTAAATTTTATTCTCCTCCCATTGGTACTTAAAAATATCATGAAAATATTTTTAATAAAATCCAACCTTATTTCCTCTTTTCAGTCAAGAATGTTTCACTTCCATATTCATGTTTTTCAAATTATTTTATATAAGTTTTTACCTATAATTAAAAGTCTTAAAAAGGTAAATTTAGATAACTTTTACATTATTCAAAAATTATTAAAAGGAATCATTTCAAAGGTATTTTAATATAACTTACTTTTGACTTTTTATAAAAGTTTGAAAAGAATGTTCTCTTTTAACATATATAGCATGAAAAAATTTTCCCCCAATCATATACTTACTTTTATAGGAATATTCCTTTATATTTTTCATGGGTTTTCTAAATAAATATAATATTACTATTTTTCTAGTAATTCTAGTTTTTAAAAGTTACCAAATTAAAATGGATTCTTTATCTTGATTTTTAATGTGTATTATAAATGATTTTATAAAAGAGATTTTTTATCTATGTAAAAATACTTTAAGTATTTTTATACTTAACTAAAGATATAATATTATGATACCATATAATACCTTTATATTGAAGATTTATAATGATGATGTTTTAATGAAATTTTCATGAAACTTTTTTCATTATCATGGTTTAATTAATCTATGAAGGAATGTTGAATGCTCTTATGTTCTTATGGAATATTTATAAATTATTTATCATTATATTATGGGTAGTTCTATTATATACCTTAGATTAATTAGGTTATTATTAATGTATTGTATCTCAAAGGGTACATAGTTGATTATCTCAATCCCAAGTGGATATATGGGTATTTATCCCAAGCCTAAGAAGGTACATAGGTGGTTAACCCGATCCTACTATGTGATGAATGACTCTACGAGTAGCCTTGAAAAATGATGTGATGAGTGTATTGGTGGGTATACTTAATATATTATTTCTATGCTTATTTTTATGACATATTTTTATACATTATTCTTATTCCTATGTTATTCTCACATGGATTATTATTGTTTGATGCTTCATACACTTATGACATATATACTATGTTATGATAATGATTTATGTTATGACTTGTGACTTGAGATTTATGTATTTGGGTATGTACTTTATGTACCATGATTAGGTTTTTATACCCTTATAAATATATTATTTTTACTTATCATCTTTGAATTGATATCTCCCATGTTTACACTTACTGAGAATTTGAGATCCCCCATTCTTAGGTTTCCATTTCCCCAGGTTATGATAAAGGGTATTAAGTAAGATGAGTCTAAAAGGGTACCATATAAGAAAATATTTTTTGGGATATGTTGAAGATCATTCATGAAATAAGTTGAGTATATATCTAGTCTCCAAAGACACTAAACCTTTACAGTTATAGGGAATGTACTATTTTGAGATGTATTGAGTGTTCATCTAAAATAATGTTATATTTATGTATATAATTCTTGGGTTTCCATAACCAGGATCAAAGTATAATTTTTTTTAGATTAGGATTAGAAACTTTTAGTCAAAATCCAGGGTATAAATCCAACTATAGGATAACATCTTGATGTTTTTATAACTTAGTGATTGTGTGGTTTCCTAGCAATTATATCCTTTTCAATATATAAACAAGTGGATACATGTTCTATTACAGATTCACCTAGGGGTAATAACCATAAAAAGTATAGTAGGGTATTAACGTGGTCTCTACCTGGTGAACAAAAAATATGCCTAACTACACATCTATTTTGACACTCCTGGGGGATATTATTTGGTTAATTCATATTCTCTTTATGACCCATTATGAATAATTATAGGACAAAACCTTTGATAACCTATGATAAACCAAAGTGATGTGGGATAAATATAAAGTGTCATGAGTTAAAGAGAAGGTGTAATAATTTAGTACATATTATAATGATTTTAATCATCATATGATTTCTCAATCTGATTAATTATTTTTGATGCTAGCACGGTTCTTTTTGTTTTTATTTAATGGTTGGAACTAAGAGAAATCATGTTATAAATGAATATAAAGAACAATTAGATGATTTTACTTGGGATAAATCAAATGTAATGGGATATGTAATGAAATATATTGTGATTATTCTTAATAATATATCAATAATTATGATTAATAATGTAAACTTGGTTGAATAACATCACCCCAAATAAAATAAAAATGTAGTTTTAGGAAATTTCATGTGATGTAGACCATGTAGAGAAGAATATTCATCTTTGTACATGTTAATAATGTGAGAAGAAACACCTAGGGAAATATCTCAAAGGAATAGGTAGAAATTTTATTTCTATAAAAAATGTTCATTGAGTAATTAATTTATGAGGAAAAATAAATAGTTCTATGGAGGTAAATTATGTTCATAATAAAGTTCCACTTATATTCAAACATGTCAAATTTGGGAAACATGGGTATTATTCAAGTAATTTCTCTAATCTAAGAGATAAATTCTAGACTAAGGGAATAACGAAGGGCTTATGAAATGTCAATTGCTAAAGTGGATCATGATAATTAAAGTCCACATATCATTTACTCTAGAGATTAGGATTTTAGGGTGACATTTATAGGAATGTGACCCATGAAAATATTATTATTATTCATTTAGTGGAATATGATGAGATTTTTATAATTTATTATCTCCGTTTATATATATCCCACAGAAATTTCCAAGGAAGGAAAGTAACATTTCATATTCTAAATCCACATGTGGTTACCAATTAGTGTGAGGATTAACATGAACTTCAAAATAAAATTACTTCCATTATATGGGTATTAATACATATTCATGAGGGGTACTTATCTCAAATGGTTTGGGAGAAACTCAACATTGAATATGTATCTATTATTTAGGAATATGTCAATATATTTCCTAAAGAGTTTCCCAAACTTCCCACTAAATCATGAAGTTGAGTTTTCAATAGAACTCATACCTGGTGTTATACAAATTTCAATTAATCCATATATAATGTTCTCAATTTGTTTGCATAAATTGAGTAAGAAACTCCGAAAAAATATATAAAAGGGATATCCCTAGTGCATCACCAATGGGTGAACCTATTCTTTTTTAAAAATAAATATAGTTTAATGTGTCTTTGAATTGATTATCAAGAACTTAAAAAGATCATTATCAAGAAAATGTATCATCTACCCCATATTGATGACTTTTTGGATCTACTATGTGGAGCTCAATAATTTTCAAATATTGAACTTTATTTAGGATATCATCAATTGAGGTTCATGAAAGAGGATATACCCAAGACATTATTCTATATAAAGTATGTTCATTGTGATTTTATAGTGATTAAATTTGGACTATCCAATTCTATTGTTATCTTCATGAATATGATGAATTTAGTTTTTAGATATTACCTTGATCAGTTTTTGGTGGTATTCATAAATGATATTCTTATATAATCAAAGATAAAGGAAGGTAATAAAGATCATTTTATTATTGTGTTAAATACCTCAATAAAGGAGAAACCATATACCAAATTTAAAAAATGTGAATTTATGATAAAGAAACTATAATTCTCTCGGTCATGTGATCAAAACTGAGGGTATATTTGTGGATATTTCTAAAATCGAGGTTATTAAATAATGGACTAGACCAACCCTAGTGAGATAAATACATAGTTTCCTTGGGTTAGTTAGATATTACCTATGCCTTGTGATAAATTTCTCATGGTGGTCAAATCTAACAACAAAGTTTATGTATAAGGGATCCAAATTCGTTTCCATAAAGGAATGTGAATATAATTTAAAGGATGTAAAGAGAATTTTTGTTAGTGTAGTGGTATTTACACTAAACTATATTAGAGAAGGGTTTTTAATATATAGTTACGTATTAAAGAAGGGACTATGATGTTTCCCTAGGAATAATGACATGGTGCTAGCATATGCCTCATGAAAATTGATGATTCGTGAGTAAAATTACCTGACTCTTTATTTGGATATGGAAGTGGTGATTTTTCAATTGATATTATAGAGGTATTTTCTATATAGTTAATGGTGTGATATATATAATTATCATAAAAGTTTTAATTATATGTTCACATACAAAGAGTTGAATATGTTCCAAAGAAGATGTATGGAGTTTATTAAAGATTATGATTGATTAATACATTATCACCCTAGGAAGGTGAACAAGGAGGCTAAAACTCTTATTTAAGAGGACTGTAATATTTTTTTACAAGATGAGTATCGAAATATATCCAATACTTAGGGATTTTTAGAGGATGTAACTTGAAATAATAAGTAAAGGGTAAATATTATATCTTTCTTAGATTAATGTTCAACCACTTATTCATATGAAGATTAAAGAGGCATATGAGGAAGATGTGGAGATGAAAAAAAAGGTAAGTATTATTCTAGAGCTCATAATTGACTATGATGTAATGATTAGATTCATGAATTGGGTATGTTTCCTAGTAATGCCAGAATTGAATAAGGTGTTTTTGGATGAAGCACATGTCTCACTGAAACATTTTTTTTCATTTTTCAATAGCCGGTTTATGGGTTTCTGGTAACCGTACAAATAGTCCCCAAAATCCAGAATTCAAATTTCAAATTCAAACCAAAACACATCCATCAAAATCCACAACCCACACCTCGAGACTTGAACCCATCATCACACGTCGCCTTCACTGTATCGCCATCACTACAGGTCAAACCATCACACTACATCGTATCATGCACATAATATATGCCGGTTGCTGACGAGACCGTCGAAAGTGTCGCTGCCGAAAATCCGAGATCCATCACCACGTGCCACCATTCACTATAGGAAGGCGCCAGAACCATCAGCTGATGACGTCGTCGAAGAACTGTCAGACCACCACCTTCATCCCGTCCACCGGAGAACAAACCATGATGCACGATCCATGGCATGTCTCGAACGAACAGAAAAACGATTCATCCACTTCAACTATAGATCTGTTGTGCTTCACCATCATCCTTTGACAACGCCGACGAATTTCCAGACCAAGAATCAAGCCCTCAGTGGCCAAGAACAACCAGGCCGAAATTAGCGAGTAAAAAACCCACCACCAGATCGAAACAAAACAACACGAAACAGACTTCCCCAAACCAACTAAAACCAACTCAACCTCAAAACCGCATCCCAAAAAGCATCAAGAAACCCTAATTAAACATAAAAGTGAAGAATAAACTGAATAAAAGGCACCTTATCTGCTCAAAGAAAACTAGATCCTGACGCCGCCATCCAACAACTCCACAGAAACAATGCTCAACCTTCAAACACCCAAATCTGGATGAAGGGATGGTCTCGGACCACCGGGGCAGGAAATCAGGCACAGATTCAACACTGTGTCAAAAAGAAAGACACCATTTCATGCATAAAGAGTCAAACAAGTCCTTAGTAACAGAGAACCACCACCCCGACCAGTCGAACCAGGAAGGTAAGGGAGCGCAGATCCGGGAAGGGGAAGGCGGCGCGAGAACCCTAGTGGAGTGACGTTGTTCCCCTTACGGGCCCATCCAATTCACCTTTTGACATCAATTCAAAAACTATTTTTCAATTTTTTGTTTATATACCTATTCCTTAAACTAGTTTTTAAGCACATGTCTCATCAATCTCTATTCATCCTAGAAGTATAAAGATGTATAGAGATCTTAAAGAGTATTCATAGTGGGAAAACATTAAGAGAGATATTGTAGACTATCTACCATAATTATTGGAATGTTAAAAAGTTAATTATAAGATATATAAATAAAATTATATGTTATAACCATTACCCATATTGGAATATAAATGGTAAATAATGACCACGGATTTCTTCATAAAAACTCCCCAAGAAATCTAAATTTTATAACACCATTTGGGTTTTAGTTGATCTTCTTATGAATTTATTGCATTTCATTAGTATCAAAGAGTATTTATATCTTTATTTACTTCTAGGATATACATCAAGGAATTGGTAAGGTTTCATGTAGTACCAAATTATATTTTTTTATCGATATGTGTGGATTACGTTGAAGTTCTAGAGAAGTCTTTAATAATATTTGAATATAGAAGTGAAATTTATAAATATATATCATCCTTAGATATATGGTTAATATTATAGGACCATTAAAACCTAATAATATATTTTTATATTTTTATCTAGGGATTTAAAAGGGTTTTTAAGATCAACCCCATGCTTTAGTTGAATTTTTTTTATAACAATAGCTTTAACTAAAGCATTCAGATGGGTCATTGTAAATCCCTCTGTGGAAAGAAGTGAAGGAATATAATATGATAGGATGAATTTGAAGAACATAATATATGGGGACCCAAGTTAGATAATTAAATTATGTGGAAGTTTAGATCTATACAACGTTGAATCAAGGAAGGTTGGTATAGACAGAAAAGATATATTGACAATCATCAGTGAGATCTCATGTTTGAAGTTGGTGATAAGGTATTCTTTCAAATATCTCCTTATAAGAATATTTTTATATTTTTAAATAATTTAATTTTTATCCCAATATATATTGGTCCCTTTAATATTATTGGTCATATTCAGATGGTGTATTATCACTTGGCACATCCACCAAACCTCTCCCAAGTTCATGATGTGTTTAATATATCTCTTCTAAGGAAGTGTATACTCAATCCTTCACATATACTAAACACATAAGTGATACCAATGAAGCATGATCTTTATTGTGAGGAGAAATTGGTGTAGATTTTTGATCGAATAGATCAATTTTTACAAAATAAGGCCACTCATTCGGACAAAGTTTTATAGTGAAACTATAAGTTTGAGGAAGTTACATGGGAACGTGATGATCTGATGAGGCAGAGGTACCCTCATTTTTTATATCAGAGTAAATGAATTTAAAAGGATAAATTATTATATGGGGTTTATAATGTAACAAATAAATATTTAAGAATATATACTTCTCTTTAATTTAACATCTCTGATAGCTTTCTTTACATGAAACACCAATCTTAAACAAACCACAATATACTATTGAAATATTATTCTTAAATGTTATTATTATTGCATAGTAATTGGACTGGAGGGCATGGATAGGTCTATTTAAATTATTAATTTATTAATTTATTAAAATATTAATTTATTAAAATTTATTGATTAATTCTTAGGAAATAAGTATTCAAATTTTAATAATAAGAATAAAATTATATAAGACATAATTTTTTCAAGAATTATATTGTCTACATATTATGTATTTTATATAATAAAATACATTGACCACTACTAATAAATGATGAAAGATATTGATAATATACATAACTAAAGTAATAATAATTTATAAATTAATAATTAATTATTTATAAATGAGGATAAAATCATTTGAAAGTAAAAAATAGATATTTTTCAAAAAAAACTATTTTTATTATGTGCAATATATTTTATCTTAATGATTTTAATTAATAACTATTGATGAATTATTTTGATAAAAAAATGTTTATATATTATTCAATAAAATATATTAATATTAATATAATGGTTTCTATTATACATGTAATGATAATAAAATCATTTTTATGATTAAAAATACATTTTCACTAAAAATGGTTTTTACATGTTTTGTGTGAAGCTAATAGAATTAATGTGTACCATTTGTTGAAATTGAATCTTATAAAATATATTCAATTTGTTTAATTATAATAATAAATACTTTTTAATAAATTTAACTTAATTTTTTGTCATAAGGAATAGTTACTATAGTAAAAATCTTTTTACTAAGGTAAGGGTTAAAAGGGTTAAAAGGGAAATTAACCAAAGAGATATGGTTTAAAATAACATAAAACACTTTCATAAATCACATTGGTTAATTTTATTTCAACCTTAACCTTCTTATATTTTGAACTGTGACAATTTTTATCCACTAAAAATGAATAATACAAATATTATATAATAAAGTTTCAAGTATTTGCAAGTTTGTTATCCACCTCACTTGTAAAAGGCCACCGACTCTTCTCATTTATCCACACAACTTGAGAAATATAGTTTTTAAAATACCTAATAAATTGTAACAGCCCGAGATTTTATGAAAAATGTTCCTTTTAATTTTATTTCTGTCTGGTGTTGTACGCTACACCAAAAGGAGCTTGCACAACACGCATCCTTGACTTGCCTTGCATTACACGCAATCACGACCTTCCTCGATAGCGTGTGTAATACGCAATACCGAGTTTCACTAAACAACGATATGCTATTAAAATATTATTAAAACTAACCGTTATGAATAGTAATAACCACTTTTTAAAACTCTGTAAATCTTATTTTTCAAAATGAACTTCATTTTTGGATTCGGAGTATCGAATTTAGCCTAAGGTGAAATTTTGGTACTTTTCGGATAACTTTCATATTCTGATGAATAGTGAAAATTACTAAATTATAATTAAAAACAACTTTTTTAATCGAAATAATTAATAGTGATAAATCATTAATTTGAGTGTTTTTAAAGTATATTTAGAATATATTTTTACAATTTAATACAATGTTGGTCATTGGATGTAATTTCACATTTAAACTAGACATAAACAAGTGTCAATCTTTTGATAGATATTATTTCTTAAAAACATGCTATTTGTTTTAACAGCGGGATTTAATTATAAAATTAATTAATGCAACTTTTATGTTATGAATTTGGTAAAATAGACTTCATTTTTGAATTCGGAATATGAAATATAGCTTGGGATGAAATTTTGGCATTGTTCTGAAAAACATCAATTTTTGATGAATAGTGAAACTACTAAGTGGTAGGTTAAAAACTGAATTTTGCATAAAACTTAATTTTACCGCTTCTGTGAATGGAATTTCGAAAATCCGAGAGACACGGTTAATATCAAGGACTAAAATGTGGTTCAATGAGATGAAAATAATTTTTTGGTGAATAGTAACTTTTTACTTTTTTTTTACCACGGTTAATAGTAAATAGGGTAACTAAGGGTAAATATGATCTTACTATTACCCTAACACATGTCCTAATTCTATTGGACAAGTGTAATTCGACCAAAAACAAACTTAGGAATAAAATATGACCATTTAGGCCCACTTGGATTAGATTAGGACATTTATTATTAATTTATTTAAAGAAAGGTTAAAATAGTTAAAATCAAAGTTTAATAAGTAAATGATTTTTAATATGGGGTTATACATAAGATAAATTCGATTGTAAATATTCATTAGAAAGCTAAAACGATTTCCTACATGATGGTATTTTATTTGTAATTTTTAGACATAAACTAATTTAATTTATTTATGACACAACGATGATGCAGTAATTATCTTATTAATGAAATATTGACATAATTGATGTTATAAACACCAAAATAAATGTAATTTGAGATTTTTTATGAATTCCACTAACTTTCTAGGTTACTATGATATATTAATGTTGATTTAATCAACTTGGTTCGAACATTTAATTCTGTTATGACTTTCACAAAAATCATATATCAAATAGTGTCAAAATTGACACAAAATAGTTTTTAAATCAAATATTATATTATTAATTGTTATTGTATTCCTAAAAATCTAAGGTTCGGCCAAATGACTTAGATAAGGATATATTTATTAATAATATACAATTTTGGGTTCGTTTGGCATGTTATAGTAAGTGTATTAACCATATAGTGAAAGAAAACAAAAAGACACGGTAAAAGTTAAATTATTTATCTTAGAGTTAAATCTAATTGATAAGGTTAAAATGATATCCTAAACTTGTCTAAATTCTATTGGTTGATAGTATTTCGACCCATCCCCACTTTAGCTTCGAAATAAGACCCTTTTGAACCATTATAAACCGATTTTGACTTTAATATAAAATAATATTTTAGGATATTCCTAAGGTGCCCCTCTCCTCCCTTATAAAAGGACACCTCCTCCCCCTCCTCCTCACACCAATTTGAGCTCTCAAGCTCGTCCAACCCATGAAAAAATCTCTTCTCCACTTCCCTAGAAACATCCTAGAGGTTCTGGGCTTCCTCAAAGACCAATTTTAGTGCCCTAAGAGGAGGTCTCAAAGAGGCGCTTCAAAGAAGAGGTAATTACCGTTACCAATTCTTTCATCTTTATTTCTTCTTCCACTTCTTCTTATTATGTTGTTTCATTATGAAGTAATAACATCAGTATCACTCATATACTGATATGTTATTATAAGTATGAAACATCCTTATTTCACCATCTATCCATCCTACGGAAAAAGAAATCACCGCGCGTGCGTACGTACGGAATACCGTCTCCACGCCGTGGTGTAATCTATTTTCCACCACCACCTTACATGGATGGGTATAATGGTGTAAAGAATAACTATACATAGTTATTACAACATCATATTGATTCTGATATATTGTATAATCCACTCCAATTCAATTCAATATTTATAGAAATGATATCATCGCTCGTGCGTACGTACGGACTACCGTCTCCACGACGCGATGAGATTCATTCTCCATGTTAACCATTTAAGAATGATTATAATGTATATATAAGAAATAATAATGAAATATATGACATTATAAAGCTACTGGATTTATGTATATATATACATATGTATGTCATCTACTTACTTTTATTTCAAGACAATAAGGAAAGGAAAACAACGTTCATGCGTACGTACGGACTACCGTCTCCATGAACGGTGTTTTTCATTTTATTTATCTACCTATTATATATATATATATATACTGAATATATATGATATATAAATCATATTTTATATTCTGGAAGTGAGTAAATCATGATATAAGTAATAATGATGTCAAGAACAACAAGTCAAAACACCTACGATAAATGAAACGATTTTACCCAAAACGCTTCTTTAACATGGAATTTACAAAAGAACGGGTAATATAATGTCATAAGTGAACCATATATGATATCATAACAATGAATATGATTCTGTAATAAGTCAATGACATTATTTAAATCATTATACAGGAGGTTCGGACACATACGAAGCAAATCGGACCTAAGGTAAGGGAAATATCACAATCTCATTTTTATCCGAGATTGTTTATTCGTAAGTATTTACTGGGGTGTATTTTATCATCCACATCCATGTTCCCTCAATATGTAATATTATTTCCATCCACCTACAATTTTTTAAATCCAATTTTACCCTTCTATGAGTTTTTAGTAGAGGATATGAAAGGAATCTTTTTTCGTTTTTCGTACGAGGTACTTTTTTGACTTTTCCGACAAAAGTACGAAGAATGTTTTTTTTACTTAAACGGCATGAACGGATTTTTACGGTTTTATAAAGCCTTATTTTCATGAAGCTTCCTCCAAAAGATTTCATGACTATTTTTAATAAAATCTCTTTCTTTTAAAATTGCATGATGTTTTGTGAAAAGAAATTGATTTTGAAGAAGAAAGGATATTTTCCTCAAGAATTCATTTCAAGTGTTTTATAAAAATTATTTTCCATCTAAGATAATAAAGGGTTCTGTTTCTATCCATATTTTTACATTTATTTGACTATGTTGTGATGGAATTATGTTTATGAATTCCTTTATCTTATATGAATGGTTTTATGATGTCATGATATTTCAAGAATCCCATTTTTATTACAAGGGTTATGCTATGATGTATGGTTTATGATTATGTGGCACACATAAGAAAGGATTCATTATAAGATGGGTGGGACCTATATCTCCCTCCAATGCATTGGGTAAAGATTTTATATCTCATGAGATAGACATGGCTGGAATGGTAGGTTATACCGGTTCAGTGAAACAGGACTGAAACGAGGGTTACTCGATTCAGAAAGGGACTTTGTCCACTAAGATAGTCTTGGAAATGAGTCTTGACTAACAAGAAATGATTCTCAATGATTATGTGTGAATGCCACAAAGTTTCATGTTTTAAGTTATGATTATTGTGATTACACTTCACTGCCATGATTTACCCCGTGTTATGAAATTATGATCTCTTTTTCAAGTTAAGATTTCCAAAAGTTATGTGCTTATGTATATGATGTGATTGATATTTCTTTTGTTTACCCTTACTGAGCATTTGAGCTCACCCTTTTATGTTTTCTTTTCCCCAGGATATAAAGAAAGGTTTTAGGTAAAAAAAAGGAAGATCTTTATGGGAGATGTTGAAGATCTTTCCCCACGATTAGAAGATTTTATTCCGAGTTTCCAAAGACACTAAACTATTACGATCCTTGTGTGTGTGTTTTTGTTATGTACTAAGTATTCCGCAAAAGTAATGTAATGTCCATGTAAGTCAGGCTTCAGGTCTCTACAGTTGGTATCAGAGGAAAGGTTTAGTCAACCTTTGGAAACTAGGATGTGAGAACGTTAGTGAGATCCATAGAGATATTTCTAAGGTATGTCTAGGGATGTCCCTAAGGATAAGTATACGTATAGGATATATTCCTAGAACTACGGTAACGATCTTAGAATTTAACCTAAGAAGTTAGATATTGAGGATACTCCCCCTTTGTTATGTTGTTTTCCCTAGCATGATTTTTGCCTCTCACACTATTCTTTTTGGGTTTTAGAAAATGGCTGGAAACAAGGTGATTCACGATAATGGAGGATATGATGGACAATGGAATGATATTTTTCATGAGCAACAAAATGAAATGGGATTTGGAAGTCCAAACATCATTATTATTCCGAATCAGCAATCTCATAAAATGATCAATAAAGTAAAATTTGGTAAGTTTCCTGACTCGACTAATAAGAGAAATATGGAGTTCCATGATGATCATAGAGGAAAGAAAGTTCAATTTCCCCTATGTAAATCATGTGGGAAGAGGCATCAAGGAGAATGTTTCAAAGGAACTAGAAGATGCTTTGGGTGTGGAAAAGAAGGACACAAAGCAAGTAAGTGCAAAGGAAAAGGTTCAATTAACACCATGGATGAGGATAATGGTATTGCTACGACATCAAAAATGGTAAAATGCTTTAAATGTGGAATATACGGGCATTATGCAAACCAATGCCCTAAGGGAAAGTCTCATGAAGAGAATCAGTATGGTCGTATGGGAAGTATTTATGTTGATGATGATGAAGAAACTACAAATGATATGTGAGATGAAAGAAATGTTGAAGCTCGGTCAATGGTCTAAGAATGTAGTGGAATGATTACATGTTTATCATGTGTAGTGTTGGAATAAGGAGACATCTAAGGATTGTTACATTGTTGTCTTTCCTTAAGTGTATGATGAATGGTACCAGTAACCATGAAGAGTTATTCAGATACTTTTGGAAAGTAGATGATAAGTGCATAATGAATGGATAAGAAGACAATGAGATGTTTGATTGTATTCATGAGCTCATGATTAATATAAGGACTAAGTGATATCATGGTTTGAGTATATAGAATTTTGAGGATTTTGGTATGTGGAAAGTGTTAACTTTTTTCACTAAGGTATTCAATAGAATACACGATTAAGGACTTTGAATGTTTGGAATGTGACCAACAAGACATATCTTATGATATGTGGGGATCACCGACAGTATTAAATCTCTGGTAATCGATGTCACTATATTATGAGAGTGGACTGCAGTATTATGTATAAGCCTAAAGATTAGACTGGATTATGTTGGACATAAGTTAGTATTGTTTAAGGATAGAAGATTTTCGATATTATTGATGGGATGTTATAGTAACGTAGTTTTAGAAAAAGGGACAACCTGCAGGACGGGCGACAGCCCATCGCGTCGGACAAGGCTGTGGGAATCGAACCCACAACCGAAGTGCGACTGGCCTTTATCGCCTACCACTGGCCTACAGGAAGTCCCTGTTTAGTAGAAACTAGTTTTATTATATTAAGCAGTATGATATATGAAGTATAAGTCCATTTTAGAAACCATATGTGATTAATCTCACTATAGATCGACTTATGTATATAATTTTGCTAACCATTTGTTTGAAACAGATGGAATGACCCGTCATTCAATCACATGATCTTCTAACACTTCACGAATAACAAATTCAACTTCATTTATTTAAGAGATGAAGTGGAAATTGTTAAAGGCACGAACAACAGTGAGATTGTACCAAAATAAAGTAAGTATTTATTCTAATTCAAATTTTCAACTTTAGGGAAATGATCTTGAAAACCAAAAATGTTGTCCTAGTGATCTTATACCTGATGAATCAGATGGTACCTTAGATCGTCACAAATTTATGGATTTGTGATTACTGGCTTTTCCATAGCCATGTTCTCTACCACTCTCCATCAGAACATGATGGTTAGATTTCTCTTCCATATCCATATTTTCACCTATGTGGAAACCCAGTGATTAGTTTATTTGGGTAATCGTTACATTTCATACTTTAGTTTTTAAAGCCAAGTTTTGGTATTCCCTTTTACGATGTGGGTTTCTATTAAAGAAACTTTCGAATAGTAAACCATTTATAACCCCGACGAATTTCGAGGGCGAAATTCATTTTAAGGGGGGTAGAATGTAACAGCCCGAGATTTTATGAAAAATGTTCCTTTTAATTTTATTTCTGTCTGGTGTTGTACGCTACACCAAAAGGAGCTTGCACAACACGCATCCTTGACTTGCCTTGCATTACACGCAATCGCGACCTTCCTCGATAGTGTGTGTAATACGCAATACCGAGTTTCACTAAACAACGATATGCTATTAAAATATTATTAAAACTAACCGTTATGAATAGTAATAACCACTTTTTAAAACTCTGTAAATCTTATTTTTCAAAATGAACTTCATTTTTGGATTCGGAGTATCGAATTTAGCCTAAGGTGAAATTTTGGTACTTTTCGGATAACTTTCATATTCTGATGAATAGTGAAAATTACTAAATTATAATTAAAAACAACTTTTTTAATCGAAATAATTAATAGTGATAAATCATTAATTTGAGTGTTTTTAAAGTATATTTAGAATATATTTTTACAATTTAATACAATGTTGGTCATTGGATGTAATTTCACATTTAAACTAGACATAAACAAATGTCAATCTTTTGATAGATATTATTTCTTAAAAACATGCTATTTGTTTTAACAGCGGGATTTAATTATAAAATTAATTAATGCAACTTTTATGTTATGAATTTGGTAAAATAGACTTCATTTTTGAATTCGGAATATGAAATATAGCTTGGGATGAAATTTTGGCATTGTTCTGAAAAACATCAATTTTTGATGAATAGTGAAACTACTAAGTGGTAGGTTAAAAACTGAATTTTGCATAAAACTTAATTTTACCGCTTCTGTGAATGGAATTTCGAAAATCCGAGAGACACGGTTAATATCAAGGACTAAAATGTGGTTCAATGAGATGAAAATAATTTTTTGGTGAATAGTAACTTTTTACTTTTTTTTTTTACCACGGTTAATAGTAAATAGGGTAACTAAGGGTAAATATGATCTTACTATTACCCTAACACATGTCCTAATTCTATTGGACAAGTGTAATTCGACCAAAAACAAACTTAGGAATAAAATATGACCATTTAGGCCCACTTGGATTAGATTAGGACATTTATTATTAATTTATTTAAAGAAAGGTTAAAATAGTTAAAATCAAAGTTTAATAAGTAAATGATTTTTAATATGGGGTTATACATAAGATAAATTCGATTGTAAATATTAATTAGAAAGCTAAAACGATTTCCTACATGATGGTATTTTATTTGTAATTTTTAGACATAAAATAATTTAATTTATTTATGACACAACGATGATGCAGTAATTATCTTATTAATGAAATATTGACATAATTGATGTTATAAACACCAAAATAAATGTAATTTGAGATTTTTTATGAATTCCACTAATTTTCTAGGTTACTATGATATATTAATGTTCATTTAATCAACTTGGTTCGAACATTTAATTCTGTTATGACTTTCACAAAAATCATATATCAAATAGTGTCAAAATTGACACAAAATAGTTTTTAAATCAAATATTATATTATTAATTGTTATTGTATTCCTAAAAATCTAAGGTTCGGCCAAATGACTTAGATAAGGATATATTTATTAATAATATACAATTTTGGGTTCGTTTGGCATGTTATAGTAAGTGTATTAACCATATAGTGAAAGAAAACAAAAAGACACGGTAAAAGTTAAATTATTTATCTTAGAGTTAAATCTAATTGATAAGGTTAAAATAATATCCTAAACTTGTCTAAATTCTATTGGTTGATAGTATTTCGACCCATCCCCACTTTAGCTTCGAAATAAGACCCTTTTGAACCATTATAAACCGATTTTGACTTTAATATAAAATAATATTTTAGGATATTCCTAAGGTGCCCCTCTCCTCCCTTATAAAAGGACACCTCCTCCCCCTCCTCCTCACACCAATTTGAGCTCTCAAGCTCGTCCAACCCATGAACAAATCTCTTCTCCACTTCCCTAGAAACATCCTAGAGGTTCTGGGCTTCCTCAAAGACCAATTTTAGTGCCCTAAGAGGAGGTCTCAAAGAGGCGCTTCAAAGAAGAGGTAATTACCGTTACCAATTCTTTCATCTTTATTTCTTCTTCCACTTCTTCTTATTATGTTGTTTCATTATGAAGTAATAACATCAGTATCACTAATATACTGATATGTTATTATAAGTATGAAACATCCTTATTTCACCATCTATCCATCCTACGGAAAAAGAAATCACCGCGCGTGCGTACGTACGGAATACCGTCTCCACGCCGTGGTGTAATCTATTTTCCACCACCACCTTACATGGATGGGTATAATGGTGTAAAGAATAACTATACATAGTTATTACAACATCATATTGATTCTGATATATTGTATAATCCACTCCAATTCAATTCAATATTTATAGAAATGATATCATCGCTCGTGCGTACGTACGGACTACCGTCTCCACGACGCGATGAGATTCATTCTCCATGTTAACCATTTAAGAATGATTATAATGTATATATAAGAAATAATAATGAAATATATGACATTATAAAGCTACTGGATTTATGTATATATATACATATGTATGTCATCTACTTACTTTTATTTCAAGACAATAAGGAAAGGAAAACAACGTTCATGCGTACGTACGGACTACCGTCTCCATGAACGGTGTTTTTCATTTTATTTATCTACCTATTATATATATATATATACTGAATATATATGATATATAAATCATATTTTATATTCTGGAAGTGAGTAAATCATGATATAAGTAATAATGATGTCAAGAACAACAAGTCAAAACACCTACGATAAATGAAACGATTTTACCCAAAACGCTTCTTTAACATGGAATTTACAAAAGAACGGGTAATATAATGTCATAAGTGAACCATATATGATATCATAACAATGAATATGATTCTGTAATAAGTCAATGACATTATTTAAATCATTATACAGGAGGTTCGGACACATACGAAGCAAATCGGACCTAAGGTAAGGGAAATATCACAATCTCATTTTTATCCGAGATTGTTTATTCGTAAGTATTTACTGGGGTGTATTTTATCATCCACATCCATGTTCCCTCAATATGTAATATTATTTCCATCCACCTACAATTGTTTAAATCCAATTTTACCCTTCTATGAGTTTTTAGTAGAGGATATGAAAGGAATCTTTTTTCATTTTTCGTACGAGGTACTTTTTTGACTTTTCCGACAAAAGTACGAAGAATGTTTTTTTTACTTAAACGGCATGAACGGATTTTTACGGTTTTATAAAGCCTTATTTTCATGAAGCTTCCTCCAAAAGATTTCATGACTATTTTTAATAAAATCTCTTTCTTTTAAAATTGCATGATGTTTTGTGAAAAGAAATTGATTTTGAAGAAGAAAGGATATTTTCCTCAAGAATTCATTTCAAGTGTTTTATCAAAATTATTTTCCATCTAAGATAATAAAGGGTTCTGTTTCTATCCATATTTTTACATTTATTTGACTATGTTGTGATGGAATTATGTTTATGAATTCCTTTATCTTATATGAATGGTTTTATGATGTCATGATATTTCAAGAATCCCATTTTTATTACAAGGGTTATGCTATGATGTATGGTTTATGATTATGTGGCACACATAAGAAAGGATTCATTATAATATGGGTGGGACCTATATCTCCCTCCAATGCATTGGGTAAAGATTTTATATCTCATGAGATAGACATGGCTGGAATGGTAGGTTATACCGGTTCAGTGAAACAGGACTGAAACGAGGGTTACTCGATTCAGAAAGGGACTTTGTCCACTAAGATAGTCTTGGAAATGAGTCTTGACTAACAAGAAATGATTCTCAATGATTATGTGTGAATGCCACAAAGTTTCATGTTTTAAGTTATGATTATTGTGATTACACTTCACTGCCATGATTTACCTCGTGTTATGAAATTATGATCTCTTTTTCAAGTTAAGATTTCCAAAAGTTATGTGCTTATGTATATGATGTGATTGATATTTCTTTTGTTTACCCTTACTGAGCATTTTAGCTCACCCTTTTATGTTTTCTTTTCCCCGGGATATAAAGAAAGGTTTTAGGTAAAAAAAGGAAGATCTTTATGGGAGATGTTGAAGATCTTTCCCCACGATTAGAAGATTTTATTCCGAGTTTCCAAAGACACTAAACTATTACGATCCTTGTGTGTGTGTTTTTGTTATGTACTAAGTATTCCGCAAAAGTAATGTAATGTCCATGTAAGTCAGGCTTCGGGTCTCTACATAAATACCTTGATAAATTTACTACTCATTTTATAGAGGTCCTGGTCTCACCAAAATACAATCTCAAGAAGGATTAAGGTGTAATCTAAAGGAAGATACTTGAAGAAGGGGTAATTGTATTTACTCATCTATTTCTTGTTTTTTTCCTCCTTTACCTCCTAAAAATATTATATAACCATATTAACATGATTAAATCAATGTATATATAATATACTAAAAAATTAATTGTATAACTATTTACTATCTCCTTTATATATAATGGAAAATAAAAACATTACACATGAGTAGGTACAGACTATAGTCTCCATGAAGCGATGAATTGTATTTTTCATCCCCATATCTCATGGATGGCTATATAGATTGATTTAATGAATATATATAATTTTTAGAAAATAATTATTATTCTTTAAATATAAAATATTATATACCTTCTTACCCTCCAATCCATTGGAAAATGATAATGTCTCTCATGCATACATGTGGACTACTACTTCCATGAAGTGATGTGATTCATTTTTCATTTACACATAACATGGATGGTAATAAGGATATATTTAATAAATATATAATATATTTATGATATTAATATGATTATATAAAAATATATTATTATTTACCTTTCTTTATTTCCCTTCTTTGGAAAATGAAAACATTGCCAACTTGAACGTACAAACTATCGTCTCCACGAAGTGATTTAATTGATTTTTCGTCATCACCTTACAAGAATTATTTTAAAATTTTATATAATTAATAAATATGATAATTATGATAGAATTAATATTTTTTAGATTAAGAAACCAAGTCCAATGTGAAGGGATTGAAACCATTGAACTGAAACATACCAGAAAAACAAAATAATTAACACTTAAATATTCATTTTAATGAAGAAATTTTAACAAATTGGTAATTATAAAATATAAGGGAATTATATATTATAATATAATTATTATTATGGTTATATATCTATTATATATGAATAATAAATCTAAATTTATTATATAGTAAGTTAAGAGCATGTATTAAGAAAGTTAGAACTTGAGATAAGGGTTAATATTCCAATCACATTTTTAATTGGGATTGATCATGTTTAAATTTACATTAGGGAAATAATATTATCTATTTATATTAAACCCCAAAAATTTTATTCTCGTATAGTTATCTATATGTTTTTTATGTTTTCCTTTAATTATCCTCTCTTTTGTACTTAAAATGATCAAGAAAATGATTTTAAAAAAGCTGACTAGATTTCCTCTTTTCGATCTGGAATATTTCTCTTAAATATTAATGTTATTTAAATTTTTATAGAATGTTTTAACTATAATAAAATGTTTAAAAATGAAATTTTCAATCCCTTTTACTTTCTTTACAAATTATTAAAAGGAATATTTTCAAAAAAATCAAATGGCTCACTTTTGAATTTTTATAAAAGTGTGAAAAGAATGTTCTCTTTAAACATATACAACATGAATAGAGTTTCCCATAATAATGTACTTAATTTCTCATGAATCCTAATTTACAAGTTTCAAATTTTTTATAAAGATAATACTATTCCCATTTTTATAATAATTTTAGTTTTATAAAGTTTCCAACACAAAAAGGATATTTTCTCTTGATTTTAAAAGATTATTTTAAATTCATTCATAAAAGATATTTTTCATATATGTCAATATAATTTAAGAATTTTTATGTTTAACTAGATATATGGTCTTATGATACCATCCAATTAATTTATATAAATGTTTTATGATTATAATTTTTTAATAAATTTTTCATGAAACTCATTTCTTTCTTATAGTTTAATTATGCTATGAAGAATGATGAATACTCTTATGTTATTATTGAATATATATATATGTTTTATTATTATATAATGGGTGGTTCCATTATATACATTCAATTCCTTGGGTAATGTATTATTCCCTATGATATCAAAGGTTACGTGGGTGATTAGCCCAATCCCAAGAGGTTATATAACTATTTATCCCAATCCTAAGAAGGTACGTTGGTGGATTTCCCAAGACTTCTAGCCAATGAGCCCATACCCGAGTGGTAAGGGCTCCTGCTTGGCATCCAAGAGACCTGGGTTCAAAACCGGGTGGAGGCGAATTTCCTAGGGTACTGTAGCAGTTACTGTTTGGTATTGTAGTAGCCAGAACTATTTACCTGATTTGGGCCTTTGGGTCATCAAAGTCCTTTAGGCCACAGGGCCTTCGGGTCACGTAGACCATTGAGTAGCCCATCTCACATAGAACAGGACCCATAAGAGGATCATAGCAACAGGATTGCAGCCACCAGATATAGAGCTAACCGGATTGGAAGAATCAGAGGGTATGGCAGCCGCCATCTGGACCAGGCACCGTGCAACTTTATATGAGGCAATGCTAGTCGATCAGAAATGAAAGGTGGGATGCTAGGTGATCAATGACGCAGGCATCTGGGGAGGGGCAGTTCAAGTGGGCTGGGCCTACGGGTCATGTATTGGGTATGGTATGCCTATGGACCTACGGGTCATGTATTACGGGTTTGTTGGGCCTTGTGCCTTGGGCCTAAGGGTCATGTACATGTTCCCCTTCGACCCTTAAAAATAAGGATTATCCATAATAAAATAAAAATAAGGCCTTAGGGCCATTCAAGCTCTGGCCAAGACTTCTATGTGATTAATTTTATGGTGGATGACCTTGAAATATTATTTTTAATATTATTTTTATTCCTTAATACTATGCCTATGTTATGATCCATGGATAATGATTTTTTCATGCTATGAACACTTATCAATTACGCCTTATATTTTGAAAAAACATTATTCCATGATTCATGATTTGAGAATTATGTATTTGGTTATGACCTTTATGTACCATGATTATCATACCCTTGTGAACATATTATGTAAACTTTTGATCTTTTACTGAATGGCCTGAAGGTTGATATTTTTATTGATTTTGGATTACCCCCTTTTAAGGGTAAAGGGGTGGAAAACCAAGACTTCAAGGACATCAAGACATTAATAAAATTTAAAAAACAAGAGTGTTTCAACCCAGAACAAGACTACGTAGAAGTACCTCTTCCCAGCATCAATATAACTAAGGAACACCTCCACCAGAGCATGGATGCTTAGTAAGTTGTCCCGTGCAAAAATTCATGATCCCGGACCCGATGGTTGAGTTATACCCTCTCAATCTTACAAATCTGAAAAGCTATGCATGGTGAAGATGAAAAAATCAATCCGCATATAAATAAATTCTTTGTAGATTTCCTGGGTTCCCAACAGTTGATCCATTTCACCTCTAACAACAATCAGCCTGAAAATTCTTTGGTGACAATGATGTCACAAGAGCCTATCAGTGCATCCAGCAACCATAAACTCTAGCAGACCGTATAAGCCCTCAATCTGCAAAAACCAAAGAAAACCAAGAACCAGATCTTACCCCTATAGGTTGTTCCGAAGCCGATGCCATGTCACTCTAGGAAGACAATCCTCATCTGATTTTTCACTGGTCCACTCCATCTCCAAAGTTCGAAGCCAGAACTGGAACTGACGCTAGAAATCAAGATCAACTCCAAATCCATCGTAGTGCCAGTCATTGCAGGATCCATCACTGAGACTATAGCACACTATACCTAGCACCAAACTGAGATCACACCAGATATGAACTAATCTAGGGATGATACATCCAAAGTCCAAGGCTCAAAAAATTTCAACAATACACACTTATGATCTTTGAATTTATTTCTCTCACGACTTGTGCCTTATGTTTTAACAAAGATTTATTAGATGATTTTTGATTTTTGATTAATGTATTTGGTTATGACCATTATGTACCATGATTATCATACCCTTATAAAAATATTATGTACACTTAGGATCTATGAATTTATGTCTCTCTTGATTACCCTTGTTGAGAATTTGATTTTACCTTTTATTATGTTTCCATTTCACTAGGTTATAATAAAGGATATTAAGTAATATGGGTCTAAAGGGTACCATATGAGAATATGTTTTTGGAATATTTTGAATATATTCCATGAAATAAGTTAATTATGTATCTATACACCAAATAAACTTAACCATTATTATTTTAGGGAATGTATTATTATGATATTTATTGAACATTAATTTAAATTGATATAATTTTTATTTATGTAATGCTTGGGTGGCCTCGGTAGGTTTATCATTCCTGCCACATGGTTTTTACTATCCATGAACAATCCATGTTCCTAGTACTACAACTCCAAAAATTCAAAAAATTAAGAAAAATATACCTGAATCTTAAGGTAAAGGATAAAAATCATTAAATAAAGAATATGATAGGGAAAATAAAAATTATGGTGTGATAATTATTTCCACCATTATACTTTTTACCCTTATAAATTCATTGGTAAAATATGGAAAATAATGTAACATAAATACATTAATACTCCAAGAAAGTGTTGTGATGGATGGGGAAATCTTGAAAAGTTTACAATAAAAGTAAAAAATATAGCCAAATATTATTCCTCAAGATAAAAAAAGACATCCTCACACACCATATGACATATCCTAATGGAATTAAACTCACCAACAAGATACACATATCCTAGATAACATGAAGACCTACTTAGGTATCCTCGTCATTTAAATTTCATATAAAATGGTGGTTCAAAGGGATACAAACTCTCTATAAGACACATCACCAAAAAAAATATTTCCAAAAAACAACCAAATTAAAAGAGATAATTCCTCAATCAATCACACCAAAATTATAAGGTAACTAACTCATAATTTTATAAAGAAAAAAATTAATAAAAATGATACTCTTAATAACTCTAGAATAAGGTCCAACTGAAACATCATCAACCCAAAACCAAGGAATAAATGCTCCAAAATTGATATATATCAATAAGAAAGATCATGACTTTAACCTTTGGTCAGGTAACTATAAAAGTGGTGACTAGGAACCAAACTCATGTAATTCCACCCATTATGAATCCAATATAATCTAAAAAAATTAACAAGAGTGTAACTAAACCGCACCCATTCATAATCTTCAAGAACCTACCTAATGTTTCCATGTTCAATCACTCAAAAAAATAACACTAAAAACACATGAAAAAAACACAAGATCCTCTGGGGAAACATGATCATAACTAAGTTATAAGCACAAAAAATATAAAAACCATCCCATGAATTCCAACATAAAACCTCTAAAGAATAATCAGATAAGAGTTAAGTCAAAAGCTCTCATCAAGTCCAAATCCACCAAATCAAAGGATTATTCCAAGGATAAAAGATCCATGGTCATTTAACTACACCCAAGACTCCTTTTAATGAAAACAAAATGGACCTAATAATTTTAACCATTGGAAAACTGATTTGGTTGAGGTATAATTTTAATCTAACACCATTCATTCATAGAAAAAAAATATTATGGCTGAGGATATCTTGTAAAATACCCAAGAGAATAGAAAATATCATCTCCACTACTCTATTCTGAGTTTGGGTGGATTTATATACTGAAATTTCTACCGCTAAGAAGCAACAAGAATCAACCTAAGTTTAATATCTAGATAAATATTTATATCCTCTTTAAACACTTTCATGAGATACATGATTCAAAAAATCATAAATATAAATCCAAATTATTAATATTACTCAATAAAAATGAAATGATCCTGATATAAATTAAGAAACACATCCAAATAAAAACACATAAAATAAAAATTCTTACAAAAGGCTTTCACTTTTTATAAAATTCATTTTAAAAACATTCCCACACTTCAAAATCAAACCGACCTCTAAAAAACTTCAGTCTATTTTGGAAAATATAAAAAAAATCATTTTATGGATTTATCTCATTAAAAAAATCCAAATCCTCCACCCATTAATTCAACACATTTAAAAAACCCACTTTTTATTTCCAAAACACTTCACCCATTTATCAAAACCATACACCCATGATTTTAAAAAAGAAATAAACCATTATTTCATGACTAGTATTACATTTTAAAACTCATATTACCAAATACACTTGCCTAGAAATAATCCTTGATAAAACAACACATTTAGTTTTAAAATCCAATTAAAATTACACCACAAAATTATTATATGTTAAAAGTTCGATTACTTGATAAAAAAATTTCAAAAACTCATCATTTACGCATGTTTGAAATTTCAAAACACACAAACTATATGAAACTTTTATTTTATTTAGAATTATAATAAAAATAATTTCTATAAAATTGAATCCATTTTCAAGACACTCTCTTAAACTCCCTTTTTGAAACAAACCACTTAAATAAATTTGTAAAATTGAAATATCTTTTCAAATAACCCATCAAAACACATTTGGAAACCATTATTTTAGGAAAACCCACTTTTTTCCAAAACATGCCATTAGAACATAAGTTATGAAAAAAACACAGTACCAAACACCAAAAAAACATTTAAAAAACATCAAACCCTCTTTAATTAATCTACAACAAGTGGAAAATGATTTAAAAGAAACTCAAAATCAAGGGGGGTCAAAATAACAAATCTTATAGGGATGAATATCTTTGCATGGTTTGGATACATGGTTTTCTTCACCATGAACCAACTATGTTCCCTGATTTATGAAGACCTTGGAACTATTCCACATGAGCTCTACATAGTTTACCAGACCTTATTGGCTAACCATAAAACCTCAATTCTTTATCCAAATTCACCCCAAAACTCAATAAATATCTAAAATAGGGTCAAGGAACAACAAATTTCATAAAAAAAACTCAAAAGAATAAATTATAAATAGATATCAAAATCAAAATCAAAATTTCAACTACCCATGGAAACTCAACCATCATCATGAAAGGCGGTGATTAAGAACATACTCGTGATTCACCTCTTGAGTATCAACCATCCTATTCTCCTTTATACAAAGACACACCCCAAATAATAAGAGGTATTATCAAGAACCTTATCTTCTCTAAGAACCTGGACTCTGATACCATTTTCAATGAACTATCCCGAGACGACCCACCATGTCACCCGACCCGGCTCGCCACTAGTCTCGAAGTGCATTCCTCATCCCCACGAGCTATGAAATAGTTCTTGTCTATAAAATAAAAATATATTGGGAAGGAATTTTCCCTCAAAAAATAATAAAAAACTATTATAAATTCATCAAGAATATGGCATGGTACATTTATACATTAGACTACCACATATAATAAATAATAAAAACCAAATATGCAAGGAATAAATGAGTTATAAAAAAGATATATTCTTTAAGTCATTTATATGAACATGAAATATTATAAAAATAAAAAAAAATTACTCACTTTCATAAATTTAAAGATATAGAGTTCATAATAATACATAAATGAATCACTAAAATAAATATAAATGGAATAGGATGAGATGGATAATCCACAATATCCCAAAAAAAATCAGTGAAAAATTGTACCTATAAAACCACCTCTATGTACCCCATACAAACTCACGACCACTCAGTACAACCTTCCATGGGATACCTAGTTAGAAAATAACAAGAATAGTGAACTGGAATCCTGAAAAGAAAATTTAAGAGTTGCATACACCCATAGGTATATACATGCTGTGAGTGAAACTGATCCTAGGAGTATCTAACCAAGGAGTCAATGTAATTATATAAAAATTAAATTCCATTAATACTAATTTGGAATACATTTAGAAAATTATCTTTTACACGTAAGTGAAAAAAATAAAATAAGTATCATTGATTTTCCTTTTGGAATACTTTTTAAAATCCTTTTCAATTAGAAATTTTAAAAAAATATTCAATTTAAAAGTTAAAACCTTTAAAACATGTGATGTAAACCACTAATTTTATAAAACCATACATTTTTATGAAACAATTTTTTATATAAATAAAAACCTTGCTCAAAAGATAAAAAAAATACTTTTTAAGAAAAACTTTTTAAATATAACCCACACTATCAGAAAATATGCCATAAAACAAACTGGAACCAAATAACAATTAAGAAATAATAACAATACATTGGTTCCATATGATCAAAAAAACAAAGGGATAAAATTATTATAAACTTTTAATCCCCTAAATAGAATCATTAACAATGGATAAGAAACATGGGATACTCACCACGTATAAAATTGGTGGTCCTAGACTTTACCAAATACACAAGACCATTTTTCAACCTATGTTACATCCTACAAAAAATACACAAGGAACCCAACCTACCCACATTGGAATCATCATGGGAACTCCCCTAGCATGAGAAAACCAAAAAAATAGTGGACACAATCTAGCGTGTGAGCTAACCAGTTTTTCATAAATCTATACTTCTCTCTAAGTGATTAGGGATCCCATATAGTCAAACAAGTGGAGGTGAGAAACAACAAGACAATGACCATCACATGCATCAATATTTTAATAAAATATAAATCTCACCTCCACACCAACATCCTTATAATAATGATCCCCTTTTATATCGAATCATAAGAATCAATACTTTTATAATAATAATCAATCACATTTATTATAGGGAAATATTATAAACATGGCATACCAAACACGAGGGAAAAAATTTGAGGGAATCACAAAACATAAACCTAAATTCATTTTTTAAATTTTCAAATGGGAATTTAAAACTATCTTGGGGTGAAAAGAAAATTTATTATGATTTTAAAGTTATATTATAAAAACATATACTGAAACCCCAAAATGAAATCATTTAAAAAAAACATTTTCCTTTGAAATCATATGAAACACCGAGGCCTTTTTAAATAAAGAAATTTCTTCATTTTATAAATATATTTCATAAACCAACCATTCTATAATTGAAAAAAAAACATTTTAAAAATATCACACCTATATCAAAAACCTTTTTTAAATTATAATTTCACTTAAAATGGACCCTAAGGCATTTATTCTTTCACTGGGAATCATTGAGTCAACCATTTATAATCAAGAAATATAAAAGTGATAAAAAAACACTTAATTCCTATTAGTCCAAAGTGTTATGATTGAATTTTTGTCAATATGTAAATATATTTTTATAAAATAATTTACTTGTTTAATTTTTAGAGAAGATTTATTTTTTTTTTAGAGAAACATTATTAAATTCATACAATGATTTGATGATCCTCAAATAACCAAAAATCATGAAGATATTCATGATTCTAGATAAGTTTTCAAAAAAGATAAAATTGTGAAAACATGATTTTTTTGGACCGATGTTAACATATAGAGTTCCAGATTTAAAAAACCATTTTTTAAGTCTTTACAAAATTCAAGATGTAAATTTTATACAATGTAAAAGTTATGAATTCATGGAGTTGAGACATTATGGATTTGTACCATGTGGATAAAAATACAGAGATTCTTTAGGTTAATGGATGAAATTCATCAGATGGTGACTTTTTAATTCCAACTAAAGGTGTTTTTTTCAATCCATCAGATGGAGAAACCTAAGGAAGTTTCCAGGTTGGGTTTAAAAAATAAATTTTATTAGACAAATATGATCAGATAGAAGAAATATTTTTATTTTATCATAAAAAGAAAAAATAAAAAATTATAAATGGTGGAGAAAGTTATAAATTCTAATATATATACATTTATAAAACCATAAAATGGAGAAAGTTGGACAAAGAAAAATGAAAAGTTTTACTAGACAAATAAATTTGTAAAGTCTATCAGAAAAACTTTTGTAAACCCATTGGGTAGAGAAAATCTAAACAGGGGAAATCTATAAAGATTAACATAAATAAAATCTTGAGCTTACCAAACTAAGGTCAATGGAATGAGTCTTTTAAACAATGAATTATCAAATGTGGAATAATCAGATATGGATAGGATCGAACATATAATAATTTACACTAGATGGATGTTTGAGGAGATTTATAAAAACATTATAAGGATATAAATTGTAGTGATGTTGTTCTATAGCTTTAGTGATGTAAATCTTAACAAGATATGAGGAAGATTTAAAAAATTTCATTGAAATCATGATTTAAGGAAACATTAATGAAGAATATTTACTCCAGCTTATATGGAGGCTTTGAAGGCTTTTAAATGAAATTTAAGTTAATTGGGAATTAAATCCCATTCTTCTTCCTTTATTTTTGGATAAAGTGTGAGTATATAATGGGAAGAAGGATCATTTTGAAGTTTTTTGTTGATGATGGTGCTTCTATGTAGAGTAAAATTATTGGAGTTTTTTATATAGTGAATAATTATTCACCAACTAAAATTCTACTGGGTTGAAGAAAAGTAAAATCATATAGAAGATCTACAAGTAAAGATTCACTAGACAGAGAAGTACTGGATGGATGTGGTACCAGAAAAAGAAGGTACGTCAGACTAAGGAGCATTAAATACAGGAATATTGGAATGAGGTTCATCATACTAAGGTGAATTGTATATAGTTGAATAAAATAAATAGAGTACCAAATGGATGTGCAACATAAAGAGGAACACCTGACTAAGGAGTATTGGACACAGCATACTAGATAGAGAATTACTGGATAGATAGTTACTTCTGAGGTTTGAATATATCTAGGTATTTTATGATTAGGAAGATTTTTTTATACCATCATTATTTTTAGATATCTATTGAATATCTTGAAGAAGTTATACGTGGGAAGAGTAGGTTCATCTTTCTTGTGGAGGAATACTATGTGAAGTAGAAGATATTTCTATATTAGATCAGAAAAGAAGAATAAATAGATTATAGTTGGGGGTATAACAATTTTCTAAAGAGGATATTTTTAAGGGGTATAACCATTAAAAAATTAAAAGAATAAAATAAGGATAGTTGATGGGTATAACCAACTATGGTGGAAGAGTTGGTCTCTAGGGGGTGGAACTAGGGTTAACTAGATGAATAATTATTGGGGTGTAGATTTAGTTGTTCCGTGTGCCTTTGTAATAATAAATAAGTGTTTAGTGGAGAATCCATGTTAGGGTGGTATAACCAATATGGAAATAATTGGGTCCTATTGAATGAGCATTGTAAATAACATGTCAATCTCTCTTTATATTAACTTTATATGATGTGAGATTAAGAGATATCTTTGAGTGGATCGAGAATATTACAAGTTTCTAAGGTTGAGTTTTGAGAAAAAAAATTAAAATAAAGAGATCATTGATTCAACCCCTCTACATCTCAGTGATCTTACATTAATCTATACACTTGAATTAGCATTATAGAAAGGTTACCTCTAAAGGATTCAACTGTTTACTGATAATGGAGAATATAAAATTGGTTAACAACAATAGTGTTCTTATATTTTATGGAAATAACTATCATAGTTGGAGTAATATGGTGTCACCCTACCTTCTATATCTAGGACTAGAAGTTATAGATTCCACAACATGGAGATTTCCTCCCTTTAGCGAGGCTACTATTATAGCTTTTGATGAGAGAAATATATAATTTGATGGAAAAGATCTAAATTTGATTCTAAAGGCCCTCTTTGAGAAGGCTTATTCAAAGGTTATAGGGATTTCAGGTATTAAAGATATGTGGGATATGTTGAGAAGTAGTTATGAATTAATTTTGTATATAAAATAGGATGAGATACAAATCTAGATGATTATATTTAAATATATCAAGATGGATGATGATAAAAACATTAATGAGTACTTCACAAGGATCAATAAAATTTTCGACAATATTAGAGGTTTTGGTGAGAATATAGAAGACTCTACTATTATTAAGAAACTAATGAGAAATAGTTTTATATAGGTTTCATCCCAAGTTTTTATCTCTAGAATATTATAAGGATATATCTTTGGATGAAATTTATAATATTCTCATAGCATATGAAATAATAAAATCAATAGTCTGTAAGAAGAAGGATGGGGAATAAATTTATTTTGAAGCTATGTTAAAAGATAATTTCATAGATAATAAAATAGAAGAATAATTAAGTGACTCAGATATTGTATATGGTGAAGAGGATTTCAAAAACAACATTTCTATTCTTTCAAAAAGATATAAAAATGGAAATTATAAAGGAAAAGATAAAAAATAGTATTGGAATTGTAATGATAGTGGTTATTTTTAGATTTTATCTAAAGAATAATATTTTTATTACTATTTTATAGAATAAGATAATAAATATTAGAAATAGAAGTTGAATAAACATAATAAAATATTTTCCATAATGAATAATAATTTTTTGAGCATGAGAGACCAAAATAATTCATCATCAGGAAATGAATATGGTGGTGAATCCAACTTTTTAACTCATGTTAAAAGGGAAAGTGTTTAATAAAGTAGTGATGATGAATAATAAAGGATAACGTAACTGGAATGGAATCTAAAATAAAATTTACAAGAAAATCTTGATAAAATTAAACATCTCAACATGGAGAAGAAAAAGTTAAAGAAAGAAACTAAGGAGATAACTTTTGAAAATTATGATAGTATCAAAAAGTATATGATGCACCTTAATGATATTATATCATATAAAGTGAATGTTTTTGTGATATAAAATAAGATAAAAGATCATGAAGAAAACCCAGTCGGACCAGAGGAGCGAAACAAGAAAGAAAAAACACTTGTTGAGGAAAGTAAGAAAAATGGTTGGAAGTTCAGTAAATTTGATAAGATGATGAAAGATATTGAATAAAGATTGAATAAAAAATAAGAACTTTTATTTGAGACCCAATAGATGTATTTAACAATGGATTTGTGATTAATTATATTTCAAGTAATTTTGGGAAGGTTCATCTTGTGGATGATAAACCATTGCAAATTATTGGAAAGGGTGATGCACAAATCAAGACCGACATTGGGATTTTATTCATTCTGAAAAATGTATGATACATCCTTGGACTAAGAAGGAATCTTATCTCTATCAGGTAGCTTCATAATATAGTATTTAGTACAACTTCTACAAGTAGTTCATGTAAAATTAATAAGCATGTTATCATAATAGATCATGGAGTAATGAATGGAACCATATACAACATGAAATAAAATTGTATAGACATGATTGTGACAAACAATTATTTTATAGAATTGCTTCTATAGAATTATAGGTTAGGTGTCACACCTAGTTTTTAAAGTTTTGTTTTATTATTTGGTTTGTTTTGATTCACTCTCTTTTCTTAGGTTTTGGGTTTGATGGATTTTGAGTTCTGAAATGTTTTCTTTGTTTAGTATTTCCCTCATGATTTATCCTTGGTTTGTGTTGTGAGAAATTTGCATGTTGGATGGTTTTGGTAACCCGCGGTGTCACAATATTATGTTTGAATCATTCAAGTATCTTTCAGTGGGATTATCTTGTGTTTGGGGTGTTATTTGATGGGTTTTGGAAAAAATTTCAGGACACACGATTTGATCCCGGTTTTCCTAAACTGTGCAACCTAACCATGTGAATTTGGAGGAGTTTTCCCAACACTCTGTATGGTTTGTGCATGGTTTGACAAACTGTACAGCCACCTATGGGCTTAATAACTTTTGATGTGGAGCTCTGATTTGAGAGATTCCACCTCCCATTTAAAGATCTGCCTATGGGATATCGGCCAAAGGGATCCCCCCCCCATTGTTATACCTCGTTTTGAGATAATGTTTTACTGATTTCTCACCAAGGGTTAGTGGTTCTTCCTTAAATCCTATAATTTACTCGTCTCCTCTCTTCCCTCTTTCTTCTTCTTCCATTTTTTCTTGCTTTTCTCTTCTCTGATGGTCATTATTAACATAGGGTTATTTTTTCCCTAGGTTTTTAGGGGGGTTTTGTTCTATTAGGGTTGGTCTTTATAGATCTTGGGTTTCAAAACCCGCAGCGGGAGTTTTCAGGTGTGTGTTTCCATTCTACCAGGGATTTAAGGTAGGTTTCCCTTTGCACATTCCATTTTAATTAAAGATTCATTCATTTCATGATTTTCACACTAATTTTAATTAATAAATATTGATGTATGATCCTTGGTTTCATTTTCTGGTGTACAAAGTGGTGTTTCATACCTCGATATGTGATTAATAGAATTTTCTTGTTAAATATTGCACACCATGTGTTTGATGAAATGCTCCGTTGGATTTTGTGAGTAATTTTTGGTATGTAAAGAATGGTTTGAACATGTTAATAATTTTGTTTCATGTGAAATTATGATTTTAGGTTTCTTCAAATATTTTTCAATGCTTTGAATTCATGTGAAATGTGTTGTTGGATTTTGAAAATCATTTGGTTGTGTGATGATGAATTATGGCCCGGTAGGCACTTTCATGGAAAAAATGGTTTTGGTTTAAAATTTGGATGGAAGTGATTTGAAGGAGTTTTATAAAAAAAACTTACATGGTAATGGTGTGATTGATACCTCTTTTGAAATATGGGATGCAATTTTTTTAAAGGTTAGTTTTGTGATAAATGTTAAAGGGCCTGTTTGGCCACTTTGTGAAAATGATGAAAAGTTTTTGTTATAAAAACCTTTGTTGGATGTTTTTCATGCCTTGTTGACATGGAATGGTTGCGAGGTACCTTCTATGTAATCCTCAGGTTCCATTATATGGGTTTATCGGTTGGATCCATTTGTTATTTATTTATTTTAATGCATGAGATAAATCCTTGGGGAGACTCAGGATGAAGTCTGTTGTGGATAATTGTATGTGTGTATGTGTAGTGATTGGATGCTCAGTTGGCATCAGATGTCTCACCCACATTAGATACTTGAGACATGGTAACCTAGAATATTGAGAGAATTGTCTAAGAATTATTATTTCACTGGTAGTTTATGGTACTGACCAGTGGCCCATAGTAGGTGGATATATTGGGTTTATTACTATGGGATTTTTCCTTGTACTACCTGAGAAAGTATATTCTGGCGTATTGAGAATATTGGTTTTATCATGTGTGACATGTCAATAGGGTTGAGGTCTCAGGTATTGGTATCTTATGGGCTATTCTTGATCTACTGGGTTCACCCATGTCTACTGGTTTTGAGTTTCTTGCAGTGTTGAATATGATGCATGTGTGTATATTTATATTTTCCCTGTTGTGTGATTATTATTGTGCCTTCTTTTGTATTGTTTTCATTTTAAATTGATGTTCTGATTTTAATAAGGTTTATGAGAATGGTTTTCAAATGAAAGTGTTTTATACTCCTTGTAAAAATCTGAAAAATGTAAGCATCACTTTCCCCTTGAAAATGCTAACGGCACACAAGTGAAGTAAATCTAGGTTTGGGAAATGAATAAGGGAAATGGATCATAACTTTTTTTGAGTAAACATGTAGAAAACCTTAATTTTATATATTTTATTTAAAACTTTAAGTTGATGTTTATTTTATTTTAAAGTATGTTCATTGGGAATATATTGTCAGGATAGCCTACTGAGTTTTAATACTCATGCCTATTGTTCTTTTCTATTTTTATCCCTTGTGTAGGTTTCATCTTAAGTTAGATTTCCTTGATCATCTTGGGATCGTTTTGTTGGAAAGTTACCAGAAGGATCACATGGAGTTAATTGGTTATCTGATTCAGTTGGTCGATTTTTCTATTTTAGATTTATTTTTAGTTTCTTGTACAAATATTGTTAAATTAAATTTTTATATAAATGCTTATTGGGTAGTATTTTTTGTTCCACTATTTCATTACTTGATTGTATTTTGGATAAATCATTCCCTTGTCTACTTTGATGATGGACAACACTAGTTTCCATCCTGTAGGGATCGGTAATTTCCTTCGGTCCATGCCATGGATTGGTACGTGTGCTTGGTTTGGGGTCGACCTGGGCTGGTTCATGACAAAATGGTATCAAAGGAGGTTACTCTTAGAAAACCTCTCTTTTTAGAGTTCCCTTTATTATTTAGTAATATCAAGGTAGATGGAGTAGAATTCTCAAGACTCTATTGGTAGGTGTGGGAAGATAGTCACGAACTATTTCTTGTTCTGATCCTCAATTTTCCATGGGAAGTCCAGTTTTCTTAGTTTCTTGGTCTTTAGGTGTTTTTTTTTTTGTGATTGGGATGTGACAAGGGGAGTTATACTAATGGTCTTTGTGAGCTTGCAGGGCCTGGCAAGCCATGTGGATCTAGGGTATGGTCTTAATAAGGCTCTCTGTGTTGGTGGTTTGTTTGACATATGGCTTCCAACCATATGGTCAAGTCACCCACCAATACTAGTTCCCTTTCGTGGGTCTCTTGGACCTTTCTTGAATTCTGAAAATTATTTTAAAAATCATTTTGTGGGAATTGCGAAAATGGGTTTTAAAGTAATGTTTGGTGTTTTTCTGAAAAGAGTTTTGGCCTTTGTGGCTATCAGATTATGGAAAGAGGTTTTAGTGAATTTTTTAAAATGGGAAAGTGTTGTTTGGAATAATATGTTTGTTTTGGAAGTTTTTTAAAATGAAAATGAGTGGGTTTTTAATAAATTAATTCATGATGAAATGAGATTTTTGGAATTAATGGAAATGCTTTGAATGATATGGATTGGTTTTAATGTGATTCATTCCATTATTCTTGGTTTTTATTTTGAGTTTGGTGATATTAAGAGTAAAATTTTGAGTTTTTGGGTGTTTTCCCTTAACGCATGGTTTACGCACTATTTGGGTAAACCATGTGGCCAAACCATGTGGACAGAACGGTTATGCATGGTTCGCACATAGCTTCCCAAATCATGCATTCAAACCATTCAGGTTCCTAGGTTTTCCAGTAAGAGGGGTGCACGGTTAGAACATGGCTTGGTAAACTATGTGGCCTAACCATGCACAGTGCCCATGTGTCTTAAAATTGTGAAAACATTGTATTTTATGGAAAATGATTGTTTCAAAGTGGGTTTTTGATTTGGGATTTACTTTAAATGAAAAAATTAGGGTTTTATTAAAATGATTTTTGAGTGAAATGAAAATTATTTTTCATAAAAATATATAGGGGATTCATTTTAAAGCATGGTAAAATGGTTTTTTGTGTGGAAAACTAAAAATTATTTTTGACTTAGTGGTTAGTGTGCCCTTGGAAGGTATATGATTTTTGAAATGGGTTTAATGGTTTATTTTTGGAAATGAGAATGTTTTATTACAGCCTTGGTGTTCTTATGGGTACTTACATCCATGGTAGTTTATGTTAAGATGAATGGATGTCTGGTATAGCATAGTGGATAGGTGATGTGGTGGAACGAAAACATACATGTGAGTGAGGCAATAAGGAAAACCAATGGTAGGTTATTAACCCACCAAGTTTGTTTTAATTTAAATAGGTTTTCAAAAATAAATTTTTGATGATGTGGTAGCTTATTGTCTTATGTTTAAATATTTTCACCTATGCGGTGTCTATTCTTGAGGATTTTTGTTGTTGAGATGGAATTGATTCAATTTTTAAATTTTATTTATTTAACAGTTGTCCCCATGGAGCTTAAATGGGTGATTATAGTGTGGCTATGGGTGGTTTACCAAAAGAGTGTTTTCTATTTGATCAACCTAGGTACTTTTTTTCTTAAGTTTCAGATGCTATATCCACCTATCTTTTATGGATAAGCGGATCCTCTCAAAGCAGAAGAGTGGATGTGAAATATTTAAAGGAAATTTAGCCTCATCAAGTTTCTTGAGTTGTAGAAAGTTAAGTTTTAGATGTTCATGATTGAAGGTTCACCATGGAAGTAGTGGAAGTCATTGTATCGGAACAATCCTTGTGAAGAGATAACTTGGGAGTTCTTCAAGGCTTCACTCATTGGTCAGTATTTCTCTAAGAGAGAAAGGGAGAAAAGGGGGATGGAGATGGGATTTTTATAAAATTTGGATGGGTCGGTGTTGGAGTATTTCCATTACATTTTGGTCCTAGTTCCTTATGATTCCGGTTATGTAGTAGATGAATCTATGAAGGCTTGGCATTTCGATGTGGGGATTCATCCCGATCTGCAGTTGAAGCTGTTAGAACCGAATATAACATCTTTTTTCGATGTGGTGTGGAAATATTTTCATGTCTAGTCCATGATGGTGGGTGTGCTCTAAGTGGTCCTTCCTTCTTCAATTTGTGGGAGTGGTGGTGAAGTTTTTGGCAAGGAAATGAGGAATGGTTGACAGTTTATGGAGTGGGTCTTAGAATCAAAAGACCCAGAGATATCTCACCAACCTCTTCTGGGAAAGATGTTTTTCTATGCTATCAGTGTGGAATGTTGGGTCACAATAGGCTGTCATGTCCAAGTACTCCTAATACCTACCGTGATTTTGGACACTTGGGTCACTTGTAGTGATTATGTCAATGCTTTTCTAAAAAGATTCATGGAGGCAAGTCCTAGAAGTGATTTGTTATTGGATAGTTGTTTAAAGTTTCTTTCTATACTTTTCTTTCTTGTGTAAGGTATATTTTGTTGTGGAGATTATTCCAATGATGTTTTGATTTTTTTTATGCAAGGAATGTTGAGGGTCTTTCGTGGACTCATGTTTTCAAAGGAAGTGTGGTTTTTATTCCAGAAGTTTCCAATATTTCTCTTTTATCTAATTGTATAATATATGTTTTAGTTTGGGAATAGTAGTTTATAACTGCAAGGTAGTAGATTCTTCATCCATCAGATCTCTTGCCATAGGTCCTGGAGTGAAGTTGGCGCATGGTTAGGAATCTCTAAGGTTTAAGGAGTTTGGCTAGTCTTGTGCCTCTACCCTTGTGGTGAGGAGTTTTAATCCGTGCAGGAAGTGTTGGACAAGTTCTTTCCCCCTCCATGTAGGATTGGGAGATTTAAATTCTCATGATTTTTTCCTCTTATCTTGGGTCGTTAGGTTTTTATGGGAGAGTTTCGGTGGGCCTGTATGGGAGAGACCCCTTCTCTTTTCATGATGAGTTCTTGTTTGGCAATTAATCGTTGGTTCCTAATGGTGGAGAGAACCACAATGGGTCTTGTAGAGTTTCTTCCTAAGAATATATTGAGTGTTAATTATTTCTTAATAGTGGTGAGTCCATTCCAGAATCCCTTGGAATCTTTGGTTCTTGTGAGTGCTATTTTGTTTGTGTGATCGTTGGGTTCATGAAAATAAGTCCCAACAATCTGGTTCTTGGCTTGGTTTTGGAGGTAATGACTCGATCTTTCTGTTGTTTCTTGGGATGTGGTTGTGATTTTTTCTTTTAGTTAGGAAAGAGTCTTAATTTCTATTAATGGGGGATTATATGTATATAGCTTAAGAGGATGGACCATATTGATAAGGAATCTTTAGGCGTTGATAAATCAGTTGGAAAGTATTATGGCTTTCTGGGGGCAGAAAGCATTAATGTTGGGGAGAATTGTCACACCCGGTTTTTCAAGTTTTGGTTTATGATCCGGTTCATTCAGAGTTCCGGTCTTTTCTTAAGTTCTGGGTTTTAAAGATGTTGAGTTTAGAAGTGTTTTCTTTGTATATTATTTCCCTCATGATTGATCATTTGTTCGTGTTGGGAGAAAGCTTCATGTTGAAAGGTATTGGACATCCACGGTGTCATTGTATTGTGTTAAAATTATTCAAGGATCTTTCGGCTGGATTCCCTAGAGTTTGTGGTTTCATTTGAGAGTTTTTGGACAATTTTTCAGGCCTCATAGTTTGAGAATGGTTTTCCGAAACCATGTAACCTAACCATGAGAAGTTGCAGGAGTTTTCTCAGAATAGTCCATACGGTTTTCACACAATTTGACAAACCGTGCAGCCACTTACGGGCTTAATAATTTTTGACATGGAACTCCAATTTTAGTGATTCCTCCTCCCATTTGAATCCATACCTATTGGTTATCGAACAGATCCCCCCCCCCCTCATTATACCTCATTTCGGGCCACTTTTTGGCTTATTTCTCACCAAATGTTAGTACTTCTTCCCCAAATCCTTCAATTTCCTCTTCTTCTCTCTTTTCTCTTCCTTATTCCAATTTTTCATGGTTTCTCTTCTCCTATGGTCATGCTTGACCTAGGGTTATGTTTTCCCCAGTTTTTGGATGTGATTTTTGTTCTATTAGGACTGTTCTTCGTAGATCTAGTGTTTCAGAACCCGCGACAGGAGTTTTCGAGTGTGTATTTTCATTCTGCCATGGATTTGAGGTAATTTTCCCTTTTCACTTGCCTTTTTTATTAAAGATTCATTCATTTAATGAATTTTTCACTAATTTTGATTAATAAATATTTATTTATGATCCTTTGTTTCGTTTTTTGGTGTGAAAAGTGGTGTTTTATACCTTGATATATGATAAATAGAATTTTCTTGTCAAATATTGCAGACCATGTGTTTGATGAAATGCCCGGTTGAATTTTTTGGGTAATTTTTGGTATGTAAATAATGTTTTGGACATGTTAATAATTATGTGTCATGTTAAATGATGATTTTGGGTTTCCTCAAAGAGTTTTAAATGGTTTGAATTCATTTGAAATTTTTAGTTGGATTTTGATAATTTTTTGGTTATGTGATGATGAATTATGTTCTGGTTGGCACTTTCATGGAAAAAATGGTTTTGGTTTGAAAGTTGGATGGAACTGATATGAAGAGGTTTTATAAATTTTTTTACATGGTAATTTTGTGATTTATACCTATTTTGAAATATGGGATTCAATTTTTTTAAGGTTAGTTTTGTGATAAATGTTTAAGAGCCCATTTGGTCACTTTTTTAAAATGATGAAAAGTGTTTATTTTAAAAACCTATGTTCGATGTTTCTCATGAATTTTTGAGATGGAATGGCTATGATGTACTTGTTTAGTTATCCTCGATTTACATTATAAGGGTTTCTCAGTTGGATCTCTTTGTGATTTATTTATTTTAAGGCATGAGAACAATCCCTGTGGAAACTCAGGGTGAAGCCTGTTGTGGATAATTGTATGTATATTTGTGTGTGTGTGTGTGTTGTGATTGGATGATAGGCTGGAATAATTTGCATCACCCCCATTAAATAATTTAGACATGGGAACCTTGTATATTGAGATAATTATTTTAGAATGATTTCTACCCTGGTAGGTTATGGTACTGACCAGTGGCCCATAGTAGGTGGATATATTGGGTTTATTACTGTGATATTTTTCCTCATCCTGCCTAAGAAAAGATGGTTGGGCATATTTAGTGTTTTGATTTCATCGTGTATGACATGTCAACAAGGATGAGGTATTAGGTATTGGTGTCTTTTGGATTATTCTTGATCTTTTGGGTTCACCCATTTCTATTGGCATTGAGTTGCTTGCAGTGTTGAATATGATGCATGTGTGTATATTTATATTTCCCCTGTTGTCGGATTACTATCATGCCTTCTTGTGTGTTGTTTTACTTGGAAAGTGATGGTTTAATTTTAATAAGGTTTATGAAAATAGTTTTCAAATGAAAGTGTTTTATCCTCCTAGTACAAATCAGAAAAATGTAAGCATCATTTTCCCCTTGAAAATGCTAATGACACACTAGTGAAATGAATCTAGTTTTGGGAAATGAATAAGGGGAATGTCTTGTACTTGGTTTTCATTAAACATTGTAGAAAACCTTACTTTTATATATAATAGTTCAAACTTGATTTTTCTGTTTCTTTTATTTTAAAGGATGTGCATTGGGAATAGATTATCGGGATATCCTACTGAGTTTTAATACTCACGCCTATAGTTCTTTTATATTTTTATCCCTTGTGCAGGTTTCAGCTTGAGCTTGATCGCCTTGAGTGACTTGGGATCATTTTATTGGATAGTTACTAGTAGGGTCACATGGAGTTAGTTGGTTTTCTGATTCATTTGGTTGATTTTTCTAGTTTAGTTGTATTTTCAATTTCTTGTACAAACATTTTTTAATTATATTTTTATATAAATTTTTATTGGGATGTTTGTTTCTTTACACTATTTTTTTACTTGATTATATTTGGGTGAAATCATTCCCTTGTCTACTATGATGATTCTCAGAACTAGTTTCCAGGCTATGGGGATCAGGAATGCCCTTCGAACCATGCCACGGATCAACTCATGTGCCCAGCTCGAGGACTACCTGGGTTGGTTCATGAAATTAGGACACGGAAGTGAGAATGCAATAAAGGTTCTAGAAATAAAAAAAAACTACTAGAGCTAGATTAAGTGAAAGTTGGTTTATAGAAATATTCTATATTTAAAAAATTGAATAAGGTGTCTTTTGAAAATAGTGGTATAACACGAATGGTTAGGAAGCTAGACCCAGTGCACATAGATGTTTATGGGCATATAAAAGTGCATTCCCTTGGAGTATCACAATATTATTTTATATTTATCAATGAATCAAAAATAATGGTATGGGTTTAATTTCTAAAAATAAAATCTGATGTATTTACGATGTTTTGGAAATTAATGACTTTAGTAGAGAATGCGTATAGAGAACCAAGCTGAACATTGTATAAATAATACATTAATCTCGTAAATTGAATTAAACATCTCACAAATAGTTACACAACCCAAAGACCTAAAGGTTTATTTTCTTGGATATTTGTAGCATTAATAATTTTTTTCATAAACCATGAAAAAATTTATCCATAATCGAGAACCTCTAAAACCTTTCTAGATATCTCACATGAAACAATCATATTTATAATATGGGGATTAAAACCATAAGAAAGGGGTGATCTCAAAAGATCGGTAAGGGATAACATAACAAAGGCCATAATTGTTAGATCATAATCATATGGAAAAGGCATGAATAAGGGAAAATATCTTATTTAAAATAATATAAATCATTAACTGTTAACCTAAGAATAACATCTCAAATGATAGAACTTTTATTAAGGGATGATAAAATAAAATATGAATATTATAACATAATCCATAGAACATAAGAAATAAAGTGACATAATTATAAACATAGGATTTATTATCTTTCAAAATATAGTTATCCACTAACCTATTCACACATAAGATTTTGAGAGGAGATAAAAAAACATCATAATCACCCTTTTTGAACCTAGATACTCACTACCCTATTCACATGTAAAATTATGAGTTGATATTAACATCATCAAACTTTTCCTTTTTGAATCTAGTGACTTACTAACATGTTCAAACATGAAATAATGAGTAGTGCTTAACACCATAACATTCACCATTTGTAAACCAAGCTACTCACTAGCCTATTCACATAATATTTCAATATTATGATACATAATTATTTACCCAATTAATTGGTGGGAGATATTTTACCCACCCATCACAAAATCCATGAATCTTTGTGCTACATAAAAACCATTCACTTTTTTCATCCTAAAGAACCCATGGAAATAAAATTGGTTTCATAAAATGCAAAAATGGAAATCAATAAATTTTTACAAGGAATCCATGGAAATAAAATGGGATTCATAAAACATCCAAATAATATCATGAATTAAATATATTGGTACCAAAAACTTGATCACTCCAAATAATCACATAATTAAACAAGAATAAATGGTGAAACAATAAAAATAACTCTATTAGATATGGATTACAAAGAAAACTAATTCATTAAAATATATTTTTGAAAAAAAATTATTAAATGTTGTAAAAGTAAAAATTATGCGTACATTTTCAAAAAATATCATTTATTTTATATAAAATGAAAATAAAACCATTCATGAAAATTGATTTGGTTCAAAAATATTTCCCCCCAAAAAAATAGAAAGCGTGAATAATTTGAAAACATTTACTTTTTAAAAGAATATTTTAAATTTTAAAATTAAAAAATAAATAATATTCTCAAAAGGGGGAAGAAAATTAGTTTTGAAACATTTAATTTTTAAAAATAATAATTAATAATATATCCTTTAAAAATAAATAAAATTTATCAAAATAAAATTTAGATCAGATGATAAAAACTATTTATTTTGAAAAGATGTAAAAAAACTTTTTAAATTTTCTAAATGGATATTGATTTAAAACCAACATCATTAAAAGGATAAAGAAACCAATGTTTCAAAATGAATAAAGGGGATAAAAAGGGATCATTGGTGACAAAAAATCATTTTCCACTAGGTAAAGGGGGATATTGTTTAGAATTAAAAACATAGATAATAATGAAAAGGCCATTAAAAGAAGTCGGAATTATTCTTAACAAAAATGAATTTTAATGAAACAATATAATAATCAAGGAAGAATAATTTGGTAAGGAATGTGATTTCTCTAGAAAAAAAGGTGGAAATAAAACAAAAAAAATCACCATATGGTATAATAGATCAATCTTGAAATATTATAGTCAAAGAAGAGTGGTCATAACCCAATAAAAATACTTGATTCATGAAAACCCCTTACAGCCTTTGTAAAATTTTAATAAAAATACCAAGAGAGATATAACTTTAAAAAGAACATTAAATATCATTAAATATAATATAATCATGATAAAAAATGATAATAGGTTAGTATTTACACCATTGAATGGAAAACATTGTGTTTATCTTAATTATATCTCAAGGGATTCAAGTTTGAGAATATGAAACCCTTACCGCTTAAGAAATATTCTAATAAAACACCTTGAAAAAATTAGATCTTGAATATGAAGCTTAAATTACATGAAAAAGAAAAATAAATTATATTAAATATATAATTGGAAGTATATACACCATTTAAAAGGTATTAGGTGCATAAAATAACATTTGACTCAAATAATGATTTTTTGAGATGAAAACCTTATTGTAATGGTATCATAAGAAAAAATGGACAAGAGAGGGATACGATGAAATAGAAAAAAAAATATTAATTAAGGAATGATATTTATTATACATTAAAGTAATAGGGTAGTAGTTATATCACATCAAATAGAAATAGATGAAAAACATGAAATTGTGCCTCAAAAAAAGTGAACTTGAGACAACAAACCTTTATCATATTTTATTTATTATTTTATGGAAGTCTAAAGTACTTTAGAAAAAAATAACTAAATTAATATCCTATTTCAAAAACTTATTCTTAAATAATACCCTTTTGTAACCCTTATTATAATTATTTATCACAAGAACATTAATTAGTTATAGCATATTATGACCATCAAGTGTTAATAACTTTAATTATTTTGTTAATGTTTAATAATTATGATATAATTTCCCATAATTTGATACCAATTTCACTATTTATATATTATTTAAATCATTTTTCATGTGGGTTGTTAAATTAAACCAAACTTGAACACGCTTCAACTTGATTTGTGAGTGTGGTTAAGGAGGTGTTTCTTTTGAGATAATATCATTATAAAATAATATTAAATATATTATTTTGACATTTTTATTATTTTTAACTAGATTTTATGTTTTTTGAATAATTTATGAAAATTTAGATGAAAAACAGAAAAACGTCTCATCATAGCGGCGGTAATTTGAATGTATGCGTTACTAGTGTTCCCATTTCTAAATGCATGATATTGGGTGGAGGATGATATTAAATTGAAATTTCAGAATAATAATTATATTTGATATATCATATTTATTCATAATTACCACCATTATTAACATATGTTAAATGTGGTAATGAAAAACAAACGACGTCGCTTCGTGGTGACAGTAGTTCATGCAACACACTAATAATGTTTTTTTTCTAAGTGGATGGAAATAAATAACTAAGGGTATTACCATGAAAATAAAAAAATAAAAATATAATAATGATACTTGAGTCATTATATTATTATGGTGATAATATATTTTTAAATAGAAATGGTAATAAGAAAAGCTTAAGAAGAAGAAAATACTTACATTGGAAACTTGGTTTTTTCCTTAGAATCCCCATTGAAATTGAAGGGTTTAGGCTAGCTATAAGTGACCTGGTATATATGTTTATTCAATAAGGTTATAGGGAGAGTAAAAGGGTATAGTTACATGTAATAATTAAAAGTTTAAGTGTGGAGTGGAATGGTGGAAATGGTGTCCATTTATAAGGGGGAAATGGGCACTTTTGGAAACAGTCATCATTTTTTAATAATCGCATGACACTATTCAAGGTTCAATGTATAAAAATTGAACAAAAGTGGATCGTTGGTTAATATAAATTCAAAAATAATATCAAAAACTTATTTTATAACATTTTTTCAACATGTTTTGGAAATTTCTCCTTAGTAAAACTCTTTTTACCACTTTTACTTTTTATCAGGGTAAATATTTTTTAACCTTAGTAATTAATTTTGAAAACTAAAATTAATATTGAAATTATTATATAATTTTACCCTAATAATTTTAAATTTTAAAATCATTTTTCATTTCAAATTTACAATGTAAAGAAGTTTAATTTTAAGGTAAACACACTTAATCAAGTAAAAATAATTGTTAGAAAAATGAATTTTTTCAGCTTTAAATTTATATATAAGATAAAATTATCATTATTATTGATTTTAATAAAAAAAATTGTTTTATAATAAATAAAATTAAAGTTATTAATATTTTAAGGAAATCCTTAATTGAATCCCACCTTGAAAATACTCCATTCAAATAGAAGACTGAAAATAGTTTTTATTACTCTAAAATTTTTATTTAGTTCTAAAAAAGATGGACTTAGTATTTATAACCTCAAATAATATATAAAAATTCATAAATATATTCCTTAAATACATATTTTATTTCATAAAAGGTTTTTTAAACTTCAAGGAAAAACTTAAATATATATAAAATCATAAAATTTATAATTTTCGCAAAAGCTGTATTTTCAACTAAAAAACAATTTTTCAGAAAAAAAAAATTAAAAAAATAATACTAAGTAAATATTCATGAGAGGTTTTTCAAAATTAATTTTATTTTATAAAATTTAAATTTGTTAAATTTTTAAATTAATTTTTCTAAATAAGGTAAATTTTAAAGAAAGTAGCTTTTATTATAACATTTTTCAATATTAACTCGTATTAATTATTTATCTGCTAAAGGTAATAACTATTAACGGTCTAGAATATTAGTGTTTATAATGGATTTAATAATTGTGTATTCATAATATGTTTTGGTTTTTTTATATATGGTGTCATTTTTTACACAATTTATAGAACATATCATGTATTTTAAGGGATCTAAAATATCAGTTTGTTATATTCTACCTACTTAAATAAATTACATCCTTGTAATTTAATTATCATTTATTTATAGTAATAGATAAAGGTAGTGAAAGTATTGAAATGAATCAACATATTATCTCTAATTTTATATGGCCATAGTTTATTTAGAATGTTTTTTACTAATTCTATAAATTAATGTAGATTCAAAGTGAATATATCCATTCTATTTCAAAAATAAAATCAATTTTTTAGGGTAGGATATTATGATTTTTACAAATTTAGTTTCCAAAAACAAAAAAAATAATACAACTAAATGTTTTAATTAAAATAAAAATAAAATAGGTTGGTGACTTGATGTTCTTATAAAACACCCTTGATACAATAGTGTTGATAAGACTAGAATACATCAACTAATTTTAGGTGGAGATTAATTGAATTATAATCACCACTATCCTCTTTGTAAATTGACATTTAATGGGATTTTCCTTTATCTTATCGTCTTAGAGGTTGTTTGTGTTTATTTTCATCTTAATCCATTGTAATAGTTTATTTTTCTCGTATTTCCCAAATTCCTCACATTTAAAACATCAAACTTCTAGTGGATCCTAAGGAAGAACATTATTTTTCTCCATCATTTTAACAAAACTATTATATTTTCTTCAGTAGCCTATGGATTAATGTACTCTTTTACCGTATAAAAAACATCATCAAGTTCCTTTGATATATTTTCATGGGTTCCTCTTCCCAAATTTTTTACATGAATCAAAATGGATCTTTTTCCTTTATCATCTTCATCACATGATCTCCTAATGAAATCCCATTATTCTTTTATTTGGTGGGTTTTTATGTTTAGAAAATATCAAGTCATTAATCATAACTTGATATAGTTGTGTGAGCATAACCAAATGAGTTTTAACACCAGATTTTATCCCATTTGGTTTCCTATTAGGAAAATTACTAAATTATCTATCACACCCATTATTAATTTGGTTCCTCCAAGATCCAAACATTCCTAAATCCAAGAAGGTTAACATGATGGAAGAAGAATTAAAAACATAGATGGATTATCATTATCATAAAATTAATTCAATCATAAAACATATTTCTTTTTTACATTATTACAATTTTGTATAGTTTCTTTTGTTCAACATATATAAATCTTTATTTATCTTAGGTTACTTTAAGTTGCGTTATCTTACACTTATAAACATAATACCTAAATGAAACTAGGAATTCAATCCTTAATAGTGGTTTATATAGAGTATATGATCTACCAAATAATATCCTCTAGGGATGTATATCTAGGTGTGCAGCCTTAGGGCCATTCATCATGCATCAGGGTGATGATTGAGTCAAATATCAACCAACCCTTTTCATGGTGATTACCCCTAGGTGCATCTGTACCATATCCGTATCCACTTTCCAGTATCCATATATGGATTAATTTCTATTAAAACCACTTACTCAATACTTTACCAATATTTCAAAATATCATATTATACTTAGACTAGGCTCTAGGGTATTAACTAAGGTTATGTAAACCTAACACTAAAGTTAACTAAGTAAGTCACTATAATAAATAAAGTAATATCTAAAATAATTAAAATAAAATCCAAAATAACTAAACCCAACTCTAATAACAAATTTATTGGCCCAAACTAAACATGACTTAAATAATACATTAATCTCACAAATTGAACAATACATCTCACAAACAGTCGCACAACCCAAAGATCGAAAGGCTTGGTGTCTTTGAGAGTATCTATATAAAGAACTTATTTTACAACCCATGAAAACTTTTATCCAATAAATCTCCTCTAGACCCTTTCTAGACATATCACATGATAAAATCATCTTCAAAACTGGGGATTGAAAATATAATAAAGGGATGAGATCATGTTCTCGTTAATGGATAATATAACAAATCCCATAACATTTAGATCATAATCATATAGAAAAATATGAATAAGGAAAATTATATTATTTAAAAGAATAAAAATCATTAAGTGTTAACCATAAGCATAATATCTCAAATGATAACACTTTTACCATGACATGATAAAATAAAACATGAAACTTATAAAATGATCCATGGAACATAAGAAAGAAAGTGACATAATCATAAATATAGGATTTCTTATCTATGGGAACCATTCTACCCAAAAACCTTTTCACTCATAAAATTTTGAGTAGATCTAAACACCATTATAATCACTCTTTATAAACCTAGCTAATCACTAACCTTTTCATAAATAAAATTATTATTAGGGATTAATTCGATTACAGTCATCCTTTATGAACCAAGTGACTTACTAACCTATTTTCATGTATAATTGTGTGTTGATATTAATGCCATCACACTCACACTTTTTGAACCTATATACACTCAAAACTATTCACATTACATTTCTATCTCATAAGATATAATATTTAACCTAATGCATTGGTGGGATATATAGGTCCTACTCATATCATAATCCATAACTTTTGTGTAAAGACCCGTTAATTTCAATAAAAAAAATTTCTTAAATTCTTTGGGATTTTATGAGTACGCAGTTTCTAACGGCACCTGATTCTGAGGCCCAGTGTGTCCGGAATCAATTTCCATAGTTTAGCTCGGGTACGTTCAGTGAACGAACGAGCGGGTTTTTCTAACTTTTGAACCGGTGCTCGGAATCGAGATCCGAGGGCACCGATGAAACCGCAGTGTCGGTAATTTCTTAAGAATAATTTTCCTGGAGTTGCATTTGCTCGGGAAGAGTTGTTTAAAATATGGATTAAGTGTTAGGTGAAATAAAATTGTGTTACAATTTTATTTCTCTTTTCTAGATGGTTTAGTCCCATGTGTGGGAGTTGAGGTGGGACCCACAGGATCCTAAACTCCTCTTGATATGATATTAGTGAGGTGGGGACCACACGATCCCCACCCCTTCAAATTCCTCTAAACCCTCTTAAATTTGGAACCCCCCCCCCCTATTAATTTGTAACTCACCCACTCCCCCTCTTTATTGCATGTCAACTCTCACATTAAATTGATTGATTAAAGTTATTCAATTAATTTAATTAAGAGTTTGAGTTTTGAAGTTTTGAAAAGCTTGGTATGTGTTAATAAAATAAGGAAGGCCTTATTTTATTTTGGGGGTTTTGTTGTGTGAGGATATTTGGGGAGAGAACACTAACTCTTGAATAACGCCATCACATTCGTTGAAGAACGTCAAGACTTCGATGAAGAACGTTGTCACCACCAGGAGTGATCGACGTGTCGTTCCTTCTCCTCTCCGTAGCCGGTGTGTGACGCCATCCCATCCTCTAGCGCACATCAATTCCATCATCGAAACCACCCCCTGTGACGCTATCTTCCGTGAATTTCTTTGAGGTAGGGGTTGTTTCATTGTTCAAGAATTATTATTTGATGTTATTCGTTATTTCTTGGATGCTTGTTATCAATATAACGGGAGGAGGTCGGACCGCACGAACACGGCCGACCCTCCTCCCCCTTTTTTTGGACTTCATTGTGGTTTGGAACGGAGGCGGCGCGATGCAACGGCACCACGCGGGAACGAGGAAACTACGGCCGGTGCGGGCTGCGGCGAAGGAGCGTGGCGTAGTTGCGTCGCGCCATTGAGGTCGAAAGAGGTCGCGGCCAGAGCCGGGCTGCGGCGGAGGGGCACGACGCCGTTGCGCCATGCCGGTCGGACAAGGGATGTGGCTTAAGGTTGCGGTGGTGCAGAGGAGGGTGGCCGGACTCCGCCGGCCGCCGGTGCTCCATGAGGCGGGACCAGTAGATCCTGCAGCAGCTCCGGTCGGCCATTACGGCCGGCCGATTCGGGAAGTCCAGGTGTCGTAACCCCCGGCCAGCGTGCCTAGGGCGGACCCCACAGGGGTCCTCCATTTCGGGAAAATAGGCGGGCAGCCCCCCCCCCCCCCTTCTGCGTGTGCTCTGTGCGCGGGCGCCCGTATAGGGCCTCACCGGGCCAGACCACCCGCGCCGGGCCGGAACACCCGCGCCGGGCCGGACCCCCGCGTCGGCCAGGTCGGGCCATGCCAGCTGAGCTGGGCGATACCCCACCGGGCCGGACTCGGACACGGGTCAGATCGACCTGGTTCGGGCCGACCCAAGGGGTATTGAGCCAGGTCGGACCGGGCCCAAACCCCCTGTTTCCAGACAGATCCGTTCAAATGCCCATAACTTGGGCTACGGACCTCCGATTGACACACCGTCAGTTGCGTAGAGATCCTTGGATCGAGAAGGTCGTTTCGGTATATTACACTCAAGGTTTAGGAGAACTTTGAATACGGCCGGGTTGGTTCGAACAAGAAACCAATCGGGCCCTCAGAGCGGAAATGCTTATAACTTGAGCTCTGGACGTCCGATTGACGTGCCATCAACTTTGCTGGATTCCTCTTAGTGAGAAGGTTCTTTTGGATTACTCCTCTTGAGGTTTGGACGTAGTTGTAGTATGGTCGGATTGGTTTTATCTTAAAAACCAACCGAGACCCTGGGACGAAAAAGCCAAGAACTCTCAAACAGGGCGTCCGATTGACGCGCCGTTTGTCGCGTTGAGTTCCTTTTGACGAGATGGGACTTTGGGATACATCAACTCTGAACTATGTGTTAGTTGATTTATTGACCCCTCTTGGATCATGGAGCGGACCCTCCCGGAATCGAGCATGCTGTGTGCGGGAACCCTAGAGCTGGATGTGACTGCAACGATGATGATGGTTGTACTTGGATCCTACGTGGGTTCGGCAGTGAGGATGACTATAATTGGATCCTATGTGGGTTCGGCAGTAAAGACGATTGTACTTGGATCCTACATGGTTTCGGCAGTGATGACGACTGTACTGGGATCCTCCGTGGGTTCGGCAGCGACGACGACCGTACAGGAATCCTCCGTGGGTTCGACGGCGATGACTATTGTTCTTGTATCCTATGTGGGTCCTGTAGTACTTGACTACTATCCTTGTATCCTATGTGGGTCAGGAAGTATTTGACTCTATACTGGTATCTTATGTGGGTCCAGCAGAGTAGCTGGTCTTGTATCCTTTGTGGGTTCGACAGCTTAGCTGGTCTTGTATCCTATGTGGGTCCGACAGCTTAGATGAATCAGTGGTTACATCTGATCATCTTTATCGTCTTATGAAGAAGTATACCTGTGTGAGCTGAGTCTTAACATACAATCATTATCATCGATATGAATGTTGTGTTTTCCTGTGTGTATTGGGTTGTGCTTTCCTATGTGGATTGGGTTGTGAATTCTTATGTGGAATGGGTTATGTTTTCCTATGTGGACTGGGTTGTATTTGGGCTCGTGTGCTAGAGCCGAGCTAGAATAGATGACTTAGGTATATGTATGGTCATATACCTAAGTAGAGTTGGTTGTTACTTCTTGATTGTATCTTTCCTTTTTGGATTATCCTTTGTGGATTCTGGGAGACCTTAGGGGGTCTCAGGGTCCCTACTGAGTAGCGTATACTCCCCCATGCACGGGCTATGCCCGCACTACGTTGTGTTGGATGCAGACGACGAACAGCGCTGATCGAGGTGGGAGCTCGTGGAGCTGGACGGTACCTAGAGGTGGATCACTGGACAGGACGTACACGGAGCGGACAGCCAAAGCCGAGGAGCAGAGGAGACTATCTGTACCCACCCTTCAGGTGGGATTTCTAGAGGACGGCTTGGACTCTCTACTTTACTTTTCAGTTGATGTACTTTCATTTCAGTTGTACTTTACTTTCAGTTGGGTTTGTATTCTGGCCCATTTACATTCCCGCACTTACTTTTGTATACAGTTTACTTAGTGTTTACCTCATCTTGCATACTTTGTGGTGTTTGTTTACTATATAAAGGCAATTCCTTCCCTTTTATCGGGATTTACACCTTTGGTGCTAGTCGCTAGCACCTGGCCTAAGGAAGGCGGGTTTGGGGTAGTCACGGAACAAGCTCCAAGGATGGGTTGTGACATTTGGGTTCCATGTGAAAATCATTCAATTTTCACACCATAAAGAACCCATAGAAATAAAATGGTTTTCATAAACAAAAAAAAAAAGAAATCATTCATTTTTCATAATAAATCCATGAAAATAAAATTGGATCCATAAAAATCCAAATAACATCATGAATAAAATTAGATGATATTGAAAAATTGATCACCCAAAATAATCACATAATAAAACAATAATATAGAGTGAAACATAAATCATAAATACATTAGATATGGATCAAATTGAAAACCAACTTATTAAAATAACTTTTTGAAAACATTTTGTATTCAATTCTATAAAATCCATAGTTATAGGTATCTTTTAAATAAATTCCTTTGTTTTTAAGATAATAAAAATAAAATATTTCATGAAAATGGATTTTCTTTAAAACTTTTTTCCCATGGAAATAAAAATATAAAGTTTAAATAAATTGAAAATTTTAATTTTAAAAAGAATATTTAATAATGGAAACTTAAAAATACATTATAACAGCCTAGAACTCGCACTCCCAAATCCTGTGATGAAGTCATGAACTTTTCATTTTTGTCTTGGATTCTAATAAGGGTGACCCCTTTTTTCATCCAGACCATACAAAATAAAAAGGAAAATTTGTATCACTTATATTCTATAGGACCTTTTAGGTTTATAATTTTATAGAATTAGGACAAAATCCTACATAAAAAATTCACATGAATTTAAATTTTCATTTCTCCAACCTAACCTAGATTTTATTTTTCACAGTATGACATCATCATCATCCATATGAAATACCTTATAGACATAATTTGTTTAACCTATTTCTTCATAACCTTGTTAAAATGAAACATAAGAAGGGTGAGTCAAAATTCTCAATAAGGGTAAACATAAGCATTAAAAATTTAATGTTGTCAATAATAATAATAAGTTCATAAGGGTATGATAGCATAATCAAAGTATATGAATATAACATAATAATATTCATACCCATCAATTCATGGATCATCAAACATGAAAACACAGAATAAGGCATTAACAAATGAAAAATTCCAAATAACTAATAATCATGTTCCATGTGATCTCAATCTTGACCAAATCAAAATCATAAACCCATAGAAATCATAAATAAAACATTCTGGTGTCATAGAACATCATCACATTGAACCATTATAAAACCATTATATAACCCTTTAAAAACACTTATAAATTAGAATAAATATATGGAAAACTTATAATATAATTCTTTGTATAACATAATCATTATCCAATTCATTAGAGCACTATTTGGGTGTACCCATCGTATAAGTTATAACGGGCTCACCCGGTGCTATCTGGGTGCACCAATCATTTATAATGTCCGTAAACTAAATAATGAATAAATCACATAGAGAATTAATTTCATCATAACTCATTTAAAAACCCCTTATTATTTTAATAACATGATTAACCCATAATAAAAAAATGAGTTCCACAATAATCTCATTGAAACATGGTTAACCCGTGGAAAAGAAATGGGTTTCATAATTATATCTTTGAAACAATATTAATCCATCAAGAGAAATTATGAGTATGGTATCATTAAAAAATGTCTCCATTGTATCATAATTAAAAATAGTTCTTTTTTATATTGATGAATGGAATTCCCATTAAAATATCATTAAAACATTTTTGGGGAAAATACCCTTTTCTTTTTGAAAATCACTTTTTAAAACATAAAACATTTTGAAAATACTTTTCTTTTAAAATATCCTTGAAAGATTTTAAAATAAGATTTTAAAAATATTTTAAACATTTATTGATTAATATATCCTTATTTATTTGAAAAATAATTTTTAAAACGATTTTGAAAACATTTTTATAAAACATACTTCTAGAAGTAAAAGAATTTCTGACCGTTGTGATGATTAGTTATAAAAACATTATTTTGAAATATTGAGAATATAAAGAGATAAAAATGAATGGAAAACGTGTATTAAAATGAAATAAATAGAGGATAATAAAATTAAGGAGAATTATTTATAGGTATATCAAAATATTTTAACATTGGAGACTTTATCACAAACAATTCTGATAACGATGAGATTGTAACATGAAACTCTTACCACTTTGGTAACATTGAATCGTAAGACCCATGAAATAATTACATTAAATGAAACTTATAATATAATTATAATAATTTGACTCATGATATAATATGTTAAATGATAATTATATACACCTCATAAAAGAATATAGGTGTATAACATAACAAACATCTCAAAGAAGGCAAATTTTGACAAAAAATCCATTACCGCTTTGGTAACTTTGAAACTGTAAACCTTATGAAATTTATATCCTAAAATAGACATGAAAATCGCCATAAATTTAATTATAATATTCATTAAATACATTAATGGGAATTATATACATCACACAACAAAAACAAGTCGGGAATAAGGCATGCATCTCATAGAAATAAAAGTGAGACAAGAAAAACCCTTACCTTGAGTCTGATTCATCACACTTGTTATTTATATTCATGAATAATAAAATTATGTTAATTATTTACTCTATTTATAAACTTTTAAATGTTTATTATTACTTTTCTTTCAATTATAAACAAATTACATACAATTACTTAATCAATTAAGTTTACATCAGATGTTTTGACCATATTTGGCTTATGTGTCAAAAAAAAATTTGGTAGGTCAAATATAGTCAAAGGGGTCATTATTTAAACATATCCAGAATAATAATCATGAAATAATTATAATATTTATACATTAATTATTCTTTTAAAACCAATCATGGAATATGGTTATGAAAAATGAAATAACATTATGAGCATAGAGATGGTAGGTCGTACATACACATGAGTGACATTTCCATTTTTTCAATGATAATTATGGAAATAAGGTATGTAATATTTTATATTTATATAAGTATAATTATATCATAAATACCATGATATTTAATTATATATACTTATATATATCATTATTTTTATGTAAAACAAATCACAACGCTTCGAGGAGGCGGTAGTCCACACATCCATGAACGATGTTATCACTTTTTCAGTGTGTAAAATGGTAAGAATAAAATGATATATTATATTTACAGAAATTTTATTATGTCATTAATATAATAATTATTTTATTTATATCATATATATCCATTATATATACCCTTATTACCTTCCATGTAACATGGTAGTGAAAAAATCTTCACATTGCTTTGTGAGAAACTAGTTCACCGTACACACGAGCGATGTTATAGTATCCATTCAGAAATATAATTTTAAAATGTTTTTATATGATATAATGAATATAGAGGTATTATTATGTTATAAATATCATAAATAGTGTATATAAATATTATTTACATCATTATTTCTAACCATGAGGTGAGGTAATGGAAAAACAAATGACATCGTTTCATGAGGTGGTAGTCCGTCATCCACAAAAATGACGATTTCATAACCCGTTTGATGGAAGTTTGTGATTTTTTAGGAATTAATATTAAAATTATAAAATATTAGTGTATTTATTATACTTAAGTTATTATATAATCATGGTATAATAATAATTTAAATATGTGTAGAATGAAATAAAATAAAAATTATTTTAGAAGAACATTACCTCTTCTTCAGGTATCCTCTTTAGGTTTTCACTAAAATATTGAAATTTTTTATTTCTCCCCAAAATAATGCTTCTAGGAAGAAGTTAGGGAAGTTGGTAGGTGATTTGTTAAGGTTTTGGATGACCAAAAATGCTTGATATGTGTGAACAAGTGGGTAGAGTGAGTGCCTTTTATAGTTGAGGAGGAGTGGAATTCTTGTAAATACTCAAAAATATTTACTATTGGGAGGTCTCCCTTGCCTCATGTTCCTAAAAAAATTTATGATAATTTATTGGAGGGATTATCTATTTGATACACACTTCCACCACATTAAATAAATATATCTTTTAAAAATTTTGTTCCTTAACTCCTAAGTTTCCAAATTTTTTTCATTTTTGTTTTTCATTAGGGTAACTAGTTTTATAACCTATATAATTAATACATTAAGACTAAATTAAATTGATACATATTGGAAAATTTATCCATAATTATTTTAAATTTTAAATCCAAATTATAAAATAAAAAACCAATTTTTTTTGGAAATTAAATTTAACAGAAGTGCAAGTAACATGAAAAAACACTACTTTAACCAAAATTTTGCCTACAATGTTTTTACTACTTAGGGGTCAATATGTTCATTATAAAAGACAAATTGGCCCATTAATGGACCATATTTTATATTTATTAATATTTAAAAATCACATAACTGAATATTTTATAATTATTAATTTTAAATAATTTAATAAAATATCATTTATTATAAGATAACATTAATGTAAATTTGGAAATTATTTAATTAATTTGAATTTAAAAAATATCAAGATAATAATGGAATAAAAATATATTAATTTAAAATCTATGTATCATGATATATTCATCTAAAAAATAATGTAACATAAAAATTTATTCTATTTACCTCACTTTTAATATTTTTAGTATCATTTATTTTATTTTATTATTAACAAAATAATCCATGCATTGGCATTTATTAAGCATTGAATGTAATTACATAATATAAAAAAATTAAAGATAATTTATTATAACAACAAAAAATCATTTATCTTTCAAAATAATATTTATAACCAAACCTCTATGAAGTTTCAAAGGATCTAATAACAACTGAGAAGGAGGGTTGAATCAGTTACTCACTTTTTATGAGTTTCAAAACTTTTAGAATCTAAAACCCTGCAACCTGTCATGATTTTTTTCCTAATCAAATTTCAGTAAATACTCATGCATGAAAAATAAGTAAATAAATTAAAGATCACAAGATTTAAAAATTTCTTCCTTAGTGTGAGAACCTATATCCTTTCCATATCCACTACCATGGGTCTACAGAAATTCACTATAATGAAGAAGTGAATAAATATTGTGTTAACTCCTTTTAGAAACATTCAATCACCCGATAGGAAATATTATACTGACTCTCGTCAGTTTAAAAATATTCTTACAAAATAACTAAGCTAAAATAAAAGAATAAAGAATTTGTTCAATTTTGTTAAGAAAATATCAGTCCTTATCCTCATTCTAATTTGGCTAAGTTTGATTTTCTCGGTCCGATTAACTAAATACAATTATCCCTTTCTCAATATGAACTTCTAAAACTCTAATCAAAAAATAATTATGATCTTCTTCAATCTAGTTGACTCAATATTATCTTCTCAATATGATGTTTCTCAATTAAGTTGGAAAAACAGTAGAAGTCTAATCTTCTAAAGAGATATCTGTCCTGTAGGAAATTTCACTTCGAATTCTTCAGTGCTCCACCTTTTGTGATTATGTAAAAGTTACAATGAATGAATGATCTGAGAAAATATTTATAGGTGACTCGTAAAATAAATATTGAGAAACTTGAAAACTTTCCCCGGTTTCTCAGATTTTAAAACTCTAAAAATATCTTACCTTTAAAATTTAACTTTGAGTTCTTAAATCCTTCTTGAATTTATCTTATATTTACGCATAATTGAATTTCAAGTTTGACCACTTTAACTCTTCATAAAACTTCTGGATTCTCTTTAAGTCTTTATTATATTCATCCTTTTCAGACTTCATTACTTTTATTCAGATTTATTAGGTGAATCTAATAATATATTACTTCTTAGATCGGGTCTTCCTTCATACCTCAACTTTAGTCTGATTTAACTTTCTCATATTCATTATGATGAAACTACTCCAGCTCAACCTAATTTGACTTTCTTCCTCTACTCATTACAATCTGTCTATCTTCATCTTATTATGATCTGAACTTCTTCATCTCACTATGATCTAACTTTCTTGTACTAAACATTATGATGAACTTCCTCAGTATCAACTTACTTTTCTCATTACAATCTTCCAATCTTTCTCTGCTCATTATGATCATCTTTCTCAGCTTCAATTGGATGGAATCCCAATAATGATAAAATTAACATCATGATGGAATTCAAATTATGTTTTAATATCCATTCTAAAACTTTTAAATTATTCAAACTTCATCATATTTACTCATTCTAAAATCTGACAACTTCTCAATTCGGTACTTTTGGAATTGATCTTCTATTTCCAGGTTTCTAGAACTAATTCAAACTTTAAATTTCTTTTATTTCATCAAAATATTTTATCAGGATAGTTTTCATGATTTTTGATAACTTTATGAATAGAAAAGCATCTTTATATTTAGTTTAGAAAGTATGAAAGATTTCTAACTCTTGACTTTAGAATCTTCTTTAAAAACTCTTTAGAAACAATATGACTACTTCCCTAAGAAAATTTTATCTTTATAATGAACGTTGAGTTCAATGTATCTTGAAATTAATACTAATAGACCTAATACTGATGGTGCATTCGATCAAAAACATCATCATTATGACCACCTTTGTGTCTGGTGCTACTCAGTTTGATACTCTACATCTGATGCTTCTTACTCTAATCCTATAAGTTCAGAAAACAAATTTATTAAAAGAAAAAAATTCTCCCCTTTTATGTTTGTGTTCAAACATTAAGAAAATTTTAAATTTCTCATAAAAATCATCATGATAGACTATGTCTTATCCTCCATAAAAGAACATTATTTTATAAAAAAAATAGTTGTCAATAAATAAAAAAACTTTTTTAATGAAAAAACATCACAAAGGTTATTCAATCTCACCCTTTTGATTTTTTAACAACCCTCATTAATGACTTTTTCAACTCTCATAAATTTTTCACAACTCAACTTCTGTAAACAACTCCCATTTATAAAATTTTACAGAAACACATCCTTTCTCAAAAGAGAGTTTCCAAATAACACACTACTAGATAAAGTAATTTTTTTAAGGAATTATATCCTTAAATGATAAGAAAATTATTTTTCAATGTAAATATAAACATTCCTCACTTTTATCTTCTCCTCTCTCTTGTTTTTCTTTTTCTCTCCCCCATTTTATGATAACCAAATATAAGTTAAAACTTCTTAAAACAAAAATTTGTTACTTTCTCTCCCTATTTGTAAACATAATCCAAATCACAATGGGGGTACTTCCTTATGAGGTTTAGGAAGCTATGGGAGGAGGCTGAATAAGAATTTGTGCCCTCAATTCCACAAATCTTTCATTTGGCATGGATTTTGTGAATATATCACCAATTTGATACTTTATTGAGATTTATTCCAATATAACATCACCAACACCACATTTATCTTTTATAAAATGAAAATTTATTTTTATTTTTTTTATATTCAATGTTGGATAGTATTTTTAGAAAGATTAATTGCACTTTTATTATCACAAAGTATATTCAATGGTTTAGAAACATTTTCTTTCAAATATTCTAGATGAACTTTCATCAATAACATTTTAGTACAATATTTTGTAGCTGCAACATATTCCGATTTTTTTGTGCTCAAAGTTACTGAACTTTGTTTCTTACCATGACAACTCACACAACATTAACCCAAGAAAAATGTTCTTCCTAAGGTTTATTTTCTATCGTTAAAATCTCCACCCTAATCGATATCAGAATATCCATAAAACTTAATCTCATAATTTCTTTTATATAACAACCCATGTGAATTTATTCCTTTGACATATCTTAGAATCCTCTTTTCTTGCATAAAATGTGATTCTTTTAGATTACTTTGATACCTGGCACAAAAATTCACAGCATGAACAATATCAGTCCTTGAGACTATAAGGTAAAGAACACTTCCTATCAGCTTTTGAAAGTATTTCTAATTCACACTTACTAACAGATTTATCTTTACTCACCTTTGTGATCACTTAAAAAGGAGTAGAAACTTATTTGGATTCTACCATCCAAAATATCTTTAACAATTCCCTAGAATACTTTTCTTAAGATAATAAAATGTAATTTTCTTTTTGTTGAACTTGTAATCCAAGAAAGAAAGTTAACTCTCCCAACATTAACATTTCAAAATTCTTATTCATTTTCTCAAAAAATTATTTACAAATATTTTCTTCATCCCAAGTGAAAAATTATATCATCTAAATAAATGATTACAATTAGATTTTCAGACTCAACAACTTTCATATATAAGTTTATATCAACTTTTTATTTAGAAAAGTTCAACATTCTCAAACAATTGTCAAGTTTAGAATACTAGGAATGTGAGAATTATTTCAACCCATAAATATATTTTTTTTCAATCTACGAACTTTTTTTTCATCATTATCAAGTTAAAACCCACAAGGTTTTTCAATGTAAAATTCTCCCTCAATCTCACTATTTAAGAAAGATGACTTTACATCCATATGATAAAATTTGTAATTCCAATTCACAACCACTAAAGGTAATGTTCTAAAAGTTTCTAATCTTTAAACTAGGGAAAATTTTCTTCAAAATCCACACCTTCCACCTATTCATAGCCTTTATAAACAAGCCTTTCTTTGTTTCTTGAAAATTTTCCACGTTCGTTAAAATTGTTTCTGTAAACCCACTTTGTTCTGATAACTTTTTTATTTTTTGGCCATGGAAAAAGTTCCCATGTTTCATTGTTCTCAATCTGATCTAAATTTTTATTCATAGCATTCATCCATTCTTTATGTTGAATAGATTTTGAAACTAATTCTGGTTCAACATTTGAGATACGTGAGGTCTTTTTTTCTAATATCAACTCCCTTTTGGTCTAAACTGGATTCTTCTGATTTCTAATAGTTTTTTTGGACTCAACATGTTTTTTAAGGTAGTAAATTTAAAATTTTATCTTCCACCAAAAATTTCATCATCGTATGTTTTCCTAAATATTTTTAAGGATGTTTTGACTTACTTTCACTATTGTTGGAAATATCCGGTTTATCCTCCTTAGTATTCTCAATAACTTTTGTTAAGGAATTTTGATTTTAAATTTATTTCACATCATACGAGTCTTCCAACATTTATAAATGTTTTTTCCAATATTTTTAACATATTCTATTGGGTGAATAACCCATAAATGTTCTTTCATTTGATTTCCCATCAAACTTTCCCAGATCTGGATTTTTGATTTTGAGTAAACATGGAATTCCAAAAATATTGAAGTATTTCAATGAAGAAATTTTTTTATACCGTGTTTCATAAAGATTCATGTTGGTTTTTGGTCTAAAAAGGCATCTATTTTGAATATTTACAATGATACCAATAGATTATATCTAATATAATAATGAAATTTTATATTCTGCTAACATACTTCTTCGCATTTCAACTAAACTCCTATTATTTATTTTTTATACTCCATTTTGTTGTGGAGTATACAGATCACTATACTAATGTTTGATACCATGTTTTCTCAAATAGGTTTCAAAATTATTTCTTATGAATTCTGTAGCATTATATATTCTCAACTTATTTATATAAGACATATTTCCTTCTCAATTGATTTTTTAAAAAACCTGAACATTTCCACAGCCTCTGACTTGTTTTTCATACACATAATGTTTGTCATCCAAGTGAAATCATTAATGAAAGTGATAAAGTATAAATATTATCTTGATGATTGATTCTTATCGTTACACAAAAATCAGAATGAATAAGTTAAATTGGTCTAGTATACTGAATGTCAACTTAATTATGACTTCTATTTTTCATCTTTCCTTTCTAGTAAGTCATATAAACTTCTTCTTCTCTTCTTTATAATTCTAGAAAATTTCGTGTACCATTTACTGTAGAGAGTTTGTTCATACTTTTCTCCCCAATTTTCCCAAGTCTTTGGTGCAACAATTTGTTTTTATCATCAACACTCAAGTAATGAGAGTTATTAAACTCTCCAATTTGGAAAATATTACCACTGGTTTTTTCTCCTTTAGTGATAATTCTTCCATCTTTCACACTTCTAATGATACAAGAATATTTTCTAAAAATCACTTATTTTCCATCATAACAAATTTGACTTACACTATGTAAGTTATGTTTTAACCAATAAAAAAATAAAACTTCCTTAGATTTCATCTTTTCTTCTTCAGTCTCAAATTCTCTGATTCCTCTGATTTTTAAGGAACTATCATTACTAAATGTAACTAATCCTCCACCATGACTTTAAACATGCTTGAAGAGTTTTAAAATAAGAAAACCTAATTCCCAAACTTTATTCCTTCCAGATTATTTTTCTCTTCTACTATAAGAAACCTATTTCAGAAAGAGTTTCATACATCATTCAGTATGATTACTATCCTAATCGCATCTTCTGTAAACTTCTTCCACACATTAAAATTGATTTTTTTTGTAAATTTTCTAATATACTGAGATTTTTATTTTCTAAATTCATATGGGTTAGGAAAGTTACTCATCCTTATTCCACTATTTCTTTCACTTTATTAAAACCTTTTTTTATATGGAGACAATTTTTTCCAAAAATTATAAGCCATGTTCTCATAGATTCCACAACAACAGAAATAGCCATCAAATCTTTATTTATTTTTTAAAGTAAGATCTTTCTCTAAAGAAACTTTAATAAGGTTGATATATTATTTTTTCTTTAACAATATCTATACCTAGATCATATTCCCTCCTGAGTAGTTTTTTATCCTTTTTTAATAAAATAGTTTTATCACACCCTTTTTCAACCCAAGATTTTCCAATACTTTTTTCAGAACCTGAAATGTTAGAAAAATCATATGAAACATTATTTTTGGTGGGTGAGTATTTCACCTGATTCTTGATTTGATCTTTCTCAATAACTTTATAAGTCCCAAAGTTAACTTATGAGGTTTTTTTATTTTTTCTTTCATCTTACTTAGGTTATTTTTAGACTCAATAAGTTTTGATTGAACCTTGTTAACTTCATATTTTTAGCTATCTTCTTCTAACTGATATCTTTAATCATCTTTCCATGTTCATAAATTCTATGTCTGTAACTTAAGATATCATATATATATTATTCCTCTTACTTGATGACATATTTTATTCCTTCAAAAACTTATTCACAATCTTTCTTTATTACTCTGATTTATTTCTTGGGAGATTTTTTTTACAATACATGCATGAAGTTTTATTCTGAGTTGATACTCTCTCTAATATTCTTCACCTCTTTCTTCTTCACTAATTGAAGAGTATTCAACTTTCAATACTTTTTCAATGAATTCTTTAACCTTTTATAAACTTTAATCTTCTAAATAATTGTTTTTAGTTGAGTCAGATTTAGCTTTCTTACTCAATATACTTCTCTTGTTTCTTGAAAACTTATACTTATATTTGTTGGATGACCTTTCTTCTTTATCATTTTTTTCCACTTCTTCCATCGAGGTTTTTCATTAGAATTATCTCGATACTCACCAACTTTATTCTTAGATAAATTCATAGAATAAAGTGTCTGATTCAACCATACTCAAAGAAAATTATAGTAAGATTACCTACGTACTTTCCCCTTCCTATTAAACATTTATTGGATATAAGAGACATGATTTTTTCCTTCAACTCATCATCCTATATATCTTCAGAGTCACAAGGATTAAAATCTTCATCATCTTGTATTTTCATTTTTCAAATGGCTTCAAAATCCATTTCATCTTTTATATTCTTTTTAATTATTGGATCCTTTCTCATTTCATAAGAAATGTGAAAGTTATGTTACTCATCAAGATATAAAACATCCTTATCTTTTAATGAATAAATTTTAGAATCAAACTTGTCTGAAAAGTTTCTCATAAGTTTCTTCATAATTGAAAAATCTTCTAGGACATATCTGAATCCTATAATGTTTCCAAAAAAATCATTTACTTTGGTGAATTTTTCATTAATGGTTTCTTCATCTCTCATTCTTATGTATTCATACTTACTATGCTATATTTTTAGATTTGTTTATATAACTATATTATTCCCTTTAAAAACACCTTCCAACTTGTCCCACATACTCTTTGAAGTTTTGAGACCCATCACCTTTTGATAAAAAAAATTCGATAATGACATAATGATAGAATTTATAGATTTTACATCAACATATACATTTCTATTATCAAAAAACTTCATGGGAGAATATTTCTCAACATGTGGAAAATCAATTGTAGCAGCATCAAAAATTTCTAAGACAAGAGATAAGAGATAAGGAATTATCTTATTTTCCATCCATAATAATTTTTTCCATCAAATATAATAATTCCTCTATTGTTGATAGAATTGAGATTACCCATGATAAGGATTCATCAAGGGAACCTTCCTCTGATACCAATTAAAGTTACAAAGGGTCGAATAATAACTAAGAATGGGGGTTTAATTTGTTGTTCACTTCTTTTGAGTTTAAAAAAATTATAAACTTAACACCCATAACCTATTAAGATTTATTTACTTATCAATTTTTATTGAATACCCATTCATGTAAAAGTAGGAACGCAAGTAAAGCATAAAATATTTACAAGTTTTGGCCTCAGTTTGAGAACCTACATCCTTTCCATATCCATTGTAGTGGGTCTATAGAAATTAGCTACAATAAATAAGTGAACAAAACTTGTTCCAACACCTATTAAACACCTTATTTATTCCTATAAGAAATATTATACTTACTCCCATTAGTTTACAAAGTTGCTTACAAAATAATTGAGATAAAACAGAATAATAAAGACTGTTTAATTTTATCTAAAAAGGCTCAGTCTCAATCCTTAGTCCAATTTGGTTGCGTCAAATTAACTCAATACGATTCACACTTACTCAATCTGTACTTCTCAAACACTGTTCAAAAACTCAATCTGATCTTTTTCAATCCGATCGACCCAATACAATCTTATCAGTATAATTTTTCTCAATATAGTTGATAAAATAATAGAATTTTGGTCTTCTAAATATATTTCTCCCCTATAAGAACTTTTACATAGAATTATTCAGTACTTTTCCTTTTGTGATTATGTAAAATTTTCAATGAACTAATGATCTGATAAACCATTTATAGGTGACTCAGAAAATCAAGATCAAGAAACTTAAAAATTTTCCCCGCTTCTATATATTTCAAAACTAAAAAAATATCTCACATTTAAACTTTAAATTTGAATTCTTAAATCCTTATTGTATTTCTTTTATATATACACATAATTTAATTTCAAGTTTGAGCACTTCAGATATTCATAAAAACTTATGGAATCACCTTGATTATTTTCCATATTCATCCCTTTCGGACTTCTTTACTTCTATTCTATTCGATTAGTTGAATATGATTATATCTTCTTTCTTGGATCTGATCTTTCTTCTTATCTCAACTTCAGTCTGATGTAACTTTCTCAGCTTCACTAGAATGAAACTTATTCATCTCACCCTGATCTTACTTTCTTCCTCTTCTCATTATGATCAAACTATCTTCATCTCATTATGACTATATTCATCTCATTATGATTTGACTTTATTTCACTACTCATTACAATGAACTTCCTAAAAATTAGTTTCATTTTCTCATTATGATCTTCCTATCTTTTTCAGCTCATTAAAATTGTCTTTCTCAGCTTCAGTATGATGGAATACCCATAATGATAAAATTATCATTATGATGGAATTCTCATTACGATGGAATTCTCATTATGATGGAATCTCTATTCTAAAACTTTTAATTGATTAAAATATCATCAACATTAATCATTAATACTTTTGAAAACTTCTTAGTTTGGAACTTCTAGATTTGATCTTCTGTGTTCTGGTTTTTGGAACTGATATAAACTTTATATTTCCTCCATTTATTTAAAATATTTTATCATGATAGTTTTCATGATTTTTGAGAACTTTATGACCAACAAAGAATTATCTAATTTAGTTTAGAAAGTATAAAAACCTTATAACTCATGACTTCAAAATATTATTTCAAAAATCCTTAGAAACAATACAACTTCTTCACTCATCAATTTCTATATTTCTAACAAATTTTGAGTCTGATGGATCGTGAACTTCATACTCACGTACCTGAGACCGATGGTGTGTTCGATCAACCACTTCATCATTCTGACCAACTTTGTGTTTGGTTCTTCTCAATAAAATAATTTATAACTAGTAATTATCATCCTGATCCTATAATTCCAAAAAAAAATTCTTAAAAGAAAAACTTTTATCCCCCTTTATGTTTGGGTTCAAATTTTCATCAAATTTCAACTTTCTTAAAAAACTCATTACGGCAGACTGGGTCTGATCCGGAATAAGAAAAAAATATTTTATAAAAAAAAATTTCAAACAAAAAAAATCAAAAAGTTTCTTCTCTATTTATTTTTTACCTATTCCTAAAGCTTTATAGAAATTAAATGGAAAAAAGGTACATTTTTTCTTCTATTTTCTTAAATTATTATATGGGTCACTTTCACGGAAAAGTGTCCCAAAAAAATCTAAATTTATATAATAAGGTCATAAGGGTAGAAATTTTTTCATACAATGGGTGTTATACATGTTTTGGATCATTCTTAAACCTTATATTCAATGTTTAACCACTAAGTAAACTCATTTTTACCTTGGTCAATGTGATTAATTTTAGTTTTTTCACTAATAACTTTAGTAAAAAAATTAAGTTAAACTTATTAGATAATATAAATTATGATGATTACAAATATGGAATCCATTTTTCCAAATTCAACTCATAGTGGTGTCATAATTTCATTTAAAACTAATCCCGCAGACGTGAAGAGAAAGTGGGTTTTTAAAGTGAAAAAGTTCAAAGTTAACAATGTTTTTATATTAAAATTCAATATGAAAATTTTTTCAATGAAATTTATTTATATTAATAGATTTATAATTGAACTATTTTTAATTTAAAACAAATTATAAATATAAATTAACTTTGTAAATAATTTAGGTGAAAATAGATATTTCAATTAAAATTCAAAATTTTTTACTATTCATCAAAAATTGAAACTTTTCAGTAAAATATCAAAAAATTCACCCTAAGATAATTTTGGTATTCTAATTTCAAAAATTAATTTTATTTTTTAAAATAAAAATTATAAAATTTTCAAAAATTAGTTTTTTAATAATTTCACCATAAAAAGGTGACAAAACTACTTTTTAGAAGAAAAAAACTATGGTTTTTTAACATATAATTGGATTTATTTTTATCTATTGTATAGAAAAAACATTGGAAAAATGTTAAAAATTATATTGAATATTATATATATATATATATAGTTGATTAATAAAATCCAACAAGGGTTTTTTTATGTTATTAGTATAAAACACACTTGTATGAATTTAAATAGTTTTTCAGAAAAAGATTTCATTTAATTTTAAAAGGGGTTTTATTTTATGTTCTAATTAATTGGTCACAAAATAATTCTTTATATATACATGTTTAAAACGTATTTATCTATTTCAGTTAATCATTTTTATTACCCATATTCTAATATCTAGGTTATAATGGTAATATATATCATGGGTCGTTTAAGTTAGGTGTTGCGTGTTGAATATGCCATCGAACAAAAAATTCTCAAGGTTGTGTGTAATGTAAGATAATTCAGTGTTGCTTATCATTTATAATAATGAAAATAAATTTCTTATTTTAAAATATTAGGGTGTTACATCCTCTCCCCTTTAGTAAATTACATCCTCACAATTTGAACTTTATCTCAGTAATCAAATGTTGGACATTTGAAAATAATTTTATTGTAAACCTACATCATAAAAAGTGTTACTAAAACATATTATTTATAAAATTAAAAGGTAAGAACAAGTGTCATCTATAATAACATATAACTAGGTATCTATGTAGGATATAATAGTAGGGAATATAAGATATAGGCATGGAATAAAAACCTAAATCCGAAATAAGGATATATAGTGACTGAGATCATAGATAACTAAAAAGTGAATGATCAAGAGAAATTTAGAAATCACAAAAACAAAAAACAAATAGGGTTGAAAAAGATTGTTGATGTCATCAGAGATGATTCTATTAGGATAATATTTTGTTTTAGGATCCTTTTCCTAGAGTTGAGGAATTATCTTTCCATATAAACTAAGAAAATATGGAAATATACTTAATTGATTAGTAGAATTTCACCCTTTAATAAATTTCTACCACAATATCATATTTTTTTCCACATGATGTGTATTAAGGATGAATTTTTCATGCCCAAAGCACTAAAATAAATTTTTAAAGGTAAACATATCCCCAAAATCATAACAAAATATTCCTCCTTTCTTTAGACATTAACGAAAACTAGAATGGTTATCATATGGTAAGATAATTCCCAAAATGAGTAAAAATTCATATGATACAATAATATTCAAAATCCAAAAGTAATACCCAAATTTGAAACTAAAGCAATTCATAAATAACTATCCATGGAATTCTTCAAAATTTTCTTGACTGAGTTTGAAACCCAAATATTAAAAGTATTTTATCACATATTCCTCTATGGTAATCAAATTTTTGTTCCTCAAATAAAATATCATATATTTCTTAAATAAACTTAATATTTTCCTATAAAAATTTCATACTGACTAGGATATAACATAGGCCGGTGGTAGGCATGAAACCCTTATTATCCTTTAGTCATGGTATCAAGACCCACCACCTTGTTTGATGATGTAGGTTTTCACCTAGCATACAGGTTGTAATTTTATAATATTTAAAAATAAAAACTAATTAATCCCTAAATAACATTTTATATTGGTCCTAAGGGTTAAAACTATATTAGGGAACCCATCATTTATAATGTCTAAAAAACATATAATGAATAAAGACTTAGATAATTCATTTCATTATAACTCATTGAAAAAAAAATATTCCTTTCATAACATTATTAACCCATAGAAAATAAATGGGTTCCATAACAATCTCATTGAAACATGGTTACGTGGAAAAGAAATGGGTTTCATAACAGTCTCTTTGAAATAATATTAATCCATACAGAGAAAGAATGAGGATGGTATTATTACAAAATATTTTCAATATATCATAACTAAAAATAAGTTTTTTTTATATTGATGAATTTAAATACCGTTAAAGTATCATTAAAAACATTTTTTAAGAAAATACCCTTTTCATTTCGAAAATCACTTTTTAGCACATAAAACATTTTGAAAATAATTTTCTTTGAAAATAACCTTGAAATAATATAAAGTAATATTTCAAAAATCATTGAAATTTTTTCTTAAATAAAATATCCTTCCATATTTGAAAAAAACTTTTGAAAATATTTTTGAAAAATCCTTAGAAAACATGGTCCTTGAAGAAAATAATTTTCGACCGAAAGAATGATTTTTAATGAAAACATTATTTTGCAATATTGTGTACGTAAAGAGAGGAACATTAAGGGAAAATATGAATTCTCATTAAATAAAAATAGTAAAATAAAATTCATGATAATTATTTAGAGTTAGATTAAAATAATTCAACATTGGAGACTTAATCACTAAAAATCCTGATAAATGGTGAGATTGTAACATGAAACTCTTACCACTTTGGTAACATTGAATCGTAAACCCCGTGAATGAATAACATTAAATGAAACTTTAAATATCATTATAATAAGGATATTAATGGTATAACATGTCAAATTATTAGTATATACACCTCATAATATAATATAGGTGTATAATAAAACAAGCGTCTCAAAAAAAGAAAATTGTGACAAAAATCCATTACCGCTTTGGTAAATTTTAAACCATAAACCACATGAAAGAGAGATAATAAAATGGATTTTAAAATAAAAAAATTAAGTATAATATTCAAAAAATAAATTCATTGGTTTTATATATACCACACAATAAAAACAAGTGGTGAATAAGGCATACATCTCGTAGAAATAAAACTGAGACGAGAAAAACCATTACCTTGTGTCTGATTCATCACACTTGTTATTTATCATCCTAAATAATAAAACTGTGTTAATTATTTACTTTTTTGAGAAAATTTTACAAGTTTATTATTACTTTTATATCACTTATAAACAATTTATATACAATTACTTTATCAATTAAGTTTGCATTGGATGTTTTGATCATATTTGGCTTATGTGTCAAAAACGAATTTTGTAGGTCGACTATGGTCAAAGGGGTAATTATTTAAACACATAAATAATAATAAACATTAAATAATTATCATATTTATAAATAAATTATTCTTTTAAAACCAATCATGAAATATGGATATGATAAATGAACTAACGTTACGATCATGAAGACGGTAGGTTGTACATACGCATGAGTAATGTTTCCACTATTTCAGTGATCACTATGAAAAAAAGGTATATAATATTTTATCCTTATATAATTAAAATTGTCTCATAAATAATATGATATTTAATTATATAAAATTATACATTTCATTCTTATGAGGTAAAATGAATCACTTCACTTTGAGGAGGCGGTAGTCCACACATCCATGAACAACGTTGTTACTTTTTCAGTATGTGAAATGGTAAGAAGAAAATGATATATAATATTTAAAGAAATAAAAGTATTTCATTAATACCATAATGATTTCATTTATATCATATATATTCATGATATTTACCCTTATTATCTTCTATGTAACACGTTAGTGAAAAACACTTCGCATCGCTTCGTGAGGCGGTACTCCACCATACACACGAGTGATGTTATCATATCCCTTACAGAATGGAATATAAAAATGTTTTAAATTATATAATGACTATAGATGTATTATTATGTTATAAATATCATAAATATCATATATAAATATTATTTTCATCATTATTCCCAACCATGAGAGGTGGTGATGGAAAAATGAAGGACATCATTTCACGAGGCGGTAGTCTGTTGTACACAAGAATGATGAAAGCGTAACCCATTTAATGTAATTGTTGTGTGTTTAGTTCATAATATTAACATATAAACATCTTAGTATATTTATTATATTTATTATATTATATAATCATGGTATAATAATAATTGAAGGGGGTGTGGAAGTAAATAAAATAAAAATTCTTTTAGAAGAACATGACCTCTTCTTCAGGTATCCTTCTTAGGTTTGCACTAAAACCTTGAAAGGTTTTCTTTATGTATAAATTAGTATTATAGGATTATTTTAGATAAATTTAGAGGTGATTTTTTTAGGGTTTTAATCATACAAAATTCTTGATATGTGTGAATAAGTGGGGTGAGTGAGTGCCTTTTATAGTTGATGAGGAGTGGCATTCTTGTAAATACTCAAAAGTATTTACTATTGGGAGGTCTCTATTACCTAATGTGCCTTAAAAATTAAATAATAATAGAACTTATAGATTATTTTTTAAATAAAAACATCCAAAACAAAAAATAAATAAATTTTTAAATATTTTGTTCCGTAACTCCTAATCTTCCATATTTTTTTCATTTTGGTTTTTCATTAAGGTAACTAGTTTTCTAACATATGTAATTAATAAATTAAGACTAAATTAAAGTGATAATTATTATAAAATTTATACCCACTTATTTGAAATAAAAAATCCAAATTTTAAAATAAAAATATCATGTATGTTTGAAATTAAATTTAACAAAAGCGCCTGTAACACGCAAAAACACTACTTTAACAATAACTGTGATAACACTGTTTTTACTATTTAGGGGTCAAAATATTCATTATAAATTATTAATTAATTATTAAATGTATCATATTTTATATTTTTTAATATTAAAAATACTATTACATAATACATTATTTTTAGTAATTTTAAATCATTTAATAAAATATCATTTATTATAAAATAATATTAATGGAAATTTGAAAATTATTTATTTAATTTGAATTTAAACAATATCAAGAAAATAATGAAATTAAAATATAGTAATTTAACTAATTTTTATCATTATATATTCATATAAAATAATAATTTAACATGAAAATTAATTCTATTTACCTCAATTTTAATATTTTAAGTATCATTTATTTTAATTTATTATTACCTAAATAATCCATGTGTTGTCATTTCTTAAACATTTAATGTAACTATATCATATATAAAAATTAATGATAAATTATTATGATAAAAAAATTCATTTATATTTAAAAATAATATTTATAACCTAACCTATGTAATTTTTCTTTATCCTTAAATCATTATATAAATTAAAAGGAAGAAAGATATATTTTTTCTTTTTTATTTTCTTAACTTATTATATGGGTCACCTTCATGGAAAAGTGTCTAAAAACTCATATACTTGTATAATAAGGTCATAAGTATCTACATGTGTCCATAAATTGGGTGTTGTACAAGTTTTGGGTCATTTTTACACCATATATTCTAAGTTTAACCATGAAGTAAAGATGTTTTTACCTTAATCGTTGTAATTAATTTTTATTGTTTTCACTAATCACTTTGGTAAAACAAATAATTTTCCCTTATTAGATAATATAAATTATTATGATTAAAAATATTGATTCCATTTTTCAAATTCAATTCATAGAAGTGGTATAATTTAATTTAAAACTAATCACGCAGGTATGATGGGAAAGAGGGTTTTTAAAGTGAAAAGGTTCAAAAGTTCAAAATGTTTTTATATCAAAATTCAATATAAAAATTATTAAAATGACCTATATTGTATTAATAGACTTATAATTGAAATATTTTAAATTTAAAACCAATTCAAAATATAAATTAACTTAGTAAATAATTTAGGTGAAAAGACAATTCTCAATTAAAATTTAGTATTTTTTACTATTCATTAAGAATTGAAACATTTTAGAGAAATACCCAAAATTAACCCTAAGATAATTTTGGGATTACTATTTTAAAAATTAGGTTTATTTTTTCAAATAAAATTATAAAATTTTAAATAATTATTTTTTAAATAAGTGCACTATAAAAATGTGACAAAACTATTTCATAAAAAAATACGATTCTTAAGCATAAAATTTGATTTATTTTTATCTATTGTATAGTAAACATATAGGATGAATTTTAAACATTATATTTAATATATTAAATATAAATTTTGTTAATACAATCCAAAAGGTGTTATTTTTTATTTTTATAAAACACACTTGTGTGCATTTAAATAGTTTTTTTGAAAAATATTTCCTTTTATTTTAAAAAGGTTTTTATTTTCATTTATAATTAATTAGTAGCAAAATAATTTACTATATATACATGTATAAACCATATATTCATATTTTAGTTAATCATGTTCATTCCCACCATTCCAACAGCTAGGTTATATTGGTAATATATATCATGGGTCATTTAAGTTTGGTGTTACATGTTGAATACGTCATCGAATATAAAAATATTGGGGTTTCATATAATTTAATATAATTCAGTGTTTCATATCATTTATTATAATGAAAATAATTTTCTTCTTTTAAAATCTCAGGGTGTTACAGAAATAATGGTTTCAAAAAGAGAAAGAAAAAAATACTTAAAAAATTAATTTTTAAAAAAACATTAATAGTGGAACCTTAAAAATGACATAAAATTTATAAAAATAAAATATGGAGGGGATTATAAAACTTATTTATTTTTAAAGGATGGAAAGATATTTTGAACATTTTTAAATAACCTTTATATGAAAACTTACATCGTTAAAAGGATAAAGAAACCATTATTTTAACATCAACAAAGGGGTGAAAATTATCATTGGAGATAAAAAAATTAGATTTAACTAGGGAAATTAGAATATTGGTGGCAATTAAAAAAAATGGATATGAAAGAAAAATTCATAAAAAGAGTGGGAATTATTATTAACAAAAAATGAATTTTAATGAAACAATAAAATCATCAAGGAAGAATACTTTTGTGTGGATTATTATTTATCTGGAAAAGAAGGATAAAATACATTATAACATCACCATAGGTTATAATATATTATTCGTTAAATATTATAGTCAAATAAGAGTGATTATGACCAAATGAAAATATTAGAGTCACCAAAAACCCTTTAGGGCCTTTGCAACATTTGAATTAAAATTCCATGAGAGGTATAACTTTAAAAATAACATTAAATACCGTGAAATATTATATATTCATGATAATAAAGGGAAATAGAGTTGTATACACACCATTTAAAATGAAACATGGTGTTAATCTTAAACATGTCTTAAGGGATTCAAGTTTGAGACAAAAAACCCACTACATTTTAAGAAACATTCTAATAAAGCCCCTTGAAGGAAGTAGTGATTCAATTTTATGTTAAAATTACATTAATATGGAAAATAAATGATATTAAATATCTAATTGAAAGTATATATATCATTTAAAAGGTATTAGGTGCATAAAAGAACTTGTGTCTTAAAGAAGAAAGTTTTGAGATATAACCCTTAAGGTAATGGTATCGTAAGAATCAAACAAAAATGAGATGGATACCATGAAATGTAACATAAAATATAATTTAAGAAATTATATTTATTATAAATTTAATCAATATGTAATTATGTATATCACATTTAATAGAAATAGGTGCAAAACATGAAATCATGCCTCAATGAAAGTGAACTTGAGACAACAAACCCTTACCTTGTTTCATAATTGGTTAATGATACTCAAATATCTTATAAATAAACATAGTTTATTAATATACTATTTTATAATCCTAATAATAAATATCTACTTTTCAAAATCCTTATTTTAATTCTTTATCAAGGGTGCATTAATTAGTTATAGAGTATTATGACTATTTGATGTTAATAACTTTAACATTATTGTGCATGTTTAATTACTGTGATATTATTACACATAATTTGATACCAATAAAATTAATGATATATTGTTTAATATTATGTAATATATAACTAATATTTATTTAAAATTCACTTATTTCATTCCATATGCATTATTGTTATGTTATGTGAAAATCAAATTGATAACAGCATATTTTGATAATTTTGAAGAATTAAAAATGTTAATTTAATAATAAGTTAAATAATTAATATTATATTGATAAGACCATATTATAATCATAATTTTATTAACATATTATAATAATATTAGTTTTTATGTTCCTATAGTCATCTATAATCAGATTTTAAAGCATCGTTAGCGTAAATGGATGAATCGACCCAAACTTAAGCACGCTTTAACTTGATTGGTGAGTATGGTTAGAGAGGTGTTTATTTTAAAATAATATCATTATAAAAAAACAAATAATGATTTTATTTTTAATTTTTTATGATATTGAACCGTATTTTATGGTTATTAGATAATTTGTGAAAATCTACAAGAAAAACCAAAAATATTTTATCATGGATGCAGTAATCTGAATGTACGTGTGGTTAGTGTTCATGTTTTTAAATGTGTGAAAGGGGTAAAGGTGGATATTAAGTTGAAATTTAATAAAAATAATTACATTTTATATATCATATTTATTCATAATTACTTCCATTATTACCATCCATGAAAGGTGGTAATGAAAAAAAAGTTGTTTCTTTGTAGAGGTGGTAGTTTGCACAACACACTAACGATGCTTTTTTAATTTTAAAAGTGGATGGAAATGAAACAATAAGGTTTTTCCATTAATATAAAAATATATAAGTATTATAATTATACCTAATTCATCATATTATTAAGGTGATAATCAATTTTGGAAGATTAATAGTAAGAATAAAATCTTAAAAAGGATATAATACTTACGTTGGAGACTTGATTTTTCCCTTGTAAGTCTCATTAAAATTAAAGATATTAGGATAACCTTGAGGGACCAGGGTATTATATTTCTGGTATAGAGTTCTAACTACTTTAAAATTTTTGTGTTTAAAGGATGAATTTAAAGGTGAATTGTAGCTTTGAAGAGTGGAAGTGGTATCCTCTTATTAGGGGAGAAAGGGGATACTTTTGGAAACAATCGTCATTTTTCAATAATTTCATGACTCTTTTCAAGGGTGATTGGATAAAAGGTGGAAAAATGTAGTATGGGATGATATAAATATGAAACTCGTTTCGATTACTTATTTTAAAACATGTTTTTAAAATATTTTTTCCATTTCCACTTAGTAAAACTCTTTTTACCACTTACTTTTTATGAGGGTAACTATTTTTTAACATTAGTAATTAATTTTGATAAAAAATTAATATTGACCTTATTAAATATTTGAAACTTATGATTTTAAATTTGAAAATTATTTTTCATATCAAATTTCTAACTTTTAGAAAGTTAATTTTAAAATAAATACACCTAATCGCATAAAAATAGTTTTTAGAAAAATTATGTTATTCAGCTTTAAAATTATATATAAGATAAAATTATCATTATTACTGATTTTAATGGAATAAATTAATTTAAATTAAATTGAATTAAATTTATGAGGCATTAAAGGAAATCTAAAATTGAATATCACCTTGAAAATACTATATTCAAAGAGAGAACTGAAAATAATTTTTATTAAACTAAAATTTTTATTTAGTTCTAAAAATGTTGGACATGGTATTTATAAGATCAAAGAATATATTAAAATGCATAATTTTTTTTATTAAATAAATATTTTATTACTTAAAAGTTTTTTTAACTTCTAGGATACAATGACATAGTGATAAAGTCATAAAAATTATAATTTTCACAAAAACCATATTTTCGACTAAAAATCAATCTTTTTAGAAAAAAAATTAAAAAATTCATATTAAGTAAATTTTCATGATAGGAGTTCAGAAATGGATTTTAATATATCAATTTTAAATTTTCTGAATTTTTAAATTCATTTTTTAAAGAAGGTTCATTATAAAGAAAACAGATTTTATTATAACCTTTTTCAGTATTAACTCATATTAATTATTTATCTATTAAATGTAATATCTATTAATGGTCTACCATATTATTATTTATTATATATTTATTAAAAGTGTATTCTAAATATATTTTGGTTTTTTTACATCGATTATATCATCTCACACAAGTTATTGAACATAGTATGTATATTAAAGGATCCAAAAACTTGTGTCATTATAATAAGTTAGGATCAAAGTTGCAATGCTTGAGGTCTGATAATGGAGGAGAGTATGACAACAAAGAGTTCATAGAATTTTTTTTTAACAATAAAACATGGTGGGATAATATTATTCTATATACCCCACAATAAAATAATTTGGTTGAAAGTATTAATAGAACATTGAATGAACGTTCTAAGTGTATGAGGTTGCACTCAAGTTTACCCAAGATCTTCTTGGAAGAGGTAGTGAATATGGAAACTTATATCATAAATAGGAGTATTTATGTACCTATAATAGAATTTATACCTAATTTGATCATGTTAGGAAATGAAATAAGACTCTATCATTTATAATTCTTTTATTTTTTATCATATGTACATATAGATGTTGGTTAAATAGACAATCTTGATTCTAAGTACATATCATGTTTCCTTATTAGTTATTTTGATGAGGATTTAGATTATATCTTCTAGGATGATAAGATTAATATGATCATAAGAATACATGATGTGATATTTAATTAAGGTTTATAATATAAGAACCTCCATGCAGTTGAAACTGATTGTGGGAAAAAAGAATCAGAGTGCTAAGAGAAAGTGGAGCTTGAGGTTATACTTGAGCATGTAACGCTAGATATAGTATAGCCTACTCCTTGAGTGGAATTAAGGAGATAAAAAGGGGTGATAAGTCTTATTTAGAGGTATTTATCATATTTATACTATTTTTTTAACTTATTATTGAGATTCAGAATGATTTTAATAGTAATGTAGTTAAAGGAGTTAATAATGTGGGAGTTAGCTATGAAGGAGGGGATTTTTTTCATTTCATGATAACAATAAATGGGAGATGAAACCTTTACCATAAGGAAAGAAATCATTTCTGAAAAAATAGTTATATGGGGTCAATAAAGAACATAATGGTAAAAGGAGGTATAAGGAATGGTTTGTGGTGAAAGGATTTCTATATAAGGAAGGTGTGAATTTCACTTAAATATTCTCACATGTAGTGAAGGTTACCACCATCCAAGTGGTTCTTAGTATTGTTTCATCATAGGATTGGCATTTTTAGAAACCTGATATAAAGGCTTCTTTTCTTCATAGATATCTAGAGGGGTAAATTTATTTATATCATCTAGAGGGATATGTTGAGTCAAGAAAGAAAGACTTGTATTGAAAACTCCATAAGAGATTATATGGGTTAAATTAGGAACTCACGAACTAGAATAATAGTTTTGATGCATTCATGAGAAAAAATACATAAAATAGTATGGAATAGATAAATTATTCTATTTTAAGTATTTTGATGATAGATATATTATATTTGTTTTATATTTGGATGACATAGTCATTGAAAGATCACGTATAAAATAGATTGATGAGATGAAAGGGTATATGGATAAAGACTTTGAGATGAAATATCTTAGAGAAGCTGATAATTTTTTGAGGACGAAGATTGATATTTCACATGGGTGAACTTTAATGTTATCATAGGCTGACTACATTGAATTTTTTTAGAATATTTAGTATGTTATAAGAAAAAAAAAGTTTTTATTACCCTATAAATTCACTGTAAATTGTCAAAGTAGCAAGAACCAAATAAAAATGAAGAGGTTGAGTGCATATAAAAGGTCCCTTATGCATCAGCTTTTGGAAGATTAATTTATGTCACAGTCTATGATCAACCTGATATTACTCATATAGTGGGATTTTTGGGTAGGTACATGGATAACCCAATAAATTAACATTGGAAATATATGAAGTGGATATTGAGGTATTGTAAGGGACGTAAGGAAGTATCTATGTGATTTGGGAAAGGAAATTCATTACATGTGTGTGTGAATAAATACCTCGGAGGTGATTTCAATAACATGAGGAGTACCAAAGGTCATGTTATTACCTATGTAATAATAATGTAAGCTAGATAACTCAATTAAAAAAGGTGGTGGTGCTATCTACCATAGAGGTAGATTATATTTTTTAAAAATAATCCAAAAAAGGGATGGTTTGGATGAAGAACTTATTAAAGGATATAGATAGAAACTAAGAGGAAAATGTATTAAGTTGTAACTATCAATGTAATATATCTTTCAAAGAACCCTATGTTTCATTATTGGTAAAATAATATTTATTTAATTATATTTTTTAAAGAATCCTTATATCAGATGGGTTTTTGACATTATAGAATATTTATGGAACTAACAATATGGTAGATATGTTTATGAATATGGTGGTGATTGAGAATTTCAGGAACTATTGTACATCTATTGGTCTTCATTGGTGAATGGAGGATGAGTGTAAGAACATGAAAAATGTTGCAGGATAATAAAAGGAAAAACAACCAGCATTTCAAGAATTTTCATCTTGAAATTGAATATTTTATGGGAAAGTTCCAGTAGTGATTAAAAAATAATGGGAACTCATATAAAGTAATTTGTCTTAGTTGGTATTGTATAAGGATGATTGTTTTTAGGATCAAGATATAAGTGGAAGATTATTATAATAGTATATCCCAATCCAATGGATAAAGTTGGGGAAACTTATAGCATCCCATACTGTACACTAGACCAAAACTCTCATGGTACTATAGAAGTGTGGACTTCTCCATGGTATTGTAATATACTGTGACTGGTAACACCAACATGGTATTTTACCTCCATAGACTTCCTTATACTATTACTATAGCATAGTAGACTTACTGTGTGGATTTGGAACTGTTGAAATGTAGTTTACCATGGCACTGTGCCACTTTATAAGATCGTTTTGATCTAGGTAATCTATACTCTATGCTTTAGACTATAATTTTCTCATGAACTAGTAAAGTTTTCTAACTATCTATAGATGTAGGGATTATTCTTCAACCACATAAACTTTAGTGTCTTGTGATCTTATCATTACGTTTTTCTCCATTTTAATCTTGATATGGAATCACCTATTATTTGGAGCTTTTTTTGTTTTTATAAAAATAGTCTTTAGATCTTTCATGATTGGATTAACTTATAATTAATTGGATATATTCCATAAAGGTGTTCAAAAGTTAGGATCAACTATAGAATTTTCCAAACCTCCCTTCATTAATGAATAGAAATCCTTCTTAGCAATATTATTTTATAAAATACTCGAGGAATTCAATTAGTCATTAATTTCTCTCATGAAAAATAGACATCAAGATTTACATTATAAAAGTTAATAATTACACATTGATATCATTACACCCATTTTACACCACATAAAGGTGACTAACTTCACTTTTAAATAAAATTTCAATAAAAATTCCACAAGTTCCTTTTCTAAGGAATTTTCATTAATATTTTCAAAACACACTTTGAAAACCATAAATCAAGGGTCATTTTAAATTCATATCTAAGTAATAAAATCATTTCAAAACCATGAACATGTGATGCAACCAATATAATTTATAAAATGATGTATGGACATTTGTTTTTTCTCAAACCATCATGGTTGAACACAACTATGTGGAATAATAAAAAATATATAATAAAAGATATTCTCCAACCACTTATTCTTCTATAACATCCTAGTGACTTTAATTTTTCTACGAAGAGGATAGTTAAAAAAATTTATAGGTGAATTTAGAATCCTAATAATATTATCTTTAGGCCCACATAATTCAGAAATATCAACTTAAATTTCACTCTTTGATACCATTTTGTAATAAAATATACCAAACACCTAAATCTCAAGACTCAGGATGAATCTCCATATGCATTCAAACACATTCCTAATAACCAAAGTCTAGAAACTAGTGTTGATGTAGAAAAAAACATTGGAGAACAGTTTACCCTCAATAAAAAAATCCAAAAAATATAATAAATAAAATTTTAAAACGTTTTTACAAATACAATGAAGCATAAATCATAATAATACACAAACTAATAACAATTATTCTAATAGAAAAATTCGTCACAGAAAGACTAAAAAAGAAAATAAAGGAAAAGGTGTCAATTAGACAAATACATCCATAGTTACTAAGATATATATATTGTATTTTAAAACTAGCAGTACTAAACATATCTAAACAAGAAATCATCCTTTAAAATCCTTTATTATGTATTTATCCATAAATTTATAGTTCACCGCTAGCAAAGAAGAAAATATTCATCTTACCTTAAACATGACTAATAAAATCTATGTGCACAACAAAGTGTACATCCTAAGGTTGAGAGCAAAACTTATTAGGAATTATTCAATTAAACTCATATATTTTCATGTAAGAATTTTCTAAAATATATAATATCAAATAAATATTTAAAATAAAACCAAAAATTTTAAAAATAGTTAGTTTATCAAAACCTTCTTTAAAAACCAACTTTTATCCAAATTCAAGATAAAATTTTCATTTTCAAAACAATAGTTGAAAATAATACAAACTTGCAGTTTCTTATTCGAAAACCCAAATATAAAACCTACTCTTTTTATAAAAAAACCTTTATTATGATAACTCACAATCCCATCCAAAAACCTAAATGAAAAAATTCATTATTTCATAAATCAATGCTCATAGTTTATCATAAGACACTTACTGAATTCCAATGGTACTTAAACTTGTCTAAGAATAAGGAAAAAATTATTTGTTAAAAAAATATTTACAAAAATGAGTCATTATCCACCCAACTCATCATATATACAAATTCAGCATTCATCTATACACTCATACTCAAACTCTCTCATAACTGATAATCCACATTTAAAGAGTATCGATTATATTCCTATAGCCTCTATCATTAATCATTTTTCAAGCCTTTAAAATCAATATTTTGAACATTCTTTAATGATCATTAAAAAAATATAGGGGTTTTATTAAAAAACATTTAAAAATTCATTTTCACTATGAATAAATTTTGGAATTATTTTTGAAAAAAACTTTGAAAATCGATATGATTCATTAAAAACATAACCTATAATGAAATCATTTTCACCAAATCCACATTTCTAATTTAAATTCATAAAAATATTTCTATACAACCTACATATTGGAAATAATTAATTATACCCATAGTCTAAAAATCAAATCAATATGATTCATTAAGAATCTATTTTTTATTAAAAAATATGATATATATATATATATATATATAACCATTTGTTTGAAAAACCAATCTTTTGTCAAAAACAATGATCCAAACCCTGATAAAATAATTTAACTTAAATAAAGAATCATTAAAAATTCATTATTTTTAAAATTTGTAGAAAATTTATATTTATAATAGACATGAGATAATAATAAATTAAAGTAAGCTATATAGATGAGTTTTTATAGAATTATGCAAATCAATAAATCTTCAAGATCTTAATTTAAATTAAATTCCTCAATCCTTGTCACAAAAATCCTCATATAAATTACAATATTAACATATCTCTATAACCAAATCCCCATGGAATGTATTGTAGTACAGAGACAAAGAAATATAAATATCTAAGAAAATAGTGGATAGAAAATTCATTGTCATATATCATGTATTTATTTGATTAATCAACGAGAGAAAATCATGAAATAATTTTGGAAAGTTATCAAAATAATATTATCAAGACCCTAAAGTTAACTAATTAAATATTACGTGTCATAAACCCCTCCCCCAAAAATTACACCTCCTAGGATGGCAATGAGAGGAGACAGATAATGTTGCCAGAAGCCCACCTCCAATAGGTAATGAGTTGGTGATAAGCACTAAGAGTATATCATACACATAGATGGAAGGAATTACCCTCTAAAATATCATGAAGAAAGAGAGATAAGATAAAAAACCTTCAATACCAGCAAAATATAAAAGAAAATGATATGAAATACATGCATGTAATTCTATAAAACTGAAACTATTGTAAAAAAATGGCACTAATAATACCAAAAGAAAAGCCTCAACAGCGACCACAAAAGCCAAAACAATTCCCAAAAAACCATGAGCTATTAATTTTAAAATTGATCACCAACCATCTCTTGTGGACCTGAACAATAGTTTATATATACATAGGGTGATCATAACATGTATACTCAGTAGGATTCTCTTTGGAACCTCTCATTCAAAAGAGAAAGAAAGTATACTAAATCCCAGTGAACAACTAGTGAAGTTAACTCTACACATAAATATGTAAACTATAGTCTTATCCTCGTCATGGATATCTCTCACCAAGAATCTCATACAAGAGTTCATATAATATAATATCAAAATAAGGTATCTGAATACTACTTTCCCATTTCTTTTCCACTCTACCGAAAAGTCCCACATCTTCATCCATCTCTTTCTAAAATTAAGCCAGACCAAAGACACCTAGGCTAAGTATCGTAACATGTATCTCATGCATCACATTATCTCATCATCTCATATCATTCACCTAATGAATAAAATAATCTCATCATCCCATAATACATCTCTAGATTGTATCCAAGTATTTTCTAGGAGCCACGATAACCTATATATCGTGTATTATATCTCAATCCATCATAGCCTATACACGTCATACCAATAATAATACATATGATACTATATTCAAAGATAAAGGTGTGTGAAATAACAAAAATACATTACATCCCTCTACACACATATAAGGAGAAATATAAACACAATTCAAACCAAGATATAATACTACCAGGAGAAGAGAGTGGGGCCAAAGGGGCTGGTCAATCATCCATTCCTCACCAACTTGGATGTTAATGAAAGCACCCTCTCAGAGTCCACTAAGTATCAATATCCCTATAGAAATGGGTTGGGTATTGTATTAAATAACATAACATATAGGATATAATATATCTCACAACTACACTATGGTGATTAACCTATTTTTAGGCTCAAATGAAACTATCATCTCTTGGACTCTCGGTTATCACTACTAAGGACAAGGTATCATGTAAGCACACAAGACCTTAAAAAACATCATTAAATTAACTATTTAATTTTAACATTTCAATTTATGTTAATTAATTCATTATTCATTAATTAACATTATTCCATTCACATTTCATTAACCACCACCTTTAGGCATAATCCAACCGATTCCACGATTACATAAGATTATCAACATTTTTATTCAATTAAAGAACCAACTATAAGGACCTGACCTTAAACATAACATAATCTTGAGTTTTAGTAAATAATTCACTTTATTTCACTCTAATGATATTTTTAGGTTTATAGTTTTAGAGAATTAGGTAATAACTCATACATTACAAAACCATATAATACAAATTGGACACTTCCAATTAATATCTCTTTTTTCCATAATATAAAACATTTAAAATAAATCATGATTTTTTTCATTGAAAATATTCATGAATTTCATCTTGATATATTCATTTCCCTTACCCATCCCAAAACCCTGCGAAAAACAATTTAAAATGTGGGATGAGCAAAAAAATATCACTAATGGGATAAAAATAAATAAACCTGTTATTCCAGTGAAAAACATGAAAGCTCGTGTAATTTTTACCTTTATATTAAAATTTATTTTAAAGTATAAAATAAAAACTCTTCACCTGAAAAAAAACACACTTTTTTCTCCAAGTAATATTTTAAACCCCATAGTAAGAAATTAAAAACCGTTTCTGGTAACTTAAATCATCACATTCATAAAACCCTTTCAAAACACTTTTAATTGAAATAACCATATGGCTAACTTACAAGATAATCATTACCCAATTAATTGGAGTTCTATAATGGGACCCACCCTTCATATACTCTATATTGATCTCACATATTTTCATGAGCTATAATTGGGCTCAGCCCTTTGATTAAGTTATATCAGGCTCACCTGTGAGCTATAATGGGGCTCAACCCTTCGTATAAGATATATCAAGATCACCCATTTTCATATAATGATAAAGTAACATATCATGAATAAAAAAATTTATAATTTCACATTTTCATCATAAACCATTTGAAAAACACTTTTGAACCCATATAAAAAACCTTTTTGGATAACAAAAAAAACTTTTTATTTTAAAAACTCATTTTCAAAACTAAAATACCCAGAAAAACTGAAGGAGGGTTATTCATTTAAAAAACATGAAATATTATAAAGTAATATATAAATTAAATAATAGTCATGGTGATGGAAAATTTCATTTTCACCATATATGTTAAAAATAGAATATAACTTTTATCATTTTCCAAAATGTTCCATAAAAACATGTGAAAATATTCCCTTTGAAAACCTTTGAAATAAAGTAAAAAAATTGATATAAAATTTAATTTATGAATATTTTTTGTTAATATAAGAAACATTCTTAAAATAAATTTAAAATCATGGATAAGGAAGATAGAGAGTTGGAATAAAGTCTTTAAAAGAATATTTTTTTAAGAAAGCCCCTTAACACTTTAAAAAAATTGAATCATAAGACCCACGATAGAATAAAATTAAAAACAATTTTAAATATCATGAGAATAAATGAATTCATGATATGACAAATCACTTAACAGAAGGATATATGTGAATACATCAAAATATACCTCAATAAAATTAAATTGAGACGAAGTCCCTTAACTTGGGTTCGACATGTCACGTACATTATTTATATTCCTGAATAATAAACTTGTTTTAAATATTTAATTTCTTTATAAAATTTTTAAATTTTATTATTCCTTTTATTTAACTTATTACCATGTTATATATATTTAATTAATCAATTAACTTTATGTCAGATGTTTCAACAATATTTGGGTTATGTGTCGAAAATGACTTCAATAAGTTGAATTTTGGTCAAAGAGGTAATTATTTCAACATCTACATAATAATAATCATGATATAATTATCATATTTATATATCAATTATAATTTTAAAACCAATAATGAAATATGGTTATGAAAAATGAACTATGTTTCGATCATGGAGACAATAGGTTGTACGTATACATTTGTAACGTTTCCATTTTCAAAGATCATTATAGAAAGGGGTAAGTAATATTTTATCTTTAAATAATAATAATAATATCATATATACCTTATTATTTCTGTAAATATAATTATATATACAATTATTGTGATTCTGAGATGAAAAAAATAACATCTCTTTGTGGATACGGTAGTCCACATGTACATGAATGACGCTGTCATTTTTCAGTGTAAGAAAGAAAATGATATATTATATTTTCAGAATGATAAATATGTTGATAATATAATTATGATTTCATTTATATCACATAAATTCATTAAATTTATCTTTTTTACCTTACATGTAAAGTATAGTGATAAATGAACCATATCATTTCACGAGGCGGTAGTTCGTCGTATAAACGAGCGAAGTGGTCGTATCCCCCATGGAATGGAAAGTAATAAATTATATGTGATATCATAACTATAAAAGTATAAATATGATAAAAATCATATATATATATTAAATAAATAATTAAAACAATCTATGAGATATGATGATGGAAAATAAATGACATCAGTTCATGAGGCGGTACTTTGGCGTACACACAAATGATGATTTCATATCCCATTTGATGGAAGAGGAGGTGGATTTAGGTTATTACATTAACATAATAAAATATTAGTATATTTTATATAATAGTGTTATTATATAAACATAATTTAATAATACTTTAATGATGTGGAATAAAAAATAAAATTAAAACACTCAGTTAAGAACGATACCTTTTCTTCGAGAAACCTCTTTAGGTAAGAACCAAAAGCCTTTGTAAGATAGATTCATGATCAAAATAATGGATCTATATCTTAAGGAGGGAATTAAGTAATATATTTGGTTAGGTCTTGGATAATTCAAAGGTATTCTAAGTTGTGAAGTGTAGAGGAGAGGGGTGGCCATTTATAAGTGGGGTGAGTGGCACACTTATAATTTTTGAAAAGAAAAAGTGTAACCATATTTTTACATGGAAAAAGACCAGAAAATAGACCATTATCAAGAATATAATATGATAAGGTATAAATATGTCCATAAAAAGTTTTTAGGACATTTTAACCTTTATCATTTTATTTTAACCTCCGATAAATCCATTTTTACCTTAATCATGATAATTAATTTTTACTATTTTCACTATTCATTATAGTCAAAAATTAAGTTGAAATTATTAAATAATATAAATTATTTTGAAAAAATTATGGAATCAATTTTAACAAATTAAATTCTAATACAAGGGAAGTTTTAATTTAAAATTAAACCCACATACACTATGAAAAATCATATTTTCAAGAAGTGTATTTTTCAAGAAAAAAACAATTTTATATTAACTCTAGGATTAATAATATTCATTATTTTAATATAAATTAATATTTATTGATATATAATTTTTTAATTTAATTTAAAAAAATTCATTATGGATTATTTTAATTAATCAAAATGGAGAAACATTATGCACATTAAAACAGTTTTCAGAAAATTCTCATTTTTATCCCCAAAAACAAATTTATACTAAAATCCAATATAATTTTGATTAAAAAGTAATTGAGTGGATTAAATATAAATAAATAATTATTATGTTACTTTAAATCATATTCAAAACATATTGTGACTTTTAAATTACTTAATTTATTGAAAATAAATAACTTTTTTACAGAAATCTATATTTTTCACTATTTCCTGAAAAATCAATATTTTCAGAAAAATATAAAACTTTCACCCTAAGTTAAATTTAATATTATTATTTAAATATTTATATTAATTTTATAAAATACTTTTTCTAAAATTTCTAAAAATTAATTATAATATTTTATCACAAAATTAATAAAAAAAATTGAAGAATACGTATTTTTGATGAATAAATTTATTTTACTATAAATTTATTGATTATATAATAATAATTTATCAATAACTTATATTGAGTAGGATATTTATATATATATATCATAAAGTAGTAAATACTATTCATACCTACAAATTTTATGGCTAGATTATAATGGTTATATATTTTTCGGTCATTTAAGCATGGTGTTGCATGTCGAACATACTATCGAACATAGTTTTATTTTATAAAATATATGGGAGTTACATCCCCCCCCATTTAAATAATGTCACTCTAATGATTTTAACTTTATCTCATTAATTAAAGGTTTTAAATTTAAAAATACCTTTGTTTGGAACCCACATCATAAAAAGGGGTCAATAAAACTTCATTTTGGTAAGAGAGAAAAGGAAGTATAGAGGTCACATGGAATATTTCATAATTAGGTTTCCAAGTAGAATAACATAGGTGGGAAGAGAATATTTTTACATGGAAGAATAGTTTAATGTCCAAACAATGATGGAGAGTGATAAAGTTCATTGATCATAAGAAAGTGAATCATCAATAGAAAGTTAAGGACCTTAAAACCATAAATTTGTGATGAGTTAAAAGACCATTTGATTAATCAGAAATGGAAATAATAGGATACCATTTTCATTTTAAAAATATTTTTATTATAATTTAGGAATTTCTTTACCATATTTACTAAAATAATATGTAAATACACTTACTTTCCTTGTACTATTTCCTCAATTAATCAATTTCCACCACACTCACATCTTTTGACCAAGGATGAGTATCCTAGATGAATTTTTAATGTCTAAAGAACTAAAATAAATTTATAATATATCACATAATCCCCAAAAATATAACCATATGTTCCTCATATATTTATACATTAACTAAAACAAAAATAGTTAGCATAAGGTAATATGTTTCAAAAAAATATAATGATCCTCTTCTGAAACAACAATATTCACCTAATCACCATATCACTTTTTAATCCCATGAGTTTTTATATGATAAAACATATGTTCTATAAATAAAATTTATAATTATATTTCAAACTATTTAATTTAAAAAAATGAATTTATACTAACCATGAAATCACATAGGCTAGTGGTAGGTGTTTCCCCCTTTTCGACCTTCAGGTGTGGGTTTAAACCCTACAGCTTGACAATTATGTTGAGTTGTCACCTATCCTTAGAACTATCCTTTTTCATAAAATTTAATCCTTATAAAGTTCCTATAAATATGATAAATATCCTAAAAATAACCTCAATCAACAAAGATAATATAAACCCTAAAGGTTATCAATTTCTTAAAACTCATATTCAAAAAAAAGTAAAGTCACGCTTCATGTTAAACTAAATCCTTACATATACATAAACCCAACAAAACATTTTCCAAAATTTCATTAATCACTTTAAGATATCATCAATTAAAATGTTAAAATTAGTATCTAAAATTTTGAACTTATGATTAACCTTTGAAAAATACCATGCTCCCTAGAGTTTTCACCACTTCACTAGATGGACCAACATCAACTGTAGGAGCAGCAAATGATTTTTCCACACCTTTCCATTTTCAATCATGATCATTTCCACACTAAGAAACTAAATTCAAACACATATTAGCATAATGACCCAACTAATTGCAACTAAAACACCTCACTATTTGGATGGATATTAGTTACCCTATTATTTGGTTGTTCATAACTCTTTTCTTTACAATCATGAGCCATGTAACTATCACACCCGAACTTTTAAAATAATATTATTTTATTATTTTATCAGACTTTGAAACTTTCTATCGATCTATGGTCCAATCCTGTTTGAAATTTTTTTCATTTTGTTGATAAATGAATGCTTTTCCCTTGACAGCGTCTGGTGCAAGGGTCGGGCATGTTCAAAGTCACGCGTCTTTGCTCGAGTCACCGTGTGGCCTACCTCATATTCAAGACAAATAAATAAAATGAGTTTTAATGAGTTAGTTTAATAATTATAATAATGGTAATTATTGTTATTGTTATTATGTTCACCAAGTTTATTAATATAGTATTATTTCTATTAAGTAATTATTATTAACATTCTATTAATTTTGTTAAATATATTAGGTTTATTAATATCATATTAAGTTACTAAAATTTTTATTATGATTATTATTAATAATATAAATATTGTTCTTATTAATCTATTTACAATTATTTTTATCTTATCATTATTATTATTATTATAGTGAATAACATTATTATTATCAAGTTTATTATAATTATTATTAAGTTGTTATAAACAATATTATTATTATTAGAGTTTATTAAAATTATTATTATATTCATTATTATTTGTTAATATTTTATTTTTTTATTTTATATTCTTTTCTTTTAATTCCTTAGTAAGGGGTAATTTTTATTTATCTTGGATTAGTTTAGATAGTGATAATCAACAAAAAGTTTTAATATCCCATCCTCTTTTTTCTGAAACAAAACCAAATATTCCCAAAGCAATACAATGGGTCTGATAAAAACTTTATCTCGAGGGTCCTCTAACTTTACCATCATCTCCTAAACCTTGGTAAGGGAAATTTGATATGCCAAAGATGATATATAGAATGGTCTTAGGGTTCAAGTTGATGAAAAAATCCATCCCCCACCTCATAGGCAGTCCTAGAACATCCTTGAAGAATATATCTATATAATCCTCCATGAATAAAGGAGCCTAGATGCCTGAAGAGAATACTACGCCAAGGGGAATATTTTCCAACATATTTTTGTTGGGTTGCATCTTCTTGCTCGAAAGACTCACTCAATTTTCCATGAGATCTCTCTCACCCAAAAAGGAGAATCTCATCCCATTTGTCTGAAAGAATCTGAATCATCTACAGTAACACTCGATCTAGACTCAGCCCATATTAAACCATTCCATACCCAGGACGATATTATATGGTCTCATTTTGATGACAAAAAGGCCCCACATGAAACTCTCTTAACTAAGAAATAGCTTGCACTACTGGAAGACAAGTGATATTGAATAAATATTCCACATAAAAGCCTTATTCCAAATCTACTAGGATAATGTCTCAACTGGTAGATCCATCTCTTACACCCTGATTCGAGAGATGAAGGAATAGATCACACAAGTGTTCATTAGTATTTAATAGTACAATAAAAATAGATTGTATCTATGATCATCTCATGTGTTATCAGATCATAAGTCTCCATAGACTGTTGCTACCCAAAACCTTAACAAGCATCTCTTTGATCCTAACATGGGCCTTCTGGTGGTGGTGGTGAAAGTAGATCATAGCATCAACCTCCACCAAAATATCCTCCTCTTGGATCCCCACCTTCTCTTTTTCCAGCTTTGCCTCCATGGGGTCCTCTCTAGATATCCTAGGGAGAACCATGATCACGGTGTTATCTCTACAGTGGAATTCCATATAATGCTTTCATTCACTACTCCTCTTAGTAAGTTAGAATTAATGGTCCATGTGAGCATGCCCACCACATACATAACATATCCCTTCTTCAATATTCCTTGGTCATGTGTGTTTTCCTTGTGCTATATGACCACTTTATCGAGTCTAAGAAGGTGTATGCCTCCTATTCCTTGACACCTATCATCTACCATCCAATATAAATAACTCATCCCTATGATTCCAACGTCCATCTCTAGCTGCATGGTGTCCCTTGGATAGGAATATCTTCATCACCAACACCCACTACTACAAGAACGGGCATTAACAGCGCTAAAAACGGGCTTTAACAGCGCTAAAAAAGCGTTGTAAAGCTCGGCGCTGATAAAGGGGGTACCCCTTTATTAGTGCTAAACAAGCGCTTATTTAGCACTGATAAATGATTGTTTTATCAGCGCTCCTTTAGCGCTGATAAACTTATCTTTTATTAGTGCTTTTTTAGCACTGATAAATTTGTAGTTTATCAGCGCTAAAAGAGTGCTGATAAATTCCCTCTATGATGCTACGATAAATCTTCAACAGCACACCCGAACACCTGCAAAAAAACAGCATCTCAATAAGCCAATTAAAGCAAGTATACCCATACAAAATTAACTCATAAATCATAAGAAAATTATACCAAGTATACCCATACAACAATTATACTCGTACACCATTAACACATAATTTATAAGTTAATCAAGTACTTAAAGAAATCAATTCAGAATTCAGGGGGTTTGGGGGCTATTCAAGGGTTTGGGGTGGCTATCCAAGGGGGGGTAGGGGGTGTCCGGGGGGCTTTCCAGTTCAATCCTAAGGCTCCAAATGGGTGTGTTTTATCAATACATAAATCTTTGGACTTTTCTCTATCCACTATGCATCATGTTCTCAATCTCAAAGAAGTTATAAGGTTTGTACACACACTGAGGTGCACATACTTGGGGGGGATGAATCTCATTAATAAACCCCCAATATTAAACCTACAATAGGCTATTGTAAGTTCATGATCAGGAAATATGCACAACCTAGTTGATAAAGAACTGGAATAAAACTAATAAAAAATCATCATTGATCCTCAAATCCATGACCATGATTAAACCCAAATTAATTTTCCAAGTGCTAAACTTTTACCAAGCATTTCACAAGGATCGTGTCAACATTATAAAAATATAGTTTGACTAATTCCTACCCCATATACATCAAGACACATTGATTCTCAAGTATTAAAGCTTGATCAACCATACCTACTTCATCCAATGTTAGGGTTTCTCTGAGTACATCATAGGAACCACACAAAACATATAATATACCATGGTCTCCCCACTATATACATAATTATCATTGACCTCCAATATGTGAGTTTTATTTATAATCCATCATGGAAATCCACTTATGAGAGTTTTCTCATCCAGGGAATACCCTCAACAGTATCTCAGACCACCCATATGTGTTCTTCCAATTCCGAGGCATAAGACCTACAAGGATCTCATCCCTATACTATGGGAGTACCCTTATTTAGGGAATAATACTAAGAAGCATATATTCCTTACCATATGGGAGTATTATCATCCAAATAATAATCCTTAGAAGCATATCAACCCTCCAATATGGGTGTATTCTCATTTGAGGCATAATCTATATAATCATCTCAGCCCTCCCCTATAGGATTATTTTTATTTAGTGAATATTCCCGATAAGAATCTCATCCCACTACTATGGTTGTATTCTCATTTGGGGAATAATACCTATATACATATCATCCCTCCCCTATGAGAGTATTCTCATTTAAGGAATAAGACCCATAAGCATATCCACCCTCCCAAATGGGAGTATTTTCATCCAGATATAAGCCCATAAGTATCATAGACCCAAACACATGATCACCCTAGTATACCAGGCCAACCATGACTTGATATATATGAGGACCCTGATATATCACATTCCATGACACGCCATTTAAAAAATAAATGCAATCCGAATGCGTTTGGTCGGATTTCTGTAGGTCAGTTGTTGTTTTCACTTAAAATCTTGTCCATTTTAAACAAAATAGAGACCCTTTGAGTGCTAGCGGCCACACCATGCCTTGTATTGAGGTGGTGTTGACTTGTACACATCACCAAGGACCCTTGTATCATTCTTATAAAATATCAATTCAATCCGAATGCGTTTGGTCAGATTTCCGTAGGTCAGTTTTTGTTTTCACTTAAAATCTTGTCCATTTTAAACAAAATAGAGACCCTTTGAGTGCTAGCGGCCACACCATGCCTAGGATTGAGGAGGGGTTTATTCTTAAATGTCACCAAGGACCCTTGTATCGTTCTTATAAAATATCAATGCAATCCTAATGCGTTTGGTTGGATTTCTGTAGGTCAGTTGTTGTTTTCACTTAAAATCTTGTCCACTTTAAACAAAATAGAGACCCTTTGAGTGCTATTGGCCACACCGTGCCTCGGATTGAGGCGGGGTTCACTCGTACACATCACCAAGGACACTTTTATTGTTCTTATAAAATATCAATGCAATCTGAATTCTTTTGGTCAGATTTCCGTAGGTCAGTTGTTGTTTTCGCTTAAAATCTTATCCATTTTAAACAAAATAGAGACCCTTTTAGTGATAGCGGCCACACCGTGCCTCGTATTGAGGCGGGGTTGACTCGTACATGTCACCATGGACCCCTGTATCTTTATTATAAAATATAAATGCAATCCGAATGGATTTGGTTGGATTTTCGTAGGTCAGTTGTTGTTTTCAATTAAAATCGTGTCTACTTTAAACAAAATAAAGACCATTTGAGTGATAGCCATCACACCATGCCTCGGATTGAGTAAGGGTTGACTCTTACATGTCACTAAGGACCCTTGGATAGTTATTATAAAAGATCAATGCAATCCGAATGCATTTGGTTGGATTTCTGTAGGTCAGTTGTTGTTTTCACTTAAAATCTTGTCCATTTTAAAAAAAAAGACCCTTTGAGTACTAGCGGCACACCGTGCCTCGGATTGAGGAGGGGTTGAATCGTACACGTCACCAATGACCCTTGTATCGTTCTTATAAAAGAACAATTCAATCCGAATGTGTTTGGTCAGATTTCCATAGGTCAGTTGTTGTTTTCACTTAAAATCTTGTCCATTTTAAACAAAATAGAGGCCCTTTGAGTGATAGAGGCCACACCGTGCCTCGGATTGAGACGGGGTAGACTTGTAAACATCACCAAGGACCCTTTAATCGTTCTTATAAAATATCAATGAAATCTGAATGCATTTGGTCAGATTTCCGTAGGTCAGTTGTTGTTTTCAATTAAAATCGTGTCCACTTTAAACAAAATAGAGACCCTTTGAGTGATAGCAGTCACATCGTGCCTTGTATTTAGGTGGGGTTGACTCTTATACATCACCAAGGAACCTTGGATCGTTCTTATAAAATATCAATGTAATCCGAATGCATTTGGTCAGATTTCCGTAGGTCAGTTTTTGTTTTTACTTAAAATCTTGTCCATTCTAAACAAAATAGAGACCCTTTGAGTGATAGCGGTAATACCATGCCTCTGATTGAGGCGGGGTTGGCTCGTACATGTCACCAAGGACCCTTGTATCGTTCTTATAAAATATTAATGCAATCCTAATGCGTTTGGTCAGATTTCCGTAGGTCAGTTGTTGTTTTCACTTAAAATTTTGTCCATTTTAAACAAAATAGAGACCCTTTGAGTGCTAGCGGCCACACCGTGCCTCGGATTGAGGCGGGGTTGACTCGTACACATCACCAAGGACCCTTGGATCGTTATTATAAAATATCAATGCAATTCGAATGCGTTTGGTTGGATTTCCATAGGTCAGTTATTGTTTTCACTTAAAATCTTGTCCATTTTAAACAAAATAGAGACCCTTTGAGTGATAGTGGCCACACCGTGCCTCAGATTGAGGCAGGGTTGACTTGTACATTTCATTAAGAACCCTTGGATCGTTCTTATAAAATATAAATGCAATCCGAATGCATTTGGTCAGATTTCCGTAGGTCAGTTGTTGTTTTCAATTAAAATCTTGTCCATTTTAAACAAAATAGAGACCCTTTGAGTGCTAGCGGCCACACCGTGCCTCGGATTGAGGTGGGGTTAACTCTTACACATCACCAAGGACCCTTGTATTGTTCTTATAAAATATCAATTTAATCCAAATTTGTTTGGTTGTATTTCCGTAGGTTAGTTGTTGTTTTCACTTAAAATCTTGTCCATTTTAAACAAAATAGAGACCATTTGAGTGCTAGAGGCCACACCGTGCCTCGGATTGAGGCGGGGTTGACTCTTACACTTCACCAAGGACCCTTGGATAGTTCTTATAAAAGATCAATGCAATCCGAATGTGATCTACTAATTATCCATTATGAAAAACATAAAGGTACCATTAAATACTTACATTGCCCCCAAACACCCATAACACAACCCAACCACAACCTTCATCTCAATGTACTCAACCGATCTAAACACCAAGATGGATTTTACCTAAGACTATCTAATTCAAAATTCTGATCATGTCATCAACCAACCACTTAATTTCTATGGTGCTCCCCACTATATGCTTTAGCTCACAAACAAAATCATCTGATGTTTAACACCTCCATCATCGGGAAAGAACCACTAGAACCCCAATTAAGACTCCACAACATACCCAACATGTTTTCTAACTTACCGTGCTTAGACATCCATGAGAACACCAACCAATGTTATCATCCATCCTTTCCATAAAAACCACTTGGAATGGATGTGAATCCATCATCCATACATGAATCAAGGAAAATTCAACTTTTCCTCAAATATTGAACCCATTTTCAAAACATAATTAACATTTCAAAACATCAAATAGATGTGGATTAAAACTCACCACATTTGTTCATTTTTCTTGGAGGAATTTGAAACATGCACCACATAGGTTGTAAAAGCAGTAGAGGATAGATCTCTTTGATCATACAAATCCATGAACCCAAGTTTATCCTTGAGTAAACTGATGAGTGATGTTTGTGAATGCTTTTTGGAACTAGGAAATCACTCGCTTGATGAAACACAGGAAATATATTTAAATGTAGCCTCACTTGCTGAATCATTGGAACAATTTCCTGTATTGGATGCTCTTAATGTCAGATTTAGCATCCCATATTGTTCATCAAATGGATTGGTCAACTTCCAATATATCATGGAGGCGGTCGCACCACCTTTACTCGCAACTAATGATCAGAGGAAGCTTGATTAGAAAAACAATCATGAGGGCACTGGACATGAAAGATCATGCGGTGCCATAGTTGCTCAGTAACCTCAATTTACCCCACATGATATAAGGTTATTTCATGATGTCCAAGACATAGCGAGAGGAGAATAGAAGGTGAAAGTCTCGCAGATGAACAACATCAACAATGAACATCCACCACCCTTTCACTATATACATCAAAATCATATCTTTAAGAACGTCCATGTGAATTTCTATATTACTTCCATCGAGGATGATGCATGTTGGTCAACTTGTTTTAGAAATTGTTTATCTTCATCCATGCCTTGTACTTGAACCCATGAATTTGAAGGTGAGTATGCGTACACGATAGTTGACCTTATTAGAGAAGAGTATCTATAGGAGTATAAGAGACATGAACAATTAAGATCATTAGAGTGTTGGAGAAAATGTGGTTGCTACAAAAAATGTGGTAATCGGCTTGTGCAACGCGGCCTAAGTTACAACTTGTAGGTATTGTAATTTATTTTTTCTGGAGGGTTTCAGTGTAAATGTATTTTGGAATGATCATTTATATTCATTGTCTTTTAGGTTTTTTTGACAGCCGAGGGGAAAGGGTGGAGTTTTCAGACATTGGAGGATATGTCGAAGGGTGACTTTATGGGAAATTACATCCTATATTTTTGCAACATTTCCATAGTATCTAACATCAAACCAAATGGCCTCTTTTCCCTTAAAGCTCCCCAAACCCCAATCACCATCGGGGTTCGGAGAGCTTGAAGGGAAAAGAGGCCATTTCTCCAACATATTCTCACACAAAATCACCCTTCGACATATCCTCCAATGTCTACAGACCCCACCATTTCCCCTCGGCTGTCAAAAAAACCTAAAAGAAAATGAATAGCAATGATCATTCCAAAATTCCTTTACACTGAAACCCTCCAGAAAAAAATAAATTAATATACCTACAAGTTGTAACTTAGGCCATGTTTCACAAGTCGATTGCCACATTATTTGTAGCAACCACATTTGCTCCAACACTCTAATGATCTTCATTGCTCCATGTCTCTTATACACTTCTAGAAACTCTTCTCTAAGAAGGTAAACTATCTTACACATCACCAAGGACCCTTGTATCATTCTTATAAAATATCAATGCAATCCGAATGCGTTTGGTCGGATTTCCGTAGGTCAGTTGTTGTTTTCACTTAAAATCTTGTCCATTTTAAACAAAATAGAGACCCTTTTAGTGCTAGCGGACACATCGTGCCTTGGATTGAGGCGGGGTTGACTCGTACACGTCACCAAGGACCCTTGTATCATTTTTATAAAATATCAATGCAATCCGAATGCGTTTTGTCAGATTTCCGTAGGTCAGTTGTTGTTTTCACTTAAAATCGTGTCCATTTTAAACAAAATAGAGACCCTTTGAGTGGTAGCAGCCACACTATGCCTCGGATTGATGAATGGTTGACTCGTACACGTCACCAAGGACCCTTGGATCGTTCTTATAAAAGATCAATTCAATACGAATGCGTTTGGTCAGATTTTCGTAGGTCAGTTGTTGTTTTCACTTAAAATTTTGTCCATTTTAAACAAAATAAAGACCCTTTGAGTGCTAGCGGCCACACCATGACTCGGATTGAGGCGGGGTTGACTCGTACACATCACCAAGGACCCTTGGATTATTTTTATAAAAGATAAATGCAATCCAAATGTGTTTGGTTTTATTTCCGTAGGTCAGTTGTTGTTTTCACTTAAAATCTTGTCTATTTTAAACAAAATAGAGACCCTTTGAGTGGTAGCGGCCACACCGTGACTTGGATTGAGGCGGAGTTGACTCTTACACATCACCAAGGACCCTTGTATCGTTCTTATAAAAGATAAATGCAATCCGAATGCGTTTGGTCAGATTTCTATTGGTCAGTTGTTTTTTTCACTTAAAATCTTGTCCATTTTAAACAAAATAGAGACCCTTGAATGCTAGTGGCCACACCGTGCCTCGGATTGAGGCTGAGTTGACTCATACATTTCACCAAGGACCCTTGGATCATTCTTATAAAATATCAATGCAATCCTAATGCGTTTGGTCGGATTTCCATAGGTCATTTGTTGTTTTTACTTAAAATCTTGTCCATTTTAAACAAAATAGAGACCCTTTGAGTGGTTCAACATTCTTGAATGTTGCTGGTGCATATCATCTGTTAAAATGGGAAAAGACTCATTGGAAAAATTCTGTTTTATTTAATAACAATTACAATTTTCCAACGAACATTTACATACAACAATGTTTCATCTTTTGATCCCCTTAACCCCTCTCAGAAATGACCACAAATTATACATGTCCCTAAGTCAGATCTTCATTGTATTTGTGTACAATCTTCCATCAGGTATGCTTCCCACTCATTTCTGAACACATCTATATCGTCTTGTGAGTATGAGGATTTTCGGCAGTCATAGTAGTACTGCAAAATAAAAAAATAAAGAATTAATAAATAACTTAAATGAACTAGTAGTTGTTTTTAAAAATACCTCTTTAGGGATGCAAGTTTTCTGATGAAAAATGATCTCTTTCATAAATTTACAAACATAATAACGGCAATCATTATCGTTTGTTTTTTTTTGGACACTACAAAAAAATTGATAATTAGGAGAATAAGTAACTTGTGTTGAGATGTGTTTGTATAGTAAAATTTTATTATATATACCCTGATATTTGTCCAGACGTAGTACTTGCTCACCTCCTTATGCTTAGCCCCTGAACTCGTTCATTTTTTTAGACGATAATGATACACTGCCCTATCAGTAAAAGATAATATAAATTATATTACTTGATGTTTAGAACTAAAATGTAAGATATAGTGTCTTACAGATTCACAAACTCCATCATGTGTGGTCGGTTCGATGGATATCCTTGCTTTAAATCCAGAAAATAAATCTTTGGAGTATCCAAGTTCACCGCAATTAGCAACCAATGTTTCCTAAAAACACAAAAAGGAATAATTAATAAAAGAAGTGAAAATATAATTGATATTCTTTAATCATAGAGTATTACCCATGCATGGTTGGTATTAGTAAAATTCTATCATTTGTATTATTGCATTCAAATATTTTCAGCAAGTCGTTCACTATTTCATTCCTTTTTTATGGCTCTATTTTTGTTAGGTGTGTTGATGTGATAGGAGGACAAACCAGTCCAAATCTTGGCTCATGGGAAAATTCCTTTAATTGTTTTTCATAAATGCATCTGTCAACAATATAAAATGTATTTAGTCATAATTTTCACGCTAGATCAGCTTTTGGAAAATCAATTCATGGAAACATACCTCATATATACATTTACAACTGTGATGCCTAGCCAACTGTTTTCAAGGATTTCATTTACATTTTTCGCAGAAAATAAATCTTGACTTTCCTCTCCATATATATTCTCTTCGAAAACCACTATATGACCATTACCATCTTTTAGCTTCTTATCCACATGAGTCTTCAATGCTAGTAAATGTGGAAATATAACAAGTGGTGTTATTGTGCTTTCAGTAGCTCCTTGGGATCGGTTGGTCGATCCTTTAGATGGTTTTGAGCCAACGTTTGTCACCCCCTTCCCTTTCTCCGTCTATAAAAACAATCATTGGTTCAGACCCTTTTTCATTAATTGTTAAGGGTTTATCTTGAAAAGAAAAGGAAATAAATACCTCTTTGTCTACATGTACTCTTACAAGTTGTTACAGCCATGCAATGAATGTCCCAATAGCCTTTCTGACCGTATGAATATCATCGTCATGAAGTGGAATAGGTAGCTCTGCCTTTGGCTCATGAGCTATAGTAATCATCACTTTCAGATGATCTTTCAGAAGTGGCCTATTATGAGTGTGGAATCTGGGATATTGAACATTGTAGCCCTCGCTACAAGGTGATAGGTGGGTGTTGACAGATATAAATCACAATCACTATCACCCTATAGAAGATGAGTACAAAAAAATTATCAGTGTTTTTCTAATTCATATTTCATGGGAACAATTATTAGAATATTGATAACCATGGCTAAGACAGTTCTTTGAGGTGAATGGCTCGCCTCAAAGATGGTGGGGGTGGGGTAGGATGTTCATGCGGCGGTTGTTCTTGAGTTGTGGCTTCCCTTTTCTTCCCACCCATAAAATTTTCTAGCAACTCTCCCTGCCATTGCAATTGTTCTTCAAGGGTTGTTATTTTTTCGCTCATTTGTTCCAATTTTTCATCTGTATCATCCATTTTTTTCTTCTTCTCAAAATATACTCGGGGTGTCACCTCAAACCCTGCACCTCTGACACGACCATATTTTTCTGGCTGCTTCAAATCTGTCGATAACAGGTCTGTATCAGCTACATGAGTAGCTGATTCCTGTGACTATCGGATTTAGGAAAATAAATAATTATTTTTATGTAATGGAAATTTTAAACAAATTATTTTATCGTCGTGTCATACTTACACATATTTCCCACACTTTCTGTGTGTTCTCATCTACTAACTTATCATCTTCGTTCACACGTGCCTCCTTCCATAGCACATGACGTGGGATGGAAGTGCATTTAGTTTTAGACTCATCAATCTATATATAAACATAGAAAAATAATTATGATGTTGTTTATTAGAACCTAACAATATTATTGTCAATTTAAAATACGTACCATTTTATTTTCTAATGAAGTGTACCCCATCCTTGCTTTACGATAGGGGTATGTTGGTTTTGAAGCACGTTCCTTATTTTCAGTACAGATTTTCTGTTTCATAAATGAAATATTGACAATCAAAGTGATGAATACAGGTATCCTCAAACAACGTATTATCACTCACAATGTACCTGAAACTTCTCATCCCCATGATGGTCAATAAATGCATCCCATGCTTCTTGGGATATCAGGTGATCGTAGACAATGGGTTGGTGTGGGTTTATTTTACCTTTAGAATCTTTGAGGTGACATCTTGTTAAAATAGTGCAAAAACCTCGATGAATCTTTCTTGCAAGCCTTAGTACATAATTCTTGTGTGAATCGTCTACTATAAATGTACTCTACAAGAGATTGAGAAGAGTAAGACATTGCTTCATTATTTTATTTTCTAGTAAATTAAAGAAATAAATTCATAATGTTACCGTAATTTCTTCCCAGATCACAGCCTTCAGCCCGGACACAACATGGTGCCATGAATCTATGTCAATCAGCATGCGTTTCCAAGTGACAAATCCAATGTATCTTCTAAACATAGCCTTTTTTGGATTCACATGTTGGCCTCGTGCATTCCATCCGACTTCAAATTTGATGCCTTTGCTTTTTGCCTTAAGAATTTTGGCTAACACCGTGAAACTACGACGCACCTGTGATTTCTGTGACGCTGGTCCTTCATTCCCGACCATTTCATCGATATCAACATCATCAATATGTTCATCTAGAATGGTATCAACGACATGTGTTGATGGTTGTTGGACCTCAACACTAAGAGCAGCAGGAGCCGCAGCAGCAGGAGTAGCAAGAGGAGCAGCAGCAGTAGGAGCCACAGTAGGAGGAGCAGCAGGAGCAACCGGAGCCGCAGCAGGAGCAACAGCAGTAGCAGCATGAGCTGCAGGAGCAGTAGGAGAAACAGTAGCAACATCATGAGTTGTAGGAGTAGCAGAAGCCGCAGCAGCAGCTGCTTGAGAGACTTGTTCAGCCTCAAGGTTAGGAGCATCAGAATGTACAGAAATCATTATCTACAAAAGTGGTTGACCAGTTAATTTAGATTACATAAATTCAGTAATGATAAGATAATAACATGTGATAACAAGATCTATATTACAAACAAAATATAACCTGTTTACTGAACTCTCTTTCTTTTTTTCAAAGGTTGAAGGGATTTTACACATCTATCGACTATCCAAATCCCTTCATTGTGGTCTTCTCTAATATACAAAACATCATCTGCATTGGGAACTCTCCTAAATGATTGCGATGTACCACTAAAAGGATCGTTCTCAACTGAATTTTCATCGGAACCTTCAGTAGTTTTGGACGATAACAGAACAATCGACCACTTTTGGTTTGCGGGATCTGGAACATAAAAAACTTGTACCGCTTGTGATGCCATTATAAACTGTTCTTCTTTGTACCCTTCTTTACTAAAATCAAATTTCACAAATCCACATTCATCTATTTTAACACCATTGTTATTATCAATCCATTTACACTGAAAAATCAGAAATTGGAATGTCGTATAATCCAACTCCCATATTAGTTTGATAATGACAAAGTATGACATATTTGCATAAATTGGATTTATGTCCTTACTACCAGAAACATGCATCGCTTCAGCCACTAGTGTAACTACACTATTTTTCATGGTACTATCTTCATCATGTTCATCTGTATAGAATGTATAATCATTAATTACATAACCATTGTAAGATAATACATACACACTTGGTCCAGCAGCTAGCCATCGAAGACGTTCTGAAATTGAATTCGGATTTTCATCCAACTGCTTAAAAATATGGTCTTGGAACCATCCTATATACTGGTGATTATGTGTATCTGATAACCATTTTTCATCCCTCGATGGATTCAAATTCCTAAGAATTTATTTGTGAGTTTTAATATATGGAGAAACCTCCCAAATGTTATGCAAAACATAAAGATGAGTCTGCTCCCGATCTGTAACACTGATTATCAAAACTTCTCTTCCAGAAATTCCCTCACCCTAAATGCATCCAGTGTGATGAGATTTCGGGAGACCAATGCTTTCCACATCAGAGAGGTATTCAGTACAAAATTCAATGGCCTCCTTAAAAATATATCACTCTACTATACAACCCTCTGGCTGACTTCGATTTTTGACATACCCTTTCAAAATCTTCATATACCTTTCAACAGGATACATCCATCTATAGTGCACAGGATCACAAAGTCGAATCACTCTCACCAAGTGAATCATCAAATGAACCATCATATTAAAGAATTTTGGTGGGAAGAACATTTCTAATTCACATAATATGATGACAATTTCTTTTTCCATAGTTGGAAATTTCCCCGGGTCTAAAACTTTACTACATATGGCTTTGAAAATGAAACAATGTTTGGTTAACGTATGACGAACATTCTTGGGAAAAATGCAACGTAAATATATAGGAATTAGATCTTGCATCAAAACATGGGAATCATGTGATTTCAAACCTTTTAACCTTAAATCATTCATTGAAAAAAATGTTCTTGATATTTAATGAGTACCCCTCTGGAACCTTTACATCATTGAAGAAGTTGCAAAACTGATATCTCTCCGCCCTAAAAAGAGTATAAGCAGCTAGAGGAAGAAACATTCGATTTTCACCCTTCACGGGAGCCAACTCTTCTCGTATTCCCATGTCAATCATGTCCAACCTTTCCTTAATTCCATCTTTTGTTTTTCCAGGGGCATTTAGAAATGTTCTGATAACACTATCACATACATTTTTTTCCACATGCATCACATCAAGAAAATGTCTGGCGTACAAACAATTCCAGTATGGTAATTCAAAAAAACTGATCTCTTTTTCCAACCAATTTTTGTAAGGTTTTTCAAAAATGGTTTACCAAAAATAGTGTTCAGATCTTTTACTTTCTCAAACAGCTGATCACCTGTTAGTGGAGATGGTGTTGCACGTTTTTCTAAACTTCCATTAAATGATGTCATCCAAGATCGGTAATTATGCCGATGAGGTAGAAATCTACGATGTCCTAGAAACACAAATTTCGATGAATGTTTCAACCTAATTGATTCTGTATCTTCTTCGCACATGGGACACCCTTGAGTTCCTTTAATGCTATAGCCTGACAAATTTCCATAAGCAGGCAAATCATTTATTGTCTCATACAACATCGCTCTCAATGTAAAGTATTCACTTTTATAAGCATCATACAACATTACACCTGAGTCCCACAACAACTTCAAATCCTCAATCAAAGGAGCCATATAAACATCAATATCATTACCTAGTTGTTTTGGTCCTGATATAAGCATAGATAACATGATGAATTTTCGCTTCATGCATAACCAGGGTGGAAAGTTATAATTTACCAACATAACAGGCCATGTATTATGAGTGCTAGTTTGAAAACCAAAAGGATTCACTCCATCTATAGATAACGCAAGACGAAGGTTTCTCGGCTCTTTTCCAAATTCAGGATACTCATGATCAATTTTCATCCATTGAGGAGAGTCGGCTGGATGACGTAATAACCCATCTTTATTTCTTTTATCTGTTTTCCACGAAAATTGTCTTGCAGTTTCTTCACTTCCATATAGACGCCTAAACCTTCGAATGATTGGAAAGTACCATACAACTTTCGTAGGATTGGATTTATCTTTCTTGTATCGAGAAGAACCACACATTGGGTATTTTTAAAGTGATTTCTTCTCTTTTAGAAACAATATACAGTCTTTCGGGCAGGCATGTATTCTTTCAAAAATCATTCCCATCGAGCGTAGCATTCGTCTAGATTCATATGTCCGGCTTGGGAGCTCATTATCTTCTGGGAGCATGTCATTCAAGAGAGCAAGTAGTTCTGTAAAACTGACATCACTCCATCAGTTTCCCGATTTCAATTTATAAAACTTCATTACAGCTAACAATGTTGTATACCTAGTGCAAGAAGCATACAATGGCATCTTTGCACAAATCTTTAACTTCTCAAACAATTTTGGGAAATCACAGAGTTCATCTTGAATTGTTTTTGTCATTTACTCAATACGATATTCATCATCATTGACATCTGTAATCACATCCTCCATACGGTCTTCTTCATTATCCATATTTGTATTCATATCTGATGATCCATAAAACGCAGTTTTATCCCAGCCAGTAGCTATATTCGCTTTTTCTCCGTGTTTATTCCAACATTTATAACTCTGATCTATTTCATGATATATCAAATGTTCTTCCAACTCTTCTGTAGTAAGTAGTCTAGAATAACAACAACGTAAACACGGACAAAGGATTTGAGAAGGATCCTTTGCGTGATCCTTCGCAAACTTGATGAACTCTTTCACTCCGTTCTCATACTCTATTGTTAAACAATTAGCATCCATCCAATATTTATTCATCTCCGTCCTATTAGAATATCAAATATTAGTATTTATGGTTCAAGTACACAAAACAAGAATTCCAAATATAGTAGAAGAGAACCACTTCCTTATAAAAATGGAGATTAATAGAGCCTAACCATTAGTATTTATTCATCATGCCTAAATACTCACTGCTAGTCGAAGTGAAACCGTTCCTGATGATCATGCCAAGAAGAAATGGAAACCAAAAGGGGGGAGTGAATCAAAATACCACAAACAAGATGGAAAAACATGTTATTTGAGAATAGGTTAGTGGCTTTCATGTTGTCTAGAAGGAAACCTAATTTATTTCAATGAAAAAGATTAATTCACAATAAGATACCATCCATTCCATATATTATTTTCATTAATAGGGTTATTTTGTGCTTCAAAATGATCAAAACATGTCTAACCAACTTCAAATGGATAAAATATGAATTCATGAAACACATGAATCCCAAAAAGAAGATATAGTATAGAAATACCCACTTGGAATCTGAATGAGTCTGCTCAAATGAAGAACATCATACATATCCAACTACATCGATGCTTTCTCATATACAATGACACCACTAGCTAGATAGTGTCCCTCACCAAGAACACCATACATCTCCAAATAAGAGACTACAACCACTAACCATGAAGAAAATCATAAGATGGAAATATACTAAGAACACATCCCTTCACCCAAATAAGAGACTACAACCACTAACCATAAAGAACCACTAAGAGAATAATTTGAAACCTAAGGAAAGGTACACCCAAAACATACCAATGAATTCAAATGAAATAATTTCTAAACCAAACCATTGAAATCCTCAAATGTTCCTAACATCAAACCCCATCATATCTCCTAATAAAATTCTTTGATAACACTATTTCATGGCATATACCCATTTAGACCCATCTATTGGTTAGTATATTATAGTCTAGTGACCCCCTAAAAACATCCTCCAACATGTCATGGGTTAGTGAATGCACTGAGGGTATTTATCACAACCATGTTCAATGTACTTCTAATAATAAATAATTGATATAGTTTAACATCAAGTTGTATAGATGATTTTTTGAATGATACCAAGTGAAAGTTAGTATGGTAAATATGTGTGATAAGACATTTTTGGTCTAACTAAAAGGGGATATAGCCTAATGAGTTTATTTTGGATTCACAAAAAATATGACTCCATGTGGTATAGGGTTTTTTCAACTAGTAGGAGTATGGACCACTAAGTGAATATGGTCCTCTATGTGTGGGAATGTTTTCATTTAGAGTATGGCCTAATATGTATGGTTCCCATAGAATAAGTCCCATTTTAATTGTATATTTGGGCTCATTACACAAGGTGGATCACATTTTTCATGTGAGGAATCTACACTAATTTGGTTCATAAAATATATTCATAGCACATAAGGATTTCTATATTTATCAACTAATGAATCGTGTTCTTATCACACCAGGTAAGAACATAAGATCATATACTAAGGGAAGTGTTTAGAGATTGTATGCTCATCACATAGGGGATTCTTTGGCACATCGCCTAAGGAATCTCATGCTCCTCATGTGAGGTATAATCCTAGGATCATTACCTAAGAGATGAATAAGAGATCTTATGATCATCACTTAAGGGATTATTAGGCATATCCCCTAATGAATCTATTTATAATCTCATGAGGTATAATCAAGGGAACATTATTTGGGAGATAAAGAAGATCTCATATTCCCATAACATAGGGACTTTATATTCTCGTCACCTAAGGCAACCTAGGATTATCACCTGGAGTTGTATGTTTCCTGAATTAAGAGTAGTCATAGGTTTATATCTCGGTACAGGAACTCACATATTTGAATTTTAGAAGAGGGAACCACCTGATACACTCATCGCGTAGGGGGTGAGCATAGTTTTATAGCCACCATTTCATTTTTATCCATGAATTTATTCAATTCCCACCAAACCCTTTTCAATTTCATCATTAACAACTATATTCTATGTCACTGGGAAACTAAAAGTAAAACCCATATCAACTAATGATTTCATCTCCCATAATAACCCACTCATTACATCTTTTTAACAATGGAAAGGTTGATGCTTCCCCACTGCACGATTTACCACCTCAACCATCTCACATTTTCCCCCAATGGAATCTATCACAACCAAACTAATAAAAAAATTCTCAAACAACCCCACCAAAAAACAATGATGATTTTCAACAATAAAAGTAAACAAGAACCATGTTCTTGAGAAATATAATGAAAATTAGTAAACACATGTGAATCATCCCCTTTACATCATTTTCCATCAAGTATGGTCCATTTTCTTCAATCATCCAATCCATAATACTCACCCATAGAATAAAAAAGAATGTTAAAAAAATGATATACAAATGGGAGAGGAGAACGATATTGAAAAAAGATTTGGAAATCATGCCTTAAAAGAGGTCCTGCAAACCGAAGCTTGAAAGTGTTGCAGGCAGCGGAGGTCTGGAAAACTGAAGCTCGAAGACGGCGGAGGTCCGGCAATGCGAACTCAGTGGGCGGCAGAGGTCCGAAAACGAGTAGTGAGGGCGGTAGAGGTCCGGGAGCGTGATCTCAGCGGGCAGTAGAGGGGAGTCTCAGAGTTCCAGTACCGCGAGAGCTTTAGGTCGTGATAAAATGATGGCACTGTTCGACCGACTTTATAAAAAAATGCACTAAGGTTTTATCAGTGCTAAAAAAGCGCTGATAAAGACTACCTTTATCAGCGCTAACATTTTAGCGCTGATAAAGGTGTCCTTTATCAGCGCTTGTTTAGCGCTGATAATAGTACCCTTTATCAGCGCTACAAAAGAGCTGATAAATCCTTACTATATCAGCGCTAAAATTTTAGCGCTGATACAGGGAGTCTTTATCAACACTTCTTTATCCCGGATAGAGGGTATTTTTATGAGCGCTATTTTAGTGTTGATAAAGGTTACCCTGTATCAGCGCTAAAATTTTAGCGCTGATAAAGGAGTTCTTTATCAGCGCTTTTCTAGCCCTGATATATGGCCTCTTTATCAGCGCAAGAAAAGAGCTGATAAAGACTCCCTGTATCAACGCTAAAATTATAGCGCTGATACAGGGTTTCTTTATCAGCGCTTTTCTTGCGCTGATAAAGAGGCCATATATCAGGGCTAGAAAAGAACTGATAAATAACTCCTTTATCAGTGCTAAAATTTTAGCGCTGATACAGGGTAACCTTTATCATCGATTTTACTTAGCGCTGATATAAGGGGGCGCTTCCCTTGCCTGTTTTTGTAGTAGTGACCATATCTAGAAATCCATCATATATGGGAATGAACAGGGGTACCACATTGGCACAAATGTTTCTATGGAGACCCTGATCAACCTTCCTATCATACTACCCTACTGCTATTGTGGAATCTCTTGAATATTAACTGAGCGCAAGCACAATAGGGAGTACTCTTCACAGAATAGCTAATATAAATCTTCACATGAGAGTGTCTACTCATCATGTTTCTATGTGACTAAACTCTACCAAATCCATTTTCATCCTTGGAAAAAATTGTCTACCATCACAACCATTTGATCAGTCAGGGTCCACAGAAGTATAAAAACCCATATCATCAACTCAATTCAATCCTCCTCTACCAAGGGATATAGTTCATTGTAAAACCTCAACATCTTGTGGCATTGGAACACGTGGAGTGTTCTATTCTTACGCATATCCTCATCCTAATATTTTGGTACAATTTTTTGTCCAATAATAGGGGGTGATGCTACCTACCTACCTTGAGTAATGGTATTGAGATATGTCCCCTAAAATGAGGTATCACCACTCATTAGATCATTGTTACAGTCTTAAATTGGTAACCTAGTTAGTTATCTTCACATAAGACTCTTGAACGTAATCAAGATATTCCATGGTTATATGAGCATATATATATGGTCATATGACTCAATAAGGATGGTAAAAGGGCTAATCCTATATGATTTATGTACCAATGTTCTTTGTAGCCAATATCTTGGTATTCCAAGTCAACAAGTAGGTGTTCAGAGTCCTATTGTATGGATACATTGGATGCCACACCAAAAATGGGTTCCCTTCCCTAAAATACATACTCAAGACACTTTTAAACTATTTCCCTAAGTCCTAACCAATCCCTATAAAGGAACAACTCTAAACACCATCCTAAGAAATGAACTACTCTGATACCACTTTGGATTGACCCAAACCATTGGGGCCCTCCTGGTTGGTTGAAGACTAGTCCGAAACAACCCTAATCCCTCCTCTATAGGCCAAGGTCCAGCGACAAGCACCAAGAAGGAATAAAAAAATGGGAGTCCTTTTCCTAAATTACCTTCACATACGCACCCAATTTTCTCCATGTAATAGAGTAGAGGAATAATAATAAAAGATAATAACATATAGAGTAAAAAACCATGAATTTAACAACCTCTTGGAGAAACAAAAGAGTTTGATAATCCAAAATGTAAAGGTAAAAATATATTCAAATCCAGAAAAGATGCCTCAAACTGATAACAACTAGAATAAAAATAGCTAAGAGATCTGAGATCCTAATCTCCAATCCCCAACTACCACACGTAGTCAATTAACCCAAGTATCCCTAGGCTCCCCTAAAATCAACATCGATCTATCTATATCCTGTATAATACATGAAACATGTGAGAAAATCCCATTCAGGGGTGAGTATATACATACCCAGTAGGATTCCCTGAAAACTAAAGAGGAAACAATAGAATACATGATAGAAGTAGTCATCTCAACCCAAATCAAGAGGGAAACAATACCCAATATATAGATATATGCTTATAAAGAAACCCAAAAGAGAGATAAAGGGGATCTCTATCTCATAGCATAGCCTAGGTTGATGAGTAATCCTATATCACTAAAGGTCCATCATTGATGCCTCGCATCCTGTATATACGTCTGAAGAGTTCATGAGGAGGGATTGCACCTCACCACTACTCTACAAACTGAGGGAGCACAATCTCCAAAAAATAGAGGACCCATTACTTAGTACTACAGGAGGATTCAACTCAATAGATGGAGGAACCACACCCTAACATGATAGGTGGTACCACTTGGTAGATAGAATACATACACCTGTGTAGGGGGTATCATATTTATCTATGTACAGAATAGGGGTGACCCATTCCCTATTACTATAAGGGAGTTCCATACCCATAGATAGAGGGTCTGCACCATAAATAGGAGAGTATAGTCTCCACTTGGAAAAATGAGTATAGGGGACCCACACCCTGGTGTGATAGGGGACTACCTTCTCTATAGATAGAGGAACCATGCCCTAAATAGTGGAGTACCACCTCTACCTAGAATAATGAGTATGGGGACTCATGCCTTAGTGTGATGGGGGAGTACCATTCCTATAGATAGAGGACCTACACCCTGAATAATAGAGTATCATATCTACCTAGAATAACAAGTACGGAGGACTCACACCCTAGTGTGACAGTGGAGTACTATACCCATATATAGAGGACCCATAGCTTGAATAGGGGAGTACCGTCTCTACTTATAATAATGAGTATGGGGGACCCATGACTTGGTTTAACTGGGGAATACCATCCTGAGAGATAAAAGTCCCTTAACCTGGATATGGGAGTATATTCTCTACCTGGAATCTCTTTGATGATCTTGATCGATCACTGCCATCATCGAGCATCACCTAAAGAATATTCATGCTCATAACATCTTGCATAATATCTCAAAATATACTAAAAATTACACCATCACATTCTATGTGTCAAAATACTTATAATGGTCTATTCTCAATCCAAATTTTGATTAAAAAAGAAAGAGATATGATAGGTATATGTTTATCAAAAAAGAGGTACACTGTGTGTATGGATTCCACATGGTGTATATTCCTACTCTGCTTCCTGGATGTGTTCTTCTCATGAAACAGTTCGGGAATCCATGACTCTATACATGGAGTATCCTTCGGGATACATGGAGTGTATGACCACTTGGGTTCATGACCGTGCATCTCAACTTGTGCCATTCATTACAACATGTTCCCATGTACACTAGTACACGACGTTTCCATCCACATGGGGGCCTAGTTGTGTGTAGATGTCACATAGCTTGGCCACTTGAATAGGGTTACACAATGTGCAGTCTGACTAAATGTCATGTGATATTTTACTCTAGCTGAAACCCTAGCCACTATGAAAATCTTAAGAACATGTTTTCTCCCAGATTTGGAATCACCCCCATGATTTGTGCATATTGACCACTCAAATTGGTGGAATATACCTCTATCCATTGATTCTGACCCTCATGTGGCTATAAATTGATAACTTCTCAATTGTATGGATATGACATGCTGCCTGACACCATTGTCACTCGATCCCATCACAAATCTGAATTGTGGATCCATAGAGAATTACCCATGACCAGTATTCCATCCCAATCCATTGTTAATTTTAAAATCCATTCATTACATTTGAATATATGATGAATTTATGGGTTTGATCATGCTACAACCCCTTAGAAATATTTAACCTCACCCCCATAGTCCAGTGGTGAAGAATGTGAGGAATGGAGGGGTATGAATCACATAAAAATGTGAATTAATCATTAGACAAAAATTATTGTAAAATGATCATAAATAATGGATTAAAAGTTTTTATCGGATGTGAAATAATATATATTTATTGGATTGAAAAAATTATTTTTAATAGGGCACCTACTAAGGATCAATTAATCATTGATCAAAGAATAACAGATAAGAGCATGCTTAATATTTTAATTGAGGATGGAAACCATAATTGATGATCCCTACTTTGATATAGGATTGATAATTAGAGAATAATGTATTCACCAATGATGAGTATGATCCATTTCATTCACTATCTATCTGTCAACCTTGATCGAGTCACTGATTGTTGTTCGATGTGGATTCACTAATGAAGGTTGTCAGAGCTCCTATCAATTCTCTTAGTATTTATATGGATAACCTTGTATAATTGTTATGATGGAGTATTTATAGAGTTTTTAATTAGTTAATTTAATAAAATAGATAAAAAAATATTTATTTATTTATTTTAATTAAACTCACCCACCAGCAGCTCCCCCAACCAGACGACCGATACCAACGAATCTTAGGTCACACCTAGGGTAAACCCCACACTTCATATTCAACTATGGTCGTAGATTCTATATCAGAGACTCTATCTAGATATGTTAAATTATTTTAGAAAAATTGAATGTTCATGGAATAAGTTTAATTAATATTTTTACAAAAAAATTATTTTCAGTCTCATTGATCCTCGAAATCTAGTGTCATCTCATCTCTTAGCTCTGAAAATATTCCATAATATTTTTCAAAATCTTACAAGGACAAAATAGAGTCTCTATATAAATATTTAATACTATTGATATTATATGAAAATAAGATATAAATAACATGATTAATAATCAATATATGATAAAATCATGATCAGATTTTATGGATCAGAACAATGAAACTGAAGCATGTATGAAATATGAAACAATTATTACCGAAAATAGTGATTTTAATAAAGAATTTTTAATAAAGTAGTTATAAGATGAAATATGTGGATAATATATAATATTATAAGTATTAATATTATTATGTAAAATAATTATAATAAATATAAATTTATTATATAGTATTTTAAAATAACTTACAAGGAAAGCCAGACTTAAGGTAAGGGATTTATGTTTCAGTCTTATTTTAATCAAGATTATTGTTGCTTGAATATACATTCTGGGAAATTATATAATCCTTCTATATTAAACACCACATATTTTATTTTAATCTAGTTAAATATGGATATTACATGTTTTCCTTCCATTTTTCTCTCTTTGTTACTTAATATGATCGAGAACACGTTTTTTAAGAAAACCCAACCTTATTTTCTCTTTAGTCACTGAACATTTTCTTACATGTACATGTTTCAAAAAATGTTTTCAAGAATGTTCTTTTATAATATAAAATTTTTATTTAAATTCATTTTCAACCATATTTTAATTTCTTTTTAATTTTTTAAAAGGAATCATCTTACTATTTTCAGAATGAGGTACTTTTGACTTTTTACCAAAAGTGTGAAAGGAATATTTTGTTTTAACATCTACCATGAAAACTAATTTTATCATTGTCATAAGAATTATTTGATTTTAATATTAATTTATATTTTTTCTTGGCTATTTTCAATGAAAGTAATTTTATCAATATTCTGGAAGAAAAATTAAAATATTATCAAAATTAAAGTATATTTGTCTCACAATTTCAAAGAAAACTTCAAATGTTATTTTAAAATAATTTTCATTTATTTAAACATACTTTGATTAATATTATGATTTATTGGGGATATACTCTAATGATTACATCCACCATATTACTTTTTATGGCTTATGATCATGATTTTCTATTTATTACTAGGGTAAAATATTGACATTTTGTATTCTAATTTTCAAATAAATATATTTTTGTTGATTATATATCGTATTTATTATTCACCCATTTCATATGATGAATTCATTAGACTTAGTAATTTATGGGAGTGTATTGTTATATATTCTCAATAAATTGGTAGGCCTCATGAGATAAAATAGTTTGGGTCATTTCCATACACCTTACCTATTTGTGTATGATGTCTTTGAATAAGGACTTGATAGTAGGATTGTGATGTCTGGAATTATGTATTCTATAATTATGAAACTATTTATTTTTATTCATGTAAATATTTATGTTTTTATAACAACCATGGATATATTCCCCTTTTATGAAATTAGTTATATTGAATATTTGATTGTTTTTTCTATGTCATATTATTAATGTTTTATTAATTCTATGATAACATTATTTTTATGATTTCACTTAATGAAAACATATTATAACCATTTATTATGTTTTCATTTCCTCACAATACCAATAAGGTATTTATAAATGATTTCAGGGATACACTAGAGGAAATAATAAAATTATCCTAATAATTTTAAGTTGTATTTCTTATTTTCAAATGTAATATGAGATTCATGTATGTATATAGTCTCCCAAGATTGATAAACTATATTATCCTCTCAGATTTTATGTATTATATATTGTGCCAATGTAGTAATATAAACACTAGCTTCATGTTACTAGAGTTAGGGTGTTGCAAAGAACATTTTTTACACACAATAATGATCTTATATGAGCCATTATATATTATTAAAATGTTATTATTAAATGTGATTTTTATCACATAGCCATTGGATTAGAAATTATGAATAATACTAAATAACTTATGAAACATTTACTTAATTAAATTTTTTTTATTAATTATTAGGAAATAAGTACTTAAACTTTAATAATAAGAATAAATTATATAAGGCATACTTTTTTCAAGAATTTTTTTCTACATTTTATGTATTTTAACCTAAATAAAATATATTGATCAATACTAATAAATGATTAAATATACTGATAATATATATAAACAAAGTAATAATCATTTATACATTTATTATTAATTGGTTAGAAATGAAGATAAAAGTATTTGAAAATAACAAATTCATATTTTTCAAAAAATTGTTTTCATTATGTAAAATGTATTTTATATTACTAAATTGAATTAATTAATATAAATGAATTATTTAAATTAAATTTTAGATAATATATTTAATAAAATATTTTACCATTATTCTAATGTTTTCTACTATTCAAGTAATGATAATTAAATCATGTTATGGTTAAAAATAAATTTACTCTAAAAAATGTTTTACGTGTTCTGTGTGCGGATGTTCGAATTAATTTCTACCACTTCTAGGAATAAAATTATATAAATAGATTCTATATTTTTATTCGTAATAGAAAATATTATTTAATAATTTCAAGATAATTTTTTTTCATAATGAATAGTTATCATGGTAAAAATCTTCTTACCACAGAAAGGGTTAAAAGGGTTTAAAGGGAGATTAACTTAAGAGATAAGGTTTAAAATAACACAAAACAAATATAAAATCACATTGTATAATTTTATTTTTAACTGAACCTTTTTATATTAGAAACTATGAAAAAATTTAGTCACTTTACTTGAGTAATACATTTATTATATAAATAATTTTTGAGTATTTACAAGTTTTTCACCCACATTTCTACAAAAGGGAACCTCCTATTTTCACTTCTCCACGCCAATTTAGAACTCTAGTTAATAAAATATATACAAAAATACATTCCCAAAATTCCTCCTCACATAATATATTTCATGGTATCCCCAAAAAATTATCTAAATTAGAATTAAGTTGTAATCTAATGGAAGATATATGAAGAAGAGATAATTGTATTTACCAATCTATTTTGAGTTTATTTCTTCCTTAAGATCCTCCAAATATTATATAACCATATTAACATGAAGAAAGATATATATTTACTATATTTAATTTTTTATGTTAATTTTATATCCATTTATATCTCCTTTATATCTAATGTAAAATAAAAATATCCCCCATGCATACATATGGACTACCATCTCCATGAAGCGATATATTTTATTTTTCATCACTATCACTCATGGATAGTTATATATATGTATTTGATGGATATATATTATTTTTATAACATTATTATTATTATATATATAATATTATCTGTCTTCTTACCCTCTCATACATTGGAAAATTATAATTCTGCTCGTGTATACGTGTGGACCACCACAGCCACAAAATGATGTGATTCATTTTTCAATTTCACTTAATTTGGATGGTAATAAGGATATATTTAATGAATATATATAATTTTTATGAAATTATTTTTATTATTTAATGATATATTATTATTTACTTTTCTTTATTTCCATTCTTTGTAAAATTAAAAAATCGCAAGTGCGTACATACGGACTACCGCCTCCACGAAATGATGTAATTCATTTTTCATAACCTCTTTATATCAATAGTTTTAAAAGTGTATATAATGAATAAATATTATACTTATTATATGATTAATATTTTATATATGATTAAATCGTGATATATATTGAAGGACCAAAACCATTTAATTGAAACAAGCATGAGAAACGAAACAGTTAACACCTTATTATTGGTTTTAATGAATAATTTTCAATAAATGAGTGATTAGAAATTAGAAGAGATTGATAAATAATAATATAAGTATGAATATGATTATATTATAGATTTATAATTAATATAAATCTATTATATATGTGGTTAAAAGTATGTTTGAATAAATTTAGGACTTTAGGTAAGGGTTTATATTGCAATCTCATTTTTAATCGAGATTGTTCATGTTTAAATTTCTATTGGGGAAATTTTATGCTCTCTCTATATATATTAAACCTAGTAAATTTTATTCTCATATATTTATTTATGGATTTTTCATGATTAAATTTTATTCTCATCCCATTCATTCTTAAAAATATCATGAAAATATTTTTAATAAAATCCAACCTTATTTCCTCTTTTCAGTCGATAATGTTTCACTTCCATATTCATGTTTTTAAAATTATTTTATATAAGTTTTTACCTATAATTAAAAGTATTTAAAAGGTAAATTTAACTAACTTTTAAATTATTTAAAAATTATTAAAATGAATCATTTCAATGGTATTTTCATATAACTCACTTTTGACTTTTTATAAAAGTTTGAAAAGAATGTTCTCTTGTAACATATATAGCATGAAAACATTTTCCCCCAATCATATACTTTCTTTTATAGGAATATTCCTTTACATTTTTCAAGGGTTTTATAAATAAATATAATATTCCTATTTTTCTAGTAATTCTAGTTTTTAAAAGTTACCAAATGAAAATGGATGTTTTATCTTGATTTTTAATGTGTATTATAAATGATTTTGTAAAAGTGCTTTTTTATCTATGTAAAAATAATTTAAGTATTTTTATAATTCACTAAAGATATAATATTATGATACCATATAATACCTTTATATTGAAGGTTTATAATGATGATGTTTTAATTAAATTTTCATGAAACTTTTTTCATTATCATGGTTTAATTAATCTATGAAGGAATGGTGAATGCTCTTATGTTCTTGTGGCATATTTATGAATTATTTATCATTATGTTATAGGTAGGTCTGTTATATACCTTTGATTAATTAGGTTATTATTTATGTCGTGTATCTCAAAGGGTACACAGGTGATTATCTCAATCCCAAGTGGATATATGGGTATTTATCCCAAGCCCGAGAAGGTACATAGGTGGTTAACCCGATCCTATTATGTGATGAATGACTCTACGAGTAGCCTTGAAAAATGATGTGATGAATGTATTGGTGGGTATACTTAAAATATTATTTCTATGCTTATTTTTATGCCATATTTTTATATATTATTCTTATTCCTATGTTATTCTCACATGGATTATTATTGTTTGATGCTTCATACACTTATGACATATATACTACGTTATGATAATGATTTATGTTATGACTTGTGATTTGAGATTTATGTATTTGGGTATGTACTTTATGTACCATGATTATTTTTTCATACCCTAATAAATATATTATTTTTACTTATGATCTTTGAATTGATGTCTCTCATGTTTACCCTTACTGAGAATTTGAGATCCCCCATTCTTAGGTTTCCATTTCCCCAGGTTATGATAAAGGGTATTAAGTCAGATGAGTCTAGAAGGTTACCATATAAGAAAATATTTTTTGGGATATGTTGAAGATAATTCATGAAATAAGTTGAGTATATATCTAGTCTCCAAAGACACTAAACCTTTCAATTATAGGGAATGTATTATTTTGATATGTATTGAGTGTTCATCTAAAAGAATGTTATATTTATGTATATAATTCTTGGGTTTCCATAATTGGGATCAAAGTATGATTTTTTTTTTGAGATTAGGATTAGAACATTTTAGTCAAAATCCTGGGTATAAATATAACTATAGGATAACATCTTGATGTTTTTCTAAGGTAGTGATTTTGTGGTTTCCTAGAAATTATATTTTTTTCAAGATATAAACAAGTGGATACATGTTCTATTACAGATTGACCTAGAGGTAATAACCATAAAAATTATATTAGGGTATTAACACGATCTCTACCTAGTGAATAAAAAATATGCCTAACTACAAACCTAGTTTGACACTCCTATGGGATATTATTTGGTTAATTCATATTCTCTTTATGACCCATTATGAATAATTATAGGACAAAACCTATGATAACCTATGATAAACCGAAGTTATGTGGGATAAATATAAAGTGTCATGAGTTAAAGAGAAGGTGTAATAATTTAGTATATATTATAATGATTTTCATTATCATATGATTTCTTACTCTGATTAATTATGTTTAATGCTAACACTGTTCTTTTTGTTTTTATTTAATGGTTGGAACTAATATAAATCATGTTATCAATGAATATAAAGAACAATTAGATGATTTTACTTGGGAGAAATCAAATGTAATGGGATATGGAATGAAATATATTGTGATTATTCTTAATAATATATCAATAATTATGATTAATAATGTAAACTTGGTTGAATATCCATCACCCCAAATAAAATAAAAATGTAGTTTTAGGAAATTTTAGGTGATGTAGACCATGTAGAGAAGAAGATTCATCTTTGTAAATGTTAATAATATGATAATAAACACCAAGGGAAATGTCCCAAAGGAATAGGTAGAAATAAAATTTCTATAAAAAATGTACATTGAGTAATTAATTTATGAGTAAAAATAAATAGTTCTATGGAGGTAAATTATGTTCATCATAAGGTTCCACTTATATTCAAACATGTCAAATTTGGGGAACTTGGGTATTATTCAAGTCATTTATCTAATCTAAGAGGTAAATTCTAGACTAAGGGAATAATCAAGGGCTTATGAAATGTCAATTGCTAAAGTGGATCATGATAATTAAGGTCCCCATATCCTTTACTCTAGAGATTAGGATGTCATGGTGACATTGATAATAATGTGACCCATGAAAATATTATCATTATTCATTTAGTGGAATATGATGAGATTTTGAGAATTTATTATCTCCCTTTATATATATCCCACATAATTTTCCAAGGAAGGAAAGTCACATTTCATATTCCAAATCAACATGTGGTTACCAATCAGTGTGAGTATTAACATTAACTTCAAAATGAAATTACTTCCATTATATGGGTATTAATACGTATTCATGAGGGGTACTTATCTCAAATGGTTTGGGAGAAACTCAACATTGAATATGTATCTATTATTTAGGAATATGTCAATCTATTTCCTAAAGAGATTCCCAAACTTCCCACTAAATCATGAAGTTGAGTTTTCAATAGAACTCATACCTAGTGTTATAAAAATTTCAATTAATCCATATATAATTTTCTCAATTGATTTGAATAAATTGAATAAGAAACTCCGAAAAATATATAAAAGGGATATACATCCCTAGTGCATCACCAATGGGTGAACCTATTCTTTTTTAAAAATAACTATAGTTTAATGTGTCTTTGAATTTATTATCAAGAACTTAAAAAGATCATTATCAAGAAAATGTATCATCTACCCCATATTTATGACTTTTTGGATCAACTATGTGGAGCTCAATACTTTGAAAATATTGAACTTTATTTAGGATATCGTCAATTGAGGTTCATGAAAGAGGGTATACCCAACACAGTCTTCTATATAAAGTATGTACATTATGATTTTATTGAGATTAAATTTGGACTATCCAATTCCATTGTTATCTTCATAAATATAATGAATTTAGTTTTTAGATATTACCTTGATCAGTTTTTGGTGGTATTGATAAATTATATTCTTATATATTCAAAGATAAAGGAAGGGAATGAAGATCATTTTAGTATTGTGTTAAATACCTCAATGAAGGAGAAACCGTATACCAAATTTAAAAAATGTGAATTTATGATAAAGAAACTATCATTCTCTGGGTCATGTGATCACATATGAAGGTATATTTGTGGACATTTCTAATATAGAGGTTATTAAATAATGGACTAGACCAACCCTAGTGAGATAAATACATAGTTTCCTTGGGTTAGTTAGATATTACCTATGCCTTGTGATAAATTTCGCATGGTGGTCAACTCTAAAAACAAAGTTTATGTAGAAGGGATCCAAATTCCTTTCCATAAAGGAAAGTGAATAAAATTTAAAGTATATAAAGAGAAGTTTGGTTACTTTAGTGGTATTTACACTACCCTATATTAGAGAAGGGTTTTTGATATACATTTATGTATTAAAGAAGGGAATATGATGTTTCCCCAGGAATAATGACATGGTGCTAGCATATACCTCATAAAAATTGATGATTCGTGAGTAAAATTACCTAACTCTTGATTTGGATATGGCAGTGGTGATTTTTCAATTGAAATTATAGAGGTATTGTCTATATAGTTAAAGGTGTGATATATATATTTATCATAAAATTTTAATTATATGTTAACATATAAAGAGTTTAATATGTTCCAAAGTATATGTATGGAGTTTATTAAAGATTATGATTGATTAATACATTATCACCCTATGAAGGTGAACAATGAGGCTAAAACTCTTTTTTAAGAGGACTATACTATTTTTTTACAAGATGGGTATTGAAATATATACAATACTTAGAAATTTTTAGAGGATGGAACTTGAAATCATAAGTAAAGGGGAAATATTATATCTTTCTTAGATTAATGTTCAACCATTTATTCATATGAAGATTAAAGAGGCATATGAGGAAGATGTGGAGCTAAAAAAAAGGTAAGTATTATTCTAGAGCTCATAATTGACCATGATGGAATGATTATATTCATGAATTGGGTATGTTTCCTAGTAATGCCAGAATTGAATAAGGTGTTTTTGGATGAAGCACATGTCTCATCATTCTCTATTTATCCTAGAAGTATAAAGATGTATAGAGATCTTAAAGAGTATTCATAGTGGGAAAACATTAATAGAGATATTGTGGACTATGTACCTCAATTATTAGTATGTTAAAAAGTTAATTATAAGAGATATAAATCAAATTATATGTTACAACCATTACCCATATTGGAATATAAATGGGAATTAATGACCATGGATTTCCTCATCAAACTCCCCAAGAAATCTAAAGTTTATAACACCATTTGGGTTTTAGTTGATCTTATTATGAATTTATTACATTTCATTAGTATCAAAGAGTATTTATATCTTTATTGATTTATAGGATATACATTAAGTAATTGGTAAAGTTTCATGTAGTACCAAATTCTATTTTTTTAACGATATGTGTGGATTACTTTGAAGTTCTAGATAAGTTTTTAATAATATTTGAATATAAAGGTGAAATTTATAAATATATATCATTCTTAGATATATGGTTAATATTATAGGACCATTAAAACCCAATAATATATTTTTAGAGTTTTATCTAGGGATTTCAAATGGTTTTTAAGATCAACCCCATTATTTGGTTGAATTTGTTTATAACAATAGCTTTAACTAAAGCATTCAGATGGGTCATTGTAAATCCCTATGTGGAAAGAAGTGAAGGAATATAATATGATAGGATAAATTTGTAGAACATAATATATGGGGACCCAAGTTAGATAAGTAAATTATATGGAAGGTTAGATCTATACAATGGTGAATCAGGGAAGGTTGGTATAGACAGAAAAGATATGTTGACAATCATTAGTGAGATCTCGAGTTCGAAGTTGGTGATAAGTTATTCCTTAAAATATCTCCTTATAATAAGATTTTGATATTTTTAAATAAGTTAATTTTTATCCCAATATATATTGGTCCCTTTAATATTCTTGATCATATTGAGATGGTGTATTATCACTTGGAACATCCACCAAACCTCTCCCAAGTTCATGATGTGTTTAATATATCTCTTCTAAGGAAGTGCATACTCAATCCTTCACATGTAATAAACACATAGGTGATACCACTGAAGCGTGATCTTTATTGTGAGGAGAAATTGGTGTAGATTCTTGATCAAATAGATAAATTTTTACAAAATAAGGCCACTCATTAGGACAAAGTTTTATAGTGAAACTATAAGTTTGCAGAAGCTACATGGGAACTTGATGATCTGATGAGGCACAGGTACCCTCATTTTTTGTATCAAAGTAAATGAATTTAAAAGTATAAATTAATATATGGGGTTTATAATATAACAAATCAATATTTAAGAATATATATTTCTCTTTAATTTAACATCTCTGATAGATTTCTTTACATGAAACAACGATCTTAAACAAACCACAATATACTATTGAGATATTATTATTAAATGTTATTATTATTTCATAGTAATTGGACTGGAGGGTATGGATAGGTCTATTTAAATTATTAAAGTATTAATTTTTTAAAATTTATTGATTAATTCTTAGGAAACAAGTATTCAAATTTTAATAATAAGAATAAAATTATATAAGACATAATTTTTTTTAAAAAATTATATTATCTACATATTATGTATTTTATATAATAAAATACATTGACCAATACTAATAAATGATGAAATATATTGATAATATAAATAACTAAAGTAATAATAATTTTTAAATTTATTATTAATTATTTATAAATGAGGATAAAATCATTTGAAAGTAAAAAATAGATATTTTCAAAAAAACTGTTTTTATTATGTGCAATGTATTTTATCTTAATAATTTAAATTAATAACTATTGATGAATTATTTTGATGAAAATTGTATATATATTATTCAATAAAATATATTAATATTAATATAATGGTTTCTATTAGGCATGTAATGATAATAAAATCCTTTTTATGATTAAAAATACATTTTTACTAAAAATGGTTTTTACATGTTTTGTGTAAAGATAATAGAATTAATTTGTACCATTTATTGAAATTTAATCTTATAAAATATATTCATTATGTATAATTATAATAATAAATATTATTTAATAAATTCAACTTAATTTTTTGTCACAAGTAATAGTTACTATAGTAAAAATCTTTTTACTAAGGTAAGGGTTAAAATGGTTAAAAGGGAGATTAACCAAAGAGATATGGTTTAAAATAACATAAAAAACTTTCATAAATCACATTGGTTGATTTTATTTCAACCTTATCCTTATTATATTTTAAACTAAGACAATTTTTATCCACTAAAAATGAATAATACAAATATTATGTAATAAAGTTTCAAGTATTTGCATGTTTTTTATCCACCTCACTTGTAAAAGGCCACTGACTCTTCCCATTTATCCAAACAACTTGAGCAATATATTTTTTAAAATACCTAAAAATACCTTGAAAAATTGACTACTCATTTTATAGAGGTCCTGGTCTCACCAAAATACAATCTCAAGAAGTATTAAGGTGTAAGCTAAAGGAAGATACTTGAAGAAGGGGTAATTGTATTTACCGATCTATTTCATGTTTTTCCTCCTTTACCTCCTAAAAATATTATGTAATCATATTAACATGATTAAATCAGTGTATATATACTATACTAAAAAATTAATTGTATAACTATTTATTATCTCTTTTATATATAATGGAAAATAAAAACATCACACATGCGTACGTACAGACTATAGTCTCCATGAAGTGATGTATTTTATTTTTCATCGCCATATCTCATGGATGGTTATATATATTGATGTAATGAATATATATAATTTTTATAAAATAATTATTATTCTTTAAATATAAAATATTATCTACCTTCTTACCCTCCAATCCATTGGAAAATGATAATGTCGCCCATGCGTACATGTGGACTACTACTTCCATGAAGTGATGTGATTCATTTTTCATTTACACTTAACATGGATATTAATAAGGATATATTTAATAAATATATAATATATTAAATAAATATAAAATATATTTAGGATATTAATATTATTATATAAAAATATATTATTATTTACCTTTCTTTCTTTCCCTTCTTTGGAAAATGAAAACATTTCCAACTTGAACGTACAAACTATCATCTCCATGAAGTGATTTAATTAATTTTTCATCATCACCTTACATGAATGGTTATAAAAGTTTATATAATTAATAAAAATAATAATTATGATAGAATTAATCTTTTTGAGATTAAGAAACCAAGTCCAATGTGAAGGGATTGGAACCATTGAACTGAAACATACCAGAAAAACAAAATAATTAACACTTAAATGTTGATTTTAATGAAGAAATGTAAATAAATTGGTAATTGTAAAATATAAGGGAATTATATATTATAATATAAGTATTATTATGGTTATAGTTTTATTATATATTAATAATAAATCTAAATTTATTATATAGGAAGTTAAGATCATGTATGAAGCAATTTAGAACATGAGATAAGGGTTAATATTTCAATCACATTTTCAATTGGGATTGATCATGTTTAAATTTACATTAGGCAAATAATATTATCTATTTATCATAAACCCCATAAATTTTATTCTCATATATTTATCTATATGTTTTTCATGTTTTCCTTTAATTATCCTCTCTTTTGTACTTAAAATGATCAAAAAAATGATTTTAAGAAAAGCTGACTAGATTTCCTCTTTTCGATCTGGAATCTTTATCTTCAATATTAATGTTATTTAAATTTTTATAGAATTTATTAACTATAATAAAATGTTTAAAAATGAAATTTTCAATCCCTTTTACTTTATTTACAAATTATTAAAATGAATATTTTCAAAAAAATCAAACGGCTCAACTTTGAATTTTTATAAAAGTGTGAAAAGAATGTTCTCTTTTAACATATACAGCATGAATAAGGTTTCCCATAATAATGTACTTAATTTCTCATGAATCCTAATTTACAAGTTTCAAATTTTTTATAAAGAAAATATTGTTCCCATTTTTATAAGAATTTTAGTTTTAAAAAGTTTCCAACATAAAAAGGATATTTTCTCTTGATTTTTAAAGATTATTTTAAATTCATTAATAAAAGATATTTTCCATATATGTTAATATAATTTAAGAATGTTTATGTTTAACTAGATATATGGTCTTATGATACCATCCACTTAATTTATATGTATGTTTTATAATGATGACTTTTTAATAAATTTTTCATGAAACTCGTTTCATTATTATAGTTTAATTATGCTATGAAGAATGATGAATGTTCTTATGTTATTATTAAATATATATATAAATGTTTTATTATTATATAATGGGTGGTTCCATTATATACATTCAATTCATTGGGTAATGTATTATTCTCTATGATATCAAAGGGTACGTGGGTGTTTAGCCCAATCCCAAGAGGTTATATGACTATTTATCCCAATCCAAAGAAGGTATGCTGGTGGATTTCCCAAGACTTATATGTAATGAATTTCATGGTGGATGACCTTGAAATATTATTTTTAAAATTATTTTTATTCCTTAATACTATTCCTATGTTATGATCTCATGGATCAGGATTTTTTCATGCTTTGAACACTTATGAATTGCGCCTTATATTTTGAAAAAAAATTATTTCATGATTCATGGTTTGAGAATTATGTATTTGGTTATAACCATTATATAACATGATTATCATACACTTGTGAACATATTACGTAAACTTGTGATCTTTTACTGAATGGATTGAAGGTTGATATTTTTTTTGATTTTGGATTATCCCCCTTTTAAGGGTAAAGGGGTGGAAAACCAAGACTTCAAGGACATCAAGACATTAATAAAATTTAATAAATAAGAGTGTTTCAGCCCAGAACAAGACTACGTAAAAGTGTCTCTTCCCAACAACAATATCATTAAGGAACACCTCCACCAGAGCATGGATGCTTAGTAAGTTGTCTCGGGCAAAAATGCATGATCTCGGACCCGATTTTTGCACCATACCCTCTCAATCTTCCAAATATGAAAATTTATGCATGGTGAAGATGAAAAAATCAATCCTCCTATAAAGAAATTCCTTGTATATTGTCTAGGTTCCAAAAATTTGATCTATTTCACCTCTAAAAACAATCAACCTGAAATTGCTTTAGTGAAAATGATGTCACAAGAGCCTATCAGCGCATCCAGAAACCATAAACTCTAGAAGACCGCATAATCCCTCAATCTGCAAAAAACAAAGAAAACCAAGAACCAGATACTCACCCTCTAGGTTGTTCCAAAGCCAATTCCACATTACCCTGGGAAGAAACTCCTCACTGGATTTTTCACTGGTCCACTCCATCTCCAAAGTCTGAAGCCATAACTTGAACTGACACTAGAAACCGAGATCTACTCCAAATCTGTCATCACGCCAGTCATTGCAGGATCCATCGCTAAGCTTGTAGCACACTAGACCTAGCACCAAGCTGAGATCACACCAGATATGAACGGATCCAGGTATGATACATCCAATACTGATCCTATGATCTATGCTAGAGTCTGTCACCAAACTGAAATCACACCATATCTATAGCCGAGTTGAGGTCGAGAAGGCACCATTGATCTGACATCTATACCGAGCCAGGAGTAGTGAAAGAAATGGGACTGTCGACGCTGGTCAATGCACTAGAGGAGGTGAGGAGAAAATCTAGAGGGGAAACCCTAGAAGTGGAGGGGAGAGGGTATGCTGCCACTCCAAGTCTCAAAAAAGTTCAACAATACTCACTTATGATCTTTGACTTTATTTCTCTCATGACTTGTACCTTATATTTTGACAAAGATTTATTACATGATTTATGATTTTAGATTTCTGTATTTGGTTATTACTGTTATGTACCATGATTATCATTCCCTTATGAACATATTGTGTACACATATGATATTTGAATTTATGTCTCTCTTGATTACCCTTGCTGAGAATTTGATTTTACCTTTTATTATGTTTCCATTTCACTAGGTTATAATGAAGGATATTAAGTAATATGGGTCTAAAGTGTACCATATGAGAATATTTTTTTTGAATATTTTTAATATATTCCATGAAATAAGTTAATTATATATCTATACACCAAATATACTTAACCATTATTGTTTTAGGGAATGTATTATTATGATATTTATTGAACATTCATTTAGATTGATATAATATTTATTTATGTAATGATTGGGTGGCCTTATTAGGTTTATCATTCCTATCACATGGTTTTTACTATCCATGCACAATCCATGTTCCTAGTAATATAACTCCAAAAATTCAAAAAATTAAGAAAAATGTACCTGAATCTTAAGGTAAAGGGTAAAAATCATTAAATAAAGAATATGATAGGGAAAATATAAATTATGGTGTGATAATTATTTCCACCATTACACTTTTTACCCTTAGAAATTAATTGTTAAAATATGGAAAATATTGTAACATAAATACATTAATACTCCAAGAAAGTTTGTGATGGATGGGGAAATCTTGAAAAGTTAACAATAAAAGGAAAAAAATATAGCCAAATATTATTCCTCAAGATAAAAAAACACATCCTCACAAACCATATGAAATCTCTCAAAGGAATTAAACACACCAAAAAGAGACACACAGCCTAGATAACATAAATACCTAATTAGGTATCATCGTCATTTAAATTTCATATAAAATGGTGGTTAAAAGGGATAAAAACTCTACATAAGACACATCACCAAAAAAATATTTCCAAAAAACAACCAAAGGAAAAGAGATAATTCCTCAATCAATCACACCAAAATTCTAAGGAAACCAACTCATAATTTTATAAACAAAACATTAACTAAAAATGATACTCCTAATAACTATAGAACAAGGTCCAACTGAAACATCATCAACCCAAAACCAAGGAATAAATGCTCCAAAATTGATATCTATTAATACGAAAGATCATGATTTTAACCTTTGTTCAGGTAACTATAAAAGTGGTGACTAGGAACCACACTAATGGAATTACACCCATTATGAATCTAATATAATCAAAAAAAATTATCAAGAGTGTAACTAAACTGCACCCATTCAGAATCTTCAGGAACCTACCTAATGTTTCCTTGTTCAATCACTCAAAAAAATAACCCTAAAAACACATGAAAAAAAAACACAAGATCCTATGGGGAAACATGATCATAACTAAGTTATAAGAACCACAAATATAAAAACCATCCCACGAATTCCAACATAAAACCTCTAAAGAATAATCAGATAAGAGTTAAGTCAAAAACTCTCATCAAGTTCAAATCCACCAAATAAAATAATTATTCCAAGGATAAAATATCCAAGGTCATTGAACTACACCCAAGACTCCTTTTAATGAAAAAAAATGGACCTACTAATTTTAACCATTGGAAAACTATTTGTTTGAGGTTTAATTTTATTCTAACACCATTCATTCACGGAAAAAAAATATTATGCCCGAGGATATCTTGTAAAATACCCAAGAGAATAGAAAATATCATCTCCACCACTCTATTTTGAGTTTGGGTGGATTTATCTACTAAAATATCTACCACTAAGAAGCAACAAGAATCAACCTAAGTTTAAAATCTAGATAAATATTTCCATCCACTTTAAATACTTTTATGAGATAGATGATTTAAATAATCATAAATATGAACCCAATTTATTAATATTACTCAATAAAAAAAGAAATGATCCTGATATAAATTAAGGGACACATCCAATCCAAAACACATAAAATAAAAAAACTTCCAAAAGCCTTTAAATATTTAAAAAATTAATTTTATAAACATTCCCACACTTTAAAATCATAACGACCTCTAAAGAACTTCAGTCTATTTTGGAAAATATAAAAAATCATTTTATAGATTTATCTCATTAAAGGAATCTAACTCCTCCACCCATTAATTCAAGACATTTACAAAACCCACTTTTTATTTCAAAAACACTTCACCCATTCCACAAAAACATACACCCATTATTTTAAAAAATAAATAAACCATTATTTCATTACTGGTATTACATCCTAAAACTCATATTACCAAAAACAATTTCCTTGAAATAATCCTTGATAAAACAACCCATTTAATTTTAAAATCCAAATAAAATTACACCAAAAAATTATTATAAGTTAAAAGTTTGAGTACTTGATAAAAAAATTCAAAAACTCATTGTTTACACATGTTTGCAATTTCAAAACACACAAACCATATAAACTTTTATTTTATTTAGAATTACACTAAAAATCATTTCTATAAAACTGAATCCATTTTCAAGACACTATCCAAAACTCCCTTTTTGAAATAAACCACATAAAAAAATTTGTAAAATTGAAATATATTTTCAAATAACCCGTCAAAACACATTTAGAATCCATTATTTTATGAAAACCCACTTTTTTCCAAAACATGCCTTTAGAACATAAGTAATGAGAAAAACACAGTACCAAACACCAAAAAAACATTTAAAAAACACCAAACCCTCTTTAATTCATCTACAACAAGTGGAAAATGATTTAAAAGAAACTCAAAATCAATAGGGGTCAAAATAAAAAATCTTATAGGGATGAAGATCTTTTCATGGTTTGGATACATGGTTCGGTTCACCATGAACCAACTATGTTCCGTGATTTATGAAGACCTTGGAAGTATTCCACATGAGCTCTACATAGTTTACCAGACCTTATTGGCTAACCATACAACCTTAATTATTTATCTAAATTCACCCCAAAACTCAACAAATATCTAAAATAGGGTCAAGGAACAACTAATTTCATACAAAACAACTCAAAGGAATAAATTGTAAATAGATCTCAAAATCAAAATCAAAATCTCAACTACCCATGGAAACTCAACCATCATCATGAAAGGTGGTGATTAAAAACTTACTCATGGTTCACATCTTGAGTATCAACCATCTTATTCTACTTTATACCAAGACACTCCCCAAATAATAAGAGGGCTTCTCAATAACCTTATATTTTATAAGAACCTAGACTCTGATGCCATTTTCAATGAATTATCCCAAGACGACCCACCATATCACCCGACCCGGCTCGCCACTAGTCCCGAAGGGCATTCCTCGTCCCCACGAGCTATGAAATAGTTCTTGGCCATCAAATAAAAATCTATTGGGAAGTAATTTTCCCTCAAAAAATAATAAAAAAACTAGTATAAATTCAATAAGAATATGGCATGGTACATTTATACATTAGACTACCACATATAATAAATAAGAAAAACCAAATATGGAAGGAATAAATGAGTTATAAAAAATATATATTCTTTAAGTCATTTATATGAACATGAAATATTATAAAAATAAACATTTTGTACTCACTTTCATAAATTTAAAGATATAGAGTGCATAATAATACATAAATGAATCACTAAATGAAATATAAATGCAACCGGATGAGATGGATAATCCACAATATCTAAAAATAAATCAATGAAAAATCATACCAATAAAACCACCTCTATGTACCCCATAGACACTCACCACCACTCAGTACAACCATCCAAGGGATACCTAGTTAGAAAATAACAAGAATTGTGAACTGGAATCCTGAAAGAAAATTTAAGAGTTCCATTCACCCATAGGTGTATACATGGTGTGATTGAAACTGATCCTGGGAGTATCTCACCAAGGAGTCAATGTAATTATATAAAAATTAAATTACATTAATACTAATTTGGAATAAATTTATAAAATAATATTTTACACATAAGTGAAAAAAAATAAAATAAGTAACATTGATTTTCCTTTTGGAATACTTTTTAAAATCCTTTTCAATTGTAAATTTAAAAAAAATCAATTTAAAATTTAAAACCTTTAAAACATGTGATGTAAACCACTAATTTTATAAAACCATACATTTTTATGAAACACTTTTTTATCTAAATAAAAACCTTTCTCAAAATATTAAAAAAATACTTTTTAAGAAAAAAATTTAAAATATACCCCACACTATAAGAAAATATTCCATAAAACAAACTGGAACCATATAACAATGAAGAAATAATAACAATACATTGGTTCCATATGATCAAATAAATAAAGGGATAAAATTAATATAAACTTTTAATACCCTAAATAAAATCATTAACAATGGATAAGAAACATGGTATACTCACCACGTATAAAAGTGATGGTCCTAGACTTTACCAAATACACGAGACCATTTGTCGACCTATGTTACATCCTACAAAAATACACAAGTAACCCAACCTACCCACATTGGAATCATCATGGGAACTCCCCTATCCTGAGAAAACCAAAAAACTAGTGGACACAATCTAGCGTGTGATCTAACCAGTTTTGCATAAATCTATACTTCTCTCTAAGTGACTAGGGATCCCATATAGTCAAACAAGTGGAGGTGAGAAACAACAAGACAATGATCATCACATGCATCAATATTTTAAAAAACTATAAATCTCACCTCTACACTAACACCCTTATAATAAAGTTCCCCTTTTATATTGAATCATAAGAATCAATAATTTTATAATAATAATCAATCATATTTATTATAGGGAAAAATTATAAACATAGAATACCAAACACGAGGGATAAAATTTTAGGGAATCACAAAACATAAACCTAAATTCATTTTTGAAATTTTCAAATGGGAATTTGAAATTATCTTGGGGTGCAAAGAAATTTTACTATGATTTTAAATTTATATTATAAAAACATATATTGAAACCCCATAATGAAATCATTTTAAAAAAAACATTTTCCTTTGAAATCATATGAAACACCAAGGCCTTTTTAAATTAAGAACTTTCTTCCTTTTATAAATATATTTCATAAACCAACCATTCTATAATTGAAAAAAAAAACCTTTTAAAAATATCACACCTATATCAAAAACCCTTTTTAAATTCTAATTTCACTTAAAATGGACCCTAAGGGATTTATTCTTTCACTGGGAATCATTGAATCAACCATTTCTAATCAAGAAATATAAAATTGATAAAAAAACCCTTAATGCCTGTTAGTCCAAAGTGTTATGATTGAATTTTTTTCAATATGTAAATATATTTTTATAGAATAATTTACTTGTATAATTTTTAGAGAAGAGTTATTTATTTTTTTAGAGAAACATTATTAAATTCATAATATGATTTTATGATCCTCAAATAACTAAAAATCATGAAGATATTCGTGATTCAAGATAAGTTTTTCAAAAAAAGATAAAATTGTAAAAACAAGATTTTTTGGACTGATGTTAACATATAGAGTTGTAGATTTAAAAAACCAATTTTGAAGGCTTTACAAAATTCCAGATGTAAATTTTATACAATGTATAAGTTATAAAGTTAGGGAGTTGAGACTTTATGGATTTTTACCATGTGGATAAAAATACAGAGATTCTTTAGGTTTCTGGATTAACTTCATCAGATGGTGAATTTTTAATTCCAACCAAATGTGATTTTTTCAATCCATCCAATAGAGAAACATAAGGAAGTTTCCAGGTTGGGTTTAGAAAATAAATTTTATTAGAAAAATATGATCAGATAGAGGAAATATTTTTATTTTACCATAAAAATAAAAATAAAAAAAATTGTACAAGGTGGAGAAAGTTATAAATTCTAATAGATATTCATTTACAAAACCATAAAATAGAGAAAATTAGACGAAGAAAAATGAAAATTTTTACTAGACGAATAAATTTATAAAGTCAATCAAAAAACTTTTGTAAACCCATTGGGTGGATAAAATCTAGACGGCGGAAATCTATAAAGATTAACATAAATAAAATCCTAAGCTTAAAAACCTAAGGTCAATGGAACTAGTCTAATAAACAATGAATTATCAAATGTGGAATAATCATATATGGATAGGATCGAACATAGAATAATTTACACGAGATGGATGTTTGAGGAGATTTACAAAAACATTCTAAGGATATAAATTGTAGTGATTTTGTGCTATAGTTTTAGTGATGTAAATATAAACAAGATATGAGTAAGATTTAAAAAAATTCATTGACTTCATGATTTGAGGAAACTTTAATGAAGAATATTTACTCCAGCTTATATGGAGGCTTTGAAGGCTTTTAAATGAAATTTAAGTTAAGTGGGAATTAGAGCCCATTCTTCTTCCTTTATTTTTGGAGGAAGTGTGAGTATATAAAGGGAAGAAGGATCATTGTGAAGTTTTTTTGTTGATGATGGTGATTCTATGTAGAGTAAAATTACTGGAGTTTTTTATATAGTGAATAATTATTCACTAACTAAAATTCTACTTGGTTAAAGAAAAGAAGAATCATATAGAAGATCTATAAGTAAAGATTCACTAGACAGAGAAGTAAAGGATTTATGTGGTACCAGAAAAAGAAGGTACATTAGACTGAGGAGCATTAGATAGATTAATATTAGAATGAGGTTCATCATTCAAAGGTGCATTTTATATAGTTGTATAAAATAAATAGAGTACCAAATGGAGGTGAAATATAAAGAGGAACACCAGACTAAGGAGTATTGGACACAGCATACTAGATAGAGAATTACTAAATGGATAGTTACTTCTGAGGTTTGAATATATCTAGGTATTTTATGATTAGGAAGATTTTTTTATACCATCATTATTTTTAGATATCTATTTAATATCTTGAAGAAGTTATACGCGGGAAGAGGAGGTTCATCTTTCTTATGGCGGAATACAATGTGCAGTAGAAGATATTTCTACATTAGATCAGAAAAGAAGAAGGAATAGATTATAGTTGGGGGTATAAAAATTTTATAAGGAGGATTTTGTTTAGGGGTATAACCATTAAAAAAGTAAAAGGAGAAAATAAGGATAGTTGATGGGTATAACTAACTGTGGTGGAAGAGTTGGTCTCTAGGGGTAGAACCAGGGTTAACTAGATGAAAAATTATTGGGGTGTATATTTAGTTGTTTCATGTGCCTTTGTAATAATAAATAAGTTTTTAGTGGAGAATCCATATTAGTTTGGTATAACCAATATGGAAATAATTGGGTCACATTGAATGAACATTGTAAATAACATGTCAATCTCTCTTTATATTAACTTCATATGAGGTGAGGTTGATAGATATCTTTGAGTGGATCGAGAATATTAAAAGTTTCTAAGGTTGAGTTTTGAGAAGATTTTTTAAAATAAAGAGATCATTGATTCAACCCCTCTACATCTCAGTGATCTTACATTAATCTGTACACTTGAATTAGTATTGTAGAAATGTTACCTCTAAAGGATTCAACTGTTTACGAAGAATGGAGAATATAAATTTGGTTAACAACAACGGTGTTCTTATATTTTATAGAAATAACTATCATAGTTGGAGTAATATGGTGTCACCCTACCTTCTATATCTGGGACTAGAATTTATAGATTCCACAACATGGTGATTTCCACCCTTTAGTGAGGCTACTATTATATCTTTTGATGAAAGAAATATATAATTTGATGGAAAAGATCTAAACTCGATTCTAAAGGCCCTCTCTAAGAAGGATTATACAAAGGTTATAGGGATTACAGTTATTAAAGCGATGTGGGATAAGTTGAGAAGTAGTTATGAATGAATTTTTAATGTAAAATAGGCTAAGATACAAATCTAGAAGATTGTATTTAAATATATCAAGATGGATGATGATAAAAACACTGATGAGTACTTTATAAGGTTCAATGATATTTTTGACAATATTAGAGGTTTTGGTGAGAATATAGAAGACTCGACTATTATTAATAAACTAATGAAAAATATTTTTATATAGGTTTGATCCAAAGGATTTATCTCTAGAATATTAGGAGGATAAATCTTTGGATGAAATTTATAATATTCTCATAGCATATGAAATAATAAAATCAATAGTCTATAAAAAGGACGGGGAATAAATTGATTTTGAAGCTATGTTAAAAGGTAATTTCATAGATAAAGAAATAGAAGAAGAATTAAGTGACTCAGATATTTGATAGGGTGAAGAGGATTTCAGAAAAAACATTTTTCTTCTTTAAAAAAGATATAAAAATGGAAATTATAAAGGAAAAGATAAAAAATCGTATTGGAATTGTAATGATAGTGGTCATTTTTTAGATTTTGTCTAAAGAATAATACTTTTTATTTCTATTTTGTAGAATAAGATAATATATATTAGAAATAGAAGTTGAAGAAACATAATAAATTTTTTTCTAGAATGAATAATAATTTTTTGAGCAAGAGAGAGCAGAATAATTCATCATCAGGAAATAAATATGATGTTGAATCCAACTTTATAACTCATGTTAAAAGGGAAAGTGTTTAATCAAGTAGTGATGATGAAGAAGAAAGGATAACATAACTGGAATGGATTCTAAAATAAAATTTACAAGAAACTCTTGAGAAAATTAAACATCTCAACATGGAGAAGAAAAAGTTAAAGAAAGAAACTAAGGAGATAAATTTTGAAAATTATGATAGTATCAAAAAGTATATGATGCACCTTAATGAGACTATATCATATAAAGTGAATGTTTTTGTGATAGAAAATAAGATGAAAGATCATGAAGAAAACCCAGTTGGACCAGAGGAGCGAAACAAGAAAGAAAAAACACTTGTTGAGGAAAGTAAGAAAAATGGTTTGAAGTTCAGTAAATTTGAGAAGATAGTGAAAGATATTGAATAAAGATTGAATAAAAAATAAGAAGTTTTATTTTAGACCCAATAGATTTATTTAATAATGGATTTGTGATTAATTATATTTCATGTAATTTTGGGAAGGTTCATCTTGTGGATGATAAACCATTACAAATTATTTGAAATGGTGATGGACAAAGCAAGACCAACATTGGGATCTTATTCATTCTGAAAAATGTATGATACATCTTTGGACTAAGAAGGAATATTATCTCTATCAGGTAGATTCATAATAAAGGATTTAGTACCACTTCCACTAGTAGTTCATGTAAAATTAATAATCATGCTATCATAATAGATCATGGAGTAATGAATGGAACCATATACAACATGAAATAAAATTGTGTAGACATGATTGTGACAAACAATTATTTTATGGAATTGCAGCTATGGAATTATAGGTTAGGTTTCACACCTAGTTTTTAAAGTTTTGGTTTATGATCTGGTTCGTTTAGAGTCTCGGACTTTTCATAGGTTCCGAGTTTGATGGATTTTGAGTTCTCAAATGTTTTCTCTGTTTAGTATTTCCCTCATGATTTATCCTTGGTTCTTGTTAGGAGAAAGTTTCATGTTGGAGGGTTTTGGGCACCCACGGTGTCACAATATTGTGTTTGAATCATTCAAGTATTTTCAGTAAGATTCCCTAGTCTTTGGGGTATTATTTGATGGGTTTTCACCAATTTTCAGGCCACACGGTTTGATCACAGTTTTCCCAAACCGTGCAACCTAACCATGCGAAGTTGGAGGAGTTTTCCCAGCACTGTCAGCATGGTTTTCACACAGTTTGACAAACTGTACAGCCACCTATGGGATTAATAACTTTTGATGTGGAGCTACTATTTGAAAGATTCCACCTCCCATTTGAAGCTCTACCTATGGGATATCGACCAGAGGGATCCCCCCCCCCCATCGTTATACCTCGTTTTGAGATACTTTTTTACTAATTTATCACCAAGGGTTAGTGGTTCTTCCTCAAATCCTATAATTTCGTCTTCTCCTCTCTTCCCACTTTCTTCTTCTTCCATTTTTTCGTGGTTTTCTATTATCATATGGTCTTTATTAACCTAGGGTTATTTTTAACCTAGGTTTTTAAGGGGGTTTTGTTCTATTAGGGCTGGTCTTTGTAGATATAGGGTTTCAGAACCCATGGCGGGATTTTTCGGGTGTGTGTTTCCATTCTACTAGGGATTTGAGGTAGGTTTCCCTTTTCACTTTCCTTTTTAATTAAAGATTAATTCATTTCATTCTTTTCGCAATAATTTTGATTAATAAATATTGATGTATGATCCTTGGATTCATTATTTGGTGTACAAAGTGGTGTTTCGTACCTTGAAATGTGATTAATAGAATTTTCTTGTTAAATATTGCACACCATGTGTTTGATGAAATGTCCAGTTGGCTTTTGTGAGTAGTTTTTGGTATGTAAATAATGGTTTGAACATGTTAATAATTATGTGGCATGTGAAATGATGATTTTGGGTTTCCTGAAATGTTTTTCAATGGTTTGAAGTCATGTGAAATGTGTAGTTGGCTTTTGAAAATCATTTGGTTGTGTGATGATGAATTATGGCCCGGCTGTCACTTTCATGGAAAAAAATGGTTTTGGTTTTAAAGATGGATGGAAGTGATTTGAAGGAGTTTTATAAATTTTTTTACATCATAATGGTGTGATTGATACCTCTTTTGAAATATGGGATGCAATTTTTTTAAAGGTTAGTTTTGTGATAAATGTTAAAGGGCCTGTTTGGCCACTTTGTGAAAATGATGAAAAGTGTTTGTTATAAAAACCTTTGTTGGATGTTTTTCATACCTTGTTGACATGGAATGGTTGGGAGGTACTTTATGAGTAATCCTTGGGTTCCATTATAAGGGTTTATCAGTTGGATCCCTTTGTGATTTATTTATTTTAAGGCATGAGATAAATCCTTGGGGAGACTCGGGATGAAGCCTGTTGTGGATAATTATATGTGTGAGTGTGTAGGGATTGGATGCTCAGTTGGAATTAGATGGATCCCCCCAATTAGATACTTGATACATGGGAACATAGAATATTGAGATAATTTTCTAAGAATGATTGTTTCACTGGTAGGTTATGGTACTGACCAGTGGCCCATAGTAGGTGGATACATTGGGTTTATTACTATGGGATTTTTCCTCGTCCTACCTGAGAATGTATATTCAGAAATATTGAGAATTTTGATTTCATCATGTGTAACATGTCAATAGGGATGAGGTCTTAGTTATTGGTGTATTCTGGGTTATTCTTGATCTACTAGGTCCACCCATGTCTACTGGCTTTGAGTTTCTTGAAGTGTTGAATATGATGCATGTGTGTATATTTATATTTCCCCTATTTTGTGATTACTATTTTGCCTTCTTCTGTATTGTTTTCCTTTGAAAGTTATGGTCTGATTTTAATAAGGTTTATGAAAATGGTTTTCAAATGAAAGTGTTTTATACTCCTTGTACAAATCTGAAAAATGTAAGCATCACTTTCCCCTTGAAAATTCTAACAGCACACTAGTGAAATAAATCTAGGTTTGGGAAATGAATAAGGGAAATGGATCATACTTTATTTTAAGTAAACATGTAGAAAACCGTACTTTTATATATTTTAGTTCAAAATTGAATTTGGTGTTTCTTTTATTTTAAAGGATGTTTATTGGGAATAGATTATCGGGCTAGCCTACTAAGTTTTAATACTCATGCCTATTGTTCTTTTCTATTTTTAGCCCTTGTGTAGGTTTCATCTTAAGTTTGATTTCCTTAAGAGTCTTGGGATTGTATTGTTGTAAAGTGACCAGAAGGATCACATGGAGTTAATTGGTTATCTAATTTAGTTGGTTTATTTTTCTAGTTTAGATTTATTTTTAGTTTCTTATACAAATGTTGTTCAATTAAATTTTTATATAAATGTTTATTGGGCTATATTTTTCTTTCCATTGTTTCTTTACTTGATTATATTTTGGAGAAATCATTCCCTCTCCTACTTTGATGATGGCCTACACTAGTTTCCAGCCTATAGGGATCAGTAATTCCCTTTGTTTCATGCCATGGATCGGCACGTGTGCTCGATTCAGGGTCGACCTGGGCTGGTTCATGACAAAATGGTATCAGAGGAGGTTACTCCTAGAAAACCTCTCTTTTTAGAGTTTCCTTTATTATTTGGTAATATAAAGGTAGATGGAGTAGGATTTTTAGGACTCTAGGGGTAGTTGTGGGAAGATATACACGAACTCTTTCTTGTTCCGACCCTCAATTTTCCATGGGAAGTCCAGTTTTCTTATTTTCATGGTCTTTAGGTGTTTTTTGGTGATTGGGATATGACAAGGGGAGTTAGAATAATGGTCTTTGTGAGCTTTCAGGGCCTAGCAAGCCATGTATATTCAGGGTAAGGTCCTAAGAAGGCTCTATATGTTGGTGGTGTGTTTGACATATGGCCTCCAACCATATGGTCAAGTCACCCACTGACACTAGTTCCCTTTTTTGGGTCTCTTGGACCTTTCTTGAATTCTGAAAATTATTTTAAATATCATTTTGTGGGAATTGTGAAAATGGGTTTTAAAGTAATGTTTGGTGTTTTTATGAAAAGCGTTTTGGACTTTGTGTCTATCAGATTATGGAAAGAGGTTTTAGTGAATTTTTTAAAATGGTAAAGGGTTGTTTGGAATAATATGTTTGTTTTGGAAGTTGTTTAAAATGAAAAGGAGTGGGTTTTTAATAAAGAAATTTATGATAAAATGAGATTTTTGGAATTAATGGAAATCTTTTGAATGATATGGATAGGTTTTATTATGATTCATTCCATTATTCTTGGTTTTTATCTTGAGTTTGGTGATATTAAGAGTTAAATTTTGAGTTTTTGGGTGTTTTCATTTAATGCATGGTTTACACAAGGTTTGGGTAAGCCATGTGGCCAAACCATGTGGAAAGAACGGTGATGCATGGTTGGCACACGGCTTCCCAAATCATGAATCCAAACCATGCAGGTTCCTAGGTTATCCAGTAAGGTGGGTGCAAAGTTAGCACACAGTTTGGTAAATTGTGTGGCCTAACCATGCACAGTTCCCATTTGTCTTCAAATTGTGAAAACATTGGATTTTATGGAAAATAATTTTTTTTAAGTGGGTTTTTGTTTTGGGATTTACTTTAAATGAAAAAATTAGGGTTTTATTAAAATGATTTTTGAGTGAAATGAAAAATATTTTTCATAAAAATATATGGGGGATTCATTTGCAAGCATGGTAAAATGGTTTGTTATGTGGGAAACTGAAAATTATTTTTGACTTAGTGGTTAGTGTGCCCTTGGAAGGTATATGATTTTTGAAATGGGTTTAATGGTTTATTTTTGGAAATGATAATGTTTTATTACAACCTTGGGGTTCTTATGGTTCTTACATCCATGGTAGTTTATATTAATGTGAATGGATGTCTGGTATAGAATAGAGGATGGGTGATGTGGTGGCACGAAAAGATACATGTGACTGATGCTATAAGGAAAAACAATGGTAGGTGATCAACCCACCAAGTTTGTTTTAATTTAAATAGGTTTTCAAAAATAAATTTTTGATGATGTGGTAGCTTATTTTCTTATGTTCAAATATTATCACCTATGTGGTGTTTGTTCTTGAGGATTTTTGTTGTTGAGATGGAATTGATTCAGTTTTTGAATTTTCTTTATTTATCGGTTTTCCCCATGGAACTTAAATGGGTGATTATAGTGTGGCTATGGGTGGTTTCCCAAAAGTGGGTTTTCCAGTTGATCAACCTAGGTATTTCTTTTTCTTGAGTTTTAGAAGCTAGATCCACCTATCTTTTATGGACAAGCGGATCCTCTCGAAGAGGAAGAGGGGATGTGAAATATTTAAATGAACTTTAGCCTCATCAAGTTGCATGATTTGTATAAATTTAATTTTTTGACGTTCATGATTGAAGGTTCACCGTGGAAGTGGTGGAAGTTAGTGTATCGGAACAATCCTTGTGAAGAGATAACTTGGGAGTTCTTTAAGGCTTCTCTCATTGGTTGGTATTTCTCTGAGAGATAAAGGGTGACAAAGGGGATGGAGGTGGGATTTTTATAAAAGTTTTATGGGTCAGTTTTGGAGTATTTCCATCACTTTTTGGGCCTAGTTCCTTATGATTCTAGGTATGTCGTAGATGAATCTATGAAGGCTTAGTGTTTCGATGTGGGGATTCATCCCGATCAGTAGTCGAAGGTGATAGAACTCAATCTAGCATCTTTTTTTGATGTGGTGAGGCAATATTTTCATGTCTAATACATGATGGTGGGTGTGATCCAAGTGTTCCTTCCTTCTTCAATTTGTGGGAGTGGTGGTAAAGTTTTTGGCAAGGAAATGTGGAAGTGGTTGAAATTTTATGGAGTGAGTCGTAGAATCAAAAGACCCAGAGATATCTCACCAACCTCTTCTGGGAAAGATTTTTTTTCTATGCTATCAGTGTGGAAAGTTGGGTCACAAGAGGCCGTCAAGTCCAAGTGCTCCTAATACCTACCATGATTTTGGACACTTGGGTCACTTGTAGCGATTCTATCGAGGCTTTTCTAAAAAGATTCATGGAGGAAATTCCCAGAAGTGATTTGTTATTAGAGAGTTTTTTAAAGTTTCTTTTTGTAATTTTCTTTCTTGTGTAAGGGATATTTTTTGTGGCGATTATTCCAATGGTTTTTTGATTTTTTTTATGTAAGGTATGTTGAGGTTATTTTGTGAACTCATGTTTTCAAAGGAAGTGTGGTTTTTATGCTAGAAATTTCCAATATTTCTCTTTTATCTAATTGTATAATGTATGTTCCAGTTTGGGATTAGCAGTTTATAACTGCAAGGAAGTAGATTATTCATCCATCAGTGCTCCATCCATAGGTCTGGGAGTGAAGTTGGCATATGGTTAGGAATCTTGAAGGTTTAAGGAGTTTGGCTAGTCTTGTGCCTCCACCCTTGTGGTGATGAGTTTTAATCCGTGCAGGAAGTGTTGGACAAGTTCTTGTCCCCTCCATGCGGGATTGGGTGATTTAAATGCTCATGATTTTTTCCTCTTATCTTGGGTTGTTAGGTTGTTATGGGAGAGTTTCGGTGGGCCTTTGTGGGAGAGACCCATTATTTTTTCATGATGAGTTCTTGTTTGGTCATTGGTTGTTGGTTCCTAATGATGGAGAGAACCACCATGGGTCTTGTAGAGTTTCTTACTAAAAATCTATTGAGTGTTAATTGTTTCTTAATAGTGGTGAGTCCATTCTAGAATCCCTTGGAATATTTGGTTTTTGTGAGTTCTCTTTGGTTTGGGTGATCATTGGGTTCATAAAAAGAAGTCCCAACAATCTGGTTCTTGGCTTGGTTTTGGAGGTAATGACTCAATCTTTCTGTTGTTTCTCGGGATGTGGTTGTGAGTTTGTCTTTTGGTTGGGAAAGAGTATTAATTTCTATTAATAGCAAATGATATGTCTATGGATTAAGAGGATGGACCATATTGATGAGTAATATTTAGGCATTTATTAATCAGCTGGAAAGTATTATGGCTTTCTGGGGGTGGATAGCATTAATGGTGGGGAGAATTGTCACACCCAATTTTTCAAGTTTTGGTTTATGATTTGGTTCATTCAGAGTTCCGGTATTTTATTAGGTTCTAGGTTTTATATATGTTGAGTTCAGAAGTGTTTTATTTGTATATTATTTCCCTCGTGATTGATCCTTGGTTCATGTTGGGAGAAAGTTTCATGTTGAAGGGTATTGGACATCCACGGTGTCATCGTATTGTGTTTCAATCATTCAAGGATCTTTGGGTGGGATTCCCTAGATTTTGGGGTTTCATTTGAGGGTTTTTGGCCAATTTTTAAGGCCTCATAGTTTGAGAATGGTTTTCCCAAACCGTGTAACCTAACTATGAGAAGTTGCAAGAGTTTTCTCAGCATAGTCTGTAGGGTTTGCACATAGTTTGACAAACTGTGCAGCTACTTACGGGCTTAATAATTTTTGACATGCTGCTCCAATTTTGGTGATTCCACCTCCCATTTGAATCCCTGCCTATTGGTTATCGAATAGAGCCCCCCCCCCTCATTATACTTCATTTTGGGCCACTTTTTGTATTATTTCTCACCAAATGTTAGTGTTTCTTCCTCAAATCCTTCAATTTCCTATTCTTCTCTCTTCTCTATTCCTTCTTCCAATTTTTCATGGTTTCTCTTATCCCATGGTCATGCTTGACCTCAGTTTATGTTTTCACTAGTTTTTTTTATGGTATTTTTGTTCTATTAGGGCTGGCCTTTGTAGATCTATGGTTTCAGAACCTACTACGGGAGTTTTCAAGTGTGTATTTCCATTCTGCCATGGATTTGGGGTAACTTTCCCTTTTCACTTGCCTTTTTTATTAAAGATTCATTCATTTCATGATTTTTTCACTAATTTTGATTAATAAATATTGATTTATGATCCTTTTTTTCAGTGTTTTGTGTGAAAAGTGGTGTTTTATTCCTTGATATACGATAAATAGAATTTTTTTGTCAAATATTGCAAACCATGTGTTTGATGAAATGCCTGGTTGAATTTTTGAGTAATTTGTGGTATGTAAATAATGGTTTTGACATGTTAATAATTTTTCGGCATGTTAAATTATAATTTGGGGTTTCTTGAAAGAGTTTTAAATGTTTTGAATTCATGTGAAATTTTTAGTTGGCTTTTGATAATTTTTTTGGTCATGTGATGATGAATTATGGTGTGGTTAGCACTTTCATGGAAAAAATGGTTTTGATTTGAAAGTTGGACGGAATTGATTTGAAGAAGTTTTATAAATTTTTTTACACGGTAATTGTGTGATTTATATGTACTTTGAAATATGGGATGCAATTTTTTTAAGGTTAGTTTTGTGATAAATGTTTAAGGGCCTGTTTGGTCACTTTTTAAAAATGATGAAAAGTGTTTGTTATAAAAACCTATGTTGGATGTTTCTAATGAATTTTTGACATGTAATGGTTGTGATGTACTTATTTAGTAATCCTATTGTTTCATTCTAAAAGTTTCTTAGTTTGAGCCCTTTGTGATTTATTTATTTAAAGGCATGAGAACAATCCATGTGGTGACTTAGGTTGAAGCCTGTTATGGATAATTGTATATATATTTGTGTGTGTGTGTGTTGTGATTGGATTATCGTTTGGCATTAGTTGCATCACCCCCATTAAATACTTTAGACATGGGAACCTAGAATATTGAGATAATTTTGTAAGGATTATTTCTACCCTGGTAGGTTATGGTACTGACCAGTGGCCCATAGTATGTGGATATATTGGGTTTATTACTGTGAGATTTTTCCTCATCCTGCATGAGAAAATATGGTTGGGTGTATTGAGTGTTTTTATTTCATCATGTGTTACATGTCAACAGGGATGAGGTATCAGGTATTGGTGTCTTCTGGATTATTCTTGATCTCTTGGGTTCACCCATGTCTATTGGCTTTGAGTTGCTTGCAGTGTTGAATATGATGCATGTGTGTATATTTACATTGCCCCTGTTGTCTAATTACTATTGTTCCTTTTTGTGTATTGTTTTCCTTGGAAAGTGATGGTTTAATTTTAATAAGGTTTATGAAAATAGTTTTGAAATGAAATTTTTTTATCCTCTTTGTACAAATATGAAAAATGTAAGCATCATTTTCCCCTTGAAAATGATAACGGCGCACTAGTGAAATGAATCTAGTTTTGGGAAATGAATAAGGGAAATGTCTTGTACTTGGTTTTCAGTAAACATTGTAGAAAACCTTACTTTTATATATTATAGTTCAAACTTGAATTTTATGTTTCTTTTATTTTAAAGTATGTGCATTGGAAATAGATTATCGGGATATCCTACTGAGTTTTAATACTCACGCCTATAGTTATTTTATATTTTTATCCCTTGTGTAGGTTTTATCTTGAGCTTGATCGCCTTGAGTGACTTGGGATCGTTTTATTGGTGAGTGACTAGTAGGGTCACATAGATTTAGTTGGTTTTCTGATTCATTTGGTTGAATTTTCTAGTTCAGTTGTATTTTCAGTTTCTTTTAAAAACATTTTTTAATTATATTTTTATATAAATTTTTATTGGGATGTTTGTTTCTTTACAATGTTTGTTTACTTGATTGTATTTGGATGAAATCATTCCCTTTTCTACTCTGATGATGCTCGGAACTATTTTTCAGCCTGTGGGGATCAGGAATTCCCTTCGAACCATGCCATGGATCAACTCGTGTGCCCAGCTCGAGGTCGACCTGGGTTGGTTCATGACATTAGGAAACGGGAGTGAGAATGATATAAAGGTTCTAGAAATAAAACAAAAACTACTGGAGCTAGATTAAGTGAAAGTTGGTTTATAGTAATATTCTATATTTAAAAAATAGAATAAGGTGTCTTTTGAAAATAGTGGTATAAAACTAATGGTTGGGAAGCTAGACCTAGTGCACATAGATCTTTAGGGGAATATAAAAGTGCATTCCCTTGGAGTATCACAATATTATTTTATATTTCTCAATGAATCAAAAAGAAAGGCATGGGTTTACTTTCTAAAATGAAAATCTGATGTATTACTATGTTTTAGAAATTAATGACTTTAATAGAGAATGAGTATAGAGAACCAAGATAAACATGATATAAATAATACATTAATCTCGTAAATTGAATTATACATCTCACAAATAGTTACACAACCCAAAGACCTAAAGGTTTATTTTCTTAGAGATTTGTAGCACAAATAATTTTTTTTATAACCCATGAAAAAATTTATCCATAATCGAGAACCTCTAAATCCTTTCTATATATCTCACATGAAACAATCATCTTTATAACCTGGGGGTTGAAACCATAAGAAAGGGGTGATCTCAAAAGATCGGTAAGGGATAACATAACAAAGACCATAATTATTATATCATAATCATATGGAAAAGGCATGAATAACGAAAAAATATCTTATTTAAAATAATATAAATCATTAACTGTTAACCTAAGAATAACATCTCAAATGATAAAACCTTTATCATGGGATGATAAAATAAAATATGAATATTATAACATAATCCATAGAATATAAGAAATAAAGTGACACAATTATAAACATAGGATTTATTATCTTTCTAAACATAGTTATCCACTAACCTATTCACTCATAATATTTTGAGAGGATATAAAAAACATCATAATCATCCTTTTTGAACCTATATACTCACTACCCTATTCACATGTAAAATTGTGAGTCGATATTAACATCATCACACTTGCCCTTTTTGAATCTAGTGACTTCCTAACTTGTTCAAACATGAAATAATGAGAAGTTCTTAATACCATAACATTCACCATTTGTAAACCTAGCTACTCACCAACCTATTCACATAACATTTAAATATTATGAGACATAATTATTTACCCAATTAATTGGTGGGAGATATTTTCCCCACCCATCACAAAATCCATGAATTTTTGTGCTACATAAAAACCATTCACTTTTTGCATCCTAAAGAACCCATGGAAATAAAATTGGTTTCATAAAATGCCAAAATGGAAATCATTCAATTTTTACAAGGAATCCATAGAAATAAAATGGGATTCATAAAACATCCAAATAATATCATGAATTAAATAGATTGGTACCAAAAACTTGATCACGCCAAATAATCACATGATTAAACAAAAATAAATGGTGAAACAATAAAAATAACTCTATTAGATATGGATTAAAAAGAAAACTAATTCATGAAAATATATTTTTGAAAACATTTTTTATTCAATGTTGTAAAAGTAAAAATTATGCATACATTTTCAAAAAGTATACTTTATTTTATATAAAATGAAAATAAAACCTTTCATGAAAATTGATTTGGTTCAAAAATATTCCCCCCCCCCCTCAAAAAATAGAAAGTGTGAATAATTTGAAAACATTTACTTTTTAAAATAATATTTAAAATTTTAAAACTAAAAAAGAAATAATATTCTCAAAAGGGGGAAGAAAATTAGTTTTGAAATATTTAATTTTTAAAAATAATAATTAATAACGGATCCTTTAAAAATAAATAAAATTTATCAAAATAAAATTTTTATCAGATGATAAAAACTATTTATTTTGAAAAGATGTAAAAAAACCTTTTAAATTTTTGAAATGGATATTGATTGAAATCTAACATCATTAAAAGTATGAATAAGCCAATGTTTCAAAATGAATAAAGGGGATAAAAAGGGATCATTGGAGACAAAAAAATAATTTTCCACTAGGTAAAGGGGGATATTGGTTGGAAGTAAAATCATAGATAATAATGAAAATGCCATTAAAAGAAGTGGGAATTATTCTTAACAAAAATGCATTTTAATGAAAAAATATAATCATCAAGGAAGAATAATTTTGTGAGGATCGTGATTTATCTAGAAAAAAAGGTGGAAATAAAACATAAAAATCACCATATGGTATAATAGATCAATCTTTAAATATTATAGTCAAATAAGAGTCATCATAACCCAATAAAAATATTTGATTCATAAAATCCCCTTACAGCCTTTGTAAAATTTTAATAAAAATTCCAAGATAGATATAACTTTAAAAATAACATTGAATATCATTAAATATAATATAATCATGATACAAAATGATAATAGGTTAGTATTTACACTATTGAATGGAAAACATGGTGTTTATCTTAATTATATCTCAAGGGATTCATGTTTGAGAATATGAAACCCTTACATCTTAATAAACATTCTAATAAAAGACCTTGAAAAAATTAGAGCTTGAATATGAATCTTAAATTACATGAAAAATAAAAATAAATTATATTAAATATATAATTGGTAGTATATATACCATTTAAAAGGTATTAGGTGCATAAAATAACATTTGACTCAAAGAATGACATTTTGAGATGAAACCCTTATGGTAATGGTATCATAAGAAAAAATGGACAAGAGAGGGATACCATGAAATAGAACATAAAATATTATTTAAGGAATGATATTTATTATACATGAAAGTAATATGGTATTAGTTATATCACATCAAAGAGAAATAGATGAAAAAGATGAAATTGTGCCTCAACAAAAGTGAACTTGAGACAACAAAACTTTATCATATTTTCTTTATTATTTTATGGAAGTATAAATTAATTTAGAAAAAACATAACTAAATTAATATCCTAATTCAAAAATTTACTCTTAAATAATACCCTTTTGTAACCCTTATTATAATTATTTATCATGAGAACATTAATTAGTTATAGTGTGTTATGACTATCGAGTGTTAATAACTTTAATTATTTTGTGCATGTTTTATAATTATGATATAATTTCCCATAATTTGATACCAATTTTATTATTTATATATTATTTAAATCATTTTTCATGTGGGTGGTTAAATTAACCCAAACTTGAACAAGCTTCAACTCGATTGGCGAGTGTGGTTAAGGAGGTGTTTATTTTGAGATAATATCATTATAAAATAATAATAATGATATTATTTTGAAATTCTCATTATTTTTGACTAGATTTTATGTTTTTTGAATAATGTATGAAAATTTAGATGAAAAACCGAAAAATGTTTCATTATAGTGGCGGTAATCCGCATGTACGTGTTACTAGTGTTCCCATTTCTAAACGCATGATATTGGGTGGACGATGATATTAAATTGAAATTTCAGAATAATAATTATATTTGATATATCATATTTATTCATAATTTCCACCATTATTAACATTTTCTAAATGTGTTAATGAAAAACAAATGACGTCACTTCGTGTTGGCAGAAGTTCATGCAACACACTAATAATGTTTTTTTTTCCTAAGTGGGTGGAAATAAATAACTAATGTTTTTACCATGAATATAACAAAATATAAATATAATAATGATACTTGAGTCATTATAGTATTATAGTGATAATATATTTTTAAATATTAATGGTAAGAAGAAAATCTTAAGAAGAAGAAAATACTTACATTGGACACTTGGTTTTTTCCTTACAATCCCCATTGAAATTGAAGGATTTAGGCTAGCTATAAGTGACCAGGTACATATGTTTATTCAATAAGGTTATAGAAAGATTAAAAGGGTATAGTTACATGTAATAATTAAAAGTTTAATTGTAGAGTAGAATGGTGGAAATGGGGTCTATTTATAAGGGGGGAAATGGGCACTTTTGGAAACAGTCATCATTTTTCAATAATCGCATGACACTATTCAAGGTTCAATGTATAAAAAATGAAAAAAAGTGGATTTTTGGATAAGATAAATTCTAAAATAATATCAAAAATTTATTTTAAAACATTTTTTCAACATGTTTTAGAAATTTCTTCTTAGTAAAACTCTTTTTACCACTTTTACTTTTTATCAGGGTAAATATTTTTTAACCTTTGTAATTAATTTTGAAAACTAAAATTAATATTGACCTTATTATATAATTTTACCCTAATAATTTTAAATTTTAAAATCATTTTTCATTTCAAATTTACAATGTAAAAAGGTTTAATTTTAAAATAAACACACTTAATCGAGTAAAAATAATTGTTAGAAAAATGAATTTTTTCATCTTTAAATTTATATATAAGATAAAATTATTATTATTATTGATTTTAATGAAAAAATTGATTTATAATAAATAAAATTAAAGGTATTGATATTTTAAGTAAATCCTCAATTGAATCCCACATTGAAAATACTCCATTCAAATAGAAGACCGAAAATAGTTTTTATTACACTAAAATTAATATTTAGTTATAAAAAAGTTGGAATTGGTATTTATAACCTCAAAGAATATATAAAAATTCATAAATATATTCCTTAAATACATATTGTATTTATTAAAAGGTTTTTTAAACTTCAAGGAAACGCTTAAATATATATAAAATCATAAAAATTATAATTTTCACAAAAGCTGTATTTTCAACTAAAAAATAATTTTTCAGAAAAAAAAATAAAAAAATAATACTAAGTAAATATTCATGAGAGGTTTTTCAAAATGAATTTTATTTTATAATATTTAAATTTAATGAATTTTTAAATTAATTTTTCTAAATAAGGTACAGTTTAAAGAAAATAGCTTTTATTATAACCTTTTTCAATATTAACTCATATTAATTATTTATCTGCTAAAGGTAATAACTATTAATGGTCTAGAATATTAGTGATTATAATGGATTTAATAATTGTGTATTCTTAATATGTTTTGGTTTGTTTATATATGGTGTAATTTTTTACACAATTTATAGAACATATTATGTATTTTAAGGGATCTAAAATATCAGGTTGTTACATTCAACCTCCTTAAATAAATTATATCCTTGTAAGTTAATTATCATTTATTTATAGGAATAGATAAAGGTGGTGAAAGTATTGAAATTAATCAACATATTATATCTAATTTTATATGGACATGGTTTATTTATAATTCTTTTTACAAATTCTATAAATTAATGTAGATTCAAAGTAAAGATATTCATTCTATTTCAAAAATAAAATCAATTTTTTAGGGGAGGATATTATGATTTTGCACAAATTTAGTTTCCAAAATCAAAAAAATCATACAACTAAATGTTTTAATTAAAATAAAAAAAATAGGTTGGGGACTTGATATTCTTATAAAACACCCTTGATACAATAGTGTTGATAAGACTAGAATACATCAACTAATTTTAGGTGGAGGCTAATTGAATTATAATCACTACTATCCTCCTCATAAATAGACATTTAATGGGATTTTCCTTGATCTCATGGTCTTGGAGGTTGTTTGTGTTTATTTTCAACTTAATCCCTTGGAATAGTTTATTTTTCTCATATTTCCTAAATTCTTCACATTTAAAACATCAAACTTCTAGTGGATCCTAAGGAAGAACATTCTTTTTCTCCATCATTTTAACTAAACTCTCATATTTTCTTCAGTAGCCTATGGATTAATGTACTCTTTTACCATAGAAAAAACATCATCAAGTTCCTTTGATATATTTTCATGGGTTCCCCTTCCCACATTTTTTACATGAATCAAAATAGATATTTTTCCTTCATAATCTTCATCACATGATCTCCTAATTAAATCCCATTATTATTTTATTTGGTGGGTTTTTATGTTTAGAAATATCAAGTCATTAATCATAACTTGATATAGTTGTGTGAGTATAACCAAAATATTTTCAACACCAGATTCTATCCCATTTGGTTTCCTATTAGGAAAATTACTAAATTATCTATCACACCCATTATTAATTTGGTTCTTCCAAGATCCAAACATTCCTAAATCCAATAAGGTTAACATGACTAATGAATCATTAAAAACATGGATGGATTATCATTATCATAAAATTAATTCAATCATAAAACATATATCTTTTTTACATTATCACATTTTTCTATAGTTTATTTTGTTCAGCCTATATAAATCTTGATTTATCTTAGGTTACTTTAAGTTGGGTTATATTATACTTATAAACATAATACCTCAATGAAACTAGGAATTTAATCCTTAATAGTAGTTTATATAGAGTATATGATCTGAAAAATAATATCCTCTAGGGATGTATATCTTGGTGTGCAGCCTTAGGGCCATTCAACATGCATCAGGGTGATGATTGAGTCAAATATCAACCAACCCTTTTCAGGGTGATTACCCCTAGGTGCATCTGTACCATATCCATATCCACTTTCCAGTATCCATATATGGATTTATTTCTATTAAAACCACTTATTAAATACCTTACCAAAATTTCAAAATATCATATTATACTTAGAATCAACTCTAGGGTATTAACTAAGGTTATGTAACCCTAACACCAAAGTTAACTAAGTAAGTCACTATAATAAATAAATTAATATCTAAAATAAATAAAATAATATCCAAAATAACTAAACCCAACTCTAATAACAACTTTAGTGGCCCAAAATAAACATGACATAAATAATACATTAATCACACAAATTGAACAATACATCTCACAAACAGTCGCACAACCCAAATATCGAAAGTCTTAGTGTCTTTGAGACTATCTACATAAAGAACTTATTTTACAAACCATGAAAACTTTTATCCAATAAATCTCCTCTAGACCCTTTCTAGACATATCACATGATATAATCATCTTCAAACCTGGGGATTGCAAATATAATAAAGGGATGAGATCAAGTTCTCATTAATGGATAACATAACAAATCCCATAACATTTAGATCATAATCATATTGAAAAATATAAATAAGTGAAATTATATTATTTAAAAGAATAAAAATCATTAAGTGTTAACCATAAGCATAACATCTCAAATGATAACACTTCTACTGTGACATGATAAAATAAAACATGAAACTTACAAAATGATCCATGGAACATAAGAAATAAAGTGAAATAATCATAAACATAGTATTTCTTATCTATAGGAACCATGTTACTCGTAAACCTTTTCACTCATAAAATTATAAGTAGATCTAAACACCATTATAATCACTCTTTATTAACCTAGCTACTCGCTAACCTTTTCATAAATAAAATTATTAGTAGGGATTAATTCCATTACACTCATCCTTTATGAACCAAGTGACTTACTAACTTGTTTTCATGTATAATTGTGGGTAGATATTAATGCCATCACACTCACACTTTGTGAACCTATATACACTCAAAACTATTCCCATAACATTTCTATCTCATAGGATATAATACTTAACCTAATGTATTGGTGGGATATATAGGTCCTACTCATATCATAATCCATACATTTGGGTTCCATGTAAAAATCATTTACTTTTCACACTATAAATAACCTATGGAAATAAAATGGTTTTCATAAAACAAAAAAAAAAGAAATCATTCATTTTTCATAATAAATCCATGAAAATAAAATGGGATCCATAAAAATCAAAACAACATAATGAATTAAATTACATGATATTGAAAACTTGATCACCCAAAATAATCACATTATAAAACAATAATATAGAGTGAAACATAAATCATAAATACATTAGATATGGATCAAATTGAAAACAAAATTATTAAAATAACTTCTTGAAAACATTTTGTTTTCAATTCTATAACTCACACTCCCAAATCCTGTAATGAAGTCATGAACTTTTCATTTTTTTTATTTGATTCTAATAAGGGTGACCCCTTTTTTCATCCATACCATACAAAATAAAAAGGAAAAATCGTATCAATTACATTTTATAGGACCTTTTAGGTTTATAATTTTATAGAATTAGGGAAAAATCCTACATAAAAAATTCACATGAATTTAAATTTTCATTTCTCCAACTTAACCTAGCTTTTATTTTTCACAATAAGACATCATCATCATCCATATGAAATCCCTTATAAACATAATTTTTTTAACCTATTTATATATAACCTTGTTAAAATGAAACATAAGAAGGGTGAGTCAAAATTCTCAATAAGGGTAAACATAAGAATTAAAAATTTAATATTTTCAATAAGAATAATAAGTGCATAAGGGTATGATAGCATAATCAAATTATATGAATATAACATAATAATATTCATACCCATAAATTCATGGATCATCAAACATGAAAACACAGAATAAGGCATTAAAAAATGAAAAATTCCAAATAACTAATAATCATGTTCCATGTGATATCAATCTTGACCAAATGAAAATCATAAACCCATAGAAATCATAAATAAAACATTTTGGTATCTTAAAACATCATCACATTGAACCATTTTAAAACCATTATATAACCCTTTAAAAACACTTAAAAATTAGAATAACTATATGTAAAACATCTAATATAATTCTTTGTATAACATAATAATTATCCAATTCATTAGAGCGCTATTTGGGTGTACCCATCGTATAAGTTATAACGGGCTTACCTGATGCTATCTGGGTTCACCAATAATTTATAATGTTCATAAACTAAATAATGAATAAATCACATAGAGAATTAATTTCATCATAACTCATTTAACAACCCCTTATTATTTTAAGAACATGATTTACCCATATTAAATAAATGAGTTCCATAATAATCTCATTGAAACATGGTAAACCCGTGGAAAAAAAATGGGTTTCATAATTATATCTTTCAAACAATATTAATCCATCAAGAGAAACAATGAGTATGGTATCATTAAAAAATTTAACCATTGTATCATAATTAAAAATAAGGTTTTTGTATATTGATGAATGGAATTACCATTAAAATATCATTAAAAAAATTTGAGGAAAATACCCCTTTCTTTTTTAAAAATCACTTTTTAAAACATAAAACATTTTGAAAATAATTTTCTTTGAAAATAACCTTGAAATATTATAAAATAAGATTTTAAAAATAATTTAAACATTTATTGATGAATATATACTTATTTATTCGAAAAATACATTTTAAAACCTTTTTGAAAACATTTTTATAAAACATACTTCTGGAAGTAAAAGAATTTTTGACTGTGGTGATGATTAGTTATAAAAACATTATTTTAAAATATTGAGAATATAAAGAGATATAAATGAATGGAAAACATTTATTAAAATGAAATAAATAGAGGATAATAAAATTGATGAGAATTATTTAGAGTTATATCAAAATATTTTAACATTGGATACTTAATCACAAATAATCCCGATAACGATGAGATTGTAACATGAAACTCTTACCACTTTGGTAACATTGAATCGTAAGCCCCGTGAAATAATTACATTAAATGAAACTTATAATATAATTATAATAATTTGATTCATGATATAATATTTTAAAGGATAATTATATACACCTCATAAAATAATATAGGTGTATAACATAACAAACATCTCAAAGAAGGCAAATTTTGACAAAAAATCCATTACCGCTTTGGTAAATTTGAAACCGTAAAACTTATGAAATTCATATCATAAAATAGACATGAAAATAACCATAAATTTAAGTATAATATTGATTAAATACATTAAGGGTAATTATATAAATCACACAACAAAAACAAGTCAGGAATAAGGCATGCATCTCATAGAAATAAAAGTGAGACAAGAAAAACTCTTACCTTGAGTCTGATTAATCACACTTGTTATTTATATTAGTGAATAATAAACTTATGTTAATTATTTAATCTATTTATAACATTTTAAATTTTTATTATTACTTTTATTTAAATTATAAACAAATTACATACAATTACTTAATCAATTAATTTTACATCAGATGTTTTGACCATATTTGGCTTATGTGTCAAAAACAAATTTGGTAGGTCAAATGTTGTCAAAGGGGTCATTATTTAAACATATCCAGAATAATAATCATGAAATAATTATAATATTTATACATTAATTATTATTTGAAAACCAATCATGGAATATGGATATGAAAAATTAAATAACATTATGAGCATGGAGATGGTAGGTCGTACATACAAATGAGTGACATTTCCATTTTTTCAATGATAATTATGGAAATAAGGTATGTAATATTTTATATTTATATAATTATAATTATATCATAAATAAAATGATATTTAATTATATATACTTATATATATCATTATTTTTATGTAAAACAAATCACATCGCTTCGAGGAGGCGGTAGTCCACACATCCATGAACGACGTTATCACTTTTTTAGTGTGTAAAATGGTAAGAATAAAATGATATATTATATTTTAAAAAATATTATTATTCTATTAATATCATAATTATTTTATTTATATCATATATATTCATTATATATACCCTTATTACCTTCCATGTAACACGTTAGTGAAGAAATCTTCACATTTCTTTGTGAGGAAGTAGTCCACTGTACACACGAGCGATGTTATCGTATCCATTCAAAAATATAATTTTAAAAAGTTTTTATATGATATAATGAATACATAGGTATTATTATGTTATAAATATCATAAATAGTGTATATAGATATTATTTACATCATTATTTCTAACCATGAGAGGTGGTAATGGAAAAACGAACGACATCGTTTCATGAGGTGGTAGTCTGTCATCCACAAAAATAATGATTTCATAACCCATTTAATGGAAGTTTGTGATTTTTTAGGAATTAATATTAAAATTATAAAATATTAGTGTATTTATTATACTGAATTTATTATATAATCATGGTATAAGAATAATTTAAATATGTGGAGAAGGAAATAAAATAAAAATAATTATAGAAGAACATTACCTCTTCTTCAGGTATCCTCTTCAGGATTGCACTAAAATATTAAAATTTTTGATTTCTCCCAAAACTAATGCTTCTATGATGAAGTTATGGAAGTTGGTAGGTGATTTTGGAAGGTTTTCAATGACCCAAAATGCTTGATATGTGTGGATAAGTGGGTAGCATGAGTGCCTTTTATAGTTGAGGAGGAGCGGCATTCTTGTAAATACTCAAAACTATTTACTGTTGGGAGGTCTATCTTACCTCATGTGCCTCAAAAAAATTATGATAATATATTGGAAAGATTATTTAGTTGATACACACTTCCACCACATAAAATAAATATATTTTTTAAAAATTTTGTTCCTTAACTCCTAAGTTTCCAAATTTTTTTCATTTTTGTTTTTCATTAGGGTAACTAGTTTTATAACCTATATAATTCATACATTAAGAATAAATTAAATTGATACATATTAGAAAATTTAGCCATAATTTTTTTAAATATTAAATAAAAATTATAAAATAAAAAACCTATATGTGTTGGAAATTAAATTTAACAGAAGCGCAAGTAACATGCAAAAATGATACTTTAACCCTAATTGTGCCAAAAATGTTTTTACTATTTAGGGGTCAATATGTTCATTATAAAAGACAAATTGGTCCATTAATGGGACATATTTTATAATTATTAACATTTAAAAATCACATTACAGAATATTTTATATTTAGTAATTTTAGATAATTTATTAAAATATCATTTATTATAAGATAACATTAATGTAAATTTTGAAATTATTTATTTAATTTGAATTTAAAAAATATCAAGATAATAATGGAATAAAAATATATTAATTTAACATCTAGTTATCATGATATATTCCTTTAAAAAATAATTTAACATAAAAATTTATTCTATTTACCTCACTTTTAATAATTTTAGTATCATTTATTTAATTTTATTATTAACAAAATAATCCATGCGTTGGAATTTATTAAGCATTTAATGTAATTAAATAATATATAAAAATTAAAGATAATTTATTATAATAAAAATAAATCATTTATATTTCAAAATAATATTTATAACCAAACCTCTGTGAAGTTTCAAAGCATCGAATAACAAGTGAGAAGGGGGGTTGAATCAGTTACTCACTTTTTATGAGTTTCAAAACTTTTAGAAACTAAAACCCTGCAACCTATTAAGATTGTTTTCCTAATCAAATTTTAGTAAATACTCATGCATGAAAAAATTTTAAAGAAAGTAAAGAGCACAAGATTTAAAAGGTTCTTACTTAGTGTGAGAACCTATATCCTTTCCATATCCACTACCATGGGTCTAAAGAAATTCACTATAATGAAGAAGTGAATAAATCTTGTGTTAACTCCTATTAGAAACTTTCAATCACCTGATAGGAAATATTATACTAACTCTTGTCAGTTTACAAATTTTCTTACAAAATAATTAAGATGAAATAAAATAATAAAGAATTTTTTCAATTTTCTTGAGAAAATATCAGTCCTTATCCTTATTCTAATTTGGCTAAGTTTGATTTTCTCAGTCTGATTAATTAAATACAATTATCCCTTTCTCAATATGAACTTCTAAAACTCTAATCAAAAAATAATTATGATCTTATTAAATCTAGTTGACTCAATATTATCTTCTCAATATGATTTTTCTCAATTAAGTTGAAAAAATAATAGAAGTCCAATCTTCTAAAGAGATCTTTGTCCTATACGAAATTTCACTTCGAATTATTCAGTTCTCCACCTTTTGTGATTATGTAAAAGTTACAATGAATGAATGACCTGAGAATATATTTATAGGTGACTCATAAAATAAATATTTAGAAACCTGAAAACTTTCCTTGGTTCCTCAGATTTTAAAACTCTAAAAATCTCTTACCTTTATACTTTAACTTTGACTTCTTCAATCCTTCTCGAATTTCTCTTATATTTTTTCATAATTGAATTTCAATTTTTACCACTTTAACTCTTTATAATACTTTTGGAATCTATTTAAGTATTTTTTATATTCATCCTTTTCAGACTTCCTTACTTTTCTTTATATTTATTAAGTTAATCTAATTATATATTATTTCTTGGATCGGGTCTTCCTGCATGCCTCAGCTTTAGTCTGATGTAACTTTCTCATATTCATTATGATGAAACTACTCCAGCTCATCCTAATTTTACTTTCTTCCACTACTCATTACAATATGTCTATCTTCATCTCATTGTGATCTGAACTTCTTCATCTCACTATGATCTAACTTTCTTGTACTAAACATTACAATGAACTTCCTCAGTATCAACTTCCTTTTCTCTTTACAATCTTCCAATCTTTCTCAGCTCATTATGATCATCTTTCTCAGCTTAAATTGGATAGAATCCCAATAATGATAAAATTACCATCATAATGGAATTCAAATTATGTTTTAATCTCCATTATGAAACATTTAAATTATTCAAACTTCATCATATTTACTCATTCTAAATTCTGACAACTTCTCAGTTTGGTACTTTTGGAATTGATCTTTTATTTGTAGGTTTCTAGAACTGATTCAAACTTTACATTTCTTCTATTTCTTGAAAATCTTTTATCAGGATAGTTTTCATGATTTTTGAGAACTTTATGAATAGAAAATCATCTTTAGATTTAGTTTAGAAAGTATGAAAACTTTCTAACTCTTGACTTTAGAATCTTCTTTAAAAACTCCTTAGAAACAATATGACTACTTCACTAAGAAAATTTTATCTTTATAATGAACGTTGAGTTCAATGTATCTTGAAATTCATAAAAATGGACCTAATACTGATGGTGCATTCGATCAAAAACATCATCATTATGACCACCTTTGTGCCTGGTGCTACTCAGTTTGATACTCTACGTCTGATGCTTCTTAGTCTAATCCTCTATGTTCCGAAAACAACTTTATTAAAAGAAAAAAAATTCTCCCCTTTTATGTTTGTGTTCAAACTTTAATAAAATTTCAAATTTCTTATAAAACTAATCATGGTGGACTATGGCTTATCCTACATAAAAGAACATTATTTTATAAAAAACTAGTTGTCAACAAATAGAAAAACGTTTTTAACATTAAAAAATCACAAAGGTTATTCAATCTCCCCCTTTTGATTTGTTAACAACCCTCATTAATAACTTTTTCAACTCTCATAAATTTTTCACAACTCAACTTCTGTAAACAACTCCCATTTATAAAATTTTACCCAAACACATCCTTTCTCAAAAGAGAGTTTCCAAATACCACACTACTAGATAAAGTAATTTTTTTAAGGAATTATATCCTTAAATGATAAGAAAATTATGTGTCAATGTAAAGATAAACATTCCTCACTTTTATCTTCTCCTCTCTCTCGTTTTTCTTTTTCTCTCCCCCATTTTATGATAACCACATATAAGTAAAAACTTTTTACAATAAAAATTTGTTACTTTGTCTCCCCATTTGTAAACATAATCCAAAGCACAATGGGGGATACTTCCTTATGAGGTTTAGGAAGCTATAGGAGGAGGCTGAATAAGAAGTTGTGGCCTCAATTACAAAAATCTTTCTTTTAGCATGGATTCTGTTAATATATAATCAATTTGATACTTTATTGAGATTTATTCCAATATAACATCACCAACATCACATTTATCTTTTATAAAATGAAAATTTATATTGATTTTTTTTATATTCAATGTTGGATGGTATTTTTAGAAATATTAATTGCACTTTGATTATCACAAAGTATCTTCAATGGTTTAGAAAAATTTTCTTTCAAATATTCTAGATGAACTTTCATCAATAACATTTTAGTACAATATTTTGTAGCTACAACATATTCAGATTTTGTTGTGCTCAAAGTTACTGAACTTTGTTTCTTACCATGACAACTCACACAACATTAACCCAAGAAAAATGTTCCTACTAAGGTTTATTTTCTATCGTTAAAATATCCACCCTAATCGGTATCAGTATATCCATAAAACTTCATCTCATAATTTCTTTTATATAACAACCCATGTTAATTTATTCCTTTGACATATCCTAGAATCATCTTTGCCTTCAAAAAAATTGATACTTTTAGATTACTTTAATATCTGGCACAAAAATTCACATCATGAACAATATCAGTCCTTGAGACTATAAGGTAAAGAAGACTTCCTATCAGCTTCTGAAAGTATTTCTAATTCACACTTATTTCCAGATTCATCTTTACTCACCTTTGTGATCACTTAAATATGAGTAGAAACTTATTTGGATTCTACCATCCCAAACTTCTTTAATAATTCCCTAGAATACTTTTCTTAAGATAAGAAAATGTAATTTCCTTTTTGTTGAACTTGTAATCCAAGGAAGAAAATTAAATCTCACAACATTAAAATTTCAAAATTCTTCTTCATTTTCTCAAAAAATTATTTACAAATATTTTATTCATCCCAAGTAAAAAATTATACCATCCACATAAATGATTACAATTAGATTTCCAGACTCAACAACTTTCACATATAAGTTTATATCAACTTTTCATTTAGAAAAGTTCAACATTCTCAAAGAATTGTAAAGTTTAGAATACTAGGAATGTGAGGATTGTTTCAAACCATACATATATTTTTTTTTCAATCTACGAACTTTTTTTCATCATTATCAAGTTGAAAACCACAAGGTTTTTCAATATAAAATTCTCCCTCAATATCACTATTTAAGAAAGATGAATTTACATCCATCTGATAAAATTTGTAATTCCAACGCACAACCACTAAAGTAAATGTTCTAATAGTTTCTAATTTTTTAACTAGCGAAAAAATTTCTTCAAAATCAAAACCTTACACCTATTCATAGCCTTTACAAACAAGCCTTTATTTGTTTCTTGAAAATTTTCCACGTTCACTCAAATTGTTTCTGTAAACCCACTTTGTTCCGATAACTTTTTTATTTGTTGGCCATGGAAAAAGTTCATATGTTTCATTGTTCTCAATCTGATCTAAATTTTTATTCATAGCATTCATCAATTATTTATGTTGAATAGATTTTAAAACTAATTCTGGTTCAACTTTTGAGATAAGTGAAGTCTTGTTTTCTAATATCAACTCCCTTCTGGTCTGAACTGGATTCTTTTGATTTCCAATAATTTTTTTGGACTCAATATGTTTTTTAAGGTAGTAAATTTCAAATTTTATCTTCCACCTAAACTTTCATCATCATATGTTTTCCTAAATCTTGTTAAGGATGTTTTGACTTACTTTTACTATTGTTGGAAATATCCGGTTTATCCTCCTTATTATTCTCAATAACTTTTGTTAAGGAATTTTGATTTTAAATTTATTTCACATCATATGAGTCTTCCAACTTTTTTAAATGTTTGTTACAATATTTGTAACTTCTTCTATTGGGTGAATAACCCATAAATGTTCTTTCCTTGGATTTCTCATCAAACTTTCCCAGATCTTGATTTTTGATTTTGAGTAAACGTGTAATTCCAAAAGAATTGAAGTATTTCAATGAAGGAATTTTTTTATACTGTGTTTCATAAATATTCATGTTATTTTTTGGTCTTAAAAGGCATCTGTTTTGAACATGTACAATGGTACCAATATATTCTATCTAATAGAATAATGAAATTTTATATTCTTCTAACATACTTCTTCACATTTCGACTAAACTCATATTCTTTATTTTTTCTACTCAATTTTATTGTAGAGTATTGGGATCACTATACTAATGTTTGATACCATGTTTTCTCAAATAGGTTTCAAAATTATTTCTTATCAATTCTATAGCATTATATGTTCTCAAATTATTTATATAAGCCTTATTTCCTTCTCAATTTATTTTTTAAAAAACTTGATCATTTCCACAGCCTCTGACTTGTGTTTCATAAACATAATGTTTTTCATCTGAGTGAAATCATCAATGAAAGTGATAAAGTATAAATATTATCTTGATGATTGATTCTTATCGTTCCACAAAAATCATAATGAATAAGTTCAATAGGTCTAGTATACTTAATGTGAACTCAATTATGACTTCTGTTTTTCATCTTTCCTTTCTAGTAAGTCATACAAACTTCTTCTTCTCTTCTTTCTAATTTTGGAAAATTTTGTGTACCATTTACTTTAGAGAGTTTTTTCATACTTTTCTCCCAAATTTTCCCAAGTCTTTGGTGCAAAAATTTGTTTTTATCTTCAACACTCAAATAATGAGATTTATTAAACTCTCTAATTTGGAAAATATTTCCACTGGTTCTTTCTCCTTTTGTGATAATTCTTCCATCTTTCACACTTCTAATGATACAATAATATTTTCTAAAAATCACTTCTTTTCAATCATCAAAAAATTGACTTACACTAAGTAAGTTCTATTTTAACCAATCAAAAAATAAAACTTCCTTATATTTCATCTTTTCTTCTTCAATCTCAAATGCTCTGATTCCTCTGATTTTTAAGGAACTATCATTACTAAATGTAACTAATCCTCCATAATGACTTTAAACATGATTGAAGAGTTTTAAAATAAGAAAACCTAATTCCCAAACTTTCTTCGTTCCAGATTATTTTTCTCTTCTACTATAAGAAACTTGTTTCAGAAAGAGTGTCACACGCCATTCAATATGATTATTATCCTAATCACATCTTCTGTAAACTTCTTCCACATAATAAAATTGATTTTTTTTTTAAATTTTCTAACATATTGAGATTTTTATTTTCTAAATTCATATGGGTTAGTAAAGTTACTCATCCTTATTCAACTATTTCTTTCACTTTATTAAAACCTTATTTTATATGGGAAAAAGTTGTTCCAAATATTATAAGCCATGTTACCATAGATTACACAACACCAGAAATAGCCATCAAAACTTTATTTATTTTTTGAAGTAAGATATTTCTCTATAGAAACTTTATTAAGGTTGATAGATAATTTTTTCTTTAACAATATCTATACCAAGATCATATTCCCTCCTAAGTATTTTTTTATCCTTTTTGAATAAAATAGTTTTTTCACACCCTTTTTCAAACCAATATTTTCTAATACTTTTTTCAGAACCTGAACTGTTAGAAAAATCATATGAAACATTATTTTTGGTGGGTGAGGATTTTACCTGATTCTTGATTTGATCTTTCTCAGCAACTTTATAAGTCTCAAATTTAACTTATAAGGTTTTGTTTATGTTTTATTTCATCTTACTTAGGTTATTTTTAGACTCAATAAGTTTTGATTGAATCTTGTTAACTTCTTATTCCTTATCTATCTTCTTCTTACTGATATCTTTAATCATCTTTACATGTTCAGAAATTTTAAGTCTGTAACTTAAGATATCCTGTATATATTCTTTCTCATACTTGATGACATCTTTTCTTCCTTCAAAAACTTATTCACAGTCTTTATTTATTACTCTTATTTATTTCTTGGGAGATTTTTTTTACAAGACATGCATGAAGTTCTATTTTGGGTTGATACACTCTCTAAGATTCTTCACCTCCTTCTTCTTCACTATTTGATGAGTATTCAACTTTCACTACTTTTTCAATGAATGCTTTAACCTTTTATAAACTTTAATCTTCTAAATAATTGTTTTTATTTGAGTCAAATTTAGCTTTCTTACTCAATATAATTCTCTTATTTCTTGTAAACTTGTACTTATATTTTTTGGATGACCTTTATTCTTTATCATTTTTGTTCTACTTCTTCCATCGTGGTTTTTCATCAGAATCATCTCGATATTCACCAACTTTATTCTTAGATAAATTCATAGAATAAAGTGTATGATTCCACCAAACTCAAAACAAAAATAGAGGAAGATTACATACATACTTTCCCCTTCCTATTCGACATTTATTAGATATAAGAGACATGATTTTTTCCTTCAACTCATCATCCTCTATATCTTCAGAGTCATAAGGATTAAAATCTTCATCATCTTGTATTTTCATTTTTCTCATGGATTCAAAATCCATTTTATCTTTCATATTCTTTTTAAAAATTGGATCCTTTCTCATTTCATAAGCAATGTGAAAGTTATGATACTCATCAAGATATAAAACATACTTATCTTTTAATGAATAGATTTTAGAATCAAAATTGTCTAAAAAGTTTCTTGTAAGTTTCTTCATAATTGAATAATCCTATATGACATATCTGAATCCTATAATGTTTCAAAAAAATCATTTACTTTGGTGAATTTTTCATTAATGGTTTCTTTATCTCTCATTCTTATGTATTAATACTTACTATGCTATATTTTTAGATTTGTTTATCTAACTATATTATTCCCTTTAAAAACACTTTCCAACTTGTCCCACATACAATTTAAAGTTTTGAGACACATCACCTTTTGATAAAAAATTTTTGATAATGACATAATGGTAGAATTTATAGCTTTTCCATCAACTTCTACATTTCTCTTATCAAAAAACTTCATGGGAGAATCTTTCTCAACATGTGGGAAATCAATTGTAGCAGCATCAAAAACTTCCAAGACAAGAGAAAAGATATAATGAATCATCTTATTTTCCATCAATAATAATGTTTTCTATCAAATATAAGAATTTTTCTATTGTTGATATAATTGAGATTACCCGTGATAAGTATTCAACAAGGGAACCTTCCTCTGATACCAATTAAAGTTCCAAAGGGTCGAATCACAACTAAGAAGGGGGGTTTAATTTATTGTTCACTTCTTTTGAGTTTAAAAAAAATTATAAACTTAACACCCATAACCTATTAAGATTTATTTCCTTATCAATTCTTATTGAATACCAATTCATGTAAAATTAGGAAAGCATGTAAATAATAAAATATTTATAATGTTTGGCCTCCGTTTGAGAACCTACATCCTTTCCATAGCCACTGTAGTGGGTCTATAGAAATTATTTACAATGAAGAAGTGAATAAAACTTGTTCTAACACCTATTAAACACCTTCTATCTTCTTATAGGAAATATTATACTTACTCCCATTAGTTTACAAAGTTTCTTACAAAATAATTGAGAAAAAACAAAATAATAAATACTTTGTTCAATTTTCTCTAAAAAAGATCAGTCTTAATCCTTATTCCAATTTGGATGAGCCCAATTTTCCCAGTCCAATTAACTCAATACGATTCTCCCTTACTCAATTTGTACTTCTCAAACACTGTTCAAAAACTCAATCTAATCTTCTTCAATACGATCAACCCAATATGATCTTATCAGTACAATTTTTCTCAATAAAGTTGATAAAATAATAGAATTTTGGTCTTCTAAATATATTTCTACCCTATAGGAACCTTCACATAGAATTATTCATCACTTTTACTTTTGTGATTATGTAAAATTTTCAACGAACTAATGATCTGAGAAACCATTTATAGGTGACTCAAAAAATCAAGAGCAAGAAACTTAAAAATTTTCCCTACTTCTATAGATTTCAAAACTAAAAAAAATCTCTCACATTTAAACTTCAAATTTGACTTATTAAATCCTTATTATATTTTTTTTATATTTACACATAATTTAATTCCAAGTTTGAGCACTTCAAATATTCATAAAACTTATGAAATCACCTTGATTCTTTACCGTATTCATCCCTTTAAGACTTATTTACTTCTCTTCTATTTGATTAGTTGAATCTGATTATATCTTATTTCATGGATCTAATCTTTCTTCTTATCTCATATTCAGTCTGATTTAACTTTCTCATCTTCACTAGAATGAAACTAATTCATCTCACCCTGATATTATTTTCTTCCTCTACTCATTATGATCGGACTATCTTCATCTCATTATGACTATCTTTGTCTCATTATGATTTGACTTTATTTCACTTCTAATTACAATGAAATTCCTAAAAATTAGTTTCCTTTTCTCATTATGATCTTCTTATCTTTTTCAGCTCATTAAAATCGTCTTTCTCAGCTTCAGTATGATGGAATACCCATAACAATAAAATTATCATTATGATGGAATTCTCATTACAATGGAATTCTCATTATGATGGAATATCTATTCTAAAACTTTGAAATGATTAAAACTTAATCAAGATTACTCATTAATACTTTTGAAAACTTCTTAGTCTAGTACTTTTGGATTTGATCTTCTACATTCTGATTTTTGGAACTGATATAAACTTTATATTTCCTCCATTTCTTTAAAATATTTTATCATGATAGTTTTCTTGATTTTTGTGAACTTTATGACCAACAAAGAATTATCTAATTTAGTTTAGAAAGTATAAAAACCTTATAACTCATGACTTCAAAATATTATTTAAAAACTCCTTAAAAACAATACAACTTCTTCACTCATCAATTTATATATTTCTAAAAAAATTTGAGTCTGATGGATCTTTAACTTCATACTCATATACTTGAGACCGATGGTGTGTTTGATCAACAACTTCATCGTTCTGACCAACTTTGTGTTTGGTGCTTCTCAATCCGATAATTTATATCTAGTACTTGTCATCCTGATCCTATAATTACAAAAATAATTCTTAAAATAAAAAATTTTATCCCCCTTTATGTTTGGGTTCAAATTTTTATCAACTTTCAACTTTCTTAAAAAACTCATTACGGCGGACTGCGTATGATCCAAAATAAAAAAAAATATTTTATAAAAAAAATAGTTTTCAAACAAAAAAAAGTTTTTTAAAACAAAACAAAATCAAAAAATTTCTTCTATATTTATTTTTTACCTATTCCTAAATCTTTATAGAAATTAAAAGGAAAAAGGTATATTTTTTTCTTTTATTTTCTTAACTTATTATATGAGTCACTTTCATGGAAAAGTGTCCCAAAAAATTCTAAATTTAGATACTAAGGTCATAAGGGTATAAATTTTTCCATACAATGGGTGTTATACATATTTTGGGTCATTTTTAAACCTTATATTCTAAGTTTAACCACTAAGTAAACTCATTTTTACCTTAGTCATTGTGATTAATTTTAGTTTTTTCACTAATCAATTTGGTAAAAAATTAAGTTAAACTTATTAGATAATATAAATTATGATGATTAAAAATATGGAATCCATTTTTCCAAATTAAATTCATATTGGTGGCATAATTTCATTTAAAACTAATCCCACAGACGTGAAGAGAAAACGGGTTTTTAAAGTGAAAAAAGTTCAAAAGTTAACAATGTTTTTATATTAAAATTCAATATGAAAATGTTTTCAATGAAAAATATTTATATTAATAGATTTATAATTGAAATATTTTACTTTTAAACAAATTCAAAATATAAATTAACTTTTTAAATAATTTAGGTGAAAATAGATTTTTCAATTAAAATTCAATAGTTTTCATTATTCATCAAAAATTGAATCTTTTCAGTAAAATATCCAAAAATTCACCCTAAGATAATTTTGGTATTCTGATTTCAAAAAATAATTTTATTTTTTAAAATAAAAATTATAAAATTTTCAAAAAATGTTTTTTTAATAAGTTTACGTAAAAAGGTGACAAAACTACTTTTTAGAAAAACAAATATGGTTTTTTAACATATAATTGGATTTATTTTTATCTATTGTATAGAAAATACCTTGTAAAATGTTAAACATTATATTGAATATTATATATATATATATATATATTTGATTAATAAAATCCAACAAGGGTTATTTTTTTATTTTATTAGTATAAAACACACTTGTACGCATTTAAATAGTTTTTCAGAAAAATATTTCCTTTAATTTTAAAATGGGTTTTATTTTCTTTTCTAATTAATTGGTCATAAAAGAATTCATTATATATACATGTGTAAACCATATTTATCTGTTTCATTTAATCATTTTTATTACCCATATTCAAATAGATAGGTTATAATGGTAATATATATCATGGGTCATTTAAGTTAGGTGTTGCGTGTTGAATACACCATCGAACAAAAAAATCTCAAGGTTGTGTGTAATGAAAGCTAATTCATTGTTTCATATCATTTACGCTAATGAAAATAAATTAATTATTTTAAAAAATTAGGGTGTTACATCCTATCCCCTTTAATAAATTACATCCTCACAATTTGAACTTTATCTCAGTAATCAAATATTGGACATTTGAAAATAATTTTATTGTAAACCTACATCATAAAAAGTGTTACTAAAAATATTATTTATAAAATTAAAAGGTAAGAACAAGTGTCATCTAGAATAACATGTAACTAGGTATCTATGTAGGATATCATAGGTGGGAAGAGAAGATATAGGCATGGAATAAAAACATAAATCCCAAATAAGGATATAGAGTGACTGAGATCATAGATAATTATAAAGTGAATGATCAAGAGAAATTTAGAAATCACAAAACCATAAACCAAATAGGGTTGAAAACGTTTGTTGATGTCATCAGAGATGATTCTATTAAGATAATATTTTGTTTTAGGATCCTTTTCCTAGAGTTGAGGAATTCTCTTACCACATAAACTAAGAAAATATGGAAATATACTTAATTGATGAGTATAATTTCACCCTTTAATAAATTTCTACCACAATATCATATTTTTCTCCACATGATGTGTATTAAGGATAAATTTTTCATGCCCAAAGCACTAAAATAAATTTTTAAAGGTAAACATATCCCCAAAATCATAACAAAATATTCCTCCTTTCTTTAGACATTAACGAAAACTATAATGGTTATAATATGGTAAGATAATTCCCAAAATGAGTAAAACTTCATATGATACAATATTATTAAAAATCCAAAAGTAATACCCAAAGTTGAAACTAAATAATTCCATAAATAACTATCCATGGAATTATTCAAAATTTTCTTGACTGAGTTTGAAACCCAAATATTAAAAGTATTTTATCACATATTCCTCTATGATAATCAAATTGTTATTCCTCAAATAAAATATCATATATTTCTTAAATAAACTTAATCTTTTCCTATAAAAATTTCATACTAACTAGGATATAACATAGACTGGTGGTAGTCATGAAACCCTTATTATCCTTTAGTCATGGGTTCAAAACCCACCACCTTGTTTGATGAGATAGGTTTTCACCTAGCATACAGGTTGTACTTTTATAATATTTAAAAATTAAAACTAATTAATCTCTAAAAAACATTTCATACTGATCCTAAGGGTTAAAACTATATTAGGGAACCCATAATTTATAATGTCTAAAAAAAATAATCAATAAAGACATTGAGAATTCATTTCATTATAACTCATTGAAAAAAATTATTCCTTTCATAACATTATTAACCCATAGAAAATAAATGGGTTCCATAACAATCTCATTGAAACATGGTTGCGTCGAAAAGAAAACGGTGTTATAATAGTCTCTTTGAAATAATATTAATCCATCCAGAGAAAGAATTAGGATGGTATTATTACAAAATATTCTCAATATATCATAACTAAAAATGAGGTTTTTTTAATATTGATGAATTGAAATAGTGTTAAAGTGTCATTAAAAACTTTTTTTAAGAAAATACCCTTTTCATTTCGAAAATCACTTTTTAACACATAAAACATTTTGAAAATGCTTTTCTTTGAAAATAACCTTGAAAGAATATAAAGGAATCTTTCAAAAATCATTGAAAATTTTTTCTTAAATAAAATATCCTTCTATATTTGAAAAAAACTTTTATAAATATTTTTGAAAACATCTTTAGAAAATGGTCCTTGAAGAAAATAATTTTCGACTGAAAGAATGATTTTTAATAAAAACATTCTTTTTCAATATTGAGTATGTAAAGAGAGGAACATTGAGGGAAAATGTGTATTCTCATGAAATAAAAATAGTAAAATAAAATTGATGATAATTATTTAGAGTTAGATTAAAATAATTCAACATTGGAGACTTAATCACAAACAATCCCGATATATGGTGAGAATGTAACATGAAACTCTTACCACTTTGGTAACATTGAATCGTAAGCCCCGTGAATGAATAACATTAAATGAAACTTTAAATATCATTATAATAAGTATATTAATGGTATTACATGTCAATGTATTAGTATATACACCTCATAAAAAATATAGGTGTATAATATAACAAGTGTCTCAAAAAAAGAAAATTGTGACAAAAATCCATTACTGCTTTAGTAAATTTTAAACCATAAACCGCATGAAAGAGAGATAATAAAATGTATTTTAAAATAAAAAAATTAAGGATAATATTTATAAAATAAATTCATTGGTATTATATATACCACACAATAAAAACAAGTGGTGAATAAGGCATACATCTCATAGAAATAAAACTAGGACGAGAAAAACCATTACCTTGTGTCTGATTCATCACACTTGTTATTTATCATCCTAAATAATAAAATTATGTTAATTATTTACTTTCGTTTGAAAATTTTACAAGTTTATTATTACTTTTATTTCACTTATAAACAATTTATATACAATTACTTAATCAATTAAGTTTACATTGGATGTTTTGACCATATTTGGCTTATGTGTTAAAAACAAATTTTGTAGGTCAACTATGGTCAAAGGGGTAATTATTTAAACACATAAATAATAATAAACATGAAATAATTATCATATTTATACATAAATTATTCTTTTAAAACCAATCATGAAATTTGGATATGAAAAATGAACTAACGTTACGATCATGAAGACGGTAGGTCGTACATACGCATGAGTAACGTTTCCACTATTTCAATGATCACTATGAAAAGAAGGTATGTAATATTTTATCTTTATATAATTAAAATTATCTCATAAATAATATGATATTTAATTATTTAAAATTATATGTTTCATTCTTATGAGGTAAAAGTAATCACTTCACTTTGATGAGGTGGTAGTCCACACATCCACGAATGACGTTGTCACTTTTTCAGTATGTGAAATGGTAAGAAGAAAATTATATATAATATTTAAAGAAATAAAAGTATTTAATTAATACCATAATGAGTTCATTTATATCATATATATTAATCATATTTACCCTTATTATCTTCTATGTAACACGTTAGTGAAAAACACTTCACATCGCTTCGTGAGGCGATACTCCACCATACACACGAGTGATGTTATCATATCCCTTACAGAATGGAATATAAAAATTGTGTAAATTATATAATGACTATAGATGTATTATTATGTTATAAATATCATAAATATCATATATAAATAGTATTTTCATCATTATTACCAACCATGAGAGGTGGTTATGGAAAAATGAACGACATCATTTCACGAGGCAGTAGTCTGTCGTACACAAGAATGATGAAAGGGTAACCCATTTAATGTAATTGTTTTGTGTTTAGTTAATAATATTAACATAGAAACATCTTAGTATATTTATTATATTTATTATATTATATAATCATGTAATAATAATAATTGAAGGGGGTGTAGAAGTAAATAAAATAAAAACGCTTTTAGAAGAACATGACCTCTTCTTTAGGTATTCTTATTAGGTTTGCACTAAAACCTCGAAAGGTTTACTTTATGCCTAAAATAAGTAATCTAGGATTATTTTAGATGAATTTATATTTGATTTATTTATGGTTTGAATCGTAAAAAATTCTTGATATGTGTGAATAAGTGGGGTGAGTGAGTGCCTTTTATAGTTGACGAGGAGGGGCATTCTTGTAAATACTCAAAAGTATTTACTATTGGGAGGTCTCTATTACCTAATGTGCCTCCAAAATTAAATAATAATATAACTTAAAGATTATTTTTATATAAAAACCTCCAACACAAAAAACAAATACATTTTTTAAATATTTTGTTACTTAACTCCTAATCTTCCATATTTTTTCATTTTGGTTTTTTATTAAGGTAACTAGTTTTCTAACCGATGTAATTAATAAATTAAGACTAAATTAAAGTGATAATTACTATAAAATTTATACCCAATTATTTTAAATATAAAATCAAAATTATAAAATAAAAATATCATGTATGTTTGAAATTAAATTTAACAGAAGCGCATGTAACATGCAAAAACACTACTTTAACCATAACTGTGATAACACTGTATTTACTATTTAGGGGTCAAAATATTCATTATAAATCATTAATTAGTTAATAAATGTATCATATTTTATATTTGTTAATATTAAAAATACTATTACATAATATATTATTTTTAGTAATTTTAAATCATTTAATAAAATATCATTTATTATAAAATAATATTAATGGCAATTTGAAAATTATTTATTTAATTTGTAATTAAAAAATATCAAGAAAATAATGAAATTAAAATATAGTAATTTAACTAATTTTTATCATGATATATTCATATAAAATAATAATGTAACATGAAAATTAATTCTATTTACCTCAATTTTAATATTTTAAGGATCGTTTTTTTAATTTATTATTAACTAAATAATCCATGTGTTGTCATTTATTAAACATTTAATGTAACTATATCATCTATAAAAATTAATGATAAATTATTTTGATAAAAAAAATTCATTTATATTTAAAAAAAATATTTATAACCCAACCTATGTAATTTTTCTTTATCCTTAAATCATTATATAAATTAAAAGGAAGAAAGATATATTTTTTCTTTTTTATTTTCTTAACTTATTATATAGGTCACCTTCACGGAAAAGTGTCTAAAACTCATACACTTATATAATAAGGTCATAAGTATCTAAATGTGTCCATAAATTGGGTTTTGTACAAGTTTTGGGTCACTTGTACACCATATATTCTAAGTTTAACCATGAAGTAAAGATGTTTTTACCTTAATCGTTGTAATTAATTTTTATTGTTTTCACTAATCACTTTGGTAAAACAAATAATTTTTTCTTATTATATAATATAAATTATTATGATTAAAAATATTGAATCCATTTTTTCAAATTCAATTCATAGAAGTGGTATAATTTAATTTAAAACTAATCACACAGGCATGATGGGAAAGTGGGTTTTTAAAGTGAAAAGGTTCAAAATTTCACAATGTTTTTATATTAAAATTAAATATAAAAATTATTAAAATGAACTATATTGTATTAATAGACTTATAATTGAAATATTTTGAATTTAAAACAAATTCAAAATATAAATTAACTTTTTAAATAATTTAGGTGAAAAGACAATTCTCAATTATAATTCAGTATTTTTCACTATTCATCAAGAATTGAAACTTTTTAGAGAAATGCCAAAAATTAACCCTAAGATAATTTTGGGATTACTATTTCAAAAATTAGGTTTATTTTTTCAAATAAAAATTATAAAATTTTAAATAATTATTTTTTAAATAAGTGCACCATAAAAAGGTGACAAAGAAATTTCATAAAAAAATACGGTTTTTAAGCGTAAAATTTGATTTATTTTTATCTATTGTATAGAAAACATATAGGATGAATTTTAAACATTTGATTTAATATATTAAATATAAATTTAGTTAATATAATCCCAAAAGGGTTATTTTTTATTGTTATAAAACACACTTGTGTGCATTTAAATAGTTTTTTAGAAAAATATTTCGTTTTATTTTCAAAAGGGTTTTATTTTCATTTATAATTAATTAGTCACTAAATAATTCACTATATATACATGTATAAACCATATTTTCATATTTTAGTTAATCATGTTCATTCCCACCATTCCAACAGCTAGGTTATAATGGTAATATATATCATGGGTCATTTAAGTTTGGTGTTACATGTTGAATACGTCATCGAATATAAAAATCTTGGGGTTGCATATAATTTAAGATAATTCAGTGTTTCATATCATTTATTCTAATGAAAATAATTTTCTTCTTTTAAAATCTCAGGGTGTTACAGAAATAATGGTTTCAAAAAGAGAAAGACAAAATACTTAAAAAAATTAATTTTTTAAGAAAACATTAATAATGGAACCTTGAAAATGACATAAAATTTATAAAAATAAAATATAGAGTAGATGATAAAACTTGTTTATTTTTAAAGGATGGAAAAAGATTTTGAACATTTTTAAATAACCTTTATTTAAAAACTTACATCGTTAAAAGGATAAAGAAACCATTATTTTAACATAAACAAAGGGGTGAAAATTATCATTGGAGATAAAAACAATTTTAGTTTCAACTAGGGAAATTAGAATATTGGTGTGAATTAAAAAAACATGGATATGAAAGAAAAATTCATAAAAAGAGTGTGAATTATTATTAACAAAAATGAATTTTAATGAAACAATAAAATCATCAAGGAAGAATAATTTTGTGTGGATTATTATTTATCCATAAAAGGAGAAAATACATCATAAAATCACCATAGGTTATAATAGATTATTCTTTAAATATTATAGTCAAATAAGAGTGATTATGACCCAATGAAAATATTAGAGTCACCAAAAACCCTTTACAGCCTTTCCAACATTTGAATTAAAATTCCATGAGAGGTATAACTTTAAAAATAACATTAAATACCGTGAAAGATAATATATTCATGATAATAAATGGAAATAGGGTTGTATATACACCATTTAAAATTAAACATGGTGTTAATATTAAACATGTCTTAAGGGATTCAATTTTGAGACCAAAAACCCATTATATTTTAAGAAACATTCTAATAAAACCCCTTGAAAGAAGTAGTAATTCATGTTTAAGTTAAAATTACATTAATATGGAAGATAAATGATATTAAATATCTAATTTTAAGTATATATAGCATTTAAAAGGTATTAGGTGCATAAAAGAACATGTGTCTTAAAGAAGAAAGTTTTGAGATGTAACCCTTAAGGTAATGGTATCATAAGAATAAAAAAAACATGAGAGGGATACCATGAAATGTAACATAAAATATAATTTATGAAATTATATTTAATATACATGGAATCAATATGTAATTATATATATCACATTTAATAGAAATAGGTGCAAAACATGAAATCATTCCTCAATGAAAGTAAACTTGAGACAACAAACCCTTACCTTGTTTCATAGATTGGTTAATGATACTCAAGTCTCTTATAAATAAACATAGTTTATTAATATACAATTTTATAATCCTAATAATAAATATTTACTTTTTCAAAATCCTTATTATAATTATTTATCAAGGGTACATTAATTAGTTATAGAGTATTATGACTATTGGATGTTAATAACTTTAACTTTATTGTGCATGTTTAATAATTGTGATATTATTACACATAATTTTATACCAATAAAATTAATGATATATTGTTTAATATTATGTCATTAATAACTTATATTTATTTAAAATTTACTTATTTCATTCCATATTCATTATGGTTATGTTATGTGAAAATAAAATTGATAACAGCATATTTTGATGATTTTGGAGAATTAAAAATGTTACTTTAATAATAATTTAAATAATTAATATGATATTTATAGGACCATATTATAATCATAATTTTATTAGCATATTATAATAATATTAGTTTTTATGTTCCCATATTCATCTATAATCGGATTTTAAAGCATCGTTAACGTTAGTGAATGAATCGACCCAAACTTAAGCACGCTTTAACTTGATTGGTGAGTATGGTTAGAGAAGTGTTTATTTTGAAATAATATCATTATAAAAAAACAAATAATGATATTATTTTTAATTTTTTATGATATTTAACCGTATTTTTAGGTTATTAGATAATGTATAAAAATCTACATGAAAAATCAAAAATATTTTATCATGGATGCGGTAATCTGCATGTACGTGTGGTTAGTGTTCACGTTTCTAAATGTGTGAAAGGGGTAAAGGTGGATATTAAGTTGAAATTTAATAATCATAATTATATTTTATATATCATATTTATTCATAATTACTTCCATTATTACCATCCATGAAAGGTGGTAATGAAAAAAAAGATGTTTCTTCGTGGAGGCGGTAGTTTGCACAACACACTAACAATGTTTTTTTATTTTTATAAGTGGATGGAAATGAAAAAATAAGGGTTTTCCATTAATATAAAAACATATAAGTGTTATAATTATACCTAATTCATCATATTATTAAGGTGATAATCTATTTTTGAATATTAATAGTAAGAATAAAATCTTAAAAAAGAGATAATACTTACACTGGAGACTTGATTATTCCCTTGTAAGTCTCCTTAAAATTAAAGAGATTAGGATAACTTGGAGTGAACAAGGGATTATATTTCTGGTAAAGAGTTCTAACTATTTTAAAAGTTTTGTGTTTAAAGGAAGAATTTAAAGGTGAATTATAGCTTTGAAGAGTGGAAGTTGTATCCTCTTATAAGGGGAGAAATGGGATACTTAACACTCATCATTTTTCAATAATGTCATGACTCTTTTCAAGGGTGATTGGATAAAAGGTGGAAAAATGAATTATGGGATGATATAAATATGAAACTCATCTCAATGACTTATTTTAAAACATGTTTACAAAATATTTTTTCCATTTCCACTTAGTAAAACTATTTTTACCACTTACTTTTTATGAGGGTAATTATTTTTTCACCTTAGTAATTAATTCTGATAAAAAAATTAATATTGACCTTATTAACTATTTCAAAATTATGATTTTAAATTTGAAAATTATTTTTCATATCAAATTTCTTATTTTTAATAAGTTAATTTTCAAATAAACACACCTAATCGCATTAAAATAGTTTTTAGAAAAATGATGTTATTCAGCTTTAAAATTATATATAAGATAAAATTATAATTATTACTAATTTTAATGAATTAAATTGATTTAATTTAAATTTAATTAAATTTATGAGGCATTAAAGGAAATATAAAATTGAATATCACCTTGAAGATACTATATTAAAAGAGAGAACTGAAAATAATTTTTATTAAACTAAAATTTTTATTTAGTTCCAAAAATGTTGGACATGGTATTTATAAGATCAAAGAATGTATTAAAATGCATAATTTTTTTCATTAAATAAATATTTTATTACTTAAAAGTTTTTTTAACTTCTAGGATACACTGACATAGTGATAAAGTCATAAAAATTATAATTTTCACAAAAACCATATTTTGGACTAAAAATCAATCTTTTCAGAAAGAAAAATTAAAAAATTCATATTAAGTAAATTTTCATGATAGGAATTCATAAATGGATTTTAATATATCAAATTTAAATTTCCTTAATTTTTAAATTCATTTTTTAAAGAAGGTTCATTATAAAGAAAACTGATTTTATTATATCCTTTTTCAGTATTAACTCATATTAATTATTTGTCTATTAAATGTAATATTTATTAATGGTCTACCATATTATTATTTATTATAGATTTATTAAAATTGTATTCTAAATATATTGTAGTTTTTTTACAATGACTATATCATCTGACACAAGTTATTGAACATAGTATGTATATTAAAGGATCCAAAATCATGGGTCATTATAATGAGTTAGGATCAAAGTTGCAATTCTTGAGGTCTGATAATAAAGGAGAGTATGATAGCAAAGAGTTAATAGAATTTTATGTTAATAATGAAACATGGTGGGATAATATTATTCTATATACCACACAATAAAATAATTTGGTTGAAAGTATTAATAGAACATTGAATGAATGTTCTAAGTGTATGAGGTTCCACTCAAGTTTACCCAAGACCTTCTCGGAAGAGGTAGTGAATATGGAAACTCATCTCATAAATAAGATTATTTCTGTACCTATAAGAGAATTTATACCTAAGTTGATAATGTTAGGAAATGAGATAAGACTCTCTCATTTATAATTCTTTTATTTTTTATCATACATACATATAGATGTTGGTGAAATAGACAATCTTGATTCTAAGTACATATCATATTTCTTTATTGGTTATTTTGATGAGGAGTTAGATTATCTCTTCTAGGATGATAAGATTAATATGATCATAATAATACATGATGTGATATTTAATGAAGTTTTATAATACAAGAACCTCCATTAAGTTGAAACTGATGGTGGGAAAAAAGAATCAGAGTGCTAAGAGAAAGTGGAGCTTGAGGTTATACTTGAGCATGTGAAGCTAGATATAGTGTAGCCTACTCCTTGAGTGTAATTAAGGAGATAAAAAGGGGTGATAAGTCTTATTTAGATGTATTTATCATATTTCTACTATTTTTTTAACTTATTATTGAGATTCAGGATGATTTTAATAGTAATGTAGTTAAAGGAGTTAATAAAGTGGGAGTTAGCTATGAAAGAGGGGATATTTTCATCACATGATAACAATAAATGGGAGATGAAACCTTTACCATAAGGAAAGAAATCATTTCTGAAAAAATATTTATATGGGTTCAATCAAGAACATAATGGTAAAAGGAGGTATAAGGAAAGGTTTGTGGTGAAAGTATTTAAATATAAGGAAGGTGTGGATTTTACTTAAATATTCTCACATGTAGTGAAGCTTACCACCATACAAGTGGTTATTAGTATTGTTTAATCATAGGATTGACATTTTTAGAAACTTTATATAAATACTTCTTTCATTCATGGATATCTAGAGGGTTAAATTTATTTATATTATCCAGAGGGATATGTTGAGTCAAGAAAGAAATACTTGTTTTGAAAACTCCAGAGGAGATTATATGGGTTAAAGTAGGAACTCACGAAGTGGAATAATAGTTTTGATGCATTCATGAGAAAAAAATACATAAAAATAATATGGAATAGATAAATTATTCTATTTTAAGTCTTTTGATGATAGATATATTATATTAGTTTTATATTTGGATAACATACTCATTGAAATATCGCATATAAAATAGATTGATGAGATGAAAGGGTATATGGATAAAGAGTTTGAGATGAAAGATCTTGGAGAAGCTGATAATTTTTTGAAGATGAAGATTGATATACCACATGGGTGAACTTTAATGTTATCATTGGGTGACTACATTGAAATTTTTTTAGAATATTTAGTATGTTATAAGAAAAGAAAGTTTTTATTCCCCTATAAATTCATTGTAAATTGTCAAAGTAACAAGAACCAAATATAAATAAAGATGTTGAGTGCATATAAAAGGTCCCTTATGCATCAGCTTTTGGAAGCTTAATTTATGTCACAGTCTATGATCAACCTGATATTAATCATATCATGGGAGTTTTGGGTAGGTACAAGGCTAACCTAATAAATTAACATTGTAAATATATGAAGTGGATATTGAGGTATTGTAAGGGATGTAAGGAATTATCTATGTGATTTGGGAAAGGAAATTTATTACATGGGTGTGTGAATAAATACCTCAGAGGTGATTTCAATAACATGAGGAGTACCAAAGGTCGTGTTATTACCTATGTAATAGTTAATGTAAGCTATATAACTCAATTAGAAAAGGTGGTGGTGCTATCTACCATAGAGGTAGATTATATTTTTTAAAAAGAATCTCAAAAAGGGGATGGTTTGGATGAATAACTTCTTAATGGATATAGATAGAAACTGAGAGGAAAATTTATTAAGTTGTGACTATCAATTTAATATATCTTTAAAATAACCCTATGTTTCATTCTTGGTAAAATAATATTTATTGAATTATATTTTTTAAATAGTCCTTATATTAGATGGGTTTTTGACATTATAGAATATTTATGGAACTAACAATATGGTAGATATGTTTATGAAGATGGTGGTGATTGAGAGTTTCAGGAACTATTGTACATCTATTGGTCTTCATTGGTTAATGGAGGATGAGTGGAAGAACATGGAAGAATGTTACAGGATTATAAAAGTAAAAACAACCAGTATTTCAAGAATTTTCATCTTGAAATTGAAGATTTTATGGGAAAGTTCCAGTAGTGATTAAAAAAAGAATAGGAACTCAAATTAAGTAATTTTTCTTAGTTGGTACTATATAAGTATGATAGTTTTTAGGATCAAGATATAAGTGGAAGATTATTAGAATAGTATATCCCAATCCAATGGATAAAGTTGGGGAAACTAATAGCATCCCATACTGTACACTAGAACAAAACTCTCATGGTATTATAGAAGTGTGGACTTCTCCATGGTATTGTAATATAATGTGACTCATAACACCAATATGGTAATATAGCTCCATAGACTTCCTTATACCATTACTATAGAAGAGTAGACTTACTTTGTGGATTTGGAACTGTTGAAATGTGGTTTACCATAGCAATATGTCACTTTATAAGATCATTTTGATCTAGGTAATCTATACTCTATGCTTTGGACTATAATTTTCTCATGAACTAGTAAAGTGTTCTAACTATCTATAGATGTATGGATTATTCTTCAACCACATAAACTTTAGTGTCTTATGATCTTATCATTAAGTTTTTCTCCATTTTAATCTTGATATGGAATCACCTCTTATTTTGAGATTTTTTTTGTATAACAATAGTCTTTAGGTCTTTCATGATTGGATTAACTTATAATTAATTGGATATATTCCATAAAGGTGTTAAAAAGTTAGGATCAACTAGAGAATTTTCCAAACGTCCCTTCATTAACGAATAGAAATCCTCCTTAGCAATATTATTTTCTAAAATAACCAAGGAATTCAATTAGTCATTAATTTACCTCATAAAAAATAGACATCAAGATTTATATTATAAAAGTTAATAATTACACATCAATATCATTACACCCATTTTATACCACATAAAGGTGACTATCTTCACTTTTAAATCAAATTTCAATAACAATTCCACAAGTTCATTTTATAAGGAATTTTCTGTAATATTTTCAAAACACACTTTGAAAATCATAAATCAATGGTCATTTTAAATCCATATCCATGTAATAAAATTATTTCAAAACCATGTTCATGTGATTCAACCAATATAATTTATAAAATGATGTATGGACTTTTTTTGTCTCAAACCATCATGGTTGAACACACCTATGTGGAATAATAAAACAAAATATAATAAAAGAGATTCTCTAACCACTATTCTTCTAAAACATCCTGGTGACTTTAATTATTCTAGGAAGAGGATAGTTACAAATTTTTATAGGTGAATTTAAAATCTTAATAATATTATCTTTAGACCCACATACTTCCCAAATCTCAACTTAAATTGCACTCTTTGATACCATTTTGTAATAAAATATACCAAACACCTAAATCTCAAGACTTGGGATGAATCTTCATATGCATTCAAACACATTCCTAATAACCAAAGGCTAGAAACTAGTGTTGAGGGAGAAAAAAACATTGGAGAACAGTTTAGCCTCAATACAAAAATCCAAAAAAAATATAATAAATAAAATTTTAAAATGTTTTTAAAAATACAAAGAAGCATAAATCATCATAATACACAAAATAATAACAATTTTTCTAATAGAAAAATTCGTCACAGAAAGACTAAAAAACAAAATAAAATAAAAGGTGTCAATTGGAAAAATACATCCATAGTTACTAGGATATATATCTTTTATTTGAAAACTAGTAGTACTAAACATATCTAAATAATGAATAATCCTTTAAAATCCTTCATTATGTCTCTATCCATAAATTTATAGTTCACCGCTAGCAAAGAATAAAATATTCATCTTACCTTAAACATGACTAATAAAATCTATGTGCACAACAAAGTGTACATCCTAAGGTTGAGAGTAAAACTTATTAGGAATTATTCAATTAAACTCATATATTTTCATGTAAGAGTTTTCTCAAATATATAATATCAAATAAATATTTAAAATAAAACCAAACATTTTAAAAATAGATAGTTTATCAAAACCTGATTTAAAAACCAACTTTTATCCAAATTCAGGATAAAATTTTTATTTTCAAAACAATAGTTGAAAATAATACAAACTTGCAGTTTCTTATCCGAAACCCTGAATATAAAACCTAATCTTTTTATAAAAAAACATTCATTATGATAATTCACAATCCCATCCAAAAACCTAAATGGAAAAATTCATTGTTTTTTAAATCAAAACTCATAGTTTATCATAAGACACTTACTAAATTCCAATGGTACTTAGACTTGTCTAAGAACAAGGGAAAATTTATTTATTAAACAAATATTGACTAAAATGAGTCATTATCCACCCAACTCATCATATATAAAAATTCAGCATTCATATATACACTCATACTCAAACTCTCTCATAACTGATAATCCACATTTGAAGAGTATCGAGTATATTCCTATAGCCTATATCATTAATCATTGTTCAACCCTTTAAAATAAATATGTTGAACCTTCTTTAATGATCATTAAAAAAATATAGGGTTTTTATTAAAAAAACACATTTAAAAATTCATTTTCACTATGAATAAATTTTGGAATTATTTTTGAAAAACACTTTGAAAATCGATATGATTCATTAAAAACATAACCTATAATGAAAGCATTTTCACAAAATCTACATTTCTAATTTAAATTCAAAAAAACATTTCAATACAACCTATATATTGGAAATCGTTAATTATACCCATCGTCTAAAAATAAAATCAATATGATTCATTAATAATCTCTTTTTCATTAAAAAATATGATATATATATATAACCATTTGTTTGAAACCCCAATCTTTTGTCAAAAACAATGATCCAAAACCTGATAAAATAATTTAACTTGAATAAATAATCATTAAAAATTCATCATTTTTAAAAAATTTAGAAAATTTATATTTATAATAGAAATGAGATAATAATAAATTAAAGTAAGATATATAGATGTGTTTTTATAGAATTATGAAAATCAATAAATCTTTAAGATCTTAATTTAAATTAAATTCATCAATCCCTGTCACAAAAATACTCATATAAATTCCAATATTAACATATCTATATAACCAAATCCCCAAGGAATATATTGTAGGATATAGATAAAGAAATATAAATATCTAAGAAAATGGTGGATAGAAAATTCATTTCCTTATATCATGTATTTATTTATTTAATCAACGAGAGAAAATCATGAAATAATTTTGGAAAGTTATCAAAATAATATTATCAAGACCCTAAAGTTAACTAATTAAATATTATGTGTCGTAAACCCCTCCCCCCAAAAGTACACCTCATGGGATTGCAATGAGAGGAGATAGATAATGGTACCAGAATCCCACATCCAATAGTCAATGAGTTGGTGATAAGCACTAAGGGTATATCATACACATAGATGGAAGGAATTACCCTCTAAAATGTCATGAAGAAAGGGAGATAAGATAAAAAAACCTTCAATACCATCAAAAGATAAAAGAAAATGATATCAAATACATGCATGTAATTCTATACAACTGAAACTATTATAAAAAAGGAACTAATAATAACAAAAGAAAAGCCTCAACAACAACCACGAAAGCCCAAACAATTCCTAAACAACCATGAGCTATTAATTTTAAAATCGATCACCAAACATCTCTTGTGGACCTGAATAATAGTTTATATATACATAGAGTGATAATTACATGTATACTCAGTAGGATTCTCTTTGGAACCTCTCATTCAAAAGATAAAGAAAGTATACTAAATCCTAGTGAACAACAAGTAAAGTTAACTCTACACATAAATATGTAAACTATAATCTTATCCTCGTCATGGATATCTCTCACCAAGAATCTCATACAAGAGTTCATATAATATAATATCAAAATAAGGTACCTCAATACTACTTTCCCATTTGTTTTCCACTCTACCCAAAAGTCCCACGTCTTCATCCATATCTTTCTAAAATTAAGCCAGACCAAAGACACTTAGGCTAAGTATCATAACATGTACCTCATGTATCACATTATCTCATCATATCATACCATTCACCTAATGAATCAAATCATCTCATCATCCCATAATACATCTCTAGATTTTATCCAAGTATTTTCTAGGAGCCTCCATAACCTATATATCGTGTATTATATCTCAATCCATCATAGCCCATACACATCATACCAATAATAATTCATATGATAATATATTCAGAGATAAAGGTGTGTGAAATAACTAAAAGACATTACATCCCTCTACACACATATATGGGGAAAGATAAACACTATTCAAACCAAGATATAATACTACCAGGAGAAGAGAGTGGGGACAAAGGGGCTACTCAATCATCTATTCGTCACCAACTTGGATGTTAATGAAAACACCCTCTCAGAGTCCACTAAGTAATAGTATCCCTAAAGAAATGGGTTGGGTATTGTATGAAATCACATAACATATAGGATATAATATATCTCACAACTACACTATGGTGATTAACCTAGTCTTAGGCTCAAATGAAAATATCATCTCTTGGACTCTCGGCTATCACTATTAAGGACAAGGTATCATGTAAGCACACAAGACCTTCAAAAAACTTCATTAAATCAACTATTTAATTTTAACACTTCAATTTATGTTAATTCATTTATTATCCATTAATTAACATTATTCCATTCACATTTCATTAACCACCACCTCTAGGAATAATCCAATCGATTCCACGATTACATAATATTATCAACATTTTCATTCCATTCACCCACCAACTATAAGGACCTGACCTTAAACATAACATAATCTTGAGTTTTAGTCAATAATTCACTTTATTTCACTCTAAGTATCTTTTTAGGTTTATATTTTTGGATAATTAGGTAATAAATCATACATTACAAAACTATATAATACAAATTAGACACTTCTAATTAATATTTATTTTTTCCATAATATAAAACTTTTAAAATAAATCATGATTTTTTTCATTGAAAATATTCATGAATTTCAACTTGACATATTCATTTCCCTTACCCATCCCAAAACCCTGCGAAAAACAATTTAAAATGTGGGATGAGCACAAAAATATCACTAAGGGCATAAAAATAAATAAACCCGTTATTCTAGTGAAAAAAATGAAAACTCATGTAATTTTTACCTTTATATTAAAATTTATTTGAAAGTATAAAATAAAACATCTTCACCTGAAAAAAACACAAACTTTTTTCTCAAAGTAAGATTTTAAACCCCATACTAAGAAATTAAAAACCATTTCTGGAAACTTAAAGCATCACATTCATAAAACCCATTCAAAACACTTTTAATTGAAATAACCATATGGCTAACTTACAAGATGATAATTACTCAATGTATTGGAGTTCTATAATGGGACCCACCCTTCATATACTCTATATTGATCTCACCAATTTTAATGAGCTATAATGGGGCTCAACCCTTTGATTAAGTTATATCAGGCTAACCCGTGAGCTATAATGGGGCTCAACCCTTCGTATAAGCTATATCAAGATCACCCATTTTTCATATAATGATCAAGTAATATATCATGAATAAAAAAAATTATAATTTCACATTTTCATCATAACCCATTTGAAAAACACTTTTGAACCCATATAAAAAACCTTTTTGGATATCAAAAAAACTCTTTATTTTAAAAAATCAGTTTCAAAACTAAAATACTCGGAAAAATTGAAGTAGGGTTATTCATTTAATAAAACATGAAATATTATAAATTAATATATAAATTAAATAATAATCGTGGTGGTGGAAAATTTCATTTTCTCCATATATGTTAAAAATAAAATATTACTTTTATCATTTTCCAAAAATGTTCCATAAAAAACATGTGAAAATATTCCCTTTGAAAACCTTTGAAATAAAGTAAAAAATTGATATAAAATTTAATATATAAATATTTTTTTTCAATATAAAAAACATTCTTAAAATAAATTTAAAATCATGGATAGGGAAGATAGAGAGTTGGAATAAAGTCTTTAAAAGAATATTTTTTTAAGAAAGCCCCTTAACACTTTAAAAACATTTGAATCATAAGACCCACGATAGAATAAAATTAAAAAAACTTTTAAATATCATGAGAATAAATGAATTCATGATATGACATGTCACTTAATGGAAGGATATAGGTGAATACATCAAAATATACCTCAATAAAAGTAAATTGAGACGAATTCCCTTACCTTGGGTTCGACATGTCACGTATATTATTTATATTCCGGAATAATAAAATTGTTTTAAATATTTAATTTCTTTATAACCTTTTTAAATTTTATTATTCCTTTTATTTAACTTATTAACATGTTATATATAATTACTTAATCAATTAACTTTATGTCGGATGTTTCAACAATATTCGGGTTATGTGTTGAAAATGACTTAAATAAGTTGAATTTTGGTCAAATAGGTAATTATTTCAACATCTACATAATAAAAATCATGATATAATTATCATATTTATACATAAATTATATTTTTAAAACCAATCATTAAATATGGTTATGAAAAATTAACTATGTTACGATCATGGAGACGATAGGTTGTACGTATACATGAGTAACGTTTCCATTTTCAAAGATCATTACAGAAAGGGGTAAGTAATATTTTATCTTTAAATAATGATAATAATATCATATATACCATATTATTTCTGTAAATATAATTATATATACCATTATTTTTATTCTTAGATGAAAAACATAACATCTATTTGTGGAGACAGTAGTCCACATGTACATGAATGACGTTTTCATTTTTCAGTGTAAGAAAGAAAATGATATATTATATTTTCAGAATGATAAATATGTCGATAATATAATTATGATTTCATTTATATCACATAAATTCATTAAATTTATCTTTATTAGCTTACATGTAAATCATAGTGATAAACGAACCACATCATTTCACGAGGCGGTAGTTCGTCGTACAAACGAGTGAAGTTGTCGTATCCCCCATGGAATAAAAAGTAAGAAATTATAAGTGATATCAAAACTCTAGAAGTATAAATATGCTAAAAATAATATAAATACATTAAATACATAATTAAAACAATCTATGAGATGCGATGATGCAAAATAAATAACATCAGTTCATGAGGCGGTACTTCGGCATACACACCAATGATGATTTCATATCCCATTTGATGGGAGAGGAGGTGGATTTAGGTTATTACATTAACATAATAAAATATTAGTATATTTTATATAATAGTGTTATTATATAAACATAATTTAATAATATTTTAATGATGTGGAAGATAAAATAAAATTAGAACACTCAGTTAAGAACGATACATTTTCTTCGAGAAACCTCCTTGGGTAAGAACCAAAAGCCTTTGTAAGATAGATTTATGATCAAAATAATGGATCTATATCTTAATGAGGGAATTAAGTAATATATTTGGTTGGGTCTTGGATAATTCAAAGGTATTATAAGTTGTGAATATTAGAGGATTGGGGTGGCATTTTATAAGTGGGGTGAGTGGCACACTTGTAATTTTTGAAAAGAAAAAGGTGTAACCATATTTTTTACATGGAAAAAGACCAGAAAATAGACCATTATCAAGAATATAATATGATAAGGTCTAAATATGTCCATAAAAATTTTTTAGGACATTTTAACCTTTATCATTTTAGTTTAACGTCCGATAAATCCATTTTTACCTTAATCACGATAATTAATTTTTACTATTTTCACTATTCATTATAGTCAAAAATTAAGTTGAAATTATTAAATAATATAAATTATTCTGAAAAAAATATGGAATCAATTTTAACAAATTAAATTATAATACATGGGAAGTTTTAATTTAAAATTAAACCCACATACACTATGAAAAAGCATACTTTCAAGAAGTGTATTTTTCAAGAAAAAAAACAATTTTATATTAACTCTAGGATTAATAATATTAATTATTTTAATATAAATTAATATTTATTGATATATAATTTTTTAATTTTATTTAAAAAAAATTCATTATGGATTATTTTAATTAATCAAAATAGAGAAACATTATTCACATTAAAACAGTTTTTAAAAAATTCTCATTTTTAGCCCCAAAAACAAATTTATACAAAAATCCAATATAAATTTGATTAAAAAGTAATTCAGTGGATTAAATATAAATAAATAATAATTATGTTACTTTAAATCATATTCAAAACATATTTTGACTTTTAAATTACTTAATTTATTGAAAATAAATAACTTTTTTACAGAAATCTATATTTTTCACTATTCCCTGAAAAATCAATATTTTCGGAAAAATATAAAAATTTCACCCTAAGTTAATTTTTATATTATTATTTAAAAAATTATATTAATTTTATAAAATAAAATTTCTAAAATTTCTAAAAAATTATTATATTATTTTCTCACAAAATTAATAAAAAAAATTGAAGAAGACATATTTTTGAAGAATAAATTTACTTTACTAAAAATTGATTGATTATATAATAATAATTTATCAATAATTTATATTGAGTAGGATATTTATATATATATATATATCATAAAGTAGTTAATACTATTCATACCTACCAATTTAATGGCTAGATTATAATGGTTATATATTTTTCATGTCATTTAAGCTCGGTGTTGCATGTCGAACATACTATCGAACATGGTTTTATTTTATAAAATATCTCAGTGTTACATCCCCCCCCCATTTAAAAAAATTCACCCTCAAAATTTGAACTATATCTCATTAATTAAAGGTTGTACATTTGAAAATACCTTTTTTTGGAACCCACATCATAAAAAGGGGTCAATAAAACTTCCTTTTGGTAAGAGAGAAAAGGAAGTATGGAGGTCACATGGAATATTATAGAACTAGGTTTCCAAGTACAATAACATAGGTGGGAAGAGAATATTTTTACATGGAAGAATAGTGTAATGTCCAAACAATGATGGAGAGTGATAAAGATCATTGATCATAAGAAAGTGAATCATCAACATAAAGTTAAGGACCTCAAAACCATAAATTTGTGATGAGTAAAAAGACCATTCGATTCATCAAAAATGGACATAATAGGATACCATTTTCATTTTAAAAATATTTTTATTATAGTTTAGGAATTTCTTTACCATATTTACTAAAATAATATGTAAATACACTTACTTTTCTTGTAAGATTTCCTCAATTAATAAATTTCCACCACACTCACGTCTTTTGACCAAGGATGAGTATCCTAGATGAATTTTTCATGTCTAAAGAACTAAAATAAATTTATAATATATCACATAATCCCCAAAAGGATAACCATATATTCCTCATATCTTTATACATTAACTACAAAAAAATAGTTAGCATAAGGTAATATGTTTCAAAAAAATATAATGATCCTCTTCTGAAACAACAATAGTCACCTAATCACCAAATCACTTTTTAATCCCATGATTTTTAATATGATAAAACATATGTTATATAAATAAAATTTATAATTATATTTCAAACTATTTAATTTAAAAAAATGAATTTATAATAACCATGAAATCACATAGGCTAGTGGTAGGTGTTTCCCCCTTTTCGACCTTCAGGTGTGGATTTAAACCCTACAGACTTTCCAATTATGTTGAGTTGTCACATATACTTTGAACTATCCTTTTTTATAAAATTTAATCCTTATAAAGTTCCTATAAATATGATAAATATCCTAAAAAATAACCTTAATCAACAAATATCATATAAACCCTAAAGGTTATCAATACCTTAAAACTCATATTCAAAAAAAAAGTAAAGTCATGCTTCATGTTAAACTAAATACTTACATATACATAAACCCAACAAAACATTTCCCAAAATTTCATTAATAACTTTAAGAGATCATTAATTAAAATATTAAAATTAGTATCTAAAATTTTGAACTTATGATTAACCTTTGAAAAATACCACGCTCCCTAGTGTTTTCACCACTTCATTAGATGGCCCAACATCAACTGTTGGAACAACAAATGATTTTTCCACACCTTTCCATTTTCAATCATGATCATTTCCACACTAAGAAACTAAATTCAAACACATATTACCATAATGACCCAACAATTTGCAAATAAAACACCTCACTATTTGTATAGATATTAGTTACCCCATTATTTGGTTGTTCATAACTCTTTTCTTTACAATCATGATCCATGTAACTGTCACACCCGAAATTTTAAAATAATATTATTTTATTATTTTATCAGACTTTGAAACTTCTTCTCGAGCTATGGGCCAATCTTGTTTGAAATTTTTTCATTTTGTTGATGAATGAATTCTTTTCCCTTGACAGCGTCTGGTGCATGGTTCGGGCATGTTCAAAGCCACGCGGCTTTGGTCGGGTCACTTTGCGTCCTGCCTCATGTTCAAGACAAATAAATAAAATGAGTTTTAATGAGTTATTTTAATAATTATAATAATGGTAATTATTGTTATTATTATTATGTTCACCAGGTTTATTAATATAGGGTTATTGTTATTAAGTAATTATTATTAACATTCTATTAATTTTGTTAAGTATATTAGGTTTATTAATATCATATTAAGTTATTAAAATTTTTATTATGATTATTATTAATAATATAAATATTGTTCTTATTAATCTATTTACAATTATTTTTATCTTATTATTATTATTATTATTACTATTATTATTATTATTATTATTATTATCAAATTTATTATAATTATTATTAAGTTGTTATGAACAATATTATTATTATTATTAGATTTTATTAAAATTCTTATTATGTTCATTATTATTTGTTAATATTTTATTTATTTATTTTATATTCTTTTCTTTTAATTCCTTAGTTCTATTTTATTTATTTATTTATTTTATTTTTATTTTTTCCCTCTTAAACCCTAAGCCTCCCTCCCCCTCGCCCTTTATCCTTACGTGGCTGACCCCCCCCCCCCCACACACACACACATACACACTTTCCTCTCCCTCTTGATCTACCCATCAGCGAGGGCCCTCTGGCACACCTCCCTCTCTTCAGTCGTGCTACCTCCCTCTGGCTGGCATCCCTCCAATGACCCCCACCTTCCTATCCCATTCACGCTACACCACCAGTGAGGGCCCTCCGGCGTGCCTCCCTCCCTTCAGTCGTGCTACCTCCCTCTGGTCGGCATCCCTCCGATGAACTCCCCTTCCTCCTCGCACGCACCCCATGACCGGCGGCCTCCACTTCATGCTCACGTGCACCCCACGACCAGTGGCCTCCCCTTCTTGCTCACGTGAACCCCATGACCGGTGGCCTCCCCCCTACTCACGAGACACCCTCCCCCTCACGCGACTCCCACCGGTATGCAACACCTCTGGCCGGACTCCCCTTGTGTGCACAACCCCTAGCATGGAACTCTTTTTATTGCTCTTGACCAAACTCCAACCATTCCTTCTGCAGGTTTGTTCCACTCTGACGGGTTGTTTTCTTCCTGTATTAGAGTTTCATATTAGGGTTTTATGTTTTTAGGGTCTCTATTTTGGTTTGATTTTTTTGATTTTGGTTCAAATGCTTGAATTACGGTCAAATTTTGGTTTCTTGTGGTGCGATTGGAGCGCGATCAAAGTTTTGCATCGGAATTCGAAGTTTTGACACTGATGGTAAGTGTTTCCGCATATAAGTTTTGTTTAATCAATTAATTTGATTGTTTAATTAATTTAGGATGTTCTTTAATTAATTTGTTGAGTGCGAATTGTGTTTATTAGGTGAATTATTTTACTTACATAAATAAATTTGGTGTTCTGTGATTGATCCGTTTGGTGTGAAACTAGTATTAAAGAAGTTTAGTATGCCTTTGATATTTTATAGAATGTTTGTATATAATGGGGTGTGTTTTTAAGGAAAACTCATGTTGTGTTATTTGATGTTAATTTATAAATCGTGAAGTTGGTTATTTGAAATTTTTTAAGTGATGCGAATGATGTTTGGAAAGGTTTTTAGTGTGCATTTGATTTTAAAACGAAAAGTAATTTGGGTATTTTGATGTGTGTCCTATTTTTCATCATTCATGGTTGTTTTATGACTTCTAGAATTTATTTATTTAAGGACTTTAAGGCTGTGAAATCTGGTTTCATGTGGTATTGTTTGGAACTTTACCTTAAAAGGGGGATTTTGAATGTTTTTCTTTTGGTGAAAACCCTTGATGCATTATTTTGAAATGTTTTGTAGATTTTTTAAGTGTTTAAATTGTTTTATTAAATTATATGTGTAGTGCATTGGACCTCGATATAATAGTTTCAAGTTTCAGGTGTCAAGAACGCCTACATGTGCATACATAAGGTAATACATATATATATAAATGCCCTCTTTGTACATATTAGCTCATGGCTTGGGGAATATGTACAATGCATCTAGGGGTATTTATATATATGTGTATAAATTCATGTGCATGGAAGTGTGCAGGGTCGGTTCGAGAGGTCATCGAAAAATAACGACAAGTTTGAGCTAGGTCCCATATGACCTAATCTTTAATTAGAATTTCCATTTTTTCTTGATGTTTCTTTAAATGTATTTCCTTGTTGTTGTTTTTTTGTGAAATCCATATGCACTATATATATATGGTTTTGGTTCTTAAAAATTGGTTTCATAGAGGTTAAACATGAAATGGGTATTTCCAAAAGATGTGTGGCCTTTCATTCAATTTTTTTATGGAAGTGTAACGACATGAATTATTTTTAAAAAGGGGTTCCAAAGTGATTTTCAAAATGGGTTTTGGTGTGAACATGAGATTAAAGGATGGTTTGATCTCCTTAAAAGTATTACTTCATTTTAAGTGTGGTTTTAAGCTTTTTTTAAATATATAGTACCTTTATGTGTTCTAAAATGACGAATACTCCTTCAAAAGTGATGAGGCCCATTTGGCACTTTGAGATTGGTTTGTGAAAATGAAAAACCCCTCTTGAGAAATTCCCCTTGATTTGAAAAATGTGATGCAAGTGTTAATGTGTGGTTTGTGATATTTGCCTAGTGCAAATTCTTGTGTGTGGTTGTGTGATGTAAAGAGGGGGAATGCGCTTAAGGAGGTATATCGGTGGTGAGAGGTTGAATGAGTTTTAGATAAAGAAAGTGTTATGTACATATATGTGTGCTTGATAAAGAAAACTCACCACTAATTGAAATAGAGCACGATAGGGAAACCTGGGTATCTAGGTGGGTGACCAGGACTAGTACGCTGGATGACAAGATAGGGGTTCGTCCCGGTTCGTCTAGTAGGATTAATGCAACAACACTAACTAAACATATGAATTACTGAGGGTCGTGGTCTTCTAAGCCACGTTTTCTAAGGTTCTTGGTCTTCTAAGCAACGTTTTCTGAGGTTCATGGTTTTCTAAGCCACTTTTTTCTGAGGGTCGTGGTTTTTAAGCCACGTTTCCCTGAGGTACGATGTATCTAGGTTCCCACTTGTTCTAGCTACCTATAGGGATTACCCATGGTGGTCATTTGTGACATGCTACTTGCGATGTAAATTTATTTTCAGTTGTTTCATACTTGATGTCTTGTTTGTGAAAACCATATTTTAATCCAAACTGGTTTCTTTTCATTTTGAAACGTTAATGCATGATTGGAACCTATTTTAAAAATTTAGTGGGAGTGAAATGCTTTACCTGAAAATTAAAACTCATCACTTGAATTTTCAAACAAGGATAAACATTATTTTATTATATATTATTTTCAAATTGGCATAATTGTATTTCTTACTAAAGGTGGGGGCATAGGACATGGTTATATTTTGGAATTCCTACTGATCATCTCGGTGCTCATGCCTACTTTACTTTTTAGTTGCAAGTTTCAGCCTTGGATTGCTTTTGGGAGAGAGTGTGGTTTATGTTCTGCGGTGACACACGGGGTCACCTGAGGTATGTCATGTCGCTTCTTTAATTCCTTTTTTCACTGCCAAGTTGTTTGGTTTATTTCCCTTTATTTATCTATTTGTTTAGTTTATTTTTATTCATCTTTTTTATGGGCCAAAATCATTCCCAACTAGTTTATTTTGATGCCCGGCACTGGTTTCCAGCCCGTGGGGATCAGGAACGCCCTTCGGGCCATGTCGCGGACTGGGTCGGGCATCGGGTCAGATGATGACCCAGCTTGGTTTATGATAGTAACCAAACTGAACACAACAAAAACATTTTATAGATCCTATCAAACATTCCATGAAATTTTATTTACCACAGTTGAAATTTTTTTGAGGGATTAACTCCATACTTCTCAGTGGGTTGATTATTTTTTTCTTTCTATATTGACATTTTCTTAATTTTTTCATCTCAAGGAACATATCTATCTTTAAACTCCATCTCAAATTTATCAGCACAAAGAACCACTTTATTATAAATCTTAAATTCTTATGAATCCAATGATCTTTATAAACTTTTTTAAACCTTTATTTAAATAATTTAATTTTACTATCAGTGTTCTGAATAAAATTCATCACAAACCTGGCTAATCTTGTGAAGTTTTCTTCATATGTAGCTACATAATCTTCAAATTTTTACCTTAATTCCATTAATTTTTTTTCACTATTAGCCTAAAAACCTTATGAAAATATTTATCAATGAAAATATTATTAAATTTTTTCCATTATAAGGAAACAATATCATTTGTTTCTCTAGTATTCTTAACCAAATACCACTATCGATCAGCTTCACCTAAAAATAATAAATAAAAAAGGTTTTCTTTTGATATTACAAAAATCCCATGACTTCAAATATCTTATACAAGGCATTGATCCATACCTTGGATACCACTAGGTCATATGATAAATTGAATTATGGGGGATGTTTTTTTATAAAATGATCCAAAATATACATGTTACTTCATGGTAGATTGAGTTACTCTATAGTATAGATACCACCACCATTTATATCTTGTGTGAACTAATCCATAACTACAAAAAAAAAAATATTTTATTCCAATTCCAACTATCTTTGGATTATGATTTGGAAGTATATTTCCCTCTCAGTGCTTTCCCAATATAGCTTCCTTATTTCCTCTATGGAAAACCATTCTAAACAAATATAGTTTAGATAAACCAACATGGTAATCCTTAAAATTATATATAATTTTAACTTAACCATAAGATAAAATATTTCAAGGGAATGTTTTTATCATTATCCTAAACCCTAAAGTTATCTAAAATTACCTTTGATAACAAATATAAGAAATCATCCTTAAAAATAACATAATCTTGAGTTTTAGTCATGAATTCACTTTTTTTAATTTGAGGATCTTTTCGGGCTTATAGTTTTAGAGAATTAGGTCATAACTCATACATTTAAAAACTATATAACATAAAGTTCATAGTTTTCATTAATATCCATTTTTATCATTATATAAAACTTTTAAAATAAAGAATTTTTTTTTCATGGAAAATATTCATGACTTTTAACTTGACTTCTTCCTTTCCCTTACCAATTCTTAAACTATATTAAAAACATTTTAAAACATGGTATGAGCACAAAAAGCACAGAAAGGGACATAAAAAATAAAGAAGCTTGTTATTCTAGTGAAAAATGGGGAAAACATGTAATGTTTTCCTTTATCTTAAAATGTCTTTGAATATATGAAATAAAACATTTTCACATTAAAAACACAAACTTTTTGATCAAATGAATCCATTAAAACCCATAGAAAGTAATTAAAAACACTTTTCAGTAACATAGAGAATAATATTCATAAAAACCCTTTAAAAACACTTTTAAGTGGATAAAAATACATCCCACTTCTAATAAAATCATTACAGAATTTATTAGAGATCCATAATGGATATCACCCTTCATGTCACAAACCGAATCTGGTTTCCAACAAAACCAACACCAAACACAGCCCGTGATATGGCCTAAAGGGATTTCCCAGTCCCCATGGGCTGGCACAAGTTTCTATGTATCATAAAATAAAATTTTGGAATGATTTACCTGAGGTTATAAACATAAAACAACAAACATGTCCGATATAACAAATCTAGATTTTTCAAAACAAACCATATTTTACAAAAATTCATAATTGAATTATATAATTTAGAAAAATTATCAAAGAGTATAAAAATGAAAAAAAACCACAATGAACAGCCCAAGAACCTTCTCATGGAAAGAGGCACCTCCCTCAATCCATCTCCATAACACTACATCACGAAGGACAGCTAGAAACCCAAACCATTGGCACAAAAAGCTATACCCAAACCTGTGACAAAAATAACCAAGTCTAATTAAACCCAAAGGTGTAAGTAGGGTGTGATTCAAAGCCCAGTAGGATTCTACCACTAAATTATTCCATGTGATAAACATTCAAAGACGAAAATCTTGAAAGTTTTCATAAACATGAAATGCTAATAATAATTTTAAAGAGATGTAACTTTAAATAAAAACTATTTTCAAGTGGGCTACTTTAAATAATCAACATTTTAAAAAAATCCAAAGATGCTGAATTTTTTCAGAAAAAAATACCATATGCAGACTATAAGTATAAAGTATCAAATGAGCACAAGAAACATGAAAATAACCCCTATGAACTAGCTCGTTGTGGGTCTCAGGTACCACATATATCGGTGAAAGTAACCTTCAAAATATATATTCTCATGCACACGATCCACTAGTATATATCATACCAATAACCTAGTGGTCCCCCAACATCATCATCATAATCCTAATCATAGTTTAGTGAGTGTTTTCATCGTCAAACTTGATACATGAAACTGGGGCCAAACCCCACGGGATCACTAGCATACAAGTACACGTCCACTCACCTAGATACCCAGGTTTTCCCTCTTGTGCTCAAACAAGTTCTAAAATCCATGAAATATAATTTTCACATGAAAATACCACTTTCAAGTCACAATTACACCAAACATCCCACATACATGTCACATAAAGCTCATTTCACAAACAAAATTCATTTTTCACACCGTACTCACGCAAAACATCCCACAAACATGTTTCACACCTTTATTTCCATTTTATAAAACATTTAAGAAGTTTATATAACATTATAAAAAATGTTTTACATCTTAAATCACCACTTAACCTTTCAAAAACCCATCTTAAGTGAACACACTCACCAAAATAGCACGCAACATGTTTCATATCTCTTTCACAATTCGATAAATCATTTTAGCAATTTTATAAAATGTTTCCAAGATTCTAAAAAACACATAACAGCCCCTTAACAAAAAAATGGAACATTTTAAAAACACACACCCACCCAAACAGTACACAAACTTCCTTTACACTCTTTGTGTAACTCAATAACCCATTTACAATTTTTATAAAACACCTTCAAGAAACACGACAAGGTTTTGCTGCTAAAACCCATTCAAACCCCCTATTTTAAACCCAAAAACACATAAAGACCCTACCAAATCATAATTAGTCACCAAAAAACATTTAATAAACCACTTTCATGTGACATAAAATAAACCCAAATATTACCACAAGAGTTACACATAGAAAACACCCAATTTGAAACAAAATTGCAAGTATAAAATTAATTGTTTAACAAAATCCATAAAAAATGGTTTTCTCACAATTCACAACATATAAGGAACATTAAAAATAATTAATTAAATCATTATAACTAATCAAGAAATGATTACACATGGAATCACCTACTAAAAGTGTCAAAACCCTCAAATATTGGTGAAAAACTTCAACCGCACCATCGCTGCACCATGAGGAAGATAAATCAATCCCTAGACCACAATATTTTACCAAAAAGACTCAAGGTTAAACCCTAGGTACAAAACCTAACTTCTGGACTTTTTATAACTTCATGAAAGAGGTAGAAAACCCTAAGGAGAAGGAATAAATCAAATAGATAAAGACTTACTTTCATGATTTTGAAGTTTCCCCCATCAAATCTCCCTTCAAAATTGACTTCCAAGGGAGGTTGAGAGATCTTGGAGGTTTTTAATGGATGTAGGGCACAAAATGGGGAAGTAATTGGTAGATATGGTTTATTTATGGAAGGGAAAAAGTGTCAAAACACCCAAAATTTTAATGTGTTGGACACCCTAAACGGTTTGGCTGCACGGTTTAGTAAACTGTGTGGCCAAACCGTATAGCATGTTCTGGCCACCCAAAATCATTCCATTATCCTTAAATTTTAGGGGGGTACAAGGGGGAAACCTAGGGGGGATTATAGGAAAAGTATAGGGGAGAAAATTTATCAACAAAATCACTCTTTTCACCCCAAAACTCATCCAACTCATGGGTACAAACCACCTCAACACCTTACCCCACAAGTGGTTCCACTAAGAGTGTCACAAATACAACTCCAAACCACCTCAAACTCGTACCATTACTTTGAAAAAATAGGAGGACAAGTACCATAAAATACCCCTAAGACCAAGGTCATAGACCAAAGACATAGGAGACACAAAAAATTCAAACCAGAACACCCAAAAACCAAGAAAAAGCTAAGAACCAAAAGAGGATTTGAAAAAAAGCATGGAATTGAAATCTGGGTGTGAAAATTATCCCCACCATAAATCTTTCCACCCTCAAAAATCTACAGCAAGGACAAAATCAAAATCCAAACCCATCCAATAAACCAATATTTACTCCTTTTCTAATCTTCACCCTCAAAGACCAAAACACCTCCAGTGATCAATTAAGGAAGGAATACTCTCACAAACCAAAACTTACACCACTTTCCTTAAACGATCAAGAAAATTAAGACCTCATACCATAAGAAACTCCCCAAATTCCATCCAAACAAGACTTAAGAAATTTACAAAAACGAACACCAACAATGAACAAGGTTACACTTACCTTACCTTAACCAAACTGTTAGGCACTCTCCAATCACAATGTTTACCCAAGGAAAATGTTGGTAGTTAGATAGCTCCAAATGAGGATACCTACCACCAGTCCAAGACCAAGGACAAATATAAGTTACTAGTATAAGGGTACATAAATGGGCTCCACACCATAAGAGACAACTTAAAGTTTTCCTAAGAAAGGATCAGGACACTAATAGGGGGAGGCCCAAATGGACTCCCTGGTACAAGGGGTAGAGTCCCATTAGACCCTTCCAAAATAACTTACATAAAACTTATAGTGGTTATGCATACCATAATAACCAACCATATTAACCAATTGGCATGAGTTGGCCTAGAAAGAGCCCAAAATTTAAAGAGTTGGAACAGTCACATGGTTAGTCCGCACGGTTTGGGAAACTGTGTGCTAACCGTGGAGATCCATCTATTTGCATGGTTTTCTAGGGCATGGAAACTACTAACTGTGTGCTCAACCTATCTAGGAAAATCTCAAACCATTATCCAAAATCTCAATGTAAAAAAAAGGGTGAATTAATTACATTGGGTGATAAAATGGACACAATGTCCTCCAACCTCTTCACATTGAACGAGAACAATAAAAGAAAGATGAAAACACCAAAAGTTTAAAATATTCCCATCTATCATAATGAGGATAGTACTTTGTACAAGGGTTTTAATAACCCTAGAATTTCCCTTGACTATGTGCTAGATTCTCTCTAGGACCTATGGCTGGAGCTCAAAGGATTGAAGCATCTTCGGCCTCACAGTTAGGATTTGGAAACACCTGAATGGAACTTCTTCTTCCGGTGCTACAAAAAACTACATCATAATCCCAGATGGGTTCACCAGGACATAACACACTCCAAAACTCACTCTACCAAAATCTGAAATTTTTCTAAAACAAGGTCTTAGAAGATGCACACACATCACCCCTTGTTTTCTTTAGATGATAAACAAAGTGAGAAAAGGATATATATAGAAACACCTCCCTTTAAACAAAGGATGTCAATATTTACTAAAAAGAGACACACTTCCGGCAACTAAAGGACTCACAAAAGATTTTACAACTTCACCTTTACTGTCAAAATAGCACATGACATCACAAGGCATCACCGAACATGACCATTGTGACTGACAGAAACAAAACATGGAAGGGGACCTTATTCCAAGTCCCTAAAAAACATACAATTCCAGAAAGTGTCCATAAAAGCCTCTCATGACTAGATTTCCCACACTGGTGGTTTAACATGAACCCCAGCTTTGAAGAGACTATGAAGGACCCAGAGGCCCTCTTAGACACCATCCACACTAACAACCCCAGACTACTTCCACCTTTAATGAATCAGGTAACTTAAGAAATTAAGGTCTCTTTTAACCTTCCACAAGCACTGTCCCACTAAAGAGGATTTACAAAAAAAAGTAAGGAAAAGGTGTAAACTCAATCTCTAAAGATTTAGAAAAATATTCCTTATATTGACCAACTAGAGGATCTTCCAACGACGAAAAAATTTGGGTTTCACTTTGGTTGTGCACTAACCCTTAATGGGGGCGTACCTTATCCAATGAGAGAACCCAAGGACCCAACCAATATTTTCCATTGGTAAAAACATGCAACAATCCATAACCAAACAGATGATGGGAACCACCATAAAGTCTTCCCAAAAATTTCTCAGAAGAGACCACTAACTGGCCCTTCAACCCAGCTTACTGACCAAACACAAACCCAAAACACCATTCAAACAAGAGGGTTTCTTGGACTCAAAACATCCCTAAATGAAAACATTTCCAAAAACAAATCAAACACACCATCCCAACCTAATCATCAAGACATCATTTTTTCCTTTAAAATCATCTCTTTGAAAACAAACAGTTCGGTGATTAGCATATCAACCAATGGTACCCCATGGGCCTCACACATGCATATTGTTGTGCCACACCAAGTAACCTCCTCATATCCATCTCAGCAATCATCCAATAATTACATTAACTATCCATATTACCATATAACCCCATGCATGTGGTCACCCAGGGAAATACCAAAGGTTAAAATGAAAATTCTTTCAACTTTTCAAAACCAAAATAGTCAACCAACACTTCCTTTTTCTCAGTCTCGCTAACCACAAAATCAAACCCAATTAAAATCATAAAAAAATCATAAATTCACAATAATTAAAATGAAAATTAAATTTCAAGTTGTTCACATAAATTTCAAAACATCTCAACCCCTTTCAAAACACTTCGGGTTTTATGACAAACACCATTTGATCAACACCCATTCATTAAAAAACTCATCTCTTTTTATTTAAAACAAGGTTCTAATGGTTTGTAAAACTTTTCAAAAGATACCCAATAATTTCATAAAAACTCAATTTCAATTCATGTGTATTAATTTTCAAACATTTCAATCCATTTAAAAACACTTCTAATTTCATGAAAAACTTCATTTCATAAATCCCTATTACATTGGGAACTCAAATCTTATCATTTTAAAACAACACTCCAAAATTTCATAAAAAATTTTAAATGATCTCTAATTACCAAATAAAAATCCATTTCCAAACTCCACACATGACCACCAAAACATTCCATCCCTTTAAAACACCTTTCAATAGTTTAGATAACTCTATTAGAAACATTTTTTTCAAAACCAACTTTAACATAATTCTTGATTTTAAAAGAGGCATAAACACAACATTTTACCTTTCAGAATAATTCTGAAAGTTCAATTCCACAATTTCACAAATATAAATATTCCCTATTAATTAGAAAATAATTTCAAAAAACCTTTATGCTTCTTAAAACCAAGGCATTTTCTCTTTAAAACCAAACTTCTAAGATTCCAAAACTAAAGGACACAAGACAATGTGAGAGGAAACTAGTTTTGGTGGGTGACTTGGACATATGGTTGGTGGCCATATTCCAATAAATTTATCATCACAGAGAGTTTTCTAGGGAAATATCCCCAGCTTCACATGGCTTTCCATTCCCTGTGAGCTCACTGAGACCATTAACTCAACTCTCTTTTCTTTTTCCCTAATCATCATCAAACCAAGAAAACCAAAGGACTCAGATGAATCCTAACCTCCCCTAAAGACCCTGTTGGGAAAAAATCCCTCAAGGTATCATTGAAGCCTTTTTGAGGTGATTGTGTTTGTTGACAAAGTGGACATCTGAGTTGTGATTGTTGACAAAGAGGATTTCATGATGGAATGTCGAGTTCAAGAGCTGAGGTCAACGATCCATGTTTGATTCAAGAACGTCGATAAAAGGAATGGAAGATCTTGAGGCGGTACAAAAGAACAGATACAAGGTGACGCCGTTTTCCAGTGTTTGCCAAATTTTTGGGCCTGAAAATCGGCAAATGAAGAAAAGTGTTTTTGGCAAAGGGACTTGCGCGCCGTGGTCTTGGAGTATAGGAAACTTGTGCGCCATATGTTTTTCAAGATCAGAAGATCAAAATATGGCTAAGGAAATAGGTTCGCGCAAGTTTGGGAGTTGGTCGCGCAAGTGTCTAAAAGAAGAGAAGACTTGCGCGCCGAGATTGGGTCGCGCAGGTGACTTGCGCGCCGTCGCGCAGGGTGGTCAGATTGCCTATAAATACTGGACCACCCCTCCTCATTTCTCACCGGAGTTCAAGACGAGAGCTCCCGTCGCGCAGGTGTGGTGGTCGCGCAAGTGGTGTGTGTGGTCGCGCAGGTGGAACTTGCGCGCCAGTGGTTGAAGTTGTGCGCCGGTGTTAGAAGTTGCGCGCCGGTTTGCAGTTGCGCACCAATGGTGGTTTGGGCGTAAAGGGAAGAGAGTCGCGCAAGTTTGGAGTTGAGGAAGCTTGTGTTGCGCAAGTGTCAGAGGAGGACTTGCGCGCCCGTTGTGACTTGCGCGCCGATACTTGCGCGCCGAGGTTGACTTGCGCGCCAAGTAAGGTTTTGTTCCCGCAGTGATTTTAAGACTGTGTGGAAGCTGGAAGTTTGCCCGATACCTTCGGTGCAAAGAGATATTCATCAATGGGTGAAAGTTAAACTTCAACAGAGCATCTACATACAAGAGAAGATGCATTCTTTCAGGAAAATGAAGAGACCTACAGGTCTATAAACTGTGAGTGGATTCCATCCAAGAGCAGTGAGCTCAGGAAGAGGAAGAAGGTGATCCTCTCCACCGGCAGTGAGCCAGAGAGAGAGAAACAGGGATTGACCCTTGGGAAAGCAGTGAGCTGACCCTAAACATTGTAAAGGCAGTGAGCCTGGGAATAGAAGTGATCTAGCCCGAACCTTGTAATCCACAGCTAGTGAAGATTAGTGGAATTTGGTACGACCGGCAACCTGTCGGCGTATGCTCCTTGGACGTAGCCCTTAGCGGTGAACCAAGTAAAATTTCTGTGTCCTGTGCTTGCTTTACATTCTGTTTATATCGTGCAACAGGGAAAAGAGAGAAGAGTGTTTTTCTTAACAGCGAAACAAGATCAGAACGGGCATTAATATTTAATTAGTCATACCCTGATTCACCCCCCCTCTCAGGGTATCCAGCCTAGTGGACCTAACAAGTGGTATCAGAGGGAAAGGTTGAAAGTTGTTCTTCTCTCAATGGAGGTAACCAATCATAAAGGGATTCCGATCTTCGACGGATATAATTTTCAGATATGGAAGAATCGGATGCAACACTATTTCCGATCTTTGGGAATGGATGTGTTTTCAGCAGCTATGCATGGTATCACAGCTGATATTAATAGTGGTGCCTTATCAGAAGCTGAGCATAGAGAGTTGGATGCTGATTCCAAAGCAATCAATGCCTTAGGGGGAGCCCTTTCCAATCCCATCTACACAAAGGTGATGTCATGCAAAACGTCACATTCCATGTGGGAAAAGCTTTTGAATATATATGAAGGGGACACAAAAGTCAGAGAGGCAAAGCTGCAGGTGTTGTGGAACAAATATGAAGATATGAAAATGAACCCGAATGAGTCTGTTGACGCATTCTTTGATAGGGTAAACATTGTTGTGGAAGATATGCGAGGTCTTGGAGAAGTCATTGAAGACATAAAGATTGTAAAGCGCATCTTGAGGAAACTTCCACCTCGGTTCAATCCGAAAGTTTCAGTACTAGAAGATAAAGATCCAAAAGAGCTGACATTGGACAATTTGCACAGTACCTTGGTTGCATATGAAATGAGGAACGATGATAATGAGGCTGTGGAAAAGGGGAAGTCTAAAGAGGTGGCATTTAAGGCCATGAAGAAGCTCACCATTGAAGATTCTAATGAAGAAGAAGAGACAGATGAGGTAATGTCATTCCTTTCTTCGAATCTACAAAGAGGAAGAGGAAAGTTTAAAGGTAAACTTCCACTAGCATGCTTTAGATGTGGAAAGGTTGGTCATCTTGCGGCAAGATGCCCCAAGAAGTTTCAAGATGATGATGATGATGATGACGCTGAAATTCCCAAAAAGAAGTCTTCAGCTTTTGTGAAAGGGAAGAAACAATTCAAGAGAAATTTCTTCAAGAAAAAGAATCTTCTCTCACAAGAATTTGAAAGTTCAGATGAGTCTGAGGATGAAGAAGTTGAGGAAATAGAAAATTGCAGAGATCGTGGGGTAAATGCCTTGGTGGCAATTGTTGGTAGTTATCAAAAGGGAGAAGAAGCTGATGCTAAAGAAGAAGAAGAAATTGAAGGGAGAATTGATATGGAAGCCGAATTGGAAGCAGCTCTTGAGGAGATAGATGTTTGGAGAGCCAAAACGAAGAAATCCAATAAAGTGGTTCGTGATGCCAAACTCTACATGCAACAACAGGATGAAGAAAAGTCTGAGCTGTTAGAAGAAATTGAAAGACTAAAATCCTCAACACCAGAGAGCTCAGAAAATATCGTTGAGTATAAGCTTAAAATTGAGGAACAAAAGAAGGAAATTGATTGTCTGACAAACACAGGAAAGGAGCATGTTAGATGTATCAAAGAGCTTGAAGAAGAAGTGGTTAGTCTGCAAAAAAAACTCAAGGATCAAGATAAACTCTTGACCCCCAATGTGATATCTGAAAAGTAGGCTATTCAGAAGACAGAGAAGATGAAAGCGGATCCTAGCAGTTCAGTAGGAAAGAAACAGCAATTGAGCTCAGATGTTAAGGTCGTTTCTGGGCTTAGTCAAGAACAAAAATTGGCGACAATTGCAGTCAGACCGCAAGCACTCATCCCGAAAGTAAAGGTTGATTTGGGAACAAAACAGAATCAGAATATTCAGAGATCCCAAAGGGGAAATCACAGTGCTGAAATATCACGAGGGAATGCATACTATATCAGGTGTTATTGCTGTGGGAAAATGGGACATTCACAGTTTGTGTGTTCCATAGCCAAGAGATACAGAAGGGAACATGAGCAGAGACGGCAGCCAAACAGAGAACGGTTTTCCAGAACACATTTTGAAGGACACTGTTTTTGGTGCGGAGGATTTGGACACATGGCTAGGTATTGCACATCAATCATTTAGAGAAATGTGTCAAAGAATAATCAAAATGTTCGCAAGCAGCAGATCAATAAACCAACAAGTGAGTTAAAAGTTCAGAACAGATTTGCAGCTCTGCAAGATGAGCGTGGTCCATCATACTCTGAGAAAGAACAGAAGCCTCAATCCATGCCGAGTGTGAAAGAAAAAGTATGGACCAAGAAGAAGAAAAATGAGAAGGCTGTGGTGGCGGAGATTGCCCTTAAAGCATCAGATCGATCTGGTGTTTGGATCCTTGATAGTGGTTGCACATCCCACATGACGGGTAATAAGGATCTTGTTACAGGCATCAAATATGACAAAGAAGGAGTTGTCAAATTTGGAAATGATGAAGGCCTGAAGATTGTTGGCTCAGGGAAAGCCAAGTTTGGGGGCAAAGAGATGAGACGTGCTGATGTCTTGGTAGTAGAGGGTCTCAGTCATAATCTACTCAGTGTCAGTCAACTATGTGACTCTGGGCACTCTATCCAATTTACCAAGAAGATGTGTGTTGTGAAAGGAAAAGATGGAGAAGCTGTTCTGCAGGGAAAAAGGTCAAAGGGAAATCTCTATCTTGTAAGTGGGGAAGAAGATACTTGTCTTTTATCCAGAGAGGAAGAAAACCAGCTGTGGCATAAGCGACTTGGTCATCTATGCCAACCATCTATGGAGGATCTCATTAAATGTGATGCTGCTAGAGACCTTCCCAAACTATCACGTGATCGCACTCATACGTGTGATGCTTGTCAACAAGGGAAAATCATCAGAAAGACATACAGGCCAAAGGAACAGAAATCAACTAGAGTGCTCGAACTGGTGCATGCTGATGTATGTGGACCTATCTCACCACGAGCTATAAATGGGCAAAGGTACTATGTACTTTTCATTGATGACTATAGCAGAATGGACTGGGTATTCATCATAACTGTAACACCCGAGACTTTTATGTTATATAAATCATCAAAGGAATCTTTTTCTACACAACACTTGCTTGGCTTGCTTTGCACGCAATCGCGACCTTCCTCGATAGCTTGCGTCGTACGCAATACCGAGTTTCACTAAACAACAATATGCTATTAAAACTAGCCGTTATGAATAGTAATAACCACTTTTTAAAATTTTATAAATTTTATTTTTCAAAATGGACTTCATTTTTGGACTCAGAATATCGAAATTAGCCTAGGGTGAAATTTTGGTATTTTTCTGAAAAATTTCAATTTTTGATGAATAGTGAAACCACTAAGTGGTAGGTTAAAAACTGAATTTTGCATAAAACTTAATTTTACCGCTTCTGTGAATGGAATTTTGAAAATCCGAGAGACACGGTTAATATCAAGGACTAAAATGTGGTTCAATGAGATGAAAATAATTTTTTGGTGAATAGTAACTTTTTACTTTTTTTACCGCGGTTAATAGTAAATAGGGTAACTAAGGGTAAATATGATATTACTATTACCCTAACACATGTCCTAATTCTATTGGACAAGTGTAATTCGACCAAAAACAAACTTAGGAATAAAATATGACCATTTAGGCCCACTTGGATTAGATTAGGACATTTATTATTAATTTATTTAAAGAAGGGTTAAAATAGTTAAAATCAAAGTTTAATAAGTAAATCATTTTTAATATAAGGTTATACATAAGATAAATTCGATTGTAAATATTCATTAGAAAGATAAAACGATTTCCTACATGATGGTATTTTATTTGTAATTTTTAGACATCAAATAATTTAATTTATTTATGACACAAAGATGATGCAGTAATTATCTTATTAATGAAATATTGACAAAATTGATAATATAAATACCAAAATAAATGTAATTTGAGACTTTTTATGAATTCCACTAATTTTATAGGTTACTATGATATATTATTGTTGATTTAATCAACTTGGTTCGAACATATAATTCTGTTATGACTTTCACAAAAATCATATATCAAATAGTGTCAAAATTGACACAAAATAGTTTTTAAATCAAATATTATATTATTAATTGTTATTTTATTCCTAAAAATCTAAGGTTCGGCCAAATGACTTATATAAGGATATATATATTAATAATAAACAATTTGGGGTTCGTTTGGCATGTTATAGTAAGTGTATTAACCATATAGTGAAAGAAAACAAAAAGACACGGTAAAAGTTAAATTAATTAACTTAGAGTTAAATCTAATTGATAAGGTTAAAATAATATCCTAAACTTGTCTAAATCCTATTGGTTGATAGGATTTCGACCCATCCCCACTTTAGCTTCGAAATAAGACCCTTTGGAACCATTATAAACCGATTTTGACTTTAATATAAAATAATATTTTGAGATATTCCTAAGGTGCCCCTCTCCTCCCTTATAAAAGGGCACCTCCTCCCCCTCCTCCTCACACCAATTTGAGCACTCAAGCTCGGCCAACCCCTGCCATTTTCTCCTCTCCACTTCCCTAAAATAATCCTAGAGGTCCTGGTCTTCTCCAAAGACCAATCTTAGTTCCTTAAGTGGAGGATTCAAAGAAGTGTTCCAAAGAAGAGGTAATATCCATTACTGATCTTTTCAATTTATTTCTTCTTCAACTTCTTCTTCTTTAGTCGTTTCATGATAAAGTAATAAAATCAGTATTACTTACATACTGATATGTTATTATAAATATGAAACAACCCTAATTCACCTTCTATCCATCCTACGGAAAAATGAAATCACCGCGCGTGCGTACGTACGGAATACCGTCTCCACGCCGTGGTGTAATCTATTTTCCACCATCACCTTACAAGGATGGGTATAATGGTGTAATGAGTAACTATATATGATTATTATTAAGTAATATTGATACTGAAATAATATATATATATATACTCCAATACAATTCCACGATCATAGGAACGATATCATCACTCGTGCGTACGTACGGAATACCGTCTCCACGATGTGATGCGACTCGTTCTACATGATCTTCATTTCATAATGACTGTATAAATGAATTGAATGAATGAATATGGTATATAATACACTAATACCATTCTGGAAATGAATTATCTATAACCTAAAGATAAGAATAAGAATTTATTCGACAAAACACGCATAAGAACAAAAAGTTATAAAGACCCGAGTAACAAGTAACAATGAAATATTACTAACAAGAAGCTAATAATATGACCATATATGATCTCATATAAATATGTATGATTCTGGAATAAGTCAATAACATTATTTAAACCATTATACAGGAGCTTCGGACACGAACAAAGCAAATCGGACCTAAGGTAAGGGAAATATCACAATCTCATTTTTATCCGAGATTGTTTATTCGTAAGTATTTACTGGGGTGTATTTTATCATCCACATCCATGTTCCCTCAATATGTAATATTGTTTCCATCCACTTGAAATAGTTTAAATCCAATTTTACCCTTAGGTGAGTTTTTAGTAAAGAATATGAAAGGAATCTTTTGTCGTTTTTCCGTACGAGGTACTTTTTGACTTTTCCGACAAAAGTACGAAGAATGTTTTTTTTAACTTATACGGCATGAATGGATTTTTAAAACATTACTTCAAAGAAGCTTCCTTTACAAGTTTTCAAGTTTATTTTTAATCAACTTCTTTCATTTCAAAGTTGTATGACATGTTATGAAAGGAAAAATGTTTTTGAAGAAGAAAGGATATTTTCCTCAAGAATTCAATTCAAGTGTTTTATCAAAATTATTTTCCATCTAAGATAATAAAGGGTTCTGTTTCTATCCATATTTTTACATTGGTTTGATTATGTTGTGATGGAATTATTTTTATGAATTCCTTTATCATATATGAATTGATTTATGATGTCATGATGTTTCAAGAATCCCATTTTTGTTATATGTGTTATGCGATGATGTACGTTTTATGATTATGTGGCACACATAAGAAAGGATTCATTATAAGATGGGTGGGACCTATATCTCCCTCCAATGCATTGGGTAATGATTTTATATCTCATGAGATAGACATGGCTGGAACGGAAGGTTATTTCGGTTCAGTGATACAGGACTGAAACGAGGAGTGAACTCGGTTCAGAAAGGGACTTTGTCCACTAAGATAGTCTTGGCAATGAGTCATGACTAACAAGAAATGATTTTCCATGATTATGTGTGCATGCCACAAAGATTCAAGTTTTATGTTATGATTATGGGGATCTCATTTTCACTTCTATGATTTATTCCATGTTAAGATATTATGATCTCTTTTGCAGGTTTTAATTTTCAAAAAGATATGATATGATTTTTATTTCCTTTATTTGCCCTTGCTGAGCATTTGAGCTCACCCTTTTATGTTTTCTTTTCCCCAGGCCAGGAAGATGGATATTAAGTAGGATATGCTAAAAGGGACCCTAGATATGATGAAATAAATGGGAGACACTGTAGAAGATTTATGAACCAGTTGTTTATGTTTCCCAGTTTCTAAAGACACTATACCTATACGGTCCTTTGTGGTTTTGTCATATGTTGTAATAAGTGTGATTCAATTTTGAAGTATTAACAATGTATGTAAAGTGTGGGTCGTTATAGTTGGTATCAGAGGAAAGGTATAGTCAACCTTTGGAAACTAGGATGTGAAAGCCTTAGTAAGAACCCTAAGGATAAGTCTAAGCATAGAACAGAATCTTAGGAATGGCCATGAATAACCTAGGATAAGACCATAAGCATGAAAATTTTATTCTTGAATTATGTGGTTTCCTATTATAATTAGTGTTGCTCACACTATTCTTCTTGGTTTTAGTCAATGGCTGGAACCCGAAGGAACCGTGTTAATGCGGAATGTGATGGGCAATGCAATGATTGTCCCCCTGAGCAACCAAACGATATGGGAGCTGGAATGCAAAATCTTGTAGCCATGCTCACACAACTTTCTCAAGCTATGAATCATGCAGGATTTCCAAACGAACAAAGGAGGGAGCAACATTCTGTTGAATCCTTCATGAGGCAGCGTCCACCATCTTTCAGCGGGTCTACTGATCCATTAGTTGCTGAACAATGGATTAGTACTACTGAAAAGATATTTTCAGTTCTTCAATGTTCTGAGCATGATAAAGTCATCCTAGCAGTGTATCGTTTGGAAGGATATGCGGATCAATGGTGGAATCTTGTTAAGAATACGAGGCAAAGGGATGAAATTGAGTCTATGGAATGGGACGAGTTCAAGAACTTATTTTTCAATAAGTACTTCCCTCGTATTCTCCGAACAAAGATGGAGAAAGAGTTCCTTGAACTGAAGCAAAGGGATGATGAATCTGTTAGTACCTATGAAGCAAATTTTACAAGACTTGCAAGGTACGCTTCTGGTATTATTATCCAACCTGAGAGTAAGATCGATCGATTCTTTAGTGGCTTAAAACCAAGTCTTCGAAGGGCGTTAGCCATAAGGGACTTCAATAGCTACGAGGAAATCGTTCGATGTGCTCTCAAAGTCGAGATGGAGATTGGAGTAACCCATCAGTCACATGGGTTTGATAAGAAGAGGAAGATGGAATTCAAAGAAAAATCTAAAGAGCACACGGAAAAGAAGATGAACTTTCCCTTATGCTCAAAGTGTGGAAAGAAACATGGAGGGAGTTGTCTTAAAGGGACAAGTAAATGTTTTAAATGTGGAAAGGAAGGTCATCGGGCATTTGGATGCCGTGATAATGGGAAGAAGATGTCTAATGATGCAAACAAAGGAAGGGATACACAGAATGAACCTACTACACTTCAATGTTTCAAGTGCAAGGAGATGGGGCATTATGCCAATCAATGCCCAAATCCAAGGGTTGATGATGATGGTCGACGTCAACAAACTCTTAAGGCTAAAGAAAAAGGAAAGTCACATGCAATTTCTATCAGCGATGTGGAGTACGATAACGATGTGGTGAAAGGTACACTTACCATCCACTCTAAAGTAGCAAATGTTTTATTTGATTCTGGATCCACCCACTCTTTTATTTCTGAAAAAATTTCTAAGGGTATCACCGTATTACCTCAACAATTAGATGTTGAGTTAGCTGTGACAACACCTAATGGCACATCAATCGCATCAGAAGTTTATAATTCTTCTCCGATCGAAGTTTGTGGGAAAGTGCTTCCTGCAAATCTTGTGATCCTTCCTTTAGTGGAATTTGATGTGATTCTTGGCATGGATTGGCTTTCTCTACATGGAGCTCATATCAATTGCCAAAGAAGGGAAGTCACATTTCATATTCCAGATCAACCTACGATCGTCTATCAATGCAAGGATGAACATAACCTTCCAGTGGAAATTTCTTCCATATTATGGGTATTGATTCCACTAAATGAAGGTTATTTATCTCAAATGGTTGGTGAGAAACTCACGATTAAGAATATGCCCATTGTACGGGAGTTTGATGATGTCTTTCCGGAGGAATTGTCGGGTCTTCCACCAAATCGTGAAGTTGAGTTTTCAATAGAACTCGTACCGGGTGCTTTGCCTATTTCAAAGACACCTTATAGAATGGCCCCAATTGAGTTGCAGGAATTGAAGAAGCAACTCCAAGAGAATCTTGATAAGGGATTCATACGCCCTAGTGCGTCACCTTGGGGAGCACCTGTTCTATTTGTTAAGAAGAAAGATGGATCAATGAGACTCTGCATTGATTATCGAGAACTTAACAAGATCACTATCAAGAACAAATATCCTCTCCCACGCATTGATGACTTATTTGACCAACTACGCGGAGCTCAATACTTTTCCAAGATTGATCTTTGTTCAGGGTATCATCAATTAAGGGTCAAAAGGGAGGATATACCAAAGACGGCTTTCCGTACAAGGTATGGACACTATGAATTTATAGTGATGCCATTTGGTCTTACTAATGCCCCTGCTATCTTCATGGATCTAATGAATAGAGTCTTTAGAGACTATCTTGATCAATTTGTGGTAGTCTTTATAGACGATATTCTTGTCTATTCAAAGAGAAAGGAAGAGCATGAAGATCACTTGAGAATTATATTGAAGACCCTGAGAAAGGAGAAGCTTTATGCCAAATTTACCATGTGTGAATTTTGGCTTCAAAAAGTTGCATTTTTGGGTCATATAATCTCAAAAGAGGGGATATCTGTGGATCCAGCAAAAACAGAGGTTATCGAAAGATGGTCAAGACCAACAACAGTAACTGAGATCCGAAGTTTTCTTGGTTTGGCTGGATATTATCGACGTTTTGTAAAAGATTTTTCACGATTATCTAATCCACTCACCAAGTTGACTCGGAAAGGAGTTAAGTTTGTCTGGACAGAGGAATGTGAAGAGAATTTCAAGGAGTTGAAAAGAAGATTATCCAGTGCACCTGTGCTCACACTGCCTTGTAGTGGAGAAAGGTTTGTGATCTACAGTGATGCATCCAAGAAGGGATTGGGGTGTGTTCTTATGCAAAATGATATGGTGATAGCTTATGCCTCACGACAGTTGAAAATCCATGAGCAAAATTACCCAACACATGATTTGGAGTTGGCTGCGGTAATCTTTGCATTAAAGATTTGGAGGCATTACCTTTATGGTGAAAGGTGTGATATTTATACTGATCATAAAAGTTTAAAGTATATTTTCACACAAAAGGAGCTGAATATGCGCCAAAGAAGATGGTTGGAGCTGATTAAGGATTATGACTGCTCAATCCATTACCACCCTGGGAAAGCAAACAAGGTGGCAGATGCATTAAGTCGACAAGACCATGCTAGTTTATCCATGATGAGGATCACAAAAGATCCAATATTTATGGATTTACAAAGGATGGATCTTGGAATTATAATGGAAGGGGAAAAATCTTATCTTTCTCAAATGAATGTTCAACCATCTATACATGTGAAGATTAAAGAGGCACAGAAAGAAGATGTCGAGTTACAAAAGAAGGTGAGAAATGTTCCTGAATTCAACCTTGATTGTGATGGGATAATAAAGTTCAGGAATCGGGTTTGTGTTCCTCCCATCCCCGAATTAAAGAAAGAGCTGCTGGATGAGGCTCATAGTTCTTCATTCTCTATTCATCCTGGAAGCACGAAGATGTATAGGGACCTGAAAGAGTACTTCTGGTGGGATGGCATGAAAAGAGATGTTGCTGAATATGTCTCTCGATGCTTGGTTTGTCAACAAGTTAAAGCTGAGAGACAGAAGTCTAAGGGGATGTTACAACCATTACCCATACCCGAATGGAAATGGGAAAACATCACTATGGACTTTGTCATAGGACTTCCTAAAACATCCAAAGGCAATAATGCTATTTGGGTCATAGTTGATCGTCTTACAAAGTCTGCACACTTCATTCCTATTAGAGAGGATTTCTCTCTAGATCAGCTTGCCAGGATATATGTAAAGGAAGTGGTAAGATTACATGGAGTACCACTTTCTATTATATCTGATCGAGATCCGAGATTTACCTCGAAGTTCTGGCGAAGTCTTCAGCATACTCTGGATATAGAGTTGAGTTTCAGCACTGCTTATCATCCCCAGACAGACGGTCAGTCTGAGAGAACAATTCAAACCCTAGAAGATATGTTGAGAGCTTGCTCTATGGATTTCAAAGGAGGTTGGGATCAACACCTACCTTTGGTGGAATTTTCTTATAATAATAGCTTTCACTCCAGTATTCAGATGGCTCCTTATGAAGCTCTCTATGGAAAGAAATGCAGGACTCCAACTTGCTGGGATGAAGTTGGGGAAAGAAAGCTATTAGGACCTGATCTCGTTGATGAAATGGCAGAAAAGGTCAGATCTATTCAACAACACATAAGAGCAGCTCAGAGTCGACAGAAAAGTTATGCCGACAACCGAAGAAAAGACCTAGAGTTTGAAGTGGGTGATAAAGTGTTCTTACGAATATCTCCCTGGAAGAGGGTTATGAGATTTGGAAAGAAGGGGAAGTTGAGCCCTAGATATATCGGTCCTTTTGAAATACTGGATCGTGTTGGGAAGGTAGCTTACCGATTGGCGCTTCCACCGAATCTCTCTCAAGTTCACGATGTGTTCCATGTATCTCTCCTGAGAAAGTACATACCAGATCCTTCACATGTACTCAGCTCAGAAGTTGTACCGCTGGAGCAAGATCTTTCTTATGAAGAACAGCCGATAGAGATTCTGGATCGTAGCAAAAAAGTCCTACGAAACAAGACCACTCGCTTGGTGAAAGTTTTATGGAGGAACCACCAACTTGAAGAAGCTACATGGGAGCTTGAGGATATGATGAGGGAGAAGTATCCTCATTTGTTTGTTACAAAGTGACGAATTTCGAGGGCGAAATTCTTTTTAAGGGGGGTAGAATGTAACAACCGAGACTTTTATGTTATATAAATCATCAAAGGAATCTTTTTCTACACAACACTTGCTTGGCTTTCTTTGCACGCAATCGCGACCTTCCTCGATAGCTTGCGTCGTACGCAATACCGAGTTTCACTAAACAACAATATGCTATTAAAACTAGCCGTTATGAATAGTAATAACCACTTTTTAAAATTTTATAAATTTTATTTTTCAAAATGGACTTCATTTTTGGACTCAGAATATCGAAATTAGCCTAGGGTGAAATTTTGGTATTTTTCTGAAAAATTTCAATTTTTGATGAATAGTGAAACCACTAAGTGGTAGGTTAAAAACTGAATTTTGCATAAAACTTAATTTTACCGCTTCTGTGAATGGAATTTTGAAAATCCGAGAGACACGGTTAATATCAAGGACTAAAATGTGGTTCAATGAGATGAAAATAATTTTTTGGTGAATAGTAACTTTTTACTTTTTTTACCGCGGTTAATAGTAAATAGGGTAACTAAGGGTAAATATGATATTACTATTACCCTAACACATGTCCTAATTCTATTGGACAAGTGTAATTCGACCAAAAACAAACTTAGGAATAAAATATGACCATTTAGGCCCACTTGGATTAGATTAGGACATTTATTATTAATTTATTTAAAGAAGGGTTAAAATAGTTAAAATCAAAGTTTAATAAGTAAATCATTTTTAATATAAGGTTATACATAAGATAAATTCGATTGTAAATATTCATTAGAAAGCTAAAACGATTTCCTACATTATGGTATTTTATTTGTAATTTTTAGACATCAAATAATTTAATTTATTTATGACACAAAGATGATGCAGTAATTATCTTATTAATGAAATATTGACAAAATTGATAATATAAATACCAAAATAAATGTAATTTGAGACTTTTTATGAATTCCACTAATTTTCTAGGTTACTATGATATATTATTGTTGATTTAGTCAACTTGGTTCGAACATATAATTCTGTTATGACTTTCACAAAAATCATATATCAAATAGTGTCAAAATTGACACAAAATAGTTTTTAAATCAAATATTATATTATTAATTGTTATTTTATTCCTAAAAATCTAAGGTTCGGCCAAATGACTTATATAAGGATATATATATTAATAATAAACAATTTGGGGTTCGTTTGGCATGTTATAGTAAGTGTATTAACCATATAGTGAAAGAAAACAAAAAGACACGGTAAAAGTTAAATTAATTAACTTAGAGTTAAATCTAATTGATAAGGTTAAAATAATATCCTAAACTTGTCTAAATCCTATTGGTTGATAGGATTTCGACCCATACCCACTTTAGCTTCGAAATAAGACCCTTTGGAACCATTATAAACCGATTTTGACTTTAATATAAAATAATATTTTGAGATATTCCTAAGGTGCCCCTCTCCTCCCTTATAAAAGGGCACCTCCTCCCCCTCCTCCTCACACCAATTTGAGCACTCAAGCTCGGCCAACCCCTGCCATTTTCTCCTCTCCACTTCCCTAAAATAATCCTAGAGGTCCTGGTCTTCTCCAAAGACCAATCTTAGTTCCTTAAGTGGAGGATTCAAAGAAGTGTTCCAAAGAAGAGGTAATATCCATTACCGATCTTTTCAATTTATTTCTTCTTCAACTTCTTCTTCTTTAGTCGTTTCATGATAAAGTAATAAAATCAGTATTACTTACATACTGATATGTTATTATAAATATGAAACAACCCTAATTCACCTTCTATCCATCCTACGGAAAAATGAAATCACCGCGCGTGCGTACGTACGGAATACCGTCTCCACGCCGTGGTGTAATCTATTTTCCACCATCACCTTACAAGGATGGGTATAATGGTGTAATGAGTAACTATATATGATTATTATTAAGTAATATTGATACTGAAATAATATATATATATACTCCAATACAATTCCACGATCATAGGAACGATATCATCACTCGTGCGTACGTACGGAATACCGTCTCCACGATGTGATGCGACTCGTTCTACATGATCTTCATTTCATAATGATTGTATAAATGAATTGAATGAATGAATATGGTATATACTACACTAATACCATTCTGGAAATGAATTATCTATAACCTAAAGATAAGAATAAGAATTTATTCGACAAAACACGCATAAGAACAAAAAGTTATAAAGACCCGAGTAACAAGTAACAATGAAATATTACTAACAAGAAGATAATAATATGACCATATATGATCTCATATCAATATGTATGATTCTGGAATAAGTCAATAACATTATTTAAACCATTATACAGGAGCTTCGGACACGAACAAAGCAAATCGGACCTAAGGTAAGGGAAATATCACAATCTCATTTTTATCCGAGATTGTTTATTCGTAAGTATTTACTGGGGTGTATTTTATCATCCACATCCATGTTCCCTCAATATGTAATATTGTTTCCATCCACTTGAAATAGTTTAAATACAATTTTACCCTTAGGTGAGTTTTTAGTAAAGAATATGAAAGGAATCTTTTGTCGTTTTTCCGTACGAGGTACTTTTTGACTTTTCCGACAAAAGTACGAAGAATGTTTTTTTTAACTTATACGGCATGAATGGATTTTTAAAACATTACTTCAAAGAAGCTTCCTTTACAAGTTTTCAAGTTTATTTTTAATCAACTTCTTTCATTTCAAAGTTGTATGACATGTTATGAAAGGAAAAATGTTTTTGAAGAAGAAAGGATATTTTCCTCAAGAATTCAATTCAAGTGTTTTATCAAAATTATTTTCCATCTAAGATAATAAAGGGTTCTGTTTCTATCCATATTTTTACATTGGTTTGATTATGTTGTGATGGAATTATTTTTATGAATTCCTTTATCATATATGAATTGATTTATGATGTCATGATGTTTCAAGAATCCCATTTTTGTTATATGTGTTATGCGATGATGTACGTTTTATGATTATGTGGCACACATAAGAAAGGATTCATTATAAGATGGGTGGGACCTATATCTCCCTCCAATGCATTGGGTAATGATTTTATATCTCATGAGATAGACATGGCTGGAACGGAAGGTTATTTCGGTTCAGTGATACAGGACTGAAACGAGGAGTGAACTCGGTTCAGAAAGGGACTTTGTCCACTAAGATAGTCTTGGCAATGAGTCATGACTAACAAGAAATGATTTTCCATGATTATGTGTGCATGCCACAAAGATTCAAGTTTTATGTTATGATTATGGGGATCTCATTTTCACTTCTATGATTTATTCCATGTTAAGATATTATGATCTCTTTTGCAGGTTTTAATTTTCAAAAAGATATGATATGATTTTTATTTCCTTTATTTGCCCCTGCTGAGCATTTGAGCTCACCCTTTTATGTTTTCTTTTCCCCAGGCCAGGAAGATGGATATTAAGTAGGATATGCTAAAAGGGACCCTAGATATGATGAAATAAATGGGAGACACTGTAGAAGATTTATGAACCAGTTGTTTATGTTTCCCAGTTTCTAAAGACACTATACCTATACGGTCCTTTGTGGTTTTGTCATATGTTGTAATAAGTGTGATTCAATTTTGAAGTATTAACAATGTATGTAAAGTGTGGGTCGTTATAATAACCCATAAGACAGAGGTATTCAGTTGCATAAAGCAGTACAGGAGGGAATCAGAAAAGATGCTTGGGCAGAAAATTCTGAAGTTTCGTACTGATAATGGTACGGAATTTACAAACAGTCAGGTTGAAAACTATCTCGAGAAACATGGGATAAGGCATCAAGTTTCATCAGTAAGAACTCCCCAACAGAATGGAGTAGTTGAAAGGAGAAATCGGATCATCAACAACATGGCCAGAACAATGCTTATTGATAAGGACCTGCCAGAGAAATTTTGGAAGGAAGCAGTTCTGACATCGGTCTATGTTTCAAACAGGTCCCTGTTATGTCCGAAGCAAGGGAAGACTCCATATGAACTGTGGTACGGAAAGAAGCCAACGTTGAAGTACTTTCGAATCTTTGGAAGTAAGTGTTTCATTCTCAACAAAGAACATCATAGGAAGTTTGAGGCACAAGGAGATGAAGGGATATTCCTTGGCTATTCCGGGAAAAGCAAAGCGTATAAATGTTTCAACAAAAGGCTGGGAAAAATCATTGAAAGCAATGATGTCACTATAGTTGAAAATGAGCAGAATACTCAACGATCCAGTGAACAGTTCCTGGATGAAAGTGATGATGAGGTAAGCAACCCAGGGGGAGCAGAAGTGGCAGAAGCTGACTCAGAAGAAGATACTGACAATGAAGAGGAAAGTGTCAAGTCGGTGTCTGTGAGAAAGCCAAAGAGTCGAGCTGAAATTGATAGGCAGAATATCATTAGTGATCAAACAGCTCCAGTTCAGACTCGAAGAATGAAATCATCGCAACAAGCATCGTTTTTGTCTCAAGTGGAGCCAAAATGTTTTTCTGATGCAGCTGAAGATGAAAACTGGGTTCAGGCCATGAATGAAGAGCTTGATCAGATTGAGAAGAACCAGACATGGGAGATTGTTTCGAGGCCAGCAGACAAGAATGTCATCGGGACTAAATGGGTCTATCGCAAAAATATGAATGAAGATGGAACAGTGATTCGGAACAAAGCACGACTAGTGTGCAAGGGATACTCCCAGATAGAGGGAATAGATGTTGATGAGACATTTGCACCGGTTGCAAGGCTGGAGACAATCAGATTATTTTTGGCCATAGCAGTGCAAAGAAACTTCAAAGTGTTCCAGATGGATGTCAAATCCGCATTCTTGAATGGGGTTCTGGAAGAAGAGGTGTATATTGAGCAGCCAGATGGTTTTCTCATTCATGAGGATGAGAGCAAAGTTTGCAGGCTGAAGAAGGCGTTGTATGGGCTGAAACAAGCACCAAGGGCATGGTACTCAAGGCTTGATCAGTACTTGAAGAAGCTTGGTTTCCAGCGGGGAGGAGTTGACTACAACCTCTATTTCAGCAATGACAGTAATCAAAGGATGATGGTGCTAGTGTATGTCGATGACATAATTTTTGGCGGATCAGATGAAGCTCAGTGCAGACAGTTTTCCGAATTCATGAAAAATGAGTTTGAAATGTCAATGATTGGAGAGCTAACGTTTTTCCTTGGTCTACAGGTGACACAAGGAAGGAATGGAACTTTCATTTCTCAATCCAAATATGCCAAGGAGGTTCTAAGAAGATTTGGAATGGATAATTCCAAGGAAATGAAGACTCCGGTTGCTACCCGGATGAAATTATCAAAAGATGAGGATGGCAAGGCAGTTAATATCACAGAATACAGGCAAATCATTGGAAGTCTGTTGTACTTAACCGCAACAAGGCCTGATATTGTTTTCTCCACATGCCAAGCAGCGAGATATCAGAGTAATCTCAAGGAAAGTCACATGCTTGCAGTGAAAAGAATACTTCATTATATCAAGGGCATGGTGGACTTCGGCTTGACATACAATGACAAATCTCAGACAGAGTTATTGGGATATACTGATGCAGACTGGGCCGGTTCAGCAGATGATAGAAAATCAACGTCTGGTGGTGCATTCTATCTTGGTGGATTGTGTATTTCTTAGTTAAGCAAGAAACAAGATTGCATTTCATTGAGCACCGCAGAAGCTGAGTATATTGCGGCCACTCAAGCATGCACACAGTTATTGTGGATGAAGCAGCAGCTTGAGGATATGGGAGTTGAAGTAAAGTCTCCGATCGGAATCCAGTGTGACAACTCAAGTGCTATAAATCTTAGCAAAAATCCTGTCCATCATTCCAGGACAAAGCACATTGAGATCAAGTATCATTTCATCAAGGAGAAGGTTGAGCAGGGCATCGTGAAGTTGGAGTATGTGCCTACAGAGCTACAGGTTACAGACATTCTGACAAAGGCCTTACCCAAGGAAGCTTTTGAGAGGCATCGACTAGCTCTGGGAGTTCAGTCGATTCCCCGCACTTGAAATAGTGTGGACGCGGGACCCCCCCCCCCCTCTCCCCGAGGTATGCTGTGTTTTCCCTACTGTGCTAATGTGTTCTCTACTATGTTACAGACTACAAAAGGGGTGACCTTTGGGTTCGTTGACAAAGGGGGAGAAAATTGTGGTTGTTCAAGGGGGAGACAGTGTGGAGATTTGATAAATCATAAATGATATGGGGAGACGCTGACAGGTGGAGCAGCCAGATAGGGGGAGTTGAAGCTAGTTGAACGTGCTTAGCCAGAGCTTAGCTTGGACAACACAGGAAATATAGCTAAAGAGGTGTTGAAGCTGTGAGCAGAAAGGGGGAGCGTATTACATCTGACGATGCTAGAAGTGATCGATCAAAGAATAGATATCACGACAGCTGAGGATCGTGATAAAAGCAGAAGAGTGGTGTTGGACAGTGTTTGGTGTCAACAATGGATGTTAGAGACAAAGTGATTCATTGATGAACTTTTCATTTACTCTTGTTTCTCACGCCGAGCATTGCTCATGTGGGCTTAGAGTATGTGTTGAGTAAATCCTTGGTCGCTATCAGAATCGCAATGCGGCGAATGGAGGTTGAAGAATCAATGACGTATCTTTGTTTAGAAGAGTTGTCAACAAACCCAAAGGGGGAGATTGTTGGGCAAAAATCCCTCAAGGTATCATTGAAGCCTTTTTGAGGTGATTGTGTTTGTTGACAAAGTGGACATCTGAGTTGTGATTGTTGACAAAGAGGATTTCATGATGGAATGTAGAGTTCAAGAGCTGAGGTCAACGATCCATGTTTGATTCAAGAACGTCGATAAAAGGAATGGAAGATCTGGAGGTGGTACAAAAGAACAGATACAAGGTGACGCCGTTTTCCAGTGTTTGCCAAATTTTTGGGCCTGAAAATCGGCAAATGAAGAAAAGTGTTTTTGGCAAAGGGACTTGCGCGCCGTGGTCTTGGAGTATAGGAAACTTGCGCGCCATATGTTTTTCAAGATCATAAGATCAAAATATGGCTAAGGAAATAGGTTCGCGCAAGTTTGGGAGTTGGTCGCGCAAGTGTCTAAAAGAAGAGAAGACTTGCGCGCCGAGATTGGGTCGCGCAGGTGACTTGCGCGCCGTCGCGCAGGGTGGTCAGATTGCCTATAAATACTGGACCACCCCTCCTCATTTCTCACCGGAGTTCAAGACGAGAGCTCCCGTCGCGCAGGTGTGGTGGTTGCGCAAGTGGTGTGTGTGGTCGCGCAGGTGGAACCTGCGCGCCAGTGGTTGAAGTTGTGCGCCGGTGTTAGAAGTTGCGCGCCGGTTTGCAGTTGTGCACCAATGGTGGTTTGGGCGTAAAGGGAAGAGAGTTGCGCAAGTTTGGAGTTGAGGAAGCTTGTGTCGCGCAAGTGTCAGAGGAGGACTTGCGCGCCCATTGTGACTTGTGCGCCGATACTTGCGCGCCGAGGTTGACTTGCGCGCCAAGTAAGGTTTTGTTCCCGCAGTGATTTTAAGACTGTGTGGAAGCTGGAATTTTTCCCGATACCTTCGGTGCAAAGAGATATTCATCAACGGGTGAAAGTTAAACTTCAACAGAGCATCTACATACAAGAGAAGATGCATTCTTTCAGGAAAATGAAGAGACCTACAGGTCTATAAACTGTGAGTGGATTCCATCCAAGAGCAGTGAGCTCAGGAAGAGGAAGAAGGTGATCCTCTCCACCGGCAGTGAGCCAGAGAGAGAGAAACAGGGAGTGACCCTTGGGAAAGCAGTGAGCTGACCCTAAAAATTGTAAAGGCAGTGAGCCTGGGCATAGAAGTGATCTAGCCCGAACCTTGTAATCCACATCTAGTGAAGATTAGTGGAATTTGGTACGACCGGCAACCTGTCGGCGTATGCTCCTTGGACGTAGCCCTTAGCGGTGAACCAAGTAAAATTGCTGTGTCCTGTGCTTGCTTTACATTCTGTTTATATCGTGCAACAGGGAAAAGAGAGAAGAGTGTTTTGCTTAACAGCGAAACAAGATCAGAACGGGCATTAATATTTAATTAGTCATACCCTGATTCACCCCCCCTCTCAGGGTATCCAGCCTAGTGGACCTAACAGACCCGAATCTCCTCATGAGGTGTAAAAGGTAGGCACACTACCCATAACCGGAATGTCAAGTCCCGAAAATCCTAACTCAAGACTATCCAGACTCTTCCCTAAATAACATTACCCAAATAGTGAACCTAACCTCCTTTGATACCATTGTGTCACAAAATGAATCCAGTCACCATCAAAACTGGCACCAAACCCAGCCTGTGACAAGGCTTGAAGGGTGTTACCGATCCCCATGGGCTATCACAAGTGGTCAGGTATCATAAAATAAAATTTGGGAAATATTTACCTGAGGATATAGACATAAAACAACAAACAAGTCCAATATAACAAATCTGGATTTTTCAAAACAAACCATCTTTTACAAAAAATCAGAAATGAATTACATAATTTAAAACAATTCTCAAAGACTATACAAATTAATAAACCCATAATGGACATCCCAAGAACCTCCTCATGGAAAGAGGCACTACCCTCAAGCCATCTCCACAACACTGCATCACGAAGGACCGCTAGAAACCCAAACCATTGGCACAAAAAAATGTATCCAAACCTACAACAAAAATAACCAAGTCTAATTACACCCAAAGGTGTAAGTAGAGAGTGATTAAAATCCTAGTAGGATGCCTCCACTAAAGGATTCCATGTCATAAACATTCAAAGATGAAAATCTTGCAAGTTTTTATAAAATTGAAATGCTAATAATAATTTTAAAGAGATGCAACTTTAAATAAAAACCTTTTTCAAGTTGGATACTTTAAAGAATCAACATTTTTTAAAAATAATTCCAAAGCTACTGAATTTTTTGATCCAAACATATTTTATGATGACGATAAGCATAAATTATCTAATGAGCATAAGTTGTGGAAAAATAACCCCTAGGCACTAGCTCGCTGTGGGTCCCAAGTACCTCTTATCTCAATGAAAGTAACCATCACAATATTCATTCTCGTGCCCATGATCCAATAGTAGGGATCATCCCATAACTTAGTGGTCCCCCAACATCATCATAATAATACTCATCACATTTTATTTAGTGTTTTCATCATCAAACTTGCTACGTGAAACTGGGGCTAAACCCCATGGGATCACTAACAAACTAGTACATGTCCACACACCTAGATACCTAAGTTTTCCCTCTTGTGCTCAAAAAAGTTACACAAGCCATGAAATATAATTTTCACATGTAAATACCACTTCCAAGTCACTAGTACACCAAACATCCCACATATATGTCACATAAAACTCCTTTCACAAACAAAATTCATTTTTCACATCATACTCACACAAAACATACCACAAACATGTTTCTCGCCTTTCTTTCCATTTGATAAAAAAATTCAGCAATTTATACAACATTCTAAAAATTATTGAAATCTTAAATCACCACTTAACCTTTCAAAAACCCATCTTAAGTGAACACACTCACCAAAACAACCATAACATGTTTCATATCTCATTCACAATTTGATAAATCTTTTAAGCAATTTTATAAAATGTTTCCAAGATGTTAAACATCATATAACCTACCCTTCACAAAAAAATGGACCATTTTAAAAACATACACCCACCCAAACAGTACATAAACTTCCTTTTCATACTTTGTGTAACTCAATAACCTATTTACAATTTTTATAAAACACTTTCAAAAATTACAACAAGGTTTTGCAGCTAAAACCAATTCAAAAACCCTCTTTTAAAACCAAAATCATGCTAAGACCCTACAAAATCAGAATTTGAAGCCCAAACAACATTTAATAAACTATTTAAAATGTTATAAAATAAACCCAAATATTACCACAATTGTTACACATGGAAAACACCCAATTTGAAACAAAATTTCAAGTATAAAATTAACCACTTAAAAAACTCCATCAAAAATGGTTTTCTCATAATGAACAAAATATAAGAAACATTAAAAATAATTAATTCAATCATTCTAACTCATCAATGAATTCCTACACGTGGAATCACCTACTGAAAGTGTTGAAACCCTCAGATCTTGCTGTGAAACTTCAACCGCACCACCGCCGCACCACAAGGAAGATAAATTGATCCCTAGACCACAATATTTCACCAAAAAGACTCAAGGTTAAACCCTAGGTATGAAACCTAACTTTTTTACATTTTAGAACTTCATGAAAGAGGGGAGAAGCCCGAAGGAGAAGGAAGAAATCAAAGAGATAAATACATAATTTCATGATTTTGAATTTTCCCTCATCAAATCTCCATTAAAAATTGAGTTCTAATAGATGTTGAGAGAGATTAGATCCTTTCCATGGAGTTAGGGAACGAAATGGGGAAGTAATGGGTGGATTTGGTTTATTTTTAGAAGGTAAAAGTGTCAAAAAAACCCAAAATTTTAATGTGATGGACACTCTACACGGTTTGGCTGCACGGTTTAGTAAACCGTGCGGCCTGTTTTGGCCACCCAAAATCATTCCATTATCTTTAAATTTTAGGGTGGGATCAAGGGGGAAACCTAGGGGGAATTATAGGCCAAGTATATGGGAGAAAAATTCCAAAAACAAAGCACTCTTTTCTCCCCAAAACTCATCCAACTCATGAGTAAAAACCACCTCAACACCTTACCCCACAAGTGGTGCCACTAGGAGTGTCACAAATCCAACTCCAAACCACCTCAACCTCATACCATACCTTTGAAAAAATAGTATTCCAAGTACCATACAATACCCCCAAGACCAAGGTTATGGACCAAGAACATAAGAGACACCAAAATTTCAAACCGAAACACCCAAAAACCAAGAGAAAGATAAGAACCAAAAGTGGATTTGAAACAAAGCATGGAATTAAAAATCTAGGTGTAACACTTTTTATAATCTATATCAGGCTCACCCATTTTTTATGAGCTATAATGGGGCTCAACCCATCAGATAAGCTATATCAGGATCTCCCATGATCTATAATGGAGATTAACACTTTATATAAGTTATATCAAGCTCACCCATTTTTCATATAATTCTCAAGTACCATATCATTAATAAATCATTTTATCCTTTCACATTTTTATCACAAACCATTTTAAAAACACTTTTGAAACCATATGAAAAACCTTTTTAGATATCAAAAATACTATTTTCCTTTTAAAACTAATTTTCAATACCAAAATAGCTAAAAAGGGGGAAGAGGATTTTTAATTGAAGAAAACATGAAATGTTTCAAATGAATAAATAAATAAAATAATGTTCATAGAAATGGAAAAAAATCATTATCATCGTATATGTTAAAAATAAAACATTCCTTTTGTCATTTTTCAAGACGTTCCATATAAAACATGTAAAAATATTCCTTTTGAAAACCTCTAAAATAAATTAAAAAGAGATATAATATATAATTAATAAAACTTTTATTTCTATATAAAAACTTTCATAAAATAATTTTAAAACATGTACAAAGAAGAAAAATAGTTGGAATGGAAACTTTGTAGTAAGATTTTAAAAAAACAAAGTCCCTTACCACTTTAACAACATTTGAATCATATGATCCATGAAAAAATAACATTAAAAAACTTTTAAATATCATGATATAAAATCAATTCATGATATAACATCTCAAAAGGGTCTGTATATACACATAATAGAAGGATATATGTGTATAACATCAAAATATTCCTTAACAAAATGAAATTGAAATGAAGTCCCTTACCTTGAGTTATACTTGTCATGTACATTCTTTATCATCCTGAATAATAAAATTATGTCAATTAATTACTTGATAGAAAACCTTTTTCAATTTTATTATTCCTTTTATTTCAATAATTATCATGTTATATACTATTACTTAATTAATTAAGTTTACGTTGGATGTTTCGACGATGTTTTGTTTATGTGTCAAAAATGACTTCGATAGGTTGACTATTGGTCAAAGAGGTCATTATATCAACATATATAGAATAATAATAATGATATAATTATCATATTTATAGATCAATTATAAATTTAAAACTATTCAGGAAATATGGTTATGAAAAATGAACTATGTTACGATCATAGAGATCGTAGTTCGCACGTATGCATGAGTAACATTTCCATTTTCAAAGATCATTATGGAAAGGAGGTAAGTAATATTTTATCATTAAAAAAATATAATAAAATCATTTATTCCATTTTATTTATTTCAATATAATTATATATATCATTATTTTTATGTGGTGATGAAAAATAATCACATCATTTCATAGAGGCGGTAGTCCACGCACACATGAACAACGTTATCATTTTTTAGTGTGAGAAAGAAAATGATATATTATATTTTTAGAATGATAAATATGTCATTAATATAATTATAATTTAATTTACATCATATATATTCATTAAATTTATCTTTATTACCTTCCATGTGAAGTTTTAGTGAAAAATGAGTCATGTCACTTCATGAGGCGGTAGTCCGACGTACACACGAGCGACATTATTGTATCCCCCACATAATGGAAATTAAGAAGGTATATGTGATATAATAATTAAGTAAGTAAAAATATGTCAAAAATTTCATATATATACTTTAAATCCATCATTAAAACAAGTCATGATGGGCGATGATGGGAAACGAATAGCATCGGTTCATGAGGTGGTAGTCCACCGTACACACTAATGATGATTTTGTGTCCCATTTGATAAAAAAAGATGTATTTAGTTGATTTCATTAACATAATAAAATATCATTATATTTTAGATAATTTTTTTATTATATAATCATAATTGAAGAATATTTTAAGGTGGTAGAATAATAAATAAAATAAATATGCTCAGTTAAGCATGATACCTCTTCTTTGGGAAACCTCCTTAGGTAAGCACCAAAATCCTTCTTGGGGTAGATTTATGATAAAAATAACAGAAATATGTACTAGTAATGTAATTAATTAATATATATGATCATCTATTGGCTGATAGAAATGTATTTTAAGCTATGAATAGGAGAGTAGAGGGGGTGTCCTTTTATAAGGGAGGTGAAGGGCACACTTGTAATTATTGAAAAGAAAAAGTTGTACTTGCATTTTTCTCATGACATAGGCTCCAAAATAGACCATTATTGATAATTAGACATGATAATGTCTATAAAGACATATAATAAATTGTATACAAATATTTAGGTCATTTTAACCCATTTATTTTTATTTTAACCCCCCGATAAGTCAACTTTTACCTTAATTGCAGTAATTAATTTATATTGTTTTTACTATTCATTATGGTAATAAATTAATTTTAACTTATTATATAATATAAATTATTATTATTAAAAATATGAAATCCATTTTAAAAAATTAAATTCATATAATTTTTAAATTTTAATTTAAAATTAAACCCACAGATACGATGAAAAAGAGGGTTTTCAGGATGGGTATTTCTCAAGAAAAAGATGATTTTATATTAACTCTATGGTTAATAATAGTCACTATATAAATATAAATTAATATTTATTGATATATAATATATGAATTTAATTTAAAAAATTTCTCATATGTGATTATTTTAATTAATTTAAATGGATAAACATTATTCACTTTAAAACAATTTTTAGAAAAATCCTATTTTTAAACCCAAAAACAAACTTACACTAAAATCCAATATAAAGTTGATTAAAAATTAATTAAGTGGATTATATATAAATAAATATTACTTATATTACTTTAAATCATATTGGAAACATATTGGGACTTTTAACTTACTGACTTTATTGAAAATAAATGAATTTTTTACAAAAAATGGTATTTTTCAAAATTCACCGAAAAATCAATATTTTCCAAAAAATATAAAACATTCACCATAATTTAATTTTGTTATAATGATTTAAAATATTATATTAATTTTATTAAATAAATTATCTAAAATTTCTAAAAAATATTTATAATATTTTCTCACGAAAGCAAAAAAATTATTTTTAGAGAAAACAAATTTTTGAAGAATAAATTTAATTTACTAAAAATTGATTAATTATTTATTAATAACTTATAAATAATTTATATTGAGTAGTATATTTATTTATATTTTTTATAAAATAGTAAATAATATTCATACCCTCCAATTTAATGGTAAGGTTATAACGGTTATATATTCTGCGTGTCATTTAAGCTCGGTGTTGCGTATCGAACACGCTATCAAACATAGTTTTATTTTCTAAAATCTTGAGGTGTTGAGCCAACCTCATGGGATATTTATTAATAATTATCATTATATAATTCTATTTACTCTATTAAATATCCTAATCTACTATAAAATAGTTTCATAACTAATAAAAATCAATTTCCTCAAGCAGTGGGGAAAGGAATGCAGAAACAAGTAACACAGCCATCCAGTCTTTAAAAGAGAAAATTATCAAGAAAGAATCTATACTTTATCACAAAAATGGTAAATACTAGCTTAAACTTGTTATATAAATCCTAATCACATCCCCAACACCATCTTATATATTACCATACATCTCATCATCACAAGCATCAACTGTTTCCACAAACCTAAGCCTCTCTACCCATATCTCATCAATAATTAGCCACCCTGGGCTCACATCACATTATATAGTAAGGCACACATCCATATAAAACACAAAAGGTAAAAAAACAACATGGAATCTAGGATATAAAAACATTACATCAATCCTTTACATTAAAACAAGCATTCTCAATTCCAAACATTTATATTTATCAAACAACCAGTATTTACCATCTTAGATTAACTGATTCATTTATCTTAGGTTACAAACTTAGAAAACCTAAGGTTTAATTTATTATAATATATTAATTATTTAAACATGATCTAAATTATATCTTATAGTTTATTTTCCTTCATCTAATTCCATTAACATATGTAAGAAAAAATTTAATTAAAGGTGCATTAAGCATTACTTTTGATTTACCATCAAACATAAGTGGAGCTATTTACAAAAACATGCCTTGTAATTATTTATCAAATCACCTTTATTATATTGAAATTATTTAACCATTTTCATCAAATTAACACGATAACCCTAAGAATAAAAAACATTTTTATCAAATCATAAACATAGATAGCACACTATCTATAAAATCAAGAGGCAAACATTATCACGGTGAAAAAACATGAAATTAATAAAAACATAAACCATTTCTTCATTAATCCAGTTTAATATTTATTATGGTTAATTCCACTACCACCCAAATAGATAAATCATGATTACTTTATGCTTACACATAAAATAATATAATAATTAATGAATCCCCTACCTCATGGCTTTCAAAACTCTTCAATAAGAACGGAACAACAACATGGATCTTAGATCACCACTCCCATAAGGAAAGTACAACCCATAAGAATTTCATGCCACAAACACAACAAAAAACATCAAATTACTCCATTGGAAAAAATTATATTAACCTATATATCATATAAATAAATAATGTGATGAAATAATATTAATATAAGAATAAAATACAAGATAAAGAGGGAAAACTCACCTTGAATCACCATGTATCAAACATGGGGAGTTGAGGATAAATCCATTTTGAAAGGGATTTAAAAAAACCCTAAATAAACACCTATGGATTCCTAAGGATGAGATAGTATCAAATGTTTTTATAAAATTTGAGGGTGTGATAGTATTTATAGTCATTATGTCAGATATACTTTCTTAGAATGAATGGGTCATTAACATCATGAATACCCCATGTTTAAGACCCTCCAAAGAATGCATCACTTAGACTCAACTAACTGAGGTTTAATTTACATCATGAAATTCTTGTTCACATTGTGAGTTTTTAGGTATAGATTCATCAGTTCCAAACCCCAATCCATTAACATTGTGAATATGTCATACACGTCTTGAATCACACCCCATTAACTTATGTTATTAAAGAATCAAACAACCACTTTGATAAAAAAACTCCCCACTCATGTCATGAAGTAGAATTCACATCATGAACTTCTACTGCAACCAAATTATAGATCCCAAACACTACCAAACCTTCTCTAAGATTACTCCAAGCACCAAGGTCTTTGAAAACATGAAATGGAAAGGGCTTGAAGGACTTATACCATTAAATTAAATACCTTTCAAAAAAATTATCATCCTTAATAATTTAAATCAAAACTGGAGTGAAGAAAAAGAATAGGGGTTATCTGAACAGCCACCCAGTAAGATGCCTCTCAATAATCTTTTCATCACAAAAACTCAACCACCACACTCAGTGGAACATAGTGAAAAACTATACAACACCAACAACTATCTCCTAAACACACTCTTGGGGAAGATACCTTTCAAACAAAATAAAGGCCACAAACAAATAATCAAGGAAGAGAGAATCATATCATATGCTAAAAAAAGTCCAACAAAAAAATAATAATTGCTACAAGAGAAGAACTAAACATTAAATAAGTTAGGATACTAAGTGAGTATTTGTGAATCTCATTCCCAGGTTCTCTCCTTCATGCCATTATATCTCCAAATGACATGAACCAAAGGAATAGTATATCAATGTGACACCTTCTCCTGGTAATACTGGATCTCCGCAGGCCACTCCTCAAAGGTTTCACATCATCAATGTCAATATATCCCCAATAGATGATGTGAGAGTCATCCTGAATATAATTCAAAACCTATAACACATGGAAGACATCATATATTCATCTCATTTTCTAGGTAAGTATTATTAGACACACAATGGCTCTAACATTAGAAAACACCCCCAAAATTACAAAAAAAAATCTTGCTCCCACAACCAATCCTTTACTTCCATAATGAGGAAGAAACTTCAAGAAAACATGGTCTCTAATATTAAAATCAAAAGGTAGCCTCCTATTATTAGAAAAATACTTATGGTGATCATTTTCTTTCTTCATCCTCTCATGAATCACCTAAACCATCTCTATCGTTCTTTACACTAGTTTCAACCTGAGAATTGATGACTCTCCGACCCTAGTCTAGAAAAATGGATATTGGAATGTTTTTCTATGAAAATATTCAAATTTTTTCATAAAAATAGTGTATCAGAAAATATTTTTGTAATAAAACTTGACTAATGTCAGGTTCCTCATCCATGAACCACCAAAATCTAGGACATGAGCATGAAACATGTCTTTAAGAGTCTAGATAATTATCTTTGTTTGACCGTACATTTTCAGATGAAAATTAGTGCTAAGACATAATTGAAATCAAAAAATAATATTAGAAACCTCTCCATAACCATGAGTTAAAACAAATATCATGATCATAGATGATCATCCTTGGGACTTCATGGAGTCTCATCATCTCCTCCAGGTATTGCCTTGATAAAACCCTTATTGAGATCGACTCCTTAATCACTATAAAGTGCATTGATTTCATAAAATGGTCAACTATCACCCATATAAAATCAAAGACTCCCTGGTATTTAGGTAAATTGGTGATGAATTTCATCGATATATCCTCCCACTTTCACTGAGGAACATCCAACTGCAGGAGAAAATCACTGGAAACATGATGCTTGGCCTTCACAATGATAACTCATATTTTATTACACCTTAACTCATGATTTATTGTGTAAAGGTACACATAATACAATCCTAAAATATTTTTAGGTCTGGTGTATTTTGGAAATTAGGTACATAGTATAATAACTTGAAACATGGATATAACAAAATTATTTAAAAACTCCACAAAATTCCCTTAAAATTTAATTACTCTTCTAAAACTACATTGGATGACCTAGGGACATACATAAGAAGGGGTGATCTATAAATCTCATTAAGGGAATAATCAAATCATAGCATAATTTAAATTAGTACATATGAGTCAATAGGTATATAAAGGCAATATAAGAGGGTGAGAATCATAAACTTTAACATTGAAGTATGATATAAGATGACAACATAAATGAAACATGGGAATTTGGAAACAACATAAAACAAGAAATCATAAACATAAGTCAAGGATAATCATTGAGGAATAATACAATAGTGTGCTCATTATAACCTCTTGTTCACCATACATGGTATATCATGAGATAAAGAATTATCCAATTCATTGGATGGATATATAATTATGGTCTCACTAATCGCATTCATATCATTTACATGTATAAGTGTTCAATATAGATCATACAAATAACCATGCCCATTATGAGGCATGTAAAATTACATTCCCTTCTAAACCAACTAACTTGGTAGCTAGCAAAAGTCAAGGTGGATCCTATAGGGAAGGAATGAAAAATTAATGGAAGACGCAAGTCGATGAGGTTCAGTAGATAATCCATCAAAATAAATCAACATGAAGAAGAAGGGGTGAAAATAATGGAATGATTTATGAACAATAGTCAAAAATAAAATAAGGGAAAGAACGACAGGGAAATAGACATGTTGGGGTTTCAACTTGATTAGGTTTTATTGTAATAGTTTTTTTTTAGTATTAAAATTATTTATGAAATATTTTTACCATGGGAATTCAAATATATTATTATTTATTGTTTTGATAATAGGTAATTGTGTATTTAAACACCAATCCCTTGGTCTATTTATTAAATGTTCAAATAGATATTAAAACAATACCCCCTAAAGAAATGGTAGCAGACTTACCCAATGGTCATGGGATTACTTTTTGTAACTCCTTTAATGTTCACCACTAGTGTCATTCTTGGTCTAATATGAATCCATCGAAATATTTGGAATTCACTCATTAAAGTAATTATAAAAAAAACATAATTAAAATAAACACCTCAAAAATTATATTAAACACCCATTATATTATTACAATCCCAACATAAGAAACACATCCTCTTATGCCCATGTTCACAGTGTGGGTATTAAGTATAAAATAAATACCTACCATGGATATGAGAGGAAGAGGGTAAAAGGGATGAATTAACCAAAAATAAAAATAAACATAAAAACCCCTACCAGATTTAGGGGAAGATCGCATCAGCAAAGTGGTAGCACCTCCCCCTTGAATGCCTAACCCAATTTCCATAGGAATTCCTCTCCATTTATAGAAAAAGTAATTACATGGTGTGTACTCAAAAGTGCATACTGTGTGCTCTAGTAAACCATTTTTTGATCTATTTTTTTCCACTAGTAGGTGACCAGCCCTTTCCATCCATTGAATTCGAATTGTTGGTGGTAGGTTAGTGGAAGTACACAGCATGTAGCACCATTGTACATGGCATGTATCCTCTCTATCAACCACCAACTTCTTCTAGAAGGATGTATATGGCATGTAGCTTTAATACATGGCATGTGGTTTTTGGTCTAAAACATGGGGATGTAATCAAGTTGCTCGAGATGTTCTTGGAAAAGGTACACATTGTGTATTTATAAATTACATGCCATGTATATTTTTATTTTTTTCTGGTTATCCTTGATTTTTTTATTTGATTGGAAACTCCTAAAAAATTAAAATGAGCACCAAAATGAAACATTGGATCTATAAAACAATGTGTATATGGTTAAAACATGTTTTTATATTAAATAAAATTCATGAATTGGTATACACATATCAGTAACATAAAAATCCCTCACACTTAGTCAGTTTCTTACCCTCAAGAAAAATATCAACATCGAATTAAAAAAAACATACTCTAAAAAGTGAATAATCCAATTAGCTACACTTATAATTATTATAGTTATAAAATAGGATATTAAAAGGCATAAAATATATTTTTATTTCAAATATATTTTAATCATACCTTATATATAATTTAATAAAAAACAAACATCCACTTAGTTATATTTTTCAACTTTTCATAAATATACATGTCACTTAATGGTTTACCTCACCAAAAAAATAGAACATTCATTAATCAAGATCATTTAGTCAGAGTTATTCTCAATATTAAGTATATTCACTCTATCTATAATATTTTAAGTAATATAATTCTCCACTTAGAAATTAAATCACAAAAATTATGAGGTCTTTCAATAAGGTTCTGATGACTATTAGGCTAAGGGAAGGTAGGTAATGATGTAAAAATAATCTCAGTGTCTTGAAAAATGATGCTAAAATATTAAATAATAAGGCATTATATTCAATGACAAGTCTTAATAAAAAATCATCCTTATCAAGATATCTCAAATGTCACCATCACCATTATATTCCCTTTCAAACACAGGTTTGTAAACCATATATGATCATAATGAATTAATTTGGTCATATTTTTAATTTCTTAATTTTTTTTACAAATAGGACCACTTATGAATATAAGGAGTGGTGGTTTTTGAATATTTTTTATCTGAATGAAAAATAAATACTCTCCCCCACACTTAATTTCATGGTTGTTTTCCAAAATATACCATGAATCTATAAACCCCATCTTTAAAGATCAAATAAATAATCATGAAATATAATCAAAGAATTAGGATAGGAAGGATAAATAGGCTTGTAATGTGTCTTCTGATCAAGTCAGTTCATGGTTTCTATGGGTTTCAGGGAGATAAGATATAGGGTGGGTCTCGAAGTCAAAAGGTACTGAAAATGTCAATCAAATTACTTAATAGTTTCAATTTAATTCAAAATTTTCATGTTTTGAAAATAAAAACTTGCATGTTCTATTAGTTATGCATATCTCAAGAATATATTTAGAAATAGGGTATAAAGAAGAATATGACATAGGGTTTAGAATACCTCTTGGGAATTATGATGAAAAATGGTTCAATAATGTCATGAAATGAATATAAATTATGAATCTAATAAATAAAAATGGCTAAAAATTTATATCAAAAATTAAACTATATCAGCAATCATTTTAAAATAATTTAAAATTAAAATAAGCATATATATTTTAAAATTCTCATATATGAACTTATGATTTATAATGATAATTAATTAAAACTTTTTCATATTTAAAAATATTACATCAAAATAATGATGTCTCTTAGATTAGTTAAAGGGAAAATACCAATGTAATTAAGAGACTCCCCCCAAACTTAATATCACATGTGTTCCTCCAAGTGTAACAACAAGTAGGTGAAGTGGATGGGTCATAACACAACTGAACCAGGGAGAGGGATATCAAAGGAAGAAGTAATCCAAATAAAGTGAATAAAAATAAATGAAAAAATAAAACTCCCCTCTATGTGAGATCAAAAATATGGAAAGAAGTAGAAAGTAGATTCCCATGACGTGATAGAAGACTTGTGACTACCGATATAATGGAAAAATTATTCTACATGAACACAAATAATCACATCCAAAAACCATAATATAATAGATATATATATATATATAATGAAAGGATTTTGTATTAGTTCAGTCACTGAGTGGACTTAGGAGAGGCACTGTCTGATACTGGGGGATCCTGTAGGGAGGGTATAGCTGGAGCAAAGGTGGATGTGATATGGAAAACATACTACTGTGTGGGATCATTAGAATCATCATGTATGGATAATGGTGAAATATTTGAATATGAAGAAGGTTTCGATGGAAAGACAAGTCCTGGGTTCTAAAGAATAACTCCCAACATACCCTTCATCTGATCAATACATTGATCCATGGCATTGAGGTAGGCATAAACTAAATCATTAGGCAAGGGTATGGGAGTATGTGGGTATGTGGATGGGGTAGAAAGTATAATGGGGGTAGAGGAGGGGAGGGGTGAAGAAGTGGAGAGGGATGGATAATGAATGTCCATTGGTGGAGGTGGTGGGATCAGATAGTATCACCCTTGGGGGAGGGTGGGTCCTCTCTCGTAATAGTGGGATCTGGGAAATCCTTCATGAGAACATATGTGTTCCCCTACTTCCATGAGAATAATCATGAGATAGTCCATCCATTAAGGATAAGCTAAGATATCATGATGGATATAAGGTTCAAAACCCCTAAATTGTGTTCCAATCAGGTAGAATAAAAACCACCATTTAGGTTACCCTAATGGCTGGTGAATATAGAATAGAAGTAAGATTTAGAAAAATATGGTAGGTTGGGATAGTCGTGTCAAATGATATAGGTCATTAGCTCCATGTAGTGACTTAATACAACACCCATGTCTATGTGGAGAGGAAGAAGGGTGTCATTGAAACATTAGTGGATGAAGTGAAGGGAAGGGGAGATTATCAGGGTACTATTCTATGAGGTATGAAGGTATTGGGGCACATAGTGGAAGCTAATAGGTCAGGGATTTAAAAAAATTCATTATCAGGATGAAGTAACTTCTCATCTCTAGTGATCTAATCCCTGGTAAGGTCCCAAGGATCTTTCATAAACAAAATATATCACGGAAAAATAAATAGAACATGCACCATGTTCCGAATCGAAGCGTGCACAACTGCAGCTCATCACTGAAGACCATTTCTTGAAGGATCCAAATTCAAACCCCTCTAGATCATCAACACACACTTCAAGAATCTACACTCTCATTTTTCATCAAATTTTGGGTGCTAAAATGAAGCTCCTACAAATCCTTTTGTGTCACATCGATCACCTTGATCTTGTCATTTGATCCATGAAAGGTTTCTTGGATCAATCTCTCGGAGAGAGAATCTATCTCTATATAAAGTAGGCAGAAATTCAGGCTCTCATTTCTGAATTCATGAATAGTATATGGAATGATCCTATTTTCCTACTTATATAGAGGGAGGTGTTGATGCCCATAAAGGGTTTCCCATCTCTCAGAAATAAAACACCCACTAAATAAGGAATATATAAATAATTATGATGAACCGAACTGCATCATAAATATTATTTATATTTTATCACATAATTTTAATATATATTAAATATATTACATGATAAAACTGAGTCATTTAACTCAACTCATAATTCTTGATAATATTAAACAAATATGTAATATTAAAATAATATTCATTCAAATAATATTATTCCTCATATTTACTTAAAAACTTTTAAATAATTTTAATAAATAAATTCAACCCAATTATTCTTTACATGTATAATAATGGATTTATTTATTTATTGTTGATTGATAAAACTAAAAAAATCTTAGACCTTGTGGTGGGTCCCACCATGTTCTAAATACCTATTCACTATAATAAGGAATATTCTTGAAAACTCTATTGTATGTGACCCTCTAATCCCTTATATCGATAGCAATGAATAGTATTCACAAACCAAGAGTAGAGTCTAGAAACCTATCAAGGCCCATAAAGAGATGAGGAATATTCAGAGCAATGACATCCAACCTATGAACATTCAATATGTAATATAATATTGTTTTCTTTAGATATCTCATAAATAAGGATGTGTAATTGCATCATCTTCATTTCATAATTTATTATCTTTTGATCTATCTAGATGGATTTACCTCTAAATACCTTGGCCAGGGATTTATGAAGGTACTACCATCCTGATCATCCAGGCTTAAGATATATTAATTCCTTAACTCAAAAGAGACAAATTATATCTTGATCATTCAACCAATATCATACTGCCAATGATGCACCCAACACAAGATACCTTTACACGATTTCATTATCATGGTTTTTTCCTTGCATCACAGTAAACAATCTAATGGAACACATTGATAATGATCTCAAGTCAGGAGACCAATACACATTTCCACAGATAGAAACAACTAATGACACCTTAAACATATAGGGTTCCTATTGGAGGTTCTATCCTCATGAACTCACCTAATAGAGATCACCAAGTGCGATCTTTATGAGAAAAAGTCTCAATGCTTATGATCCCCCAGCACCTGATATTCAGACATCAACTATGTCTAGTCAGTATAATGTATCTAGACCATATGACATTTATTTAAGATTATTGTCCTAGTATCTTGAGGTTCTCATTATAGCTTGGGATCTTCTATAAACTTTTGATATGACAATTAATCTATGGACATTACCATTTAAATAGTAAACATATAATTGTATACACTATAATGTTAAGTGTACATCATTCATATATAACTATATACATGAAATGAAAATCGAAAAGTATTATTTAGTTGAGTTTAGGGAACCCACTATTAAAACACTCCCACTTGAAATAATTCCAACTTAATAACCATCTAGTTAGCTCTCACATGATTAAGATCATGTTTCTTCTGAGTCATGTTTTTATTTGTTGGTTCTACCATGTCTCTGCTGCATGGTTATTCTGCTATGTGTGACTTTTCCTCCTTGAGTAAAACTTCTCAAGAGATGTAAACACCAAGTAGATATCCATTTGTCCACTATATAATCATTACATCTTGGCTAGTACTGGTAAAAGAAGTATCATCATGATAAAACTTTACTTCCTTGGTGTCATTCCAAGAACATGAACAAATCATTGTGTTTAATAACTACTTATTAAATTCCTCATAAGTTGTAGCATACTCAGTATTTGTAAGTATGGATATCACTAGCTTGTATGATCTTGTTTCTCTCATTCCCTTATCCTAACTATGATATTAGATCACATTGATCTAATAAAAACTTTTTTGTCCCCTGAAAACTAGTATCCCTCCCTCTCTATATACCAGGTATATGTCATTTTTTACTTCTTCAAGTGCAATTGGATAGTTCTGACTGCTTCCCATATAGTTCTCCTAGATATAAATGATATTTTCCTACCATAAATTATATTTTGGGAATATAATTTATTGTACATATCATGTCATACATGGTTGATCCATCACAAAATCATATAGAACTCAACTCACTACTTTATTCTCATCTTATACATATGCATGTCTTCTTGGAGATATTTATTCCATGTGACTTTGGAAAAAATTATCTATTGTATTATTCCAACTTGTATTTTTTAATACTACATTAGTATAAATATGATTGACTGGTTCTTAGAAATCATTATATCTACCTCAATAGATCCTCTTCTCTATAACTTAGATTTATACTTTAACTCAATATCTATAGAGATACATTTATTCTAATCTTAATTAACTTGAATACTAATAGTTGTTTTCCATATTTTTCCAAACATATTTCACTTGTAAAACAACGGCATTCCCACTAAACTCTTGTAGACACATGATAAAGATTCATTCCAAATGAATATTCTATGATCTTGTTGCTTACTTTTAATCCTGAACTAGATTTCAGTAACTTTCACCCTTATTGGCATTATATGATGTCACCATCCCTTTCTGGTTGTGTCATATAGACACCTTCCATGATTGGTGGTCTTGACATCCAATTTTCAATATAATTATCATAGAAACTAGCTATGATAAGTAAAATTCTAATGGATTTAGGCATAATGACTTGGTATTACCAATTAAGTCTTATTTGTACCATGCTTGTACCATCCATGTATAGTCTCACTTGAATACCCACTATAATATTCAAAGTAATAAGCCCCTATTATTTGATACATGGAATCCATTATTTAATTTTAATTAATCTTGTCAATTTTAGCTAATGTTCATATACTTATTACTTTTATGAATTATTATTCTCAAAGAATAATGTATCACCAGCCATGGTGGATAAAAAACCATTACTATGGTTTTATCTCTCCAACATAGTATGTGTCTCTAGAATATTCTCTTTCACACCTCATGTGGAACTCATTCTTATGCCAACTATTTGTTCATATCTGACATTGACTAAACCCAAGTCAATATTTCTCTAACTATCTCAAGTAGAGACGTGCACCCTTTTATATAAATGCAGTATATCACCTAACTATAACTTTTTTATCATAGGTATTTCTGTAATCTTCTAGGAAACTTTTAGAATAATTACTTTAAATGCACATTTCATTTTTTTATGAAAATTTTTTTATATCCTAAACACTTTGCATCTAAACACATGTTCTTATGACATAATGGATTTCCATTATAATTATCTCATATGATATCCATTATTCGTGATAGTTGGCATATGGTTGTGGGATATCATTATTATTTTCAATGCATGTATTGAAAATAATGGAAGTTTCTACAATGGATATAAGTCTCAACATTGATGGTCCTTATACATACATCACGTCGCTAATGTGTATAAATAAATGTGCATTTATTAATTACTCCATGCTACTTTTCCTTGATCAATATTAACATTTAAGACTCATCATTGATATTCATTATTAGCATCATATATTTGATATAGATAAGGTAATTTTCATTTAGTAATTACTCTACGCTGCATTATATTGATCGATGAATGCTTGGTCAAGATATTATTTGTAATTCCATCTTAAAGTGTATCATGTCTTCTAACCATTCATATATCATACTTCACTTTCACATTACTTAAATACTTAAAGGAATATTATGAATTATACTAAACACTAGATTACCCTTGTAATAGTTCATGCTTTCTAGCTAAACTGCTCTCTAGCTAAACTAATCTTGAAATATTTCTAATTTACCTTTATTTATAAAGGTTTCTTTGTAAAAAAATAACTAATTTAGTATGTTGATAATACCAAAGGTATTTAACTCCAAAGATTATAAAACCATATTGTTCATATCCTTGATATCCACTTAGTTTTTCCTGAAAAAGTATTATCTTTTCACAACTAGGTAAATATGTCTTACATTTTATATTCATCAGATATTTCCAATGATTCAAGTATTACAGAACTATTAGTTGAGTATTAGACACCATAAACAACATTCATTCCTAAACTATAATAATTTCTCCCCTATTAGTTTCTTTGGTTTTCAGGCAGGAGGAGAGTAACTGTTTTAGGTTCCTGGAGTACTAGGCCAGCATTCTAAGGTTTCATCAAGTCGTATGATATGTCTAGAACGAACTGACTCAGGGGTGCTCCACTGTATCCATTCACAACAAATTAAGACAGCTCAAACTCAAACTTCACTCATGGGAGAAAGGGATACCTCCTAGAGACAGAGACTTGAATGTCCTTAAATAAGAAGTGGAAAGGATGGAGTGTATCCTATAGGATGTATGGGATGATGCAATTTTTGAAGAGATTTCTAACAAGAAAACTCTCCTCGCAGAACTCATTCATAAATAGGAACACATTGAAAGGTAAATATCAAGTTTGAAATGGCTATGTGAAGGTGAAAATAACACATCCTTTTTTCATGCATGTATAAAAGAGAGGATATGGATGGTTAATCCTAACATCATGATGGAGGATGGTTCCTAATCAAATGATAGGGACGTGTTTGGTGGTAGAGATTTGTCTTTCTTTCAGAACCTACTGGAAGGTCCTAGCCAGGCCATGGGGAACGACTATCCTATAGGGACTTTAGAGCTGTTAGAGGTGATACCAAGATAGGTTTCAAGTGATGAAAATACTTCTTTTGAAGCTATAATTAAGGAGGAATATGTGTTTAAGGCCATGTCTAAAATCAACCTGGATAGTTCCCTGGGCCCTAATGGATTTCATGGCTCTTTATATAGGGGATCTTGGGAGGTATTGAAGGCCGATACAGTTGCGGACATCTAGGAATTCTTCCACAATGGTACTCTCCCCAGGATCACAAGTTCTATTACGTTGGTTTTTTTTTTCAAAGATCAAAGACTTTTCCTCCATTATCCATTACAGGCCGGTGGGTATGTGCAACTTTCCATATAAGATTCTTTCAAGCATTATCAATTTGAGGCTCTCCAAACATACTCTGTGGTGGCTATCTTTAGAGTAGAATGGCTTCATGAAAGGTCGGTTGATTCAAGGGGTTATTGCTTTGGCGCAAGAAATGCTTAGAGATATTAACTTCAGGACGCATGGATCAAATATGGATATAAAATTGGACATGGACAAGGCATATGATAGAATCAAATGGGGTTTTATCAATAGGGTTCTCTCAATCATGGGATTCTCAGTCTGGTCTACTGACCTCCTTTTTAGATGTGTTAGCTCTCCATGGTTGGCAGTATCCTTTATGGGCAAGTCTCATTGTATTTTCAAGGCCACTTGGGGGCTTAGGCAAGGTGACCCCCTATCCACTATAATCTTCATTATAACGCAAGACACACTCAGACGGCTTCTTAATAGAAAGGTCTACACTAGGGAAATTCTTCCCTTCCACAGGAAAAGGAATCTCCCCTCAATATGTCATCTAATGTTTACAGACGACTCCTTGATTTTCACCAATGCTAATAGGAGATCAGTTCGCGAGCTTAGAAAAGATTTGGATGAATACTATTCTTGGAGTGGCTAGGTGATCAACATATCCAAGAGCATCGTTTACATCTCTAAAAAATGCGGGTTAAGTCAGACCTCCATCTTGTACAGCGAGTTGAACATGCAGAAAGGATCCTTTCCATTGGAGTATTTAGGCACACCGATTTATTCAGGGATAACTTGAATTAAAGATTTTGATCACATTATCAATAAGATTACGAACCATGTGCCCAACTGGAAGAATCATTACCTTTCCTTTGGGGACATATATCTCGGGTTAATAGAATCCTTTCAAGCATTCCTATCCATGCTCTGTCATCCATCAAGGTGTCAAAGGGGGTCATTGTTACCATTGATAAAATCGTAGAGAGATTTATATGGGACTCTTTATCTGAAGGAAAACATCATTGGTCGTCATGGAGAAGTATGGAGAGACTGATTCACGAAGGTGAGATCAATGTTAGGAACCTATCGGACACCCTGCACTGCATGCACGTGAAAATCATTTGGGAGGTTGTGGAAGAATGTACTATATGGGGTAAGATCGTGTCTTTAAATAACATGTAGATTAATGATAATGGAGATCCCATGCATCCCCTTTATGGTCCATGATCTCCCCACTCATTTCGACTCTCCGTCAATACTCTCGGTGGGTTGTGGGTGAGGGGAGAATCCTCTTTTGGCATCATAACTGGGTGGGATCCACACTTGGATTATTGGGATTCCCTACCCCTCAGATTACCTTCAAATAGTATAGTATGCATCCAACCTTTTACATTCAGTTCTGGATAAGGAACGACAAGGAGTTTTTTATCTCATTGGCATCAACTCATAACCAGATATTTGCATGTTTACTCCCTCGACCTTGGGGTTCTTCAGTACAAGGTACTTTCGTATGACCTTTACCCAATAGGGGAAATCTGATAGGTGGAATAACATAGTGTGGTGAAACAAATTTTCAACCAAGTATAACTTCTTAAGATGGAGAATAAAGAACCGGGCGATTGCTACTGATGACAAGATCAATAATTTGGGTGTTAACCTTACCTCCAAATGCTACTGTTGCACTTGTCATCAGGAGATGAATATGAATCACCTCTTCTTTGAGATTTAATGGGCACCATAAGTAAAGAGTTTCCTTGGGATTGTTTTGGTGCCTCACTTTCTAAACATCTTGGATGGAACATTTTTGGATCAGTGGTTTTATGGCACAAACATCACTACTATGGAAAGAATGGCTAGATCAATCATTTTAAATGCAGTCTATTGGTGTATCTAGAAGGCCATAAACAAGGCCAGATATGAAGTAATTCTCACATCTATAAGATCTATCACTGTTAGAATCAAATCATTGCTCGTTTATGTTGTTATTGGTATTAGAAAATGGCATGAGGTTCCTTCTTTGAGGTATTTGTAGGGAAGTGAATCACCGAACATTTATAGTAATAGATGAAGTAGTGGACAGTGGGTGTGGTGGAATCCCCCGGTTTCTAGTTTCAATCTTAACATGGACGGTTCATGTAAGGAGGGGATCATTCGTGGGGGAGGAGTGGTTTAGGATTACAGGGGTAGCATCCTTCTTGTGTCTTCTGCATATTATGGCCAAGGGACGTCAATCCAAGCAGAAGCTAAAGTGATGCTCACATGTTTACAATTATGTGAATAGTAGAATATAGCTCTTTCTCAGGTTGAGACCAACTCTAAGAACATTTGTGACTCCATGCATGATAAAGGTACCACTCCATGGTCGATTGTCTACACCATCAGAAAATTCAAACATCCTCAATGGTAATACTAAAGTAACCCATACTTGGTGGGAAGGAAATAGGGTAACCGACCATATTGCATCTATAGCGCTGGTGGATCATAGAATTAGTGTCACTTTCATTCCCAGATCTCTCTTTTTGAAACTCAAAGGGGTGAACTTGATTATTGGTGATGAACTTGGCCTCATTACTTTAGGTCTCCTTAGGTTTTGTGTTCAATCTTTACATCATCCCTTTTATGGTGGTACCCTTTCTTTATTAATAAAAATTTACCTTTGATGATGATATTTAAATACACATATTTGATTGGTATATTGTACTTAACACCCAATAATCATAGTAAAAACATTACTTACAATTGATTAATATCCCCAAAGAGTAAGTGACTACTTCCTTCTTCGATTCATTTCATTTCTTGTGAACATATATTGATTTATTTCATGATATGCAAAGAAAATAACCTCCTATTTAATACCTATTTTCTTTAAAGGACATTGTGAATTTTCCTTTGGTGTCACTCTTTCCATTGGCCTTTTTTCCTTGTCTTTCAACTTTTTCTGTATAAGAACTATAAATTAAACCTTATTTAATGTTAATATTGCTTGGAGAACCTTACCCAAACGATAATGAAGCAATTTCTCTGTACTTTTTATTTTTAGTATAAAAAAAATAGGAATAAATGGTAGAAAGTTATATGATAAGTGATATATTGAAATATCACAATCCATCTTTCAATTTACACATCTCTAATGTAAAAAACACCTTATTCATATCTAGATCCACTTTATCCTTGAAATCTTCTCAAATATGAGACAACATGTAAAATAATCTATGAATTAATATTGTGTCCACAAATCACATCATAAATTGTTGAAATCATTATGACGTAACCATCATATGTTTCATACATGAGTCTCCTCTAAGAATTTTTTTAAACACCCTCACTTCTTGAGGTGGCTTAGTAGGTATTGGGGATTCCAACATCTTGAATTTATGATATCATAGTACTATGTGCAAGAACCTATTATACCTTTTAGAAACTCATACTAGTTTGGAAATTTTCTTTTTCCTATATTATCATAGTGTACTTATGTTATTACATGCCATTTTCTATAAAAAAATCTAGCAGATTAGTGATTTTTTCTTAATTACTGATTTAGACATTATTAAGTCTTAAATAATTAAATGAATCCCATTATTTTATCGAATTATAGGAACCCTCTGTACTATAATCAGAATACTCTATCGCTTTATTATTCTAGTAGCAAGTATCCTTAAACCTCCCCTCATATTCTATAATCTTTGGCTACGCCACTACTCAGAGAGTTCAAGGTAGGCGATTGACTGGCCAACTGTATTAACTCATGGTTCCTTGATCTATTGAGTGAAATCTTAGCTTCTAAAATCATAAATTTTATTTACTCAACACTTACCTCTAAATTTTAAGAAATAAAAATTTAGATACTTATTTACTTCCAACATTAGTAAAATTAACTCATTACTCTCATAAGAACTCCCTGATAGTAAGAGGCACTCTCAACTTTTCCTGATGAGCACCTCAAACACTCAGTTTTTGTAGCGACCCAATTGTAGTAATCCCAGATTAAGTGTCTACTACCTTAAATTGGTAATATTACAAAGAAAAAAATCCATAAGGACCAAAGATTTTAGTAGTATTGGTAAAACATATACATAAATGAGTCTTGTATTATAAATGAATACACTAATTATAACATTTTTTCTTTTGAGGATAACTTTATTCCATCAATGATATCCTTGCATATATTTCTTATTACAATTCATGGAATCTTGGGGAAAGAAAAAAAATAATGGTGAGGTAAAATGTTTGGTAAGGTTCAAGTATAGAGGAAGAAATAATGAATCAATGAGAATATTCAATATGGAAGGGTAAATAATTGAACGCACATTCCATATAATCAATAAACTGAATGGATAAAAAATACGTCAATATAATAACTAAAAACACATTCCATTAAAATAAATAGATAATGAATAATCAATATATAAAGGAAAATAATCAAAACACGTGACATTTAATCATTGAAGTGATAATGAAATGAATCCATAGATATATCAACATAAAATATCATGGATAAATAATAACTAAATCAAAATGAAGGAAGTGATTAATTATTGGACATCATGTCTGAGGCATATGAAAACCTATACCTTCAAGACATTTCACAAGATGGTTTAAAACTGTAGGTAGAAACCTATTTAATTTTCACAACTTATTTGTCTCATGAGAACCTTTCGATGCATTGAGGGGCTATATAAAGTTCAGTCCCCACACATCATTTACAGTCCAAAGAATTCCCCAAATATAATAATCAAAATAAATAATATTCCTTATCAAATATTTTTATTGAATAAAGAATACGGATTTATCAATATTTCCCTGGATAATCAAATAACTTCCAAATAAAAAACATATGTAAAAATGATATATGTTTTAAGAAATAAACATATCCATGATAAATGATATGGATAATTAGGGTAAATTTAATGTCTAATGGTCATATGAAATTGAATGTTTCAAGGGGACTAACAAAGTAATCAAGGAAGATAATTTAAATATTATCCTTGGAAAAATCAATCATAAACCATCTAGAGGAATAATAAGTATGGTATCAATAAAACATATCCCGAGTGGTGTAAAAATAAAGGTTTTTTCTCATTGATGAATGGAAATACTATAAAAATATATTTTAAAAACATTCTTGAGTAAAATATTCTTTTTAATTTGAATAATAATTTGAAAATCATTTTATTTGAAAAAAAAAATTGAAAACATTTTCTATTAAAAGTAACCTTTTAAAATTGAAAAGTAATCTTTGAAGATCTGATGGTGGGTAAATCCTTACATGTCGTATAAGGTAAAAAGAACATCCCTTTTTAGGGTATAAGTTTAGAAATGTACCTTTTTCAAAAATCAAAAAAAAATATTCCTTTGAAAACATTTTTAAAATAAAAAAGGGTAAAATTTTATTTAATAAATCATTTTAGAAAGGCTAAAAACATTTTTAAAATCCTTTTTAGAAAATATGGTTTTTATAAGAAAATATGTTCTTTGAATAAAGAGGGAAATGAAGTCAATTTTTATTAAAAACATTTTCTAAAACTATTTGAGTACTAAAGAGTGGAAATGGTACTATTACTTGAAAAAGATAAAAAAAATAACCATATGAGAATAAAATTAAATTATTTATTAAACAATGATCCAATAATTTCCTCTAATGGAAATTCAAGTGTAAATAATCCTGAATAAAATTAGATTGTGAAGTAAACCCTTAAAAATACCATAACATTGATGTGAGAATCAATAAATGAATATATTTTTTGTGTCAAATGTAAATCCACATTAAAAAAGTATAAATACAACAATAGAAAAGATATTAGGTTATGAAATTCTTTTCCACTTGGTAATGCTTACTTCAAATCCCCCTAGATTAAATAATTCAAATTAATACTCAAAATATAATTAATGATGAATTTATCATAATATTACATGTAAAAGTGTTATTGCATACACCATATATAATAAATTATGTGAACAACAATATATTATGTCTCAAAGAATAGAAACTGAGGTGAAGTCCCTCCACCTGAAATTTATTTTTAAAATTTTTCTAATCAAAACCACTTTGAGGATTAGTGGGAAGAAAACATTCCATATATCCAAAACAACATCTCCAATTCAAAAATTCAAAAATAGTCAGTGAAAAATAAAATTCAAAAGTAAGAAGACAACACCAAAATTAGAGATTCAAAAATTGATGGTGAAATGATTCTCTCCCTGCACTGCCATTCCTCGAGCCAAGAGATTCCATCCACCTATATCAAAAACATTGAGTCCACATATTCTTCCCTTCCATAGACCCCATAAACTATCATCTCATCTTGTCCCCATCATCAACACACTGGAAGTCATAACCCCTCGCAACTGGAATCCAGAGAAATCGCAAACAACTTCGTCAAGCCAGAACAAACCATCACAAAGACTGTCGAAATATTTGTAAATATTATCATCGTCATCATCGTCCCCCATTGACCAATCAAACTGATTGACTTTCAAAGAGGAAGCTAAAAACCTTTACCGTTGATTTAAGTAATAAATCTAAAAAACTAAAACAAACCATCTTCATTGTCGATGCCGCCACTAGAATCCATCCACATTGAAGATAAAGAGAACCAAAACACCATTAAAGAGGAAGCATCAACTTCAAAACGAATAGGAATCCAAAACCATAACATCCTTTAGAAAAAACACCATATGATACAAACATAATTCACAAAACTCATAACGTCTTCATCATCACCAACATGAGTAGCATTGGAGTAGTCATCATAGAGGACCAAAACCGAACCAGAAAGACGATAAAACCAATACCATATAAGAGAAAGCACCAAGAATGCCTCCAAACCCACTCCAACACCATCCCAAGAGGTCCTGAAACCCTCATCGAGCCCAGAAAAGATGGGGTCGAGCCTGATGGGTTGGACGACAAGGGAAGAGGATAGGAAGGACACTAAACGCTACCACCATCACCAATCCAAACCACCTGAAACACCTGTACATAGACCTATCATGGAGGTCTGATGTCTAAGGTAAGGAGAAAATAGGGGAGGTGAAAGGAATAATCTATCCCACCAACAAGCGCCATCAGAAAAGAAAGTAACAGAGAATATAGAAAAAAACAAACGCATAAGAAGAACAAGGGGAAGATCCCATGAAGGAGTAGCACGACAAAACAGGGAGAGGGAAGAAAGAGTCGAAAGAGGGAATGAGAGGGAGGAACAATACATTCCACTGATCCATGATGAAGGGTTTTAGGATAAAACTCTAGTTGAATTAGAGGGAGGAATGGGTAGATCTGGGAGAGAATAGGTCCATAATTCAAACATTCCCTATTGAGGCGAAGTCCCATACTACTTAGTAAATTTTGAATCATATGCCCCATGAAACATATAACATAAAAATAAAATTTAAATAATAATAATATAAAACAATTCAGGATATAATATATCAAAAGGGGTATTATATACACTACACAAAATACATAAGTGGTGAAAATGGCGTATACCTCATGGAAAGAAAAGTTAGACAAGAATATCTTACCTTGCGTTTCCTTTTTGGGTGAACATCTTTTAACCTCTTGTAAAAGGTTTTTAAAAATGTAAATAACTTATATCAGAACCATAATAATATTTATTATATCATATATAATCTTATTATAATATCATATTACCCATTTTTTAATAATCTTTCATTATTTTCACTATCTTGGGTGTTAATTTCCTAGTTTATCGGGTATGTTTTGACTTGTTATTTGGCGTTCCTATTAATTAGATAAGGATTTCATCATCATATAGAATATAAAACATTATTTAAATATAATATATATCCATTAAACATGTATTTATAATAATCCATAAATTTTGGAAATAATAAATGAAATTCATCGTTCATGGAGATGGTAGGTTATACGTACGCATAAACACTACTTCCATTTCTTTATATTATTTTAAAACAATTAAAATAAAATGATATATTTATATATGTGTGTATATTATAATTATAGGATCATATTTATATCATATATGTCACATGATTTTATTAAAACTATCCCCTAATACATTTCACGTATTGTGTGAACGAATCACATCTCTTTGAAGAGGTGGTAGTCCACACATCCACAAACGATGTTATCGTATCCCCAAAAAATGAAATGAATAAAGATATGTGTTATATAATAATTAAAGAAGTATAAAGAAATTATAAATATCATATATTATCATTATTTCTATAATAATTCCCACCATGAGAGGTTGTAAAGGAAGAACGAACAATCATCGTTTTGTGAGGTGATAGTTCGTCATACACATAAATGGTAAGTTCGTTGCCCATTAGATGGAAGTGTGTGTAATTTTAGGTAAAAACCTTAGAATAAGAAAATATAAGTATATTTATGATACTGAGGTTATTATATAACCATTTAATAATAAGATTTTAGGGTTGGATAATGAAAATAAAACAAAAGAGCTTGAGAAAGTATGTTACCTCTTATTTAGGTAACTCCTTTTAGTTTGCACCAAAGGGATTCCTTGGATGGATTTATGATAAAGGTGGGGATTATAGATTGAGGTAAGGGATATTGGGAGCTTATTTTATCAGATTTTGGGTGATCTAAATGGCTTGAAACATGTGAGGAAGTGGGAGGGGTGAGTGCCTTTTTATAGTGGAGGAGGAGTGACATTCTAGTAAATTTTTTCAAGAGGGAATTCCACCCACAATTTTCTTATGATAGTTGGATCCAATAATAGACAAATTATAAAAAAGTGAGAATAGGGTATAAATATGGATATAAAATTTATTTTTTATAAGTTTCTATGTCATTTTTTTCCTTAAGTTTGGGGTTTAGTCCCTTGTTAAGTTAATTTTTCTCTTAATCATTGTAAATAATTTTAATCACTTTCACTAGTATTTTTTTAAAAAAAACTAAGTTGACCTTATTATACATTATAAATTATTATGATTAAAAATATGGAAAACATTTTTCCAAACTCCAATCACATAATTGTAATAAATTAATTTAAATTTGATCTCATAGATGCGACGATAATTACGGGTTTTAAAAGTAAAAATGTTCAAAAGATTGCTATGTTTTTATATTCAATTTCAAAGTAAAATTAATTAAAATGAAATAATTTAATTTAATTTTTTATATAATTGAAATAATTTTAATTTAAAACCAATTTAAAATATAATTTAAACTTATAAATAAATTAGATGAAAAAAATAGTTTTCAATTAAAATTCTGTATTTTTCACTATTATCAAAAATGGAACCTCATAGAAAAATAAAAAAAATTCACCCTAACCTATTTTTTTATTTAAAAAAATTAATTTTATATTTTCATATTAAATTTATAAAATTTATGAAAATTTAATTTAAAATAGTTTCACCATTAAAAGGCAATAAAATTACCTTTATAAAAATATTGATTTTTATGTGAAATATTGGGTTTGTTCTTATCTTATGCTTATAAAATCTATCAGATGAATGTAAAAAATATTTGATTGATAAAATAATATATATTATATTAATATCACTCATTAATTATAATTAATTTAATTTATTAGGATAAAATAGCTTTGTGGGAATAAAAATAGTTTTCTATAAAAAAATATTCTATTTGTATTCAATTGGTTCTTATATTCATTTCTAATTAATTTATTACCAATGAATTCATTTTATATTTTTTTAACTCATAAATTATCATAATTTAGTAAATGCTATTTATAACTTCTAATTTTATGTCTAGGTTAAGTCTTATTATATTAAATGATTATATAATAATAATATATTGTTGTTCAGTAAAACTCGGTCTTGTGTGTAACGCAAGCCATTAAAGAAACTAGTTTTTGTGTGTGGTGCATGATAACTTAGTATTTCATGTATTTAAAGACATATATTAGATTCAATTTATTTAATATATTAATTATATTATAAAGTCTTAGGGTATTATATTCCCTTATTCCCTTGCTGTTGCATTTCATACATGCTATCGAATAAAATGTTCTTACTTTTGAGTTTTGTGGCGTTACATTATCCCTATCTTAATTAAATTGTGTCCTCTCAATTTTAACTCCACCTTGGTAATAAATTTTTTGATATTTCATAAATTTAAATCCCACATAATTAGAATAGATCATAAAACATCCTCTAGAAAATAGAGAATAGAAAGTACAAAGGTCATGTGGACTAACATGTAACTAGTTCTCTAAGTATGAGAACATTAGTGGTAAGTGGAGAAAGATACATAGAGTAAAATAATAAATATTTATAGGGATTGATTGAGGTCGTCAATAAAAAACAATTGAATGGTTAATGGAAAGTTGAGGGCATCAAATCCATAAATATTTGATAATTCAAAATATCATCGGTTCAACAAAAATTAAGGTATTCGGATAACATTGTATTTCTAGATAATTTTTCTAATGGTGGTTAATTCATTTACTACCTAAGAATATAAGGAAATATACTTGATATATTTCTATAAACAAAATTTCATCCTTTTTTTATGATTCGATCAATTTCCAATTCATCTAAAAATTAACTTTGATGCCCAAAGCACTATAATATACATTTAATGGATCTTAAGGCCCATAAAAGAGTGAAAAGTCTTTCCATTTGTATCTAACTATTCTCAAAAGACAATATGGTTAATACATTATTCTATAAACCAAAAAATTAACACTATTGGTTCGTCGGTAGTATTTATTCATCAAATTGTTTATCTAAAAATAATTACTCATTAACTTGGACATTGAATAGGCTAGTGGTAGGAATATAGCCCTTATCATCCTTCAGTCATGGGTTCAATTCCTATGGCCTTTATGAACATGATGGGTTGTCACCCAACATATAGGTTGTCCTTTTCTAAAACCAAATTAATATAATTTCCAAAATAAATATGATGGACATCCTTTAAATAAGGTTAATCACTAAATACCCTTTTAACTAAGGTTTTCAATACAAACTCAATACATAAATACTTCATCTGTTTTATTTCAACATGGGTCCTTCCTTGGTCTAAGGTTTAACTATAATATCATTTGTATGATTTCTAAATCTTGAAACCCTATCTTAAATCTAAAATTCCTTAAGATTAACCAGGTTTATTTATTTTCATTTTATATTTAAATCCTTCATGATGGTTTATAATGAAAATATAAATTATCTTAAGCATATCCCCTAGGAGTATCAAACCAGGTACACATTAAGTCTCATTGTCGTGTACCAAGTTATGCTCAAGTCAGGCCTGATACACCCTATCAGAGTTATTACCCCTGGGTATATATGTTCTAGAACCACATTCACTTATAGTATCCAGTCATAGATGTATTACTAGAAAGACTCACATAATATTTACCTTACCAAAATTATAGTATTTTCTTCTATACTTATCCTTAAAGACTGTCTTAGGGTTATGTTCTCTAATCTATGTTTTTCTAAATCTAGTTCTCAAGGTGGCTACTAAAATTTATTTGATACCAACTATAGAGACTTGACCCCAAAAATCCCAGATTCGGTGTCTACTTCCATTACATTGGCATGATTACAAGGAATAAAATCCTAAAGGACTGAAGAGTTTAATAGTCTTGGTAAACTAGGTACATAAATGAGTCTTGTATTACAAATTAATACCTAATTATAATATAATTTTTCTTTTGAGAAAAAATTTATTCAATAGATGATATCCTTGCATATATTTTTTAGTACACTTCAAGGAATCTTGGAAAAGAAACAAAATAAAGTTGAGATCAAATACTCAGTAAGGGTCAGGTATAGTGGAATCAATAATGAATCAATTAGAATAGTCAATATGGTAGGGTAAATAATTGAACACATATTCCATATAATAAATAACTTGAATGGATAAATAATATGCCAAGGTAATAACTGAAAACACATTCCATTAAAATAACTAGATAAAGAATAATCAATATAGAAAGTAAAATAACTGAAACACATGCCATTTAATCAATGAATTAATAATAAAATTCATCCATAGACATGTTGACACAAAATCTCATGGATAAATAATAACTAAATCAAAATGAAGAGAATAATTAATTATTGGACATGATGTATGAGGTAAATGAAAACCTATACCATCAAGACCTTTCACAAGACAGTTTAAAACAATAGTTAGAAACCCATTTAGTTTTCATAACTTATTTGTCTCATGAGAACCTATCGATGTATCGAGAGTCTATATAAATTATGGGCCCCACCCGTCATTATCAGTCCAAAGCATTCCTCATATCAAATAATCAAAATAAATAATATACCTTATCAAATATCCATATTGAATAAAGAATATATATTTACCAATACTTCACTAGATAATAAAATAATTTTCAAAGTAAACACCATATTTAAAAATTTTATACAGTTTAGGAAATAAACATATCCATGATAAATGATGTGGATAATTAGGGGAAATTCAATGTTTAATGATCATAAGAAATTGAATATTTTAATGGGATTAACAAAGAAATCAAGTAATTGAATGTCAAAATTATCCTTGTCCAAATAAATCATAAACTAACTATAGGAAGAATAATTATGGTATCAATACAATATATCCCAAGTGGTGTAAAAATAAAGGATTTTTTTATTGATGAATGGAAATACTATAAAATTATCTTTTAAAAATATTCTTGAGGAAAATATAATTTTTTATTTTTAAAAACATTTTGAAAATACTTTTATTTGAAAATTACCTTTGAAAAAAAATATTTAAAAATTAACCTTTTAAACTTGCAAAGTAAGATTCTAATATATAGTGGTGGTTAAATTAGTACATGTCATACAAGGTAAAAAGAACATTCCTTTTGTAAGGTAAAACATTAGAAAAGTACCTTGTTCGGAAAGTGATAAGAAGATTACTTTGAAAACATTTATAAAAAAATAAAGGTTAAAAATTTATTTAACAAATCATTTTATAAAGGATAAAAACATTTTTGAAAACCTTTTTAGAAAACAGGTTTTTTGGAAGAAAACAGGTTCTTCCACTAAATGTAGAAATGAAGTCGGGTTTTATTAAAAACATTTTCTAAAACATTTTGAGTACCAAAGAGTGTGAAATTGTACAATTAATTGAAAATCATAAATAAACTGAGGATAATTAAATTAAATTATTTATTAAACAAGGATCTAATAATTTCCTCTGATGGAAATTCAAGTGTAAACAATCCCGAATAAAATGAGATTTTGAAGTAAACCCTTAAAAAGAGCATAAAGTTAATGTGATAATAAATCAATGGATAGATTATGTGTTTAAAATTTAAATCCACATAAAAAAGTGTAAATACAATAATAGAAAGTAAAACTTGATTACACACATAATCTTAGAATATTAATTGCAACGAGGAAGTGATATAACCCAAATAAAAGAAATTGGGTTATGAAATTATTTTCCACTTGGAAACGCTTAATTCAAATCCCATTAGATGAAATAATTAAAATTTAAACTTAAAATATCATGAATAATTAATGAATCATGATATTACATGTCAAAGTGGAAGTATTTACACCATATATAAGAAATTAGGTGCATAATAATAAAGTATGTCTCAAAGAATGGAAATTGAGACAATGACCCTTACTACTTATTAACTTAGGAATCATAAGACCCATTAAAGAGATAAATTTGAAATAAATATTAAATACCATGAGGATAAAATAATTCATAATATAATATATAAAAAGGGATAGTAAATACACAACACAAAATTAAGTAACTTGTAAAAATGGTGTGTGTCTCACATAAGGAAAAGTGAGACAATAATCTCTTGCCTTGCATTTCCTTTTTGATTGAATGTCATTTAACCTCTTTTATAAGGTTTTTAAATATGTCACTAACTTATAACAGAACCATGATCATATTTATAATATTATATATAATCTTATTATAATATCTTATTATCTATTTGTTAATAATCTTTCATTATTTTCACTATTTTGGGTGTTAATTGCCTAGTTTGTAGGGTATGTTTTGACTTGTTATTTGTTGTTCCTATTAATTAGATCATGATTTCATCATATTAAGAATATAAAAAAAAATTAAATATAATATATATCCATTATATATGTTTTTATAATAATCTATAAATTTTGGAGATAAGAAATTAAATGCACCGTTCATGGAGATAGTAGGTCATACGTACGCATAAACACTACTTCTATTTCTTTGTTGTATTTTAAAAGAATGAAAAGTAAATGATATATATATGTGTGTGTGTGTGTGTGTATTATAATTATAGTATCATATTTAGATCATATAATTCACTTTATTTTATTAAAATAATCCCCTAGTACATCCATGTATAGGGTGAACAAATCACATCGCTTTGAGGAGGCGGTAGTCCACACGTCCACAAACGATGTTATCGTATCCTCACAAAATGGAATGAATAATGGTATGTGTTATGTAAGAATTAAAGAAGTAAAAATACATTACAAATATCATATATATCATATATAAACATTTTTTACATCATAATTCTCACCATAAGAGGTGGTAAAGGAAGAATGAACAATCATTGTTTTGTGAGGCGATAATTCGCCATACACAAAAATAGAAAGTTTGTTATCCATTAGATAGAAGTGTGTGTAAGTGTAGGTAAAACCATTAAAATAAAATCATATTAGTATATTTTTTATACTAATTTTATTATATAATCATGTAATAAGAATAGTTGATGGGGTGGATAATGAAAATAAAACAAAAGAGCTTGAGGAAGGATGTTACCTCTTATTCAGGTAACTCCTTTTGGTTTGCACCAAAGGGCTTCCTTGGACAAATTTTTTCTCAAGGTGAGGCTTCTATGTTGATTTTAGGGATATTGGGATATTATTTGAGACTATTTTTTTCAATACAAAGGGATTTAAATGTGTGAGAAAGTGGGAGGGTGAGTGCCTTTTTATAGTGGAAGAGTGGCATTCTTGTAAATTTTTGCAAGAGGGAATTTCACCCACATTTTTCCTATGAAAAGTGGAACCAATAATGAACCAAATTATATAAAAGGGGGTATAGGGTCAAAATATGTCTATTAAATGGATTTTTAAAAAGTTTCTAGTTCATTTTGGCCCCTAAGTTTAGGGTTTAGTCCCTTATTAATCTAATTTTTCTCTTAATCATTGTAATTAATTTTAATCACTTTCACTAATATTTTTTATCAAAAAATAATTTGAACATATTAGAAATTATAAATTATTATAATTCTAAATATGGAATCCATTATACAAAATTCCAATCATAGAAATGGAAAAAATTAATTTAAATTTAATAATGTAGACGGGACGACAATGCGGGTTTTTAAAGTAAAAATGTTCAAAAGTTTTTTATGCTTTTATATCCAATTTCAAGGTAAAATCGATTTAAATGATCTAAATTGGATTAATTGATATATAATTTATGTAATTTTACTTTAAAACCAATTTAAAATATAATTTAACCTTATAAATAAATTATATGAAAAATCATTTTTTGAATTAAAATTCAGTATTTTCATTATTCATCAAAAAATGGAACCTTAGAGAAAAACAAAAAAAATCAACCTAATCTAATTTTTATGTTTATATTTCAAAAATGAGGTTTATTTTTTCATATTAAATTTATTAAAGTTCCAAAAGTGGAATTTAAAATAGATTCACCATTAAAAGGCTGTAAAAGCGACTTTATAAAAATATTGATTTTATACGAAATATCGGGTTTGATCTTATCTTATGATTATAAAATCTATTGGATGAATGTAAAAAATATTTTATTGATTAAATAATATATATTAGATTAATATCACTCAATAATTTTAATAAATTTAATTTATTAGCTCAAAATATCTTTGTGGCCATAAAAATAGTTTTCTATAAAAACATTCCCTTTATATTCAGTTAGTTCTTATATTCATTTCTATTTAATTTGTAACCAATGAATTCATTTTATATTTTTTTAAACCATAAATTTTCACGTGTTAGTAAATAATATTCATAAATTCTAATTTCATGGCTAGGTTAAGTCTTATTATATTAAATGATAATATAATAATAATATATTATTGTTCAATAAAATTTGGTCTTGCATGTAACACAGGACATTGAAGAAACTCATTGTTGTGTGCGACGCATGCTAACTCAATATTGTGTGCATTTCAAGCTATATCATAGATTTAATTTATTTAATATAGTAATTTTATTGTAAATTCTTGGGGTATTATATTCCCTTATACGCTTGGTGTTGTGTGTCATACATGTTATCAAATATAATATTCTTACTTTAGAGTTTTGGGGTGTTATAGTTTTGTTCAAATTCAAATGATGGGATGAATTTTGAAACTTAATATTTTTTTTAGAGTTTTTATATTTTTCTTGAAGAATGTAATCCATTTCTATTAATTTTTTCATTCTCTGTTTTCGTGCTCACAACTGAACATTATTAGAAAAACATTCATAACTTCTTTATGAATTTTACTTGTTTATTATTTTATGTGTTCCCTGCTTTCATAAAAATGCATAAAATGATAATCAAATACATAAAGGAAATATACTACCCAACTATTCTTGAGCATCTAAAATTGATTGGTCTATTTAAACTCAATGGATCAACCATATTTTAGGGGTATCATACCTGAGTTGTAGCTTGACTCGTGATATGTATCGTCTCTATCTAGTGTGTCCACTTCTCATCCGGATTTTGCCTCAACTTAGCATGGTCTGAGACTTGCACCATCTTCATAATAGTATAAAAATACTCGCACATAGGTAAGGGGGAATTGGGAGTACAAAATACTAATAGATAAAATTGGACGTGTAAGACCTTAAATATATTGACCATAAAAAAAATAATGATGCACAGACTGTCTTATTTAATTACAATCATCACATGTAATTAAATAATTAAATAAAAAAATCATACATATGTTGGTCAATTTATCAACACAAGTCAAAGGATAAAGTTAAAAGCATGATTAAAATTAAATTGTAATAAATTAATTATAAGGGAATTGATTTTTTAAATTTAAAAATTTTAATTCTATTTGGTCCACTATTAATTTAATTTTAATTCTAAAAAATTAATTAACTAATTAATTAATTTAATACCAAAATTAAATTAATTTTATTAGGTATTAAAATACTAGTTTCTAAACCAAAATTATTTTTTAATTAATTTAATTTAATACTAAAATTAAATTAATTAACTTAATTAAATTTGATTAATAAATTGTGCCCAGGCCCCAAAACCCCACGCATGGCCAAAACGGGTCAGACCAAACCCTCGCAGACCCATACCAGGTCATGCATACCTCGTACAGGGGTTTTCTAGTCTACGCCAACCTTCCCTAATCCGTTTTTGGTCAGACTGATCTGTCTAATCCTATTATAGGGTGGGCTGAGTCAAAATATACCTTAGGGATACTGATGAAGGTGTTGCCTTATGTTGCTTGTGGCTGATCTCGATGCAGCCTGGGGTCTGAAGCCTAGTAGAGAGGTTTTCTAGTAAGATCGAGGTCACCTAAGGATGGCAGGGTTCGGGTTGTGCCACATAAGGGTAGTTGGTGATGGGATATGCATGACATAATGGGTCAACAACCTGAAAAGCAGTGGGCATCCATCATAAGTTGCCTAACGGCAGGCGAGGATATCAGGGGCCGCAATATCGTACAGTGGCTAGTGGGGAGGAAGCTGAAGGGGTCTAGTCCAAAGGTACGAAGTTTTTCTCATTAGGTTATGGTGAAATACCTACTCACTTGAGGGATATAGGTGTCCTGATACCTAGACAGTAGTTAGTAGGGCTCCTCTATGAGAAGGATGTGGCCACAACGAGCTCTCCTACAAGCGATGGTACCATGACTGCTTCTCTATAGGGAGGCATGTGAGGGATGATGGCTAGTCTAGTGAAGGGGTTCGGCTGACATTAAATTCACGGTATGGTGACTGGTAGATGGCACGAAATTTCTCAAACCCTCCATAGGAGGTGTCGCGAGGTTGATGGTTGGGTGGATGCGGTTTCACCGTAAGGGGGCAGCACCTTCCAGAGTGCTGAAGCGTCTAGAAGGAGGGCCAATAGGTGGGCATCCCTCGGTGTCAGCAAGGAGGATCCCAAAATGTATGGGAGACTTTCATGATTAGAGAGGTAAATGGGTCCTCTTTCTTTTAAAATAAAATATATTTTTTATTTTCAAAAATTCTATAATTATTCATTTAAAAAAATGTTTAGCGGGTTGTTTTTTTTTTCATTTTTCTGTTTGAAAACAAACGACTGCCTAGTTTTTTTAAAGTCACACTACCTACAAATAACCTATTGAATTTTTTCTTTTTTTGGAAAAAGAGACTACCAACTAGAAAAATAATTGTTTGGCCAAAATAACTTCTGATAACCAGAATTATGTTGTATCTTGGCTAGATTTATGGGATGACTGGATTTATCATTGGAATCGGTATCATTGATTGAAACAGATATAAATAACATATATTTTAAATATATCTTCTTTAAATTTTAATACCTTTAAATAAAAAAAATATCCATATCAAAAAAATTGTATGGTCGTATCTTGGTCATTTGATATCAAATCAACGTGTGGTTTTTTTGGACCAAATCAAATCTCTTTACTTAAACTTAAAGCTAATTTAATTTTCTTGGCTCATAAAATTTAGGTGATTGCTCTGATACCAATTGAAGGTACTCAGGTGTGTAGCGGAAGTTGGTGGGTTGGGAATTTAAAATTTTTCATCACTGGGATGATGCGAATTGTCTTATCTAGTGATCTGAGCCCCGTTACGATCTCAAGGATCTTATGTGAATTAAATAGAGAAAAGAAAAATAGATAGAACATGTACCTCATTCTAAATTGAAGTGTTCACAACTGTAGCTCATCGTCAAAAACCATTTCTTTAAGGATACAAAACCAAACCCCTCTTAATCATCAACACACACTTCAAGAATCTTCATGCTCACCATTCATCGAATTTTTGATGCTGGCATGAAGCTCTGACGAATCATTCAGTATCATGTTGATCATCTTGATCTCATCCCTTTGATTCATCGAATGCACTTTGAATCGATTGCTCGGAAAGATACTCACTCTCTCTCTCTCTTAATAAAAAGTGGAAGGAGAAAGATTCTCTCATTTCCAAATTCATGAATATTACATGGAATGAGTCTCTCCTCCTACTTATAGAGTCTGAGGTGTTGATACCCATAAAAGGTTCCCCGAACCCCATAAATAAAACACCCACTAAATAAGAAATATATAAATAATTATAATGAAGTGAACTACATCATAAATATTATTTATATTTTATCATATAATTTTAATATATATTAAAAATATTACATGATAAAATAGATTCATTTAACTTGACTAGTAATTCTTGATAATATTAAACGAACCTGGAATATTAAAATAATATTCATTCGAATAATATTATTCCCCATATTTACTTAAACACTTGTAAATAATTTTAATAAATAAATTCAACCCAATTATTATTTACTTTAATAATAGTAAACTTATTTATTTCATTTTTATCGATAAAATTGAACAACTTTCAGACCCCTTGGTGGGGCCCACCATATCCTAAATACCTATTCACTGGAATAGAGAAGATTCTCAAAAATGCTATTTTTTGTGACCCTCTAGGACCTTATCTCAATATTAGTGAATATTATTCATAGACTAAGAGTAGATTCTAGAAACGCATCAAGCCCCCTAAATAGATAAGTAATATTCATAACAATGACAACCAACCTATGAACACGCACTATGTTATATAATCTCTTTGTCTTTAGATATATCATAAAGTAGGATGAATAATTATCTCATCATCCTTTCTTGATTTTTTATTTGTTGATCTATCTAGACAGATTTACCTTCGACTACCTTGGCCAAGGATTTATAAATGTACTACCATCCTGATCAACCAGGACTGAGATATATTACTTCAACAACTTAGAAGAAATAAATTCTATTTTGATCATTCAACCAATGTCATACCACCAACAGCGCACCGAACAAAAGCTACCTTGCCATGATTTCATTATCATGGTTGTTTCTTTGCATCAAAGTATGCAAAAAAATGTCACACATTGATAATGATCTCAATTCAGGAGACTAATACACATTTCTGAATATAGGAGCAACCAATGACACCTTAAACATGTGGTGTTACTATTGGTGGGTTTGTCCTCATGATCTCACCTACCATAGATCACTAAGTGAAAAATTCATGAGAATAAGACTCAATGCTTATGAGCCCCTAGTACTTAATAGTTAGACATAAACTATGTCTACTCAGTATGATATATCTAGATCATAGGACATTTATTTAAGATTATTATCATAGTATCTCAAGGTTCTCATTATATATTGGTATCTACTATAACCTTTTGATATGATAATTAATCTATGTACATTACCATTTAAATAGTGGGTGTACAAATTTTTACACTATCATGGTAAGTCTGCATCATGTATATTTAACTATATACATGAAATGGTAATCAAAAAGTACTATTTAGTTGGGTCTAGGGCACCCACTATTACAAAAAGGTGGGAGCATACCGAACATCATGTCTTGAAATATCTCTCCACATAGAAGGCAGGTCGGAGTAGTCGAGGGTGAGGGTGGAAATAGGGTGGGGTAGATGGATGAGTATAAATTCTACACCTTCATCTGAACTTGACCATTGTCAGCATGAAAAATCATCTACCTAGTTTGAATCTGATCAGAGTCACTATATTGATGGGAATATCTTGATATATTACCCCATCAAACTCGAATGTCATAAAAAACACAAAAAATAAATCTTGAAATGTGGAAGTGTTGATATGGAGTCTAGAGATTGGATTGGTGTTCTCAAGTAACTCCTAGATCTCCTCTCAGAGTCCAAGCTACTCTGGGATACTCATATCATAAAACTTGTCACTCATCTGAATGGTGGATCATGAAAACTCTCACAATATGTCTTCCATAGGAAGTCTCTCATCAAAGATGAGGTAGGGGTGCGACTAATATTGTGTAACTATGGGTTTCGGGTGAGGTGGTGCACAAGCTGCTGGAATGGAAGACTCTGATGTTGTGGAAATTGGTGAGGGTGTCGTGGCATCTACGGATGGTGTTGTGGTGTCCACTGAAGTGGGTGTCTCAGAAGGTGCAGCCCTGAACTGGATGTTGGGGTGGATATGAGACCATGGGATACTTCAGAAGATGAGGTAGATGGTACCAATGGTGGTAGAACTGCCAAGGTCGGCGATTGTCAAATCGGGATTTTCTCCGTAGAAGACTTTTGTGGTGTCTCCACATAAACCTAGTGGAGAGGGGACTACTACTCATTGGTAAAGGGAATGGTCCTTTTCCCCCATGATAGATCTTTCTCATTCATTATTTGAAAAGAAAAAAAAATAAAACAAATAAATGAAAAGAAAGGAAAAAATAAGAATCCTAAATATACACGGTGTGTATATCCAGAGTACACAAAGTGTAGTATCCTTGGGATTCCAACCTTTTTCTCTGGATACATGCCCAAGAGTGTTGTGTATTGTAAATAATGGAGTACACTCCATGTATTGAACACACACGTTGTGTTCTATGATATGGCTTATATGCCATGTGTGTGCCCTAACACAACCTTTTCATCAACTAAATAGTACACGGCATATACCGAACACACACGTTGTGTAAAATATGGTAAGTCTAGTCATGTGGTAGTCAGTACATAGTATTTCTTAGTATGGGTAGAGGAAAAGGTACATGAAATTTACCAAACACACATATTGTTTTCTTTTAATTCTGAATAAAGAAAATGTGGTTGTGTACCCATAGTATATAGCATGTGTTCTTCGTGCGTGCCCATATACTATGGTTTTTCAACCAAATGCCTCCCCAATCTGTAAATCGTCATAAATTCATCAAAAACCTTGAAATAAAGGTTAAGGAACAACATAACTAGTATAAGGAATGTAATGAGGAACAAATCAAAGCTCGAGTCACACTAAAAAGGGATATTGGCATGAGGGGGTCAAGTAGTGTATGGAAAAAGGGAAGGGGAAATGGGGTAGGGCACAGGGTCACACCAGATTAGGGTTCTCGACTTTTATATATGGGACACATGACATGTATGAAAATATACACACCATGTATGCCTTTTTATATATACATATATATAAATATTTAATATATTTGGATGTTATTATAAATTATTTACTAATTATTACTTATAATTATAAGTAAATATATAGATATAAATAGAAATAAACTTATACACATAGTGTATTAGAAAAAATACACATCGTGTGTTATAAAATAGGTAAAAGGGAACTACAAATTTTGGTATGGTTCTCGGGTACAATTCGAACTAGCGACCGATTCGATCCAAGTGTGTCCCTCAACCACTAAAGTGAAGTTTTTAGTACTGATTTATTTATTATCCTTTGAAATTTTATCAAATGGTTTAAACACTACATAGTGAAAGGAAAAAATTCATGGCATGTGATTTTAATTATTGAAGATTGGGATGATGTAGGGAGATTAGGTGAATTCGAACTCGGGTCTTCTGAACCTTGGGTTACGATTCTACCAATCAACCCACATCACCCTCAGGTGATTTATTATTTTTTAAATATTTTTAAATTATTAATAAAAATAATATATATATATATATATGACATAAGACATTTACCAAAATACATTATGTGTGGTTTTATTTCAAGAAAAAAAGATGGAATTGAGTCATCTAGAAGGATTTGAACCTGGGTCTTTTGAACTGTGGGTTATGACCCTGCCATCTGATTCATCCCCACCATCAGTTTTCTTTTATATTGAAATGATTTTATTACTATTGAAAATACCACACATGATGTTTAATAAAACATGAGGTAAAAATCATGAATCATGTGCCAAAGGAGGGTGTAGAGGGATTTAAATCGATGATGGATTAGATACCTTCCAATGACCTTTCCATCGGCATAGGCTTAATTATTATTTATTGAATTAATCAATTTTTATTTATATATATATTACTATTATAATATGAACTATGCAGAAAGGTGCACTTTGTGTATAGAGATACACATTTTGTGTAACCTCATTTTATTCACATATAAATAGTAGTTTTATAGAGATGATAGAAAGGATATTACACGATGTGTGAAAGAGAATTACATGTCATGTATTAATTAAAAATAGAAAAGATATATATAGAATGATAGTGTTTTTGTTTCCTCCCAGAAATATCCTTTGTTTTAGGTTCTTGGATCGACCTGAGTAAGAGCACATAGTTTTGATCCAAGAGAGGATGTGTCATCCATTGTGAAAACCACCACATATTCCCAGCACCATCCTATTTTAACAGTTTTCCTTAACATTAAGGTGATCTAGGTAGTGGCTTGTAATAACCATGCATCATGGAAAAAATCCAAAAGTGGACTTATACCTTGGTTTAATAATGTAGGCACTCCACCTCCTTGGATTCCTACTCTGAAATACTAAAAACTAGAAAATAGTTTCAAGAGTTATCCAGATAAAATAAGAAATCAACTGTTGGTTTGGAAATAAATAATTGATCAAATTCACTATTAACATGACACGACATGTTCCCATTTTCAATGTTTGGGTTTTGAAAATATTTTTTAGAAAATTTTAATGCACAACAAGTAGGGTCCGCTTCATGACATGATTCCTTAATTGAAATAGAATAAGAACACCTAGAATCATACTCAACCGAATTATCCATATTAAAAATTATCTCAGAAAGCTTCTTTAACATATTTCCAATTCATCCCAACCTTTTGGTTTGGTCCAACTGATGTGTGGTAAATGTTTTCATCATTGATAATAGTTTTTCAATATTACCCAAAAATGGTTTCATAAGAGAAGAATTGGGCGGGGTGAAGGATGTACATGTGTATTCCTCATGCCGAAACCCAGCATCCATGTACAGAGAATATTCTCCTAGATAAGAGTACAACATTGATGAATCATATGGATATATATCCTCTCCAACCGAAGTATACCAACCTTCAGTTGAATAAATATCCATGAAGATGTGAGGTTGATGTTCCCAAAAAATAAATAAGAAATGGAAAAGAAAAAACTGGGTAACCAACCTAGTCTCAGACTCATGCTAATGCTTTTTAAAATTCCCTATAAATTACACCATAATTTTACTATGCCCATTATGATATATGTAAAATTATATTCAATTTTGAACCAATTAATTAGGTAGCAAGCAATAGTCAGGGTTGATCCCACAAGGAGTGAAAATGAAATGGAAATCACAACTCGGAGAGTTTCTTCTGATTAGACAACCAAATAAATCAACATGAATAAGAAGGGATGAAAAATCTGAAACTATTTTCGTAAAATATTTGAAAACAAAAGAATGGAAATAATGATAGATAAATAGACGTATCAGTGTTACAACCTGAATAGGTTTTATTCCAACAGTTGTTATTTAATATTAAAATTATTTATGAAATATTTTTACCATGGGGATTCAAATATATTATTATTTATTGGTCTGATAATAGGTAATTGTGTATTTAAACACCAATCCCTTGGTCCGTTGATTAAACGTTCAAATACATATTAAAACAACACCCCTAAAACAGTGGCAGCTGACTTACCCAATGGTCACGGGCTTGCCTGTTGTAACTCCTTTATTGTTAAACAATGGTTTCATTATTAGTCTAATATGACCCCATTGGAATATTTGGACTTAAATCATAAAATAAATTATAAATAAAAAATCATCATTAAAAGAGACACACAAAAAGTTCTATTACAACACCCATAATCTTTTTATAACCCCAACACAAGAAACTCATCCCCTTATAAACATGGTTAGGGTGTGTGGATTGAGTAGAAATTCAATAACTACTATGGATATAATAGGAAGAGGGGGAATGGATAAATTACACTAAAATATAAAAAAAAACTGAAGAAAACCCCTATTGGATTCAAGGGAAGATCACGTCAGTAGAGCAGTAGAACCTCCCCCTCGAATGTCCAACCCAAAATCCAAAAGGCTTCCTCTCTATTTATAGAAAAATTAATTACACATCATGTACTCAAAAGTACACAATGTGTACTATGTTCAACAATTGTTTTCTCTATTTTCTCCCCCAGTTGTTGACCAGCCTCATTGTCCATTGAATTTGAAGTATTGACGGTCAGTTTGTGGAAGTACACAGCATGTAGCACCATTGTACATGGAGTTTATCATCTCTATCATACATAAACTACTTCTATAAGGACATACATGATGTTTATCATTAATAAATAGTGTGTGGTTTCTGGTTGGCGACATGGGTGTGTGTACTCGGGCTGGTGGATCCATGCTTAGACAAGGTACATGGTGTGTGTTTATAAAGTACAAGTCATGTATATTTCAATTTTTTGTTCTGGACATCCCTTATTTTTTTCATTTAACTGGAAACTCATGAAAAATCACCATGAATATCAAAATGAAATATTTGATCCATAAAACAATGTATATGTGGTGAAAACATGTTTTTATATTCAATAAAAATGCATGAATTAGTATACACATATCGGGAACATCAATAACATAAGAATGTATTTCATCAATTTTAATCCCATGATTAAGAAGTGTGGGTTATATAAATATAATTCCACAATAAATTAAGGATAGGTACATATTGTTGAATACCCTTGAGTGGAAATGGGGATGGGTATTCACTATACAAATGTTTGGCATGGAAAATCATTGGATAATTTTGGCAGCATAATGGGGGTATATAAAGATTAATGGAAGGGTTTAATGAGAGTAAAATGGGTCTATCGTCACTTGGAAATTATAAGTATAATAATAGGGATGTGTAAAAACATATCACAATAAGAACAATTATAAATCAAGAGGTATAATATAAAGGAGGTGGTTGAATAAAGAGGAGAAGGAGAGGATCCCTTACCATGAGATGGTGCTTTTAAAATCTTGGGAGAAGCTTCTTAAGATATTGGAAATTCCTTGGGATGTATTTACAGATATATAGGGAGAGTAAATTTGTGATAGAAGGTTTTTGAGTGAATAGTAATAGTAGTATGGGAGGGTTTTATAGAAAAAGAGGGGGTAATTCATTATTAATTTATAAACTTATGTTTTGGACTCTATATTATAAAATAATCAAAACTAAAAACCTTCCTATGATTTTTCCCATGGTTTCTACCAAATAGAAGTGGCTTTCAAAATTTTATAAGTCTAATAAAAAACTCATTAAAATAATACCCTTTGTGATGTGTAAGTGATCCATTTTCATAATGGGTTCATTTTAAAACCTTAAAATATAATATAGGTTTTAGAGGATTCATTAAAGGATTATAAAATTAATTAAATAACTTAAAAACCACATTATTTTAAAATGTAAACATAAATTTGTTCGTGGATACTATTTCAAGACTTTTGTTCTTTCATGGTGTTATAATACATACCATATATTTATACCGTATTTAATTTTAACCTAAACATGTGATTGTCTTAGAAAATTTTGAAAAAATCACCATTGTATAATTTCAATATCTTGATTTTAAAAATAATGTTTATTTAATCAAATAATTTACTAAATATTAATATTTTCACTTCTAAATAAAAAATCCCTATTTGTTAAAAAATATTGGTTTTTACGGTGATAACAGTTTCTAAACCTTAAAAAATTACATTTAACTTCATAAAATTATATTATCATTTATATTTAAATAAATATTATTTAATAAGAATATTTTTTAAAAATGGAATCTATTATAAAAAATCTTTAATTAATCAAAAATAGTGTCTTAATTAAAGCTATATATTTCCCAAAATACAATTTGTGTTTCATCGTATCAAAATATAATTTTTATCAAAATCGTTATTTATTCATTTATAAAGTAATAATAAAAAGGATAAATATAGTTAGTGTTTTAATAAAAATAAAAATATAAAAATTCATACTATTATGATCTAGATACATAACTTATTATTACATTAGTTTATGCCCTAAGGGTAAGGAGTGTAATGGTGACACTTTCTTGGCTTGGTTCAGCAAACACGGTTTGGGATGTGTCTTGATAAACTTAAACTTCTCTCAGAAATGATTTTTATTGTTCTTTTTTTATTGAATATTTTCTTGTTATTGGTCAAGGGAAAAGACAAGTGATATCATTTACCTTAAAATATCTAATAAATGGTCTTCATAGGGTACAATCCTACTAGTAAAGGTCATCGCTTCTTTTATCTATGTCAATTGTACTTTATCATAACCCTTAATATAAACTAATATAAATGGTCACTATACAATGGATATATTATCGATGGTTATGATGCTTAATGATATTTTAATTCTTACAATATATAACTTATAATGGTGTAAAGTAACCAATGTAGTGCATGTATTTTCTATAACATCATTACTTAATAAGGAATTTATTCATTTGAAAATGGAATTTCATTTATAAAACTTTGGGCTGTTTCATTCTTCCCCCCTTCAAAATTTTCACACTTGAAATTTTATTTCATAAACTAAAATATATAAGGGTAATTTTGTTTCATCGCCTCTTCTGATTATCATGTATCTTCCTTGAACTTTTGGTTCTGTAATAGCACTTTGACCAGATGAGTTATCTTGTTTTGTATAACTTTGTCTCTATGATCTAAGAACTTTATTGTCTTCTCCTCATATAAAAGATCATTCACCAATGGTACCACCTATAGATTCAATACTAGTTATTGATATGATATGTACTTCTTCAAAAGGGATACATAGAACACATCATGTACTTGAAATAGGTTCAGTGGGAGTTCTAGTCAATAGGCCACAGCTCCGATGAGATCAATGATCTCAAAGAGGCCCATGTATCTTGGAATAATATTTCTTGTTCTTCTGAACCTCATGATATTCTTCTATGAGGATATATTAAGGAATACTTTATCTCTAGCCTCAAACTCTAGATCAAGTCAATAATTGTCCGCATATCTTTTCTATAAAAATATTTTGGATTTCATATGACATTAAATGGTTTTAACCTTCTCTATAATCTCTTTGAAAAGATCAGGTTTCATTAGGTTCCACTCTCCAACTTCATCTCAGCATGTAGAAGATCGATATTACGTCCCATAAAAATACTCATAAGATTCCATTTGAATTCTAGAATAGAAACTATTGTTATATGAGAACTCCACTATAGGAAGTTGTTGGTCCCAAAATCCTTGGAAAACTATTCAACATGATCACAATATAACCTCTAGATTTTTAATGGTTCTTTTAAACTGATCATTCATCTGATGTTGATAAGCAACAATGAAACTCAACTTTGTATCCAATGCTTGTTGAAATATTCTTTCTAACCTCTAGGTAAACCTCATATCTTGATAAAACTCAATGGATAGTGGAAATCCATGATATCTTATTACTTACCTTATGTATATAGTGGCGATTTGGTAAAGGGATAAGTCTTCTTTAATAGAAAATAAATGCACTAACTTTGTAAGGAGATCAACTACCACCAAGAGGGAATTATTTCCTTTATATTTCCCGGGGGTCCTAGGATGAAATATATAATTATGTTTTCCCATTTACATATTGGTATTGGAAATGGTTTCATCACACCCTAATACTTTTATCATTCATCCTTTACTTATTGGCGTACTAAGCATCGAAATAAAAATTCTATAATCTCCCTCTTCATGTTATCCCACCAGAATTTTTTATTTAGATATCTATACATCTTAGTTCTTCATGGATAAATAGATAAATATGAGATATGTAAATCATCCATAAGTTCCCTCTTAAACTTTGTTATTGATGGGACACATATCTAGTTTCCAAACCCTATAACTCCATCTTTAGTAAAGTTGAACTCTAAAATATTTGATGCCTTTTTCTAAAACTTATCATTCCCTTTTTATACCTCCTTAATCCTATCAAGAATGGATGGTTTAGTAGTTATTTTATAGAGTTAGAATAAAGATACTTTTATTATTCCCATTCCTATCAACTTTATATCCAAGAATTTTGGATCCCTTTCAATCCTCATCATGGATAGGGTTTTAGGAACCTTTCTACTTAAAGAATCTACCACTTTGTTTACCTTCCCAGGATGGTAATGGATTGAATAATAATAATACTTGATCATCTCTAAGAACCTTCATTGTCACATATTGATATCCTTTTGTGTGAATATACACTTGAATATTTTATGATCCTTATATATGTCACACTTCTCCCCGTAGAGATAATTTCACTAAATCTTCAACATGATGATCACTGTAGCCAATTACAGATCATGTGTTGGGTATTTATTCACATGTATCTTTAATTAATAGGAGTCATAGGCTATAAATTTTCCATATTACATGATTACACATCCCAATACCTTTTTAGACACAACATTGTATATCACAAATCCTTCCCCACTAGTGGTTAATGTGATTATAGGTGTAGTGATTAACCTCTACTTTAACTCTTTAAATATCTCTTCACATTCATAAGTCCAGAAAAACTTGACTCCCTTTAGATTTATCTTGGTTAGTGGGCTCTAAAATTATGAGAAGTTTCTCAGAAATTGAAGATAGTACCTAGATAATCCAATGAAACTATAGATTTTTATCACATATATTGGACTATGACATCCTTCAATTGCCTCTATTTTTAAGGATCCACGGATATCCATTTGTTCATGATAAAATTCCCCATAAATGTTACTTTCTCCATAAAAACTCACATTTACTATACTTTTCATACAAATTTTCTTTCAGAAAGGTCTTCAATACAGAATTCAAATGCTCCTTATCTTCCTCCTTGATTTTGGAATAAATAATAATATCTTCTATACAAACTATCATTAATTCATCAAGGTAATCCTTAAATACTCTATTCATTAAATACATAAATATAGTTGGATAATTAATGAGTATTAAAGTAATTACTATGAACTTATAGTGACCTTACCTTGTACGAAATGTGTTCTTGGGGATATTATCTTTCTTCACCTTTACTTGATAATATCCCGACTGAAGATCCACCTTAGAGAAGTACTAGGCTTCACATAGGTAATTGAACAAGTCATCAATACATAGAAGAGGATAATTTTTATTTATCATGATCTTGTTTATATCATGATAATCAATATAGAGTCACATTGACTCATCCTCCTTCTTAATGAAAAAGACCGGTGCACCCCACGGTGATGCACTTGGGTGTATAATCCCTTTATCCAGATTCTATTACAGTTGCTTCTCCAGCTCTTAAAGTTCAATAGTTTCTATTCTATATAGATTCATGGGTATTATAAAATATCTAGGTATAACTTTTATTGTTAACTAAACCTCTCAGATGGGAGGAAGACCAGACAATTATTCGAGAAACACGTCAACAAATTCCCTTACAATGGGCATGTCATCAAGGAAGATCTTTTAATTAGTCTCAATCTTTCAATCTAGTAATTCTTGATCACAAGGAAATAATATTCATGCTTAAGATGATGATACCAAAGTATATCCATCCTTATATTTTCACTTGTATAGAATCATAGGGTGATTTGTGATATGGATTTTTCTTTCCTTCTTCCGACAATTTTTTTTAGATCAATACAAGGAAATTTAATCCAAACCCATAATAGCATTGAATTTTTCTAAAGGAAGTATCATAAGGTTTTTTGGGAAATCCAGCCCAAAAATTTTGATAGGGTGTGAGTTATATTTTTGGGATACAAAAATTGACCCATTTTTTTCTTCAACAATAACTTGACTTCCATGTTTTGAGGTGGTTTTTGAAAAGTTCTACTAAACTTGTGTGATATTAAAGAATGCGTAGAACCATAATCATATATCACATTGGAAGCTCATGAATGGATTATAATCCTATATTTAACTATTTTATTCTAGTTATAATCATTTACTTATTCCAAAATTGACTTAGGGATAAGAATTTTCAAACTATTAAACATATAAAAGGAGAAACCATTAACATTTAAGGGATAATTTATAAATTACATATATTCCTTAACCTATGAATTTATTGGTTTCAATATAAGTTATCTATGATCTATTTCCTAACATAAAATATTATAGGAATATTTGTTCCCTTAATAATGGTTCATAAGGAGCTTGTGAGTTTACCAAATCACATCTCCTAGGAGTGTCAAACCAGGTGTGCATCAAGGCCTCTTTTTCATTCACTAGTTGGCAATCAATTCAAGCCCAATGCACCCTTTTCAGTATTATTACCCCTAGGTACAACTATTCTAGAGCCACATCAACTTATAGTACCTATAAATGGATGTATTTTCTTGAAAACCACTTACTATATACTTTACCTAATTTTAGGGATGTTTTCCTATATTTATTCTTATCCCTAAGGCTTTCATTAGTGTTTTATAATCCTAATTCCCAAAAATAACTTAACCTCCCTCTAATATCAACTATAAAAACTAGTATTTTAATACACCTTATTTAATGATTTATTATATAAATATACACATAATACAATCCTAGAAGATCGTATGGCCTAGTGTCTTTTGGGAAATTAGTTATGGGTACAACAACATCATTTAAAAACTTCACAACATTCCCTTAAAATTCCGTTGCTCTTCTAAAACTGTATGGGATAACCTAGGGACATACATAATAAAGGGGTGAGATATAAAGACCAATAAGGTAATAATCAAAGCATGGCATAATATAAATAAGTATATGTTATTCAATAGGCATATAAGGTAACATAAGAGGATAGAGAATCATAAAATTGAACATTGAATCATGATATAAGATGACAATATAAAGGAAACATAGGAATGTGGAAACAACATAAAACATGATATCATAAACATAAGTTAAGGATAACCATGAAGAAATCATAATATAGTATTCTTATGATAACCTATCATGAACCATACATGGAATCTCACAAGATAAAAACATTACCCAATGCATTTTAGGGCTATATAATTCCGAACCCACCAATCCTATTCATATCATGTATATGAATAAGTGTGCTACATAGATCATATAACATAAGTATGTCTTTTATCACTTTTAATCCCATGATTAAGGAGTGTGGGTTAAATAAATGGAATTATTAAATAAATTAAGGATAGGTACATATAGGTGAATACCCTTTAGTGTAAATGGGTATGGTTGTTCACTATGCAAATGTTTGGCATGAAAAATCACAGGATAATTTCAACCACAAAATAGGGGTATATAAAGATTCATGGAAGGGTTTAATGAGAGTGAAAGGGTTATATCATCACTTTAAAATCATAAGGATGGTAATAGGGATGTGTAAAAACATATCTCAACAAGAATAATTATAAATTAAAATGTATAATATGAAGGAGGTTCTTGAATAAAGAGGAGAAGGAGAGGATCCCTTACCTTGAGAGGGTGCTTCTAAAAGCCTGGGAGGAGCTTCTTAAGATATTGGGAACACCTTAGGAGGTATTTTTAGAGGTATAGGGAGATTAAATTCATGATCAATGGTTTCTTAGTGAATAGGAGTGGGAGGACTAGTGGTTTTTATAACAAAAGAGAGTGTAGTTCTTTATTAATTTCTAAACATAGGTTTTGGACTCTAAATAATAAAATAATCAAAACCAAAAACATTATCATGGTGTTTTCCCATGGTTTCTTTCACATATAAGTGGTTTTAAATATTTTATAAGTCTAAGAACCAAAATCATTAAAATAATACCTCTGGTAATGTGTAACTGGGTCATGTTTATAAATAATTAATTTTAAAACTTTAAAACATAATATATGTTTTCAAGGATTCATTGAAGGATTATAAAATTAATAAAATAACATGAAAATTTCATTATTTTAAAGAGGAAACATAATTTTGGTTCTGGATACTCTTAATAATATTTATTACATCATTTTTGGGATTTTATGATGTCATAATACATATCATATATTTATACTATATTTAATTTTAACCCAAAAATTTGGATGCCTTGGAAAATTATGAAAAATTAACCATTGGATAATTTTGACCTAATGATTTAAAAAATAATATTTATTTTATTAAAATAATTCTCTAAATATGAAAACTTTATCTTTTAAATAAAAAATCTCTATTTATTGAAAAACACATGTTTTTACGACGATAACAATTTCTAACCCATATAAAAATTACATTTGACTTTATAAAATTATATTATTATTTATATTTAAATAAATATTATTTAATAAAAATATTATTTTAAAATAAAATTTATTTCCAAAATTCATTAATTATTATAAAATATTGTCTTGATTGAAACTGTATATTTCCCAAAATAAAATTTGTGTTTCATCATATCAAAATAAAATTTTTATCAAACTTGTTATTTATTTATTAATAAAGAAATAATAAAAAGGATAAATATAATCATTATTTTATTAAAAATATAAATATACAAATCCATAATATTAGGGTCAATATACATAACCCCTTATTACACCAACATATTCCCTAAGGGTAAGGTGTGTGATGGTAACACTTTCTTGGGGTGGTTCAGCGAACATGGTTTGGGTCATGATCTTGATAAACTAAAACTTCTCCAATAAATAGTTCCACTCATGCCTTGGTTGTTGAATATAATCTTAATATTGGTTGAGGGAATATCTCTATAATACAATATCCCTAAGAATCTCTAATAAATGGGCTTCATAGGGTGTGATCCTACTGGTCGAGGTCATCTCTTTTTTCATATGTGTCAATTAGACTTTATCATAACACTTAATATAAACTAATCTTAATGGTCATTATAAAACAGTAATATTATCAATGGTTATGATGCTTAATGATCTTTTAAATATTATAGGATACAACTTATGACTGTCTAAAATAGACAATTTAGTGCATGTGTTTTCTATAATATCATTACCTAATAAGTAATTTATTCATTGGAAATGGAATTAAATTTATAAAATTTTGGGTCGTAACATTCACCTTTTGGAATACCAAACATTGAGAAAAAAACTCTAAAACTGAACACTTCAACCCAAACCCCCAAAACTGACCTCTAAAAGCCTTGTACATATTTTTCATTCCATTATTTATTATCAAGGGTGAGTTATTTAACTCATGGAGAATCACCTCATGCGTCCCCAAAGGAATGAAAATCCTCCATTGGAAAAACAATTGGTGTTGTTCATTCTTAAACTAGCCATTAGGGGAATCAAAAAAGACAACTGCACTATCATATGACAAGGAAACCTATTTCACCAACCTCTCCCATATAAAGATGCATCATTGATATTTCTTCTATTAATCTCCATGAATCTAAAAATTCACACACAGAATCACTACCTGACTTTCTACATAGTGCATAAACTATACCATTACCTTTATCTGATATATATAAAATCTTAGAGTCGCAATATTGAAACAATTACAGCCACTATCATTGTCACGAGTTCAGGTCACACTAGAGGAATACATACCTCAGGCTCTTGTGATTATTAAAAACCACAAAACACTCATTGATGAGTTAATGTTTCCAAAAATTCAAGATAAACATGACTGATTCCAACTCGAGATCATGGGTGTAATAGTTACACTCATGAGGATGTAAATGTCGAGACCCATAAGAAACAATTTATCTCTGCTACATCATAACATAGTCTAAAACAAGATGTGAAGCATCACAGAAAACCTCAAACTAAACACCCACTTCTAGAAAATGAAGGAAAGGAGCATTGACCAATTTCTCCTTCAAATACTCAAAAGATGAATTACATTGATTAATATGTAAGAACACATGATAATTTATATTCACACATATAATTTGGATAAAAACATCCTATAATATCCAATAAGTTCAAAGAAACATTGTACCTCCGCAACTATCTTGGGGGCTACCTAAGAAACAACTATCGTGACCTTTGAAGGATCCACAACTACACTATGTTGGTACATGACATGCCCCAATAAATGAACTTCACAATCCCATAACTCACACTTATATAGTTTCTCAAATAGATCTTAATAGCAAAGAACTCCCAAAACAACACATAGATTCTCTATGTTATCCTCCTCAGAAACAGAGTACATAGGGATGTCATTAAAAAAACCACCACAAACCGATACATAAACTTTATGGACATTGTGTTCATCAAACCTATGAATAGTACTGTAGCATTTTTTACACCAAATATAATCAAAAAAAACTTTTAATTCCCTTTATGACATCATAAAATGTTCTTTAGAATATCCTCATATTTTAACAACATTTTATGATATCTCGACCGCAGATCGATCTTTGAGAACCAACTATATCCTTTTAGTTGATCAAAAAAATCATCAATCTATAGAAGATGATAGTGGTTCTTAATTATTACTTTTTTCAAGTGATGGTAATCGATATAGAGATGCAAACTACCATTTTCCTTTTTATAAATATAACTGGTGTACCCCAAGATGACACACTCCTCTGAACAAAACCTCACTGCAAAAGATCATCGATTTTTACCCACATCTCCCGCAACTCATAAGACTCTATCCTATACATAGACATCAATATCAAAGAAGTGGATAATTGTATCTCTATTACAAAATCTATCTCACATCGAGGGACTAATGTTATAACCTCCTTAGGGAAGACATCAGCATACTCTTCTACAACCCTAGGAAATAACACCTACTAAGCCTCTGATGAAATCAGCATCAACTTATCTATCAAGGAATATAAGGACGAAACATGCTTATGGACCATACAAGGGTCTCACTCCCCAATGGACACTACAAGGTCTCCATTAGCATCATAGAACACAATATTTCTCTTGAATAAATACAAAATGTATTGCATTGAATACAACTATTCCATGATGAGAATTATGTCCTATGGTTGTATCTATAAACATAAGAATTCTTCCCAAGAGTAGTTATTTCCCATCACTAGCTCATAGTCTATATAAAATTTATACATATAATCTTAAACTACAACTGGTGTAGTTAACGCCAAGGGTATTGGAATACTATCTACCTAAATTCATAAAGCATCAGCTATGGAAGGTGATATAAAGGATTTTATATCTCCTAATTCAAATAAATAATGCACCTAAGTAGAAAACAATAAAAAAATGCCTTTAATGAGTTCAGGAACACCTGGCGCTGAAAACTATAAGGCATGCATCTGACCATGACCTACTCCATGGCCTCTCTAACCCTTATAGTGACCATCACCATGGAAATTATCTGATCTCTAAGGAAAAGGATCATCTTGAGGTTTTCCTTTGCCTTCCACATCTCTTCTCTACTTATTCAAAGTTAGAGCACCCTCCTACTATTGACTCGGTTGAAATTTCCTTAAAGGAGAAATCTAAAGTGAAACATATGTCGCATGTTGACTTCTCAGAAAGTTTAAAAACTCTCACTATTGATGAACTCAGCCTCCAAATGTAAAATTAAGGTATATTCCCCTAGTAGGGTCCTGAGGGCCACCATCCCTTGAGAAACGAGCTGATGAGGTTTGGTACCTACCATGGGATTTTTGAAAACTCTTATGTCCAAAAAACTAGGAACCTTGGACCATAGCTTTGATACATGAGGAATCTCGATGACTCTCCTCTCATGACTATTGAAGTTAGTTCCCTAGAACCAACTACGTTGTACTTTAGATTAAATTTATTTTCAAATAAGTAAAAAAAATTAATAAATTATCAAATATTGATTATTCTTCTGCATAGCAATATTATGATAATTTCCTAGAATATTGTTCATATTGAAAAGGTCATAGTAGTTTCCCACTATGATGAGAACCTTGAAATTTCATGATGATATTCTTAAATATATTTCTATGGTTGGATAACATACTATAATGGGATAAATATAATGTTGACTGTCAGGTGTGAGTACTCATAAGTGGATGAGACTTTTTCTCCTAAATTTTTCACTTAACAATCTCTAAGATGATAGATTATGAGAATAGAACCACCAATAGGAATTTTTTATTTTTATGTGTCGTCGAATATTCTCATCTATGAGAATGTTTAATGGTCCTTAGACTTTAATATTTTTATTAATTTTTTTAATGACTCGCATAATTTGATGTACTACCCAAAACCATGAGGACATATGTTCATGGGAAGTGTGGTACATTCAGTGCATCATCAGTGAAATTTTATTAATAAATAAGTCGATGAAGTATTTTTTTTCCCTTTTATATTTATGGAATTTGATATCTCAACCCTTTGATTGAAATGGAACTGTCACAATAAATTTCATGGTCATGGTATAAAGATAAGTTTATTTCAAATAGTCAAAGAAATATGCATCAAGAACATAAGTTGATGACACATGTGTGTATCCTTATTTATGAAATATTGTGAAAAAGTTATTATATTACATAATAATTGTTTTTGTGTGGTTTTTGACATTGAGACATTAACTTATTTCTCTTGGGTTTCTTAACCCATTGTTTGACAATAATCTTGGAATTAGGCATAACTGCCTAATACCAATGAGAAAGAATCCTAAAGGGTCACACATTAATTTTTTTTTATAATCTAGATTAAATTATATTTGAATTTAATTATTAGAATAAATATTATTGTCAAGATCAATCAATAATTTTATTCAGGAATTATTAATCAAAAAATATTCACAAGGTAATAAATAATTACTTAATCATTAATAAATAATATATTTAATTATGTGGATATTTAATAAATATTTATTCACCATACTATGAATAGAATATTTATTTTATTTATTGAATATTTAATAAACATTTATTCAGGTATTCGATAAATGTTGAGTAATATGAGCAGACCAAGATCATGTGTGGTATAAATATTAATTTGCAAGCTGTAAAAATAATATTTATCATTGTGCAAGTTAGAGAATTCCATAAAATAATATTAGTATTATTATATGGTATAAGGATAAATAAGGTTTATTATATTATTTGAGTGTCATTATACAATTAAATAATATTTTAACTTTAACTCTAACTATATGAATATATTGTTATGTTTATTGTGTAGGGTTAATCAAGAAATAAAAAACATTGTGCACAATGCATTTCTCTTTAGATACCACATTATCTCACCCTATTAAGAATAATAAGAACAATAGAAATCCTTTAAGCCTGAAGTAACTTTAAGTAATCAAGATGAAAAACACAAGATGATTTATTTTCCACTCTATCATCTAACATTCCATTGGTGTTGTTTAAAGATCAAAGGACTACATGTGGATCACTACTAGAGGCTCTCTACTTTGGGCCCTCCATATGAAATGATGGTAATCTAAAAAGAGGTTTTAGATGATCAAAAACATCATCAAAGAAAGATATTAAGATGAGGTATTCTTTATTACAATTTATTTAAATTGATAATAAATTTAACAAGATAAATACCCTCTTCAAATTTTGGATATCTATGTAAATATTTTGTGTAAAAAAAGTTTGGTCGTGATGTTTATGGCTAGAACAATAAGAAAATGATCCATTGAATTTGGAAAAAAAAACTTAATGGTTATTCACCCTAAAGGCACTTTTGTTGTGCCCAGAACCTTCAAGTCGTATCAATGTAAACACATTTAAATTTATAATTATTTATTTTATTGTTGATCAATTATGCACAATAGTGGTTAAATCTTCCATTTCTATATTGTTTTTTCTTTAATTTGGTATTTAATTAACATTTTTTCGACATTTTAATACTCATAATTCAAGATTCATAATTTTCTTAAAGGCTAAGAATAGATCGATAATGGTCAGAGATGCAATCGTGAGGTTCCAAAGTTCATGATCAGTAGATTGGGTTACAAAACATGTAGTAATAGTACGCACTATATACCCAAGTTCATTTCACCTGGACATGTTGCGGGATACATTGAACATTGAGAAGATACTACATGCGGGGCATTTATTTCACACCATGTGTAGACTGGGCCAACCTGGCACATAGTTTGTCAGATTACAGAGTGTGTAGCTATCGTACATGTCATGTAGTCTACACAATTCAGTAGTGAAATTCATGCTAACTGTGTGGTTAAATACATGGTTTTAGAGCATGTGAGACTGATATCTTGGAACATTAATTAGTCACACAATGTGTAGTAGATGTATACTGTGTGTAAATCATTAATCCTCACATATGAAGAACACGTAGAGTCAATCAACACGTTACGCAGACATAGGGTATGTAGCTTATTAGTACACACCGTGTAATCTATCCAAGATACAAATCGAGGCCTCTGATGTTTATCTCAGATACATGGTAATCAAGGAACACAGTGTGTATCTCATTATTATAAATCATGTAGTCTACCAATAAAAAACATAATTAAAATTACATAAAAATAATTAATTATAACATTGAAATTTAATTACACTATTTTCACTAGATGTGTTTGACTATGTAGTAAAGGTTTTGAAGAATTAATAAATGATCAATTAATTTATTATAATTATCTATGATTATTGGTTATTTAATTTTATTTACCATGAATTTTTTTATTATGGGTATCTATAAGATAATTTGGGAAGTCATTAAGATGAAGGGGGTTAATTATTTAATTATTTAATTAATTAATACAAGAATATTTATCTTAATAATAAAGAAAAAATTAAAGTGAATGTTGGCCAGAGTACTTTTTTTGTATTCATTGTATGTGTAAGACTGGTCATGAGCTTTAAACAAACTTATCCGTGTGTTGGATTTATTTAATTTAATTTATTTCATAGGTTTTGCGATTATTTATTATTAAATTAAATATGGTAGTATGTGTGTAATCTCTCCCTCTTTTATTATGTGGGCCCTACATGTCCATGTTTGTTCATGTAATTCTCATTAACCAATCTTTTGGTTCCTCTCACCTATGTGTGAATTATAAACATATGTAATAAAAGGAGAATATCAAGGTGGATGGAGGATGTTCAAGATAGAACCAAGATGAAACCAACCTAAGTGATACAAAGGTGGAAAAGTGAAATGCTACAACTCATTACAAGATTGATAAAATGAGTTTTCATCTAGGGTCATAGGTTAATTTATTATCCTATCAAAAAATCATTTGTTGGATAAGATCGTGATCATATCATTTATTTATTTATTTATTTCTATCTTATGCATTATTTATTTTGTGAATGAAAGACTATGATCACATAAATAAAGTGATGGCATACGGGTGAGTGATACATGGCATTTGATGTTAGTCCAAATGGGAAATGAGAAAGGGTAGGTCGACTGATGATTGATGGTGTTCACGTCATGGGTCGGGCTGGAAACTAATGATAATCTCGATGGTGCAGGGGACTTTGATGGTACTAAACGATGAAAATCATCAAGAAGGAGGTGCAAGAATGAGAATGTTTTGGGGGTTTCTTGTCTAGTGAAAGTGAATTCAATAGGAGATTTGTCTTAGGCTGCGAGTAGCAGGATCCATCACAGGCGATGAAAACGGGGGGATCCCATTGCGATGTTGGCTCTGGCAGGTCACACGATACAGGCTGAGTGCAGTAGCCTTGGGCCCTCTGGTATGTCAATTGATTGCTCCTACAATCTAGCTATATTAGGGTTTATTACCCATGGGCCTATAGGCCATGTAATATGTTCACTTTTCCTAATAAAAATGATGGAGTTTCTTTCGTTTAATAAAAATAGGTGGTTTTCCCCCTACCTATTTAAAATACACTTAATATTAACAAGACATGTATAGGATAAAACAAAAAAAATGTACCTAATAAATAAAATATCTCAACTTAATATTAAGTTAGACTCTACCTTCCATTATTTGAATATGAATTAAAACCATAGAACTAAGTTTTTAACCAACTCACATTGGGACACTTACTTTTATCATGGAGTTCTTATGAATGTTTTGGGTTGATTTAACCAATTTACATCAAGAGAAGTAGCTAACTCTAAACATGATGTAACTTGGTGGCAAGTTTTGAGGAAATACAAGTCAGGATTTTTGGATTGGGGAGTCCACTCAACATAGTAAGGAGCTGCAAGATTGCAGTGGGAAAAGACCCGCATAGCTAAATACCTTCAAGTAATTGACTCAGCCCATGATTGGATTATGAGAAGGGGAATAAGGATCCTTTCCGAGTAACTATACATTTTTATTCCAATGATGAGGGATGTTGATAATTGACAAAATTAAATTCATAATGTCTCATATAATTTGAAATCAAGTAAAGTTCTAATAATTTATTTTAATTATTGTAGAAAATGGAAAGTGAGACCATGAATCCACTGTGATCATTTTATATCTCAAGTTATATCCTTACAAATACAAATTTATGGATATGGTACAATCATTTATGTGAAGCATTATTATCATAAATTTTTTACTATGTACTAAAATCCCTTATTCCTATTATGTCACCCCAGCAGGTGAGAGAATGTGAAAAGGATGTCTACCAGAGATATGTAGAGGTTGATTCCTATGTTTGTTGTATTATATTATAAAATATTTATATATAGTTGATGATACAACATAAGTACATGGATGCTTACACCATAATATATTGTTTTATTTTTCTTGAGAAAGATACGGAAAGGCTTCAAATAAATAATATTTTCAATACGCTATATCAGTGTAAAATGGATGAAGGGAATTTAGCTATTGATCAAGGTTTCAAAATTATAGGGTTTATTGATCAGTTAGTGAAATTGGGCTTCCTGTTGGATAAGAAATTATCCATTAATCTTATTTTATTATCCTTACCACCAAGGTTATCCTTATTCATCCAAGCATGGATAAACTAAATGGATAAGTTTCTTAGGAAAATTTTGTTCATACTTCACCAAGAGGATAAGGATTAGTTGAAACATGTTTCTCCACCCCTTATGGTGAAAAGTTTGAAAGACAAGGCTGAATATCCCATGGATAATCTAAATCAAAAAGATCCTCTATTGTTTCCTTCAAAGAAACAAAAGATTAAAAGGAATAAGAATGAATAGGAGGCTATCTTCTTCTTATGTGGAAATAATAGACACTGGAAAAGAAATTGTGATTAATTGAAGAAGAAAATAGTTTCATCCAATTTAGGTATATTCATCAAGTTTATATTCACCACTTGTGTGTCAAAATACAATATACTTACAACATACATGTATTTAAATACAATAAATGAGAAATAATAAAAAGTTTACAGAATGAACTCAAAAGGAGATAAGAAATAGATATTCCTATATCAACCAAGGGGAGCTCACTACTTCTCATTTACATATGGATTTATTCAAGTTTTTAATAAGTGTTACCAAAACATTTATCATGGTTTCCAACTAGACATAATGATACATTATTTCACATTTGGAATAAATGTTGTTATGGTACTTCAATACTAAACTAATGGTTCAGTAACTCTTGAATCACAAATATACATTGCAATTAATGATGAATATAAAATGTAAGACTCCTTCCTAGTTGTGGAAAGATACTTTTTTAAAATAAAACTACAATTATTTTACTTTTTTATATCCATAAAAGTGTTTTAGTTTCAATTAAGCTAATATATCGGGTATAAAAACAAACTAATTATAATGTTTTAGATAAATAAATCTTTATAAGTAAAGGTATTTCACAAATATTTTAGAGTTAGCCACATGAACTATTCTAAAGCTAAAGGTAAATTCATGTACTTCATGAGATTCCTTTAAGAAATTTTAGAAATGTTTAGTGAAGTAAATGAATTTACTTGGTAAAGATAGAGGAATTTTTTAGCTAACTTCTTATAAAACATCTTATCCAAGTAATCATTAATTATACATGTGGAGTAAAGGTAATAAAAAACTCACATTTCTTTATATAAATCAATGCCATGATAGTAGTAAAATGAAGATTAATGAGTAGCCATATATATTGAAAATATTCAATTATTTCTTCCAATACATGTTTTTCAAATAGAAGTGAAACAAATAACCATATTATAACTATATTTCCTAATGGATATCATATCAATTATGTTGTGATAATAATATATTAGTACACCACCACAATTGTTTGATTAAAACCATTTTTTAAAATATGACTTTAGCTACAAATGAATATTAAACACTAAGGTAAATTTGAGTTAATAATCCTATAGCCACTATAGATATTAATGTCTGGTCAAGAACAACTATATTTCCATAAATGAATCTCATATATTTAAAGTTGGTGGGGGAAGACTTGACTTTTATGGTTTAAGGATATGGATGTACGTGATTTGACATAGGAATGCTGGACTCCACTGAGCTCAGTGGGAGGAGGAGTTCTAGAGACACATATGCATAGGAATTTATAACCAAATAGGTGGTTTATATTCACCATGGTGGGTGATACATATATTATTCTTCCATAATAAGGATTCCTACAAAGAAGTTGTATATGGAAAAATGATAAGGTCAAAAAGTATGGATAAATTCAAGTAATGGACTCCTTCTATCAAGATTTTAGGGCTCTATATTTTGAATTTTTCTAAGGATTGATACTACTGGTGAGTATTCAATAGAAACTAGGTATGGATGGTATAATATAGTTCTAATAAAGCATGGTTTATTGTTGAAAGGTTTAGTCTATGATAAAAATTATGCAACAATCATCATGATTAAAATAATTTTTGAATTATACTTGTCAAATCATATTTCTATTATCATAATATTGGGATATTGATTGTCAAGGCCACCACATTTAGAGGAATCCTTGCAAAAGATATCTATATGACATGACCAAAAGGACACCCTATGGTATATGTCTATGAGGAATAACTAGAAGGGGTTAATGACATCAATAAATTTCGATGACATGTGTATATTATATAAATTAATTTATGAATAAATCATGCATAGTGATCATAGAATATTAATTTGAAAATGAATGAGTGACATGTCTCTAACTAGTTAGTGGGAGAATTATTAGTTTTTAAGATAGATATATTTATAACATATTGAAAATAAATTCTTACCAGTTTCTTAAGATAGAGGATTTAAATTTTCTCCAAGTATGACTTAAAGTGGAAACCATGTTCTAGGAAATAAGATCTATAATATAGATCCATTGATTTTATAAATATATCTATAGTAAATATATTAAATTATTGAAAAAATACCTATTAAAACAATTCAAGATTGAATTTTTGTTGGCATGTAATCCTTCCAGTAGAACATTCATGATCATAGAAAGAGATTATTAAGATTAAAAACATTTCACAAGATTGAGTGCTAGGAATTTATATAATATGTCATGATATGTACTGATGTTTGATATTATTGATTCATAATTCATAGTATAGAATATAAAATAGATCCAACATAACTATATTGATTTGCAGTAAGAACTACCTAATGGTACTTGGAAAAGTAGAACTAGATGAGTTCCTAGTGTCTAGAGTACTAAGAATACTAATGATCAAGGGAATTGAACTCTTGTATTCAATTAGTTCAATTTGATCTAGTATCATAGATAAAGAAAATTTAATTTTCAAGAAAAACTTATTTCATCTAGTGGTTGTCATATCTATAATATACGAGTTTGTTGTGGCTTCTGATCCAACTTAGGAAGTGATTTAACAATGTATTATTCCAATTTTGGGTTATACCAAAAGAAAGAGTTCTATCACTATTATGATAAGCATTGACTATGAACATAGTCAATATGTCAGGATTCTAACATGACATAAGATGTGTATTTTCATATCCCAATATTTTAAAAGAGATAATATGTTCGATATCTTACAAGATATGCAACACCGAGCTTAAACGAACCCTGAAATATTATTATTTAAATATGATCATTGTAACATAGTTGTTGAATGGGGAGTATAACCGAATAATAAAATATATATAAAGTTATTAATTAATGAAAATTTATTGATTAATTATTATGAAATAATCACTTGATTTTTAGTAAATACATTTTCTTCTTCGAAAAAATGTTTTCTTCATAAATGGTTTTTATTTATTTTTATGAGAAAATATTATAATTGTTTTTTGCAAATTTTAGGAGATGTATATGATGAAATTTAATTTAATTTTTAAATCAAAATATCAAAATTAAATTATGGTGAAATTTTTATCTTCTTCTAAAAAGTTTGATTTTTCAATGAATAGTAAAAAAACTGATTTTTATTGAAAATCGTATTTTATTTTAAAGAATTTACAAATTAAAATTATATTTTGGATTATTTTTAAAATTTAATTAGTTACTATTTATTTAAAATAACAAAATTATGGTTTTTGAAATAAATTTTACACTTGAATTTAGTATAAAAACATTTTACACTTAAAAGGGCATTTTTTGAAAAATCGTTTTTCATCACATTTTATCGGTTTAATTTTAGATTAAATTGTGTCACTTTTATGTTTTGAATATTGAAAAATGGATTCAATATTTAGAATCAGTGGGTCTAAATTTTTTAAATATTCCTCTTTTATTTTTTGATATTATGAATAGTAATCTTAATAATTTTATTACCTCGGTAAAGGGTCAATGGGTTAATTAAGGTTAAAAATAAAATGATAAGAACTAAAAGAAGACCCTAACACTTTAATTTATTTAATTTATGGGTATATATCCTCCATAATCATCCAAAAGCTGAATATATGGCATTTTTTTCATTTTTCCATGATTTTGACCTTTATATTATTTTATATAAAGAAAAGTCAAAAATGTCATTCTCTTTGTTTTATTATATATAAATTTTTGACATAAAGGTAAATAGAGAATATTTTTTGTTCTAAATATTAATTTGAAATATAAATTATTATTATTTTTATCATGGAAATTTATTTCAAATTTTTACTGATGAAATAATTACCTTAAATGCTTATGTAACACAGACACGGTGCTTGTGAAAGGAGTAAAAAATCATTAAAATGGTTTTAAAAACTCCAAAAATAATATTATTTGAGTGATTTTTTCATATCCAGGATTTTTTTAGATAAACGTGACATATTATAGAGTTTTGGATGTATTAAATTTAAATTACATTGTTATCTTGTAGTATTATAATTCAAAGTAAATGAATAGTTCTAAAATTGACATTAATGATATTTTATAATAAATAATAATTTATTAAATGATTTAAAATTATTAAAAATATCATTTATGAACAATTTATTTTTATAAAGTTTAAAATATTAAACATGGTCTATTTATGGACCAATTTTCTTTTTATAGTAACTATATTGACTCTAAATAGTAAAAAACTTTATTTCACAGTAATCATTAAAAGGGTTAGCGTGTGGTTAAAACAAAAAGATAAAGGTAAAAACATCACCTAAACTTGTAAAAAAATTATTGGATGATAATATTTTTACCTATACTCATCCTATATTTAAAATAAATTGGTTTTGAGTCATCTAGACATAAAAATAATTTATATTAATTTAATATTTTAAGTAATTCCAAGAGTGCTCCCCCCCCCCCCCTCTTATAAAAGGGTGCCTCTTCTTATCATTTATTCACACTTAAAACCCCATTTTTTCAGCCAAGACCTTCCCAAATACCTTTATAAAAATTATTAACACATTTTATATGACTTATTTTTGTAAAAACACCAACCTTAGAGGGATTAAGGTGTAAATCAAATAAGGTTGTTCGAAGAAGATGTATTATTCTTAACCAAGTGTTTTTGTTTTATTTATTCTTCCACCTCATTCAAATATTATTCAACCATGATGATATAATAAAATAATTATATTTCATATACTGAGATGTTATAATGTAAATAAAATAACCTACATTCATCCCATCTTCCATCAAATGGAAAACGAAACTGTCGTTCTTGTGTACGGCGGACTACGCCTCATGAACCAATGAAATTTGTTTACTATAACTGTCTCTCACAGCTTGTTATAGATATTATTTTAATGTATATATATTATATTAATGAAATATTATCATATATGTAAAATATAACATATCATTTACTTTCTTACCTTTTTATTCACTAAAAAATGATAATGTCGTTCGTGCGTACGTGTGGACTACCACCACCATGAAGTGATGTGATTCGTTTTTCATCACCACATCACATGGATGATATATATAAGTATATTTCAAGAAATTATATGTTATTTGTGATATAATTATAATTATATAAGGATAAAATAATACTTACCTTATTTTCATGATGATCATTGAAAAGTGGAAACATTACTCATGCATACGTACTGCCTTCCATATTCATGATTGTAACATAATTTATTTTTCATAACCATATTTTATGTTTGGTTTTAAAAGTATAATTGAATTATTAAAATTATAATTATGTAATTATTATTATTTTATAGATGTTAGAAGAATGTCCCCTTTAACCACGGTCAATACACTAAAGCTATTTTGAAATTACAGCCAAACGTTCTAAAAATAAACGACATGGACTTAACTAATTAAGTGATTAAATATGTCATTAAAATAAATTAAATAAATGGTTTAAGGATAAGGTATTAAACCTAAAAAAATTTCTTAACAAATTAAATAATTTATATGAATTTATTCAACAGTATTTAAAAGACATGCATGGAATTTATGGACCTGAGGTAAGAGATTTCATCTCAATTTTCCTTCATTGAGATATATTTTATTGTTATGCTCCTAATTTATTTTATATGGTGTATATACTTCCCTTTTAAATATTATATCATGAATAATTCATACTTCATTGTATTTTAAGTTTCGAACTGAATTATTTCATCAAATGGTATTTGACTTGAAAGTTATCAAGTGGTAAAGGGTTTCTTAACTCAATTTCCTTACATTTCTTTATAACTCTTCTTCATTGACTTTGTAATGCCATTATTATATGTAAATTTATCTCTCAATTGTTTTATTATGTATTTACTCTTGTTTTATTGGATTTATATTTGTTTCACATAATCTCCTATGGATTAATTTTCAATTCAATGATATGATCTTTGTAAGGGTAATTTGCCACAAATTATCTTTCTTTGGGACATATGTTTATGATATGGACATATCTTCTTTTATGAGGTGTATATACTTCTCACTTGACATGTAATATCATTAATATCCTTATGTTCGTGATATTTAAAGTTTCATTTGAAATTATTCTTTCATGGGGCTTATGATTGAAGATTTACCAAAGTGACAAAGGCTTTATGTTACAATCTTCTTTATTTTTGAGATTGTTTATATTCAAGGTTCCTTCGGGGAAATCATATGATATTATTTTCTTGAACCACATATATTTTATTCTCATTTGGTTATTAATTTTTCTTATATGTTTAATTTCCATTTCCTCTCCTATTAATTAAAGAAACATCAAGAAATTCATTTGTAAGTTATAATGATTTTGAATATTCTTTTAGATCAGGAATCTTTCACTTCCATATCCATATTTTTTAAAATATTTGTTTATAAACATAAATTATTTAATAAATATATTTCGCATAGTCTTTGACCTTGTTTTAAAAGGTTTTAAAAAGGAAATTTCTTAATATTTTCCAAATGGGTCGCTTTAGACTCATTTTACAAAATACTTGAAAAGAATGTTTATTTTTAACATTTAAAACAAGAATGGATTTTCCTACCATCATAACCATTGTTTTATTTGAATATTACTTTATAAGTTCTCAATGTTATTTTCAAATAAAAGTTTTTTCATAATTTTTTATGAATTTTTATTATTTAAAAATGATTTTCAAATTGGAAAGGGTATTTTCTTTACAATGTTTTCCATGATATTTTAATGGTATTTTCATTCATCGACACCAAAAAACATGATGTTAATTATGATCCATTGGGGATACTTTGTAATAATATCATCTTCATTGTTTCTTTTGATGGATTATTATTCTTTCAAATAGATTTTCATGGAAATCATTTCTTTATCATGGGTTAATCAAGTTATGAAAGGATTAATGGATGTTTTTATGAGTTTTATAGTGAGATACAAACTCTATACACTTTATTCATGTTATAGTTCTTGGATACTATTTATAATAACTATTGAACCTGATATAGATTATATGATGGGTGTTCCCATATAGTTCTCAAATGCATTGGGTATTTATATTGGAAGTCAACCATATGGTTATTCCAATTTGTAAGGGTTATGTAAGGGTTCTATGAATATAATGTTCCAAGATAACAACACATTTTCCTTATACTTTATATGGGTTTTTAATGATTCCTTTGATCAATATTGATATAACGTGGATTGAGATTATTGATTCTTATGAATCTTGGATTATGTTAAATCATTATTTCATGTTTCATGATTGATGATCTGGTATTAATGAGTATGATTTTTCTTATGATTATGTTCATGCACTTTGATTATGTTATCATTTCTCTTATGTTTATTGTATGCTCATTGATGAAATTCAATTATTAATGATTATTTTTACCCTTACTGATCATTTGAGCTCATTCTTATTATGTTTCCTTTTCCATAGGTTTTGAAGAAATTTTTTAAGTATGTTATGCCTAAGAAGGTTTCTAAATGTGAAGAACATAGTTAGAGATGATGTTGATCTTTATGAACTAATTATTTATGAATCTAAGTTGTTAAGAGTTTGTCCTAATTCTCTAAAAATTTAAACCTAAGAGGTCCTTGGGTATGTAAGTGGGCCAATATTTCCTTTTTATGTTATAAGGTTTGGTTGAAAAAATTATTTCACATTTATCAGTATCAAATCCAGAAATGTAAAGTTTATGTTTTTAGCACCAAACCTAGGAGTTCAGGTTTGGGGTTGTTATAGTTGGTATCAATGCTGGGGTTAGATAACTTTGGATATTATAATGTTTTCATGTGATATTATCTTAAGATTTATGGATACCATCATGATTTTATAAGTTTGAGGTTAATTGTAAGTTCAATGTTTTAGACACCCCTTTTGAGGTTTTAAGTGATGAAATTTGGTAGTGATTAATGATATTTTGGGAAATGTTTTATTGGGTTGAGGTATATGTAACCCTTATGTTTAATGTGAAGTATTATTTGAGGAAAAAATTCATTAATTTTTAGGACATAATTTTAATGGTATTTATGACTTTTATACCTTTGATGTTGAAGTAGTTATGAGTTATTACAATTTGGGAACATATGATATAGCTAACCATGGGATTGAAAACTGATTTGATGACTATATGACTAATTAATAAGTTCATTATTTTGGGAAACATTATGTTATTAAGGTAAACATAATATTATTAGATTTTATTTAATGAATAAAGTTTGAATTAGCTTTTGGAAGCTTTTAATGTATCTTTTTGTTAATCCAGGTATTTATGGAAATGATTATCATATCTTGAAGATTATATGATTAAGGAGTATATATTTTTTATGAGATTTTAAGAGTGATTGATGTTATTTATAGATAAATGTTAAATATATCTTGGAATAATATGTGATGAAATTTTTTTAACTTTGGGTTTCAATCTTAGTCAGGAATATTTTGAAGAATTTTAATGACGATTATTTATAGAATGATTTAGTTGAATTTTGGGTATGACAATTGAATTTTGGAGATAAATGTATTATTTCTTTATATGAATGTTTATTCAATTTGGGAATTATCTTACTTTTTATAACCATTTTGGTTTTCTTAATGTCTAATGAAAGAAGGAATATCTTGTTGTCCTTTTGTGGATTATGTGATTTGTTAGAAGTTGATTTTAGTTCTTTGGGTATAAAAAAAATCATCCTGAATACTCATCGTTTGTAGAAAAGGATGATATTGTGGTATAAATTGATTAAAGGGTGAAATTATACTTTTCAAGTAAGTGTATTTTCCTTACGATTTATACTTTGATGGTGTCGCACTCTCTTGGACTCGTGCTCCCCTACCTTAGGGTTTCCTCTGATCCCTTTATGGTGGCTTTATCCTCATTCACTTCCTTCAATTGCTTCAGCTAGATCGTGCTATTTTTCGGTGACAAAGGCTTTATGGTTACTTAAATATGTTTATTTTCACTAATTCCTCCTTTTTTCACCATTTTTATCAGGAATAATCACTAGTCTTCACTGAGCCCATCCTTCCACCCTTTCTACATGATTTTCCTAGATACTTTATTCTATGTTCTTGTAATGATGGTTAGCATTAAATGATGAAAGTTTTTGTGGTCCTCCATTTCTAGATCTGGTTTTGTTTCAGATCTAGGAACCTCCAATGTCTTATCATCGCTGCATGTTTCGGGGAAGAGGGTGTTGGTCGAACGGTGATAACACTGGGTCATGCATGAGCTGGGGTATGTTGTTTTCCTTTGTTTAGTGTGAGGTGATGGTATTGTGATGGCCAACAGTGGGAAGTCTTTCACGGGATATGGGGTGTGGAGCAGCGTCAGAATCCATGGGTGTTGGAGTCCAAGAGGCCATCGAGAATCGACGATCTCATGATTTTTTCTGAAAAATATGATCTGATTTTGTTTTTGAGATTTTTTGTTAAATGGGTTTCTTGCTCCATTGTCAAACCTATATTTTTCTTCTTCACATTTGGCAGGTGGAATATCATGGTCTCCCTGTAGGTATCATTGAGGGGAATCCTTGAATGAGGGATGGGTTTGTTGACACTCATTATTCAGTCACCTGTCTTCTTTTTTTAGGGTTGGATGGGAACCCTACCATAGATCTCTATACATAGTGACTTCATTCATTTTTTACTAAGCATCAATTTGATGGTACTGTGAGTTCCTTGCAAGCATTGTCGAGCTGGTGGCTTGAAAAAGAGATGGGTGTGATGGAACCCATCATCTGGTCCTCCCACATGTATATATGGGATGGAGGGGTATTATACCTCATTATGTTGAACCATCATGCCACAACTTCTTGGCAGGGGGCAATGCATTTTCTTTGTCTGGAATCACTGATTCATGATCTGGAAGGGGGCGATGAGACTTTTTACTAGGTTTTTCATGGTTTGTACGTTATATTGGACATTCGGGTCCTCTAAGGGGTGTGGTGGTGGTGCAGTCCATGCATAGGTTGACGTTTCCTTTAGACCATGTCAGGTCCTTTGGGTCACTTTTTTTATAATTTTTCACTTTCAAGTCATCTGGCCTTATTATGGATTCACTCTTTTCCTAGTTCTTAAAAAGGGTTCTATTTTTTCAATTTAATAAAGAGGGTTTGAACCTCAGCCTTATAAAAAAATAATTCCATTACGTTCTTAATATAGATAGTAAGTAATTCCTCTAATAATACAAAAGAATCTTGAAACAAATATGTTATCTTATTACCTCCATTTCTAATGAATCAATGGTCTTTTCACACCTCATTGATTTACAGTTTTGTGGTCATCAATTTTATCATGATGATTCACTTTCTTGTAATCAATGATCTTAGTCACTCTCCGTTATTATTTAGACATTATGATTTTATTTCATGTCCATATTTTTACTTCTCACTAATGTTTTTCTATTTGAAAACCTAGTTACATGTTATTCTAGATAACTTTTGTATTTCATTTTCTCACTTTTCAAGGGGGGGTTTATTAACTTTTTTTACGCTGTGGGATATCAACAAATTTATTTTCAAATGTTAATATTTTGATTAAAAAGGCCAAGTTCAAATTGTGTAAAGTTGTTTATTAAATGAAAAGAATGTAATATCCTGATATTTTAAAAGATATATTATGACTGATAGCATACAAGATATGCAATACTGAACTTAAACGAACCTCGAAATATTTTATTTAAATATGATCGTTATAACCTAACCGTTGAATGGGTAGGTGTGAATATGATTAGCTAAATTATGAAATATATATGAAGGTCTTGATCAGTGTAAATGTATTGATTAATTCTTAGGAAATAAGCACTCGGTTTTTAGTAAAATCATTTTGTTCTTCAAAAATATGTTTTCTTCAAAAATGGTTTTTATTTATTTTTGTAAGAAAATAATATAATTAATTTATGAAACTTATAGAAAATTTATATGATAAAATGAAATTAATTTTTTAAATCAAAATAACAAAATTATCTTATAGTTAATTTTTTATATTTTTCTTAAGTTTGATTTTTCAATTAATAATGAAAAATATATATTTTTATTAAAAACTGTATTTTCTTTTAAAGTATTTACAAAGTAAAATTCTATTTTGGATTAGTTTGAAAATTTTATTAGTTCCAATTGATTTAAAATAATACAATTATGGTTTTTGGAATAAATTTTACACTTGAATTTAGTATAAAAATAGTTTATACTTAAAAAATACATTTTTTATGAAAACTGTTTTTCATCGCATTTTATTGGTGTAATTTTAAATTAAATTGTGTCACTTGTGTATTTTGAATCTTAAAAAATGGATTCCATATTTTGAATAAATTGGTCCAAATTTGGTAAATAGACCCCTTTTATTTTTTGACATTATGAATAGTAACTTCAATAATTTTATTGCCACGGAAAAGGGTAATCAGGTAATTAAGGTTAAAAATAAAATGATAAGAACTATAAAATGACTTTAACACTTGCCTTAATTTTATTAGATGGTTATATATCATCAATAATCATCCAAATGTTGAATATATAGTCATTTCCCATTTTTCCATGATTTTAACCTTTATATTATTTTATATAAAGAAAAATAAAAAATGTCATTTTCTTTGTTTTATTGTCTCTAAATTTTTGATATAGGGATAAAAAAGGATATGTTCAGTTATAAATATACATTTTAATGATAAATGATTTTATTTTTTCATTTTAATTTATTTTTAGTTCTTAGTGATGAAATAATTACTTTAAATGCTTATGCAACACTGACATAGTATTTGTGAAAGCAATAAAAAAATAAATATAATGAATTTAAAAAATCTAAAAAAAATATTAACTAATCGGGTTTTTGTATTCTATAATTTTTATAGATAAACATGACATATTAGAGAGGTTTGGATTCATTGAATTTAAATTTTATTTTTTTCATGTAGTTTTAAAAGTCAAAGAAAATGAATAGTTTTAAAATTGACATTAATGATATCTTATAATAAATAATAATTTATTAAATGAATTAAAATTACTAAAAATATTATCTTCAAAAAAAGTGATTGGTATAAGGTTTAAAATATCAAACATGATCCATTTATGGGCCAATTTTCCTCTTATAGTAACTATATTGACTCATAAAGAGTAAAAAATATTGTTTCATATTAATCATCAAAAGGGTTAAAGGGGGGATAAAACAAAAATATAAAGGTGAAAACATCACCTAAATTTGTCCAAATTTTATTGGATGAAATTATTTCGACCCATAGTTATCCTAGATTCAAAATAAATTTGTTTTGAGTCATTTGGACATGAAAAGTAATTTATATTAATTTAATATTTTAAGTAATTCCAAGAGTTTGTCTCCTCTCTCTTATAAGAGGGAACCTCTTCTTCTCATTTCTTCACACCTCAAGAACCATTTGGTTTGACCAAAACCTACCCAAACCTGTTTATAGAATACCTTCTTGAATTATAGATGTCTTAGTTTGGGAATAATACCAACTTTGGAGGGATTAAGATGTAAAGAAAATGAGGTTGTCCGAAGAAGATGTATTTTTCTTAACCAAGCGTTTTTGTTTTATTTATTCTTCCACCTTTAAATCTTATTCAACCATGATGATATAATAACATCAGTATCTTCAATATACTGATATTTTATAATGTTAATGGCATAACCTACATTCATATCCTCTTCCATCAAATGGGAAATGAAGCTGTTGTTTGTGCATAAGGCGGACTACTGCCTCACGAACCGATGTAATTCATTTTCCAACACTATCTCTCACATATGGTTATAATTATGGGTTTAATATGTGTGTTTGTATGTATTATATTCATTACATACTAATATTTTCTAAAATATAATAAATTATTTACTTTCTTACTTTCTCATTCACTGAAAAATGGTAATGGTGTGTATGCGTACGTGTGGACTACCACCTCCACGAAGTGATGTGATTTGATTTTCATTATCACATCACATGGATGGTATATATAAGTATATTTAAAGAAACAATATTTAATTTATGATAAAATTATCATTATATAAAGATAAAATAATACTTATCTTTTTTCCATAATGATCTTTGAACAATGGAAACATTACTCATACTTATGCTCGGCCTACCATCCCCATGATTGTAACGTAGTTCATTTTTCATAATCATATTTAATTGTTATTTTTAAAAGTATGATTGATATATAAAAATGATAATTATTTCATGATTATTATTCTTAATATTATGGAATAATGACCCCTTTGACCATGGTCAACACACCGAAGCTATTTTGAAATTATGGACCAAATGTTCTCAAAATAACCGACATGGACTTAACTGATTGAGTAATTAAATATGACATTAAAATAAATAAAATAAACCATTTAAGGATGAGGTATTAAACCTAGAAAATGTTCTTAAGAAATCAAATAATTGGTATGAGTTTATTATACACATGTTAAAGTGCATACATGGAATGTCTCAACTTAATGTAAGAGATTTCGCCTCAATTTTTTTCATTGAGGGATATTTTATTATTATGCATCTAATTCCTTTTATATAGTATATATACTTCCTTTTTATATATTATATTATGAATATTTCATACTTTATGGTATTTTAAGCTAAAAATTGAATTAATTCATCCAAGAGGATTTGACTTGAAAGTTACTATGTGGTAAAAGGTTTATTAACTCAATTTCCATATGTTGGGTTATAACGCTTCTTCGTTAACTTTGTTATGTCATGATTATGTGTGAACCGATATCTCAGTTATTTTATTTTGTATTTCCACTTTTTTTGGATGGATTTATATTTGTTACACATAATATCTACATTGATTAATTCTCAATTCAATGACATGACCTTTGTAAGGTTAATTCGTCTCAAATTCTCTTTTTTGAGATATATGTTTATGATATGCACCTATTATTTTTTATGCGGTGTATATACTAATCATTTGACATATAATATCATTAATATCCTTATGTTCATTATATTTAAAGTTTCATCTAAAGTTATTCTTTCATGGGGATTATAATTGAAGAGTTACCAAAGTGACAAAGGTTTTATGTTACAATCTTCTTTCTTTTCAGGATTTCTTATATTCAAGGTTCCTTGGAGGAAAGCATATGATCTTATTTTCTTGAACCGCATCTCTTTTAGTCTCTTCTATTTATGAATGTGGTTTACATGTTTAATTTTCATTTCCTCCTTTATTGATTAAAGAAACATCAAGAAAGTCGTTTGTAAGTGATACTAATATTGTATCTTATTTTAGATCGGGAATCTTTCTATTCCATATTCATGTCTTCAAAAATGTTTTCAAAAATATTCTTTTCTAAACATAAATGATTTCCTAAAGCTATTTTACATGGTATTTGACCGTCTTTTAAAAAGTTTTAAAATGGAAATTTCTTAACGTTTTCCAAATGGGTCACTTTAGACTCCTTTTACAAAATGTTTGAAAGAAATGTTTTTTTTAACGTTTACAACATGAATGTATTTTCCCAATGTCTTGACCATTATTTGTTTGGAAGATTCCTTTATATGTTTGAAAGGTTATTTTCAAAGAAAATGGATTTCACAATATTTTATGAATTTTTTGTTTTTAAAAGTGATTTTCAAAGTGAAAAGTGTATTTTACTCAAGAATGTTTTTCATGATCTTTTAATGGTATTTCCATTCATCAATGTCAACAACCCTTATGTTACTTATGCTCCAATAGATATATTTTGTAATAATATCATCTTAATTCTTTCTCTGGATGGATTATGATTGTTTCAAATAGATTTTAATGGAACTCATTTCTTTTCCACGGGTTGATCAAGTTATGAAAGGATTAATGGATGTTTCTCTGAGTTTTATGATAAGATGCAAGATCTATGTACATTATTCATGTTATGGTTCTTGGAAATTATTTATGATAACTGGTGAGACCGATATAGCTAATACGGTGGGTGCATCCAGATAACGCTCAAATTCATTGGGTAATTATATTGGAAATTGACTGTATGGTTATTCCAATTTGTAAGGGTTCTGTAAGTGTTCTATGAAGATAATGTTCCAAGATACCAACACGTTTTCTTTAAGCTTTCTATGGGTTTTTAATGATTCCTTTGATCAATATTTATATCACATGCTCATGATTATTGATTCTTATGACTCTTGTCCTATATTAAAGCTTTATTCCATGTTTTATGATTGATGATCCAGGTAATGATGGGTATGAGTTCTCTTATGATTAAGTTTTGCACTTTTATTATGTTATCATTTCTCTTATGTCCATCTTATGCTAATTGATGACATTAATTTGTTAATGCTTATGTTTACCCTTACTGGGTGTTTGATCTCACCGTTCTTATGTTTCTTTTTTCCACAAGTTGTGAAGAAAGGTTTTAAGTATGTTGTGCCTAAGAAGATTTATAAATGTGAATAACTTAGTGGGAGATGATGTTGATCTTTATGAACCAGTTGTGTATGAATCCAAGATGTTAAGAGTTTTTCCAATATTTTATTTTGATGTTGTAAGGCTTGGATAGAAAAAATTGGATCACTGTTATTAGTATAAAATCTATAAATGTAAACTTTATATTTTCAGCACCGGATCTGGGAGTGCGGGTTTAGGACTGTTACATGGATACTCAGTTATATCACTACTTTAGGGGTTTTCTCAAGGAATTAATGTTGCAATAAGTAGATTGTCTACATATAAATGTAGCATTACCAACCCTAGTCACAAAAATGTGGTGGGACTAGTAGTTGTAGTCATACTCTGCATAAGAAAGTTTAACATGTGAGAACTAACTAGTCATTACTAGTTGGCACTGGTGCAATTGAGAGTCTTATAGAGTTAGTTCCCCATAACCAACTACTTTGTAGTTTAGATTACATGTATATTCAAATAAGTAAATATTAATTTAAATACATTATCACACACTAGAATATATGTCGCATTGAAAATGTCATAATAGTTCCCCGCTATGATGAGAACTTTGAAATGTCATAACAATATTCTTAAATATAGTTCTACGGTCGAATAACATACTATGATGGGATTCATGGAATGTTGATTATCAAGTGCGAATACTCGTAAGCGTATGAGTCATATTCTCATGAATTCCACACTTGATAATCTCCAATATAAGATTTTATGAGAACAGACCCGCCTGTAGGAATTTTGCATGTTTATGTATCATTGGATATTATTATCTACGAGCATGTGCAATGGTTCTTATATGATTATTATTAATTTTTGTGAGGACTCGCGTACTTTGATGTACTGACCAAAACCATGACGTCATATGTTCGTAGGAAGTAGGGTGTGTTGGGTGCGTCACGAATGACATTTTATTAATTAATAAGTTGAGGAAGGATTTGTCTCTTCTATATTTATGGAAGTTGATATCTCAAATCTTTGATTGAAATGGAATTGGCTCATTAAATTCCATGGTCATGGTGTAACAATGAGTTTATTTTAGATAGTCAAAGAAAAACATATCAAGCACATAGGTTGATAACACATACATGCAACTTGCTTGATGAGATATTGTGACAAAGATATTATATTACATGGTAAGTGTTTGTGTGTGGTTGTCGACATTGTGATATTAAGTTCTTTCACTTGGGTTCCTTGGCCTGTTGCTAGACATTAATCTTAGACTTTAGGCAAGTCCGCCTAATGTCAATAAGAAATAATTCTAGAGAGTCACACACTAAATATTTCTGTTGATCTCAGTTAAATTCCATTTGAATTTAATTATTGGAATAAATATTATTCACAAGACCAATAAATAATTTTATTCAAGAATTATTGATCGCAAATATTTACAAGGTAATAAATAATTATTTATTCATAAATAAATAATTTATTTAATTGCATGGATATTTAATAAATATTTATTCGTCAGACCATGAATAGAATATTTATTTTATTTATTGAATATCTAATAAATATTTATTCATCGGATTTTCAATAGAATATTTATTTATAAATAAATATTTAATAAATATTTATTTAGATAATCAATAAATGTTGAGGATGAGCGGACCAAGATCATGTCTGATGATAAATATTAATTTATAAACTGCTAAAATAATATTTATCATTACGCTAGTTAGCACACTCCATAAAATAGTATATTATTATTATATGGCATGAGTTCAGATAATGTTTATTATATTATTTAATGATCGTTATGCAATTAAATAATATTTTAAACTTAACTCTATCTCTATAAATAGATTGTTATGTTTATTTTGTAGGGTTAATTGAGAATTGAGAATTGTTTTGCACAACACATTTCTCTTTAGATTCTTCCTTCTCTCATCCTCTTAAAAACAAGAAGAACAAGAGAGAATCCTTCAAGCCTAAAGAAGCTTGAAGTGATCAAGGAAAACAATACAAGTCGATCAATCTGTCGCGCTAGCACCGGGCATTCCATCGATGTTGAACAAAGATCAAAGGGCCACATGTGGATCACCGTAAGAGGGTCCTCCCCACGCAATGATGGAAATTCTAAAAATGATTTTAGAGGATCAACAATATCATCGAAGAAATATCCAAATACAAGGTATTATTTCTTCTGATTTATTTAAATTGGCTATATATTTAACGTGATAAAGATCCTCTCTGAGTTAAGGGATTTCTATGTCAATATTCGACGGAAAAATTTCATTGGTCATGATGTTTACATCTTACACAATTGTCGAATGATCCATCAAATCCGAAAAAAAACCTTAATGGTTATTCGTCTAAAAGGTGCTTCTGTTGCATCCAAAACCTTTAGTGACGATCTGATCCTGACAAGCATCCTCTCAACGACCTCTACTCTCGCTAGAACCTCGAGATATTTCGACAACATAAACGGAGTGACCTGGCACTGGATCTATGGACGCAAAGTCTCCTTGAAATTTCTATCTCTGGCTTCCTCATCAGGCAACAGGTCTGAAGAGTAACAGAGAAGGGTTTGAAAACGGATCACGAACTCCTGCACGTTGGAACTCCCCTATTGAAGGGTAAGCGGCTCCTGGTGACTGGCTTCCTTCGCTGTTGAAGAAAGAAACTCTACTCAAAACTGGTCTCGTAACTTCTCCCATGAGACTACTGACTCCTCACGATCCCTGAGGAATAAGAACCAGCATTGTCTCACTGCTCAACACAGCATCATCACCACCAACGAAACTCAGTGCTCCTTCCAAGCACAGATCGAACAGAAGGTTATCTCCACCTCCTCCAACCATCCCTTTATCATTGAGTCTGAAATAGAGCCCTCATACTTCTACAGACTCTGGCGTTAAAACTCTCAGAATATCCTCCTCCAAGTATCATCGTCATCGGCCGTGAACTAATGACACATCCAGCTAAGAATCTTTGAAGCGAAACAAATGAAGACGTCGACCTGGAGTCATGCATGCAAAAGAATGGACTATTAGGGACTTCTAAACATGGAATATGGAATATTTAAGATTTAATTAACTAATTATTTAAGATTCAACCTAATCTCAAAGTTTATCCATTTCAAACACAAACGAAAGAAGAATTATGTGTGATCATTGCCTAGGTCTCTACCCCACAACCAATATCACTTCACTTAGTAGACTCAGTAAACTTAAATGTGTGTGCATCGGATCACAGGGAGCCCTAAATACGTGCGTCTCAAGTGGTCTCCCTTATTTTCATTGATTACTAAACTTAGCTAACATTGTTGTCCTGACAACTCATGTTGTAAGATCCTTTCCTTTTAGGGATAAATCTCAGGTGTGTTTTTAGGTACTTTTTATTTTTATTAAGTGCCTTTGTGTTGGGGTATGACCTGGGGTGTTTTTGGGTGAAGTTTTTAAGAAACTAGGGAAGACAAGGGTTGTGCACGGTTTGCGCACAATTTGGACAAACCGTGCGGACAGTGGAGGTCGGCACGGTTGGCGCACGTTTAGGAAAACCGTGCGCCATAGAGCTGTGTGGGAAGTGGAAGACCACACGGTTGGTGCATGGTTTGGCCTAACTGTGCGGACTCCCAGGTGAAATTGTGCGTGCAGAGCATTTTATTCTGAAAACTGGTTTTAAAACCACTCAAACCCTCAAAACCTCTCTATTTCAACCTAGGCTCGGGCTTGACATTTTTTGGGTGATCTTAGAGCCTTCTGAAGGGATTCCAAGGCAATCCGAATGCCGTTTGTCGAGATCAAAATCCCGGATCGAAGATCCGCTCTCTTCCCGGTAAGTGGATTTCATCCTGTTGTTTCTCCCGTTTTTTCCTCCATCTTTCCTAAATCTTTTCATGGAAGATCTCCACCATTTTCATGGATCTAAACCTATGAGTTGAGATCTAGATCTAAAATTGTGGATCTAGATCTAGATTTGTAAGATCTTGATTTCCTTTGATCTTAATTTTGGTTTAGGGATTTAGATCTGAAGCTTGATCGACGACGTTGTACCACTCAGATATTTGGGATTTCCGTTGGGCTGACTTCTGTCAATAAACCGAGGTAGGTGGTCTAAATCGAACTCCCATAGTCATGATTTCATATGTATATGTGAGTTTGTGATTTTCTAGCTTACCTTGATAATTGATTTCCTAAATTGGATTAATTAGGAAAGTGGATTGACTTATGATTAGCTTGGTGATTAATTGATAATTGAATCACTGAACAAACAAAGAGGGGTTGCCCAAATAGATATTTTGGAGATTTGTTATGGGTTGAGATATTGTAATTGAGATATTGAATTGGTTGTGTTAAGATAATTAATTGGGGGAATTAATTATGAAATGATGTTTGGCTGTGTAAGATAATTAATTGTGAGAATTAATTATGTGCCATGATGTTGACCAAAAATAATTAATTGTGAGAATTAATTATGTTCCATGATGTTGATCAAAGATAATTAATTGTGAGAATTAATTATGACAAGTTGAGATTTGATATGGATAATTAATTGTGAATAATTAATTATGGAAAGAGAATTGAGTTTATTGATTAATTAATTAATTAATTAATGAGTTTTGTGCTTGGTTAATTGTTGAGTTGACTAATGGCCTTCGAAATGTTTAACTAATCGTTGGATTAGTAATGGAATGATGTGGCTAATTCTTGTGAATTAATGAATGATTAAATGGCTGAGATTTTTGTGGTGTTAAACATGGCGTTCTAGACTGATTAGAAGTTGGGACTTGGACATGACGTTCCTCCCCAATAGTTATCCAAGCTTGAGATTATGGGGTGCTAGGCATGAAGACCTACACCGAATGAGATATAGAGTAATAGGCATGGCGACCTACACTTAATGAGATTTGGGGTGCTATGCATGAAAACCTACACCAAATGAATGATAATAATGAATGATGATTCAAATGGGAAACATGAATTGAAACTGGGCGTAAATTGATGATTAAAGATGAAATGGCAATTTGATAAATGTTTAAATTATGCATTGTATTTATTGATTCTTAAAACTGCATGCACTATCTTTTGACTGGACTCGTTTTAGACACCATTGGTGGTGGAATACTGAGTTTTACTCACACCCTATTCGGGTCATCTGATCAGCACCTAAGCAGACTTTATTGTTGCAGAACAGGATAAGGGAAAGGCCCTGGGATAGGTTTCTATTTGGGATTAGAGCATGGGAGAGGGAACCAGACATGGTTCGGGACCCGCTTGGGAGTCATTGTTTCGTTACTTTTAGTTGCATTGTAGACACTTGACACTTCAATTGTTATAGCATGTTTTACCTTTCAATTTAGTATAGTATTTTTTGGTTTTTGACTATCATATGACATGGTATTGTTCTGGTTATTTATACGCTTCCACACTTGGTTATTGTTATTTGCTTCTATTGGTAACTTATTCTGATAAAAGTGGGTATAGTCTCCCCAAGACTGACTTACCAGACCCTCACTGCTAGTCGGCACCCTCTAGCGTATGGGGAGGCGCGCTTGAGGTAATATGGTCAACCGGCTTGGAGAATCGTTCAGTGGCTCCCGGGTCGGGACGTCACAAAGTGGTATTAGAGGCATTTTCTTTTCTTTCTTCTTCTTTTATCTTAGTGTTTTGGGAAAGGTAGACAGGAGACTGGGAAGAGTCGATGCTTAGTAATGAGCTCGTGCATGGGAGTTGCAAACCCATGTATGGGGAAAATCCAAGTACTCAGGGTGGGATTGTTGTGATTGTTGTTTGTTGTTACAGTTGTATATTATTTCACCTTAGGTGGCGCATTTGTGGTGTGATGTGATATTTTTTTTGAAACTTGTTGAATTTTTATTCGTGACCTAAAGAGGCACGATACTTGAGTCTGGATGCATCATTCTAGGCAGTCAGAGTTGTTGTGACATGCATCATTCTAGACACTCACGGGAAAACAGGTTATGGGTAAGTTGTTGAACTTGAACTGTTTTTCCTTGTTGTGAGGTTGAAATAATGGTGCAAAATGAGAATAAATGGGTGTCTAATGAGTTCCTTGATTAATGAATTGAGTATGATTAATTAATTAATTATTGAATTAATTAATTTGAGATAATGTGATTAATTAATGGTTGGATTAATTAATGAGAATGTATGTACCCTAGTAAACCAAGATCTAGGAGTAGGATGGTTAAGGGTAGTGATAAGGCCCCGATGTTGACCGTGTGGTGAGAAAAAGCGGAAAGGACATATTGAAACTTGTTGTGTTGGTTTTTCCTCTTACGTAAATGTTATAAGGTTGCATTATAATACCTAAGACGTGTGTTTGGATTTTTAGAGATATTCTTTCACAACGCTTGTTGAGGGAGAGAATGAAGGGTATGGACCAGAAAGAACTTCCAGAAAGGGAGCTTGAGGCACCATTGGTGCAAGATGAGGAGGAAGGGGAATAGTTCTGAGAGAACTTTACTCATTTCATGCAGTTCGTGGAGAGAGACTTAGGGCGGGTTTACAAAAGCATGTCTGAGTTGACGCGGGAGTTTTAGCTGTAGCACCCTTCTACTTTTACTGGAGATAGTGGACCTAAAGGAGTTGAATTCTAGATTGAATCCATAGAGACGATACTTGACCATTTGAAGACTCCAGCTAAGAGGAGGGTCAAGTTTGCTGCTTATATGCTACGGGGTTTAGCAAAGTGTGGGTGGGACATTCAGGTACGATCTGGACAGACTGATAATATGTTATGGAAGGACTTTCTAGAGAATTTCTTGGAACACTTCTATCCAGAGACACTGATACAAGAGAAGGCTTCAGAGTTTATGCATATGACACAAGGAAGCATGACCATAATGGAGTATGTTGAACATTTCATGGATTTACAACATTTTTCCCTAGCTTTGGTGACAGATGAGGCTTCTTCGGAAAAATGATTCCAGGATGGGCTTAGGTGTGAAATTAAGTCTCAGGTGAATATTTTTAGGCTGAAGAAATTCTCATAAGTGGTTAATCAGGCTCTCATTTTGGAGGGGAACCTGAAGGAGGCTTCCAATACTGGACAGGTAGCTGGAAGATCAGGGAGTGTGCCTTCCGAGAGCAGGAAGCGCCATCACGAGAATCCTAGTCAGGACAGTGGAAAGCAAGGTGGACAGTCAAGATGAACAGTTGCACCGAATCTTTATCATGTGATTTTCCACCAATGCGGTAGGCAGGGACACTATCGTACATATTGTTCTCGACCACCAGTGGAGTGCTGGTTTTGTGGCAAGATGGGGCACTTACAGAAGTTCTATAGGAAGCAACGGCAGGCTGGTGTTGAGGGAGCAGTTGTTCATAATCAGAGTGTGGGAGGGGGGTCTTCTACACCATATAGGTCTAGCATCTAGATTTCTACTGGCAGAGGTGGTAGAGGAAGTGGACGTGGTGCTTTAGGGTATGAGCGCCCGTATCAATAGAGTGGTGCTACTCAGGGGAGTCAGACGACACCACGGGGAAGAGGGGCAGGACAGTTACATGTAGTGCAGCCTACACTTGTGGAGAGTGAGGTTGGTCCATCGACAGTGAGAGGTACTATTTTAGTTGCTTCTACTTTAGCTAGTGCCTTGTTTGATACTGGTGTCTCTCATTCCTTTATATATGAAAATCTTGTTAATGGCTTGAGCCTGGAGGTAGAGTCTGTAAGTGGGGTGATGAATATCGATACACCATTGGGAACATGGACTAGGGGTATATGTTTATACAAGGGATGTTCGCTAGAGATCGGTGAGTATCGTTTTCTTTGGGATATCTATGTCCTTGATATAACAGGCTTCAACTTGATTATGGGTATAGACTGGCTAGTCGCATATCGAGATCACATAGATTGTTACCATAGGAGAGTGACCTTTGTATCTCCTAAGGGTGACCAGTATGTTCTTCGTGGAGACTGGGATATCCATGCAGGCTGAGCGGGGCCAATTACTCAGCAAATGGGAGAGCTCACAGCCCAAGTTGCTAGTATTTTTTTGGATGATGGGAGTGGTAGGCAAGACGTCCTTCCACCAGTATTAGAACGGTTTCAGGATGTTTTTCCTGAAGACTTTTCAGGGTTTCCACCAGAGAGGGATGTGGAATTCACTATTGAGCTCGTGTCGAGGGCTGAGCCAGTATATATTCCACCTTACATAATGGCATCAACTAAGATTCAAGATCTCAAAACGCAGTTGGAGGAGTTGAAGGATAAAGGGTTTATCCATCCAAGTACGTCGCCTTGGGGATCACCTGTTTTGTTTGCAAAGAAGGCCAACGAGAGTTTACGCTTGTGTGTCGATTACCGGAAGTTGAATAAAATGACCGTGAAGAACCGATGTCCTCTTTCACGTATCAATGATTTGTTTGACTAGCTGAAGGGGGATTTTGTGTTCCCAAAGATCGATTTGTGATCAGGGTATCATCGGGTGAGAGTTCGGACTTCTTATATACCAAGAACTGCTTTCAGAAGCAGGTATTGCCTTTATGAGTTTGTCGTAATGCCGTTTGGGTTGACAAATGCTCCAGTAGTGTTTATGGCCTTGATGAACAAGATATTTCATCCGTACTTAGATTAGTTTGTGGTGGTATTTGTAGACGACATCTTGGTGTACTCTAAGACTCGTGACGATCATGCCCAACATTTTGACATCATCCTGGGTACACTAAGAGAGCATCGACTATATTCCAAGCTATCTAAATGTCAGTTTTGGATTGACAGGGTACACTTTTTGGGGCACATCATCTCGAAAGAAGGTGTGGCAGTGGACCTAGAAAAAGTGTAGGCAGTGATTTCTTAGGAGCATCCCAAGAACATTTTTGATATCTGGAGATTTTTGGGATTAGATGGTTATTACAAGAGGTTCATCCAATACTTTTCCTGATTGGAAGCACCGCTAACTGGTTTGACAAAGAAAGGGTTAAAGTTTGATTGGATATGAGCATGTGAGAATGTTTTCCAGGAGTTGAAGAAGCACTTGACATCGACACCAATTTTGATCTTACCTGAGTCGGGTGAGGAGTACACGGTGTGTTGTGACACTTCTGGGATCGGACTCGGAGCTGTGTTGATGTAAGGAGATTGAGTCGTTGCTTACGGGTCTCGGTAGTTGAGGCTACATGAATGGAATTATCCTACGTATGACCTCAAGTTGGCAGCAGTGGTTTATGCTCTTAAGTGTTGGCAACACTATCTTTTGGGTGAAAAGTTTACAATTTTTATGGATCACAAAATCTTGAAGTATATCTTTTCACAACGTGACTTGAATCTTCATCAGCGAAGATGGGTAGAGTATATGCAGTCCTTTGAATTTGAACTGGCATATACACCCGAAAAGGGGAATAGTGTGGTTGATGCCTTGAGTAGGAAAACTCAGACTCAGTTGGTACATGAGTCGAGTGCAGAGTGGAAGATGATGACTTTGCTGGCAGAAATGCATGTGGTAGTTCAGAAGAGTCGGGAGAGGATGAATTTGGTTTCTGTAGCAGTGCAGTCTACAATCTTGAGACGGATCAGGGAAAGACAGTATAAGGATCTGGAGTGTTTATCCTTGAGGGAAATCCTTAAAGGTGGGAAGACGCCTTCAGACTAGATAATAGATGAGGATGAGATCATCTATGTAAAAATTCAGGTTTTTGTGCCTACAAGTATGCGAGAGGAAATCATGCGAGAATTTCATGCTTCAAGGTGGTCGTACATCCTAGGGTGACAAATATGTACCATGACCTATGACAATAGTTTTGGTGGTCAGGCATGAAAAGGGAGATAGCAGGGTTCGTAACAAGATGTTTCACCTGCCAGCATGTGAAGGCAAAGCATCAACGACCTGGAGGCCTATTGTAGTTATTACCAATTCTGGAATGGAAGTGGGGTGACGTGACTATGGATTTCGTGGTAGGACTTCCAAAGACTCTTAGGAAGAATGATGTTATTTGGGTCATTGTGGATCAATTAACAAAGGTAGCACATTTCTTGCCTATCAGGGAAACCTTTACAGTAGAGCACTTGGGAGAATTGTACATGAGAGAGATAGTTCGTTTGCATGGGGTGTCACGGACTATAGTTTCATATCGTGATTTGTGCTTTACTTCACGCTTCTGGTAGGGTTTATAGAAGGCACTTGTTACACAGTTTCTGTTAAGTACGGTCTTTCACCCATAGACAGATGGGCAGTTGGAGCGTATCATTCAGGTGTTAGAGGATATGTTGTGAGCATGTGTGCTTGACTTCGATGGTTCTTGGGAGAAGCACTTGGCTTTAGTGGAGTTCGCCTATAACAACAGTTATCAGGAAACTATGCAGATGGCACCATATGAGGCACTTTATGGTAGACCTTATAGATCACCACTATGCCGGTTAGAGGCGGGTGAGTCAGAGCTGTTGGGACCGAGTCCCATTTAGGAGACATCAGAGCAGGTGTAGTTGATTCAGAAACATATGGCTACAGCTCAGAGTAGGCAGAAGTCGTATTCTAATAAATGGAGATGACCCCTAGAATTTACAGAGGGTGATCATGTATTCATTCGGGTGTCGCCTAGATTGGGTCACCACAGGATACGGAGGCAGGGTAAGTTGGCGCCCAGGTTTGTAGGATTTTTTGAGGTGCTGGAGAGAATCGGGCTGGTGGCATACCGATTAGCACTTCCACATAAATTCAGCTCTATGCATGATTTTTTCCATGTGTCACAACTATGGTAGTATCACTTCGACCCTTCTCATGTGATTGATGTGGAAGAGGTTGACCTCGAGATAGATGTGTCCTTTGAGGAGCATTTGATACGTGTGTCGGGTCGTAGTGAGAAAGTGTTACGGGGAAAGACAGTGTTGTTAGTTCAGGTGTTATGGCAACATGGAAGTGTTCAAGAAGAAACTTGGGAACGGGAAGCAGACATTAAGGCTTAATTGCTCAACCTTTTTGGCCCGGAATCTTAGAGAAGTTTGGGAGTGCATCTCGAGGAAGAGCTGTTATAAGGTGGGGAGATTGTAAGATCCCAGCCTTTTCTGGAGAAATCTCGGGTGTGTTTTCAGATACTTTTTGTTGTTATTAAGTGCCTTTGCATTGGGGTATGACTTGGGGTGTGTTTGGGTTAAGTTTTTAAGAAACTAGGGGTTGTGCACGGTTTGCGCACAATTTGTACAAACTGTGCGCGAGCTAACCGTGCGAACAGTGGAGGTCAGCACGGTTGGCGCATGGTTTTCCTAACTGTGCGCCATCGAGCCGTGCGAGGAGTGGAAGACCGCACGGTTGGCGCACGGTTTGGCCTAACCGTGCAGACTCCCAGGTGAAACCGTGCGCGCAGAGCAGTTTATTCTTAAAATTGGTTTTAAAACAACCCAAACCCCCAAAACCTCTCTATTTTGACCTAAGCTCGGGCTTGACATTTTTTGGGTGATCTCAGAACCTTTCGGAGGGATTCCAAGGCAATTTGAACGTCGTTCATTGAGATCAAAAGCCCGAATCAAAGATCCTCTCTTTTCCCGATAAGTGGATTTCATATCGTTGCTTCTCCCATTTTTTCCTCCATATTTTTTAAATCTTTTCATGGAAAATCTCCACCGTTTTCATGGAATCAAACCTATGAGTTGAGATCTAGATCTAGGATTGTGGATCTAGATCTAGATTTTCAAGATCTTGATTGCCTTTGATCTTAATTTTGGTTTAGGAATTTAGATCTGAAGCTTGATCGACGACGTTGTGTCGCTTGGATTTTGGGGATTTTCATTGGGCCAACTTCCGTCAATAAACCAAGGTAGGTGGTCTAAATCGAACTTCCATAGTCGTGATTTTGATATGTATATGTGAGTTTGTGATTTGCTAGCTTCCCTTGATAATTGATTTCCTAAATTGGAATAATTAGGAAAGTGGATTTACTTATCGCCTTGGAGATTAATTGATAATTGAATCACGGAACAAACAAAGGGGGTTGCCCAAATAGATATTTTGGAAATTTGTTATGGGTTGAGATATTATAATTAAGATATTGAATTGGTTGTGTTAAGATAATTAATTGAGGGAATTAATTATGAAATGATGTTTGGCTGTGTAAGATAATTAATTGTGATAATTAATTATGTTCCATGATGTTGACCAAAAATAATTAATTATGAGAATTAATGTGTCATGATGTTGATCAAAGATAATTAATTGTGAGAATTAATTATGACAAGTCAAGATTTGATATGGATAATTAATTGTGAAGAATTAATTATGGAAATAGAATTGTGTTGATTGATTAATTAATTGATGAATTAATTAATGGGTTTTGTGCTTGATTAATTGTTGAGTTAACTAATGGCCTTTGAAATGTTTAACTAATTGTTGGATTAGCAATGGAATGATGTGGTTAATCCTTGTGAATTAATGAATGATTAAACGGCTGAGATTTTTGTGGTGTTAGACATGACATTCTAGACCGATTAGAAGTTAGGACTTGAACATGGCGTTCCTCCCCAATAGTTATCCAAGCTTGAGATTATGGGGTGCTAGGCATGACGACCTACACCGAATAAGATATAGAGTGATAGGAACGGCGACCTATACTTAATGAGATTTGGGGTGCTAGGCATGATGACCTACACCAAATGAATGATAATAATGAATGATACTTCAAATGAGAAACATGAATTGAAACTGGGCCTAATGTGATGATTAAAGATGAAATGACAGTGTGATAACTGTTTAAATTATGCATTGTATTTATTGCTTCATAAAACTGCATGCACTATCTTTTGACTAGACTCGTTTTAGACATCATTGGTGGTGGCCTACTAAGTTTTACTCACACCCTATTTGGGTCACCTCCCGAGCAGACTTTATTGTTGCAGGACAGGATAAGGGCAAGGCTCTGAGATAGGTTGTTGTTTGGGATTGGAGCATGGGAGAGGGAACTTGACGTGGTTCGGGACCCGCTTAGGAGTCATTGTGTCTTTACTTTTAGTTTCATTGTAGACACTTGACACTTGCATTGTTATAGCATGTTTTATCTTTCAGTTGAGTATTGTATTTTCTTGTTTTTGACTATCATATGACATGGTATTGTTCTGGTTATTTATACGCTTCCGCGCTTGGTTATTGTTATTTGATTTTGTTGGTAACTTATTTTGGTAAAAGAGGGTATAGTCTCCCCAAGACTGATTTGCCAGACCCTCGCTGCTAGTCGGCAACCTCTAACGTACGGAGAGGTGCACTTGAGGGCATGTGGTCAACCGGCTTGGGGCACCGTTTAGTGGCTCCTAGGTCGGGACATCACACATGCAAACCTCACTTGTGTCTACCTCCAAACTTCAACCTATCACTCAACATGAACCCTTGATGTCACTGCCATGACCCCCTCACCCCAAAGGTACCCCTCCTAAGATGACAATGAGAGAAGGAGATAATGATGCTCGAAACCTGTCTTCAATAGGCCACAGGTTGGCGGCATGCACCAATGGTATAGCATACACATAAATGAGAGGCATTACCCTCTGAAAGATCATGAGGAAAGAGAGATAAGATAAAAACACTCATCAACACCAGCTCAAGATAAAAGTAAAAAATCTAAAATACATGCTTGTAATATCATACAACTGAAATGACTGCAAAAGGTAACTACAAGTACTAAAAGAAAAGCCTCATCAGCGACCATGGAAGCCTAAACAAATCCCGAACCACGAGTTAATAATGTTCAATCTGATCACCAACCAGCTCATGTGGACCTGAAAAATAGTTTATATATACGCAGGGTGAGCATAACATGTATACTCAGTGAGATCCTCCCCGAAACATCTCGTGCAAAAGATAAAAGCGTACTAAAGCTCAGTGAACAATAAGTGAAGTTAACTCATCACCTAAAAAAGTATACTATAATCTCAGTCTCATCATGACTATCTCGCCAAAGATCACATACAAGAGGTCATATAATATAATATCAATAAAAGGCACTATGTTGCTACTTCCCAACTGGTTTGTCGCTCTGCCCCGACACCGTAAGTCGATCCAAAGGCACCTGAGCTAAGTATCATAACATGCATCTCGTGCATCACATCACTTTATCATCACATACCATGCATATTGTGCATCACATCATCTCATCATCTCATTCCACATCTCTAGTTAGTAACTGAGTAGTTTTCGAGAGCCATCACAGCCCGTATGTCATATATTATATCTCAAGTTATCACTGTCCATACACATCATGCTTATAATAAGCCATAGGATACTATAATTTGAGATACATGTGTGTGAAATAATCACAAGTCATTACAACCCTCTACACGCATACATGGGGAAAGATAATCACCATGCATATCAGGACATAATACTACCAGGAGAAGAGAGCGGCGTCAGAAGGGGTAGTCAGTCATCTGTTCCTCGCCAACCTGGATATTGGAGAAAACACCAACCTATAGTCCACTAGGTGTCAGTTGTCCTACCGACATGGGTGGGGTAACGTATGAAATCACATAACGCACATGATATGATATAGCTCACCACCACACTATGGACATTAACCTAGTCTTAAGCTCAACTGCAGCTATCGTCAATTGGACTTCCAGCTGCCACTGCTAAGGACTAGGTATCATGTAAGCACAAACGCTTCAAGAAGCTTCATTAAATTAATTCTTTCCTTTTAACATTTTACCTTATGTTAATTAATTCATTAATCATTAATTAAGATTATTTCATTCACATTCCATTAACCACAAAGTGAAGTTCATGCCCTCCTAGCATAATCCAACCAATTTCACGATTCCACAAGATTGTTAACATTTGCATTTCATTCAAGCACCGGTTAAAACATTTATAAATCATTTTCTTTCCATAATCTCAGGTACTCTAGGAAACATCCCACGACCATAAAAGAGAAGCATAACCAATCACAATCAGCTACCTCAAGCAGTGGGGGAAATGAATGCAGAAACAAGCAACCCAATCATCCGACTTTTAAAACAAAACATTATCAAGCAAGCATCAATCTTTTAACACAACGAGCAAATCCAACTTCAACTAGTCAAGTGTTGCCACAAACTCAGAGCAGCAAACTCAGGCCACCCTGCCCATATCTCATCAACCATTAGTCATCCCATGCTCACGTCATGTCGCGTATCTCACATCCATAGAAAACACAGAAGACATCAAATAATAGTCAATTGGGCAACTATACCCTAAAAACAAGCCATCTGACCTTCGCATGCAAACAAGCATGCTCAGCACCAAACATTTAACTTTTGTTTACCATCTTGGATTAATCGATTCATTTATCACAAATTACAACCACGGGCAAACTAAGGCATCAGCTATTATAAACTATTAATTATTTAAACATGCTCTCACGCATCACTTCCAATTTCATGTTCTTTAGCCAAATTCATTAACATATGGAAGAACAATTTCAATTAAACATGCATTAAGCATTACTTTTGATTTCTCATCAAACATAAGAATGGTTTACAAAAACATGTCTCTTTAATTCTTTAGCCAACCAATATTATTGACTCTATATTCATTAATCAAGTATAAGAAACATGTTTCAAAGCATAAACATAGAAAGCGCGTTATCTAATAAATTAAGACGCAAACCGTTATCACGGTGGAAAAACATGTGATCGCTACAACCATAAATCATTTCCTTATTCGGTTTAATCTTTAATATAGTTAATTTCACCATCACCCAAAGAGATAAAGCATGATTACTTTACGATTACACATAAAAAAAATAGAAGAAGCAATGAACCATCTACCTCAAAGCTTTCAACGCTTTTCAACAATAATGTGGCAGGTTTTATAGGCATTCTGCCAGACGAACTTTCACAACGTGAATGGGTCATTCACATCGTGAACTTCAACAACCAGATTCTAGCTCTCAAAAACTATCGAACCTACTATAAGCTTCCTCCAAATACCATGAGCTTCGAAAACATACAAAAGGACGGGCAAAAAGGATCTAGGCCCTTACATTATGGAAATTAATGGGTTCTTAAGGAGGGGAGAGTTTAAAATTAAAAGATGGGTTACAGTCGTGAAAGCGGTACACAACGCAACAATCGAAATAGCAAGAAACCGCTGGCCCGGGGACTTGACCTCGTGACCACCCCTCAAAGTACCACGGGCTTCGAAAACATACAAAAGGACAAGCAAGAAGGATCTAGGCCCTTACATTATGGAAATTAATAGATGCCTAGGGAGGGGAGAGTTTAAAATTATAGGTTACACCCGCGAAAGCGGACGCAACAACTGAAATAGCAAGAAACCGTTGGCTCGAGGACCTGACCCTACAACCACCCCTCAAACCCCGACCCTCCCTCACCACCCCCAACCCCCCCCCCCCCCCCCCCCCCCACCCCAACCGACCACAGGGGGGAGTTTAAAATTAAAATTGTTGATATTTTACAATCGAATCTATTAACCCACTGGGTTAGTTAATTGTGGATAACTCAGTCTCATTCTTTTTTTCAAAATGCACAATTAGTTTGCATAGTTAGTTAATTGCACGCCTCTCTAACTCAGATTCTTGAGAATGCACAATGAGCACATACAATTTGTTAATCATGCGTATAACTATGCTTTAGAAAATAATCTCTCTTCCAACCTGAAATGAAAATGTTACAATGTTAACGTGATTTGTTATGAATTATTAAAAAAAACATAACCTAAAATATTTAATTATTTGGAGTTGTCATGCAGTTGGAAGGATTCTCGAGGTTTGAAGAGAAAAGTTGGCTTAAATCAATTGTTTTGGTACCTATGTTCATGTGATGATAACAACTTCCATTATACTAGTTTTTGCTTTTATAGATATCATCTAAAAATTCAACAAATAGATAAATGGTATTCTTGAACGTTGAATTAGATGAGAAGATCAGCCTGAAACCATAAAAAGTCAATGGTGCATGATTCCATATATTGTTGGAAAATAATTAAATATACAAGTAATCCAAAAAATATTAAACAAAGGCACTATCTCACAATAACATAATGACTTCACAATAACATTACATTGAATGGTTTTTATAGAGGTTTAAATAATTCCATTATTAATCGATTTCCACTGTGCTTTTGGAAGTAGATTACTATTAAAACCTAGTAAAAATAAGAAAGAATACAAATAATCCAACTTTTAATTAAGTAAAAGCTTTAGATTGTTCAAATTTTATTAATTCCTAGATATATACATTATGTTGCAATAAATAACGTGTTCAAATATTCAAAGGGTGCCGAGAAATACTTGTATATGTAATAATGGTAACCCAAATGTATTGAACAGCTATTATGATGCAAGTTAGAACACAAATCTTGCATACTAACCATTGACTAGTAATTAAATTGTCATACTTACTATAGAAACATGTCATGTGGATGAATGAATTAAATTTTCATAACAAACTCCACCATTGCTTTGAGGTCTAGATCTTTCACAGCTACTGATGGAGTAAAAATGAATTCCACAAAGATAATTTGTTCTCAAAAAGTCATCAATGATGAAAATTTAAGTTTTTCATGTCCAAGTTATGCAGAAAATCTGATCAATGCATACCCCTTGAAAAAAAGAGGATGGATTGAATATTTTTAATGAACCATTAAAACATTATAAGGTCACCCATGTGTATGTAGTTGGAAAACTCCAAATAACTCATGACATAAGGTCCCAAAAATTCATAAAATGATACAACATAGATAAATTTGAAATTTGGAAGGATTTTTATCATGTTTGGTTAATGAGTTGCATGTTCAAACCAGTGTCCAATAGCAGAAATGGGAAGGAAATAACACAGCAGAAAGAGAGGGAAAACAATAAACAGCAGAATATTCAAAAGATGTACAAAAATATTTACGAAGCCTTGTAGAAGTTGCATGGATATCACCAATATAATTCATAATTGAAGCAAAAAACTTAACTTCTACAAAGGACTGGCCATGGGGAGTGTATACAGCCATGCAGCCACACCCCCCTAATTGCTTCAATGCACACATACATGGATGGAGGGGGATAGGGGGGAGATGTGTTAATACATATATAAGCATCCAAAGATTACCTGTTTGAGGCCAGCAATCATATGTTTGTCACTGTGACCATTTCCCCCTGCATTAACGGTGTCCTCACGGCCTCCAACTATGGATCCATGGATCCCTCTGATCACATGAAACGGTCTCCACCAGCTTCACCTGCATTACTTCTTCCACATTTCAGGTCGGCAGAAAGTCCCGAAGAAGATGAGTGGAGTGGGCAAGAACTGGCATACCTTTTGCGTTTGCTTTTGAGTGTTGTGGAGGATGAAGGACTGTTGTTCCAATTCCTCTTCCTCTGATTTATGAACCAGTTGTTTATTTGCTTCAGTTGCAACCCAGTCTGCTGCACCAATCTTGCCTTGTCCTCCTCCTGAAATATATTTCCGCAAATTTCAATCAGCATTGCCAAACAGAGCCTTAGTAAAGATTGAACTTACCGTAGGGTATGGCCACTTTGAATGTGATTGCCACCAACTCTTGAGGACCGAGGTGGTGTCACCGGGGAGTTTTCCGGCTCTTCTCTTGCGCAAGATTTCCTCCCTAATGTCCACAATTTTTTCTTTGTAGCCCTGCAGAAAGCAGTGGAAAAGTTAGATTTGAGAAAAACTGAAAACAAACACTGTGTTCTTCACCTGCTTCAGCTCGTGTTTCAGCTCCTGCCTCACCCGCTCCATCAAAGACCTCTCGCTCTCTGTTGGTATGAGAGGGCCGAACCCCATGCTGTCGGCACCCTCCAAACCTCCGTCAAACAGATTACCATCACTGTCTACCTGATCATCATCGTCATCGGACATCGTTGCACCAGTGCCTTCACCTGCAGAAACTCCTGTTCATCCAGTATATTAAGTGGAGAGATGAGAAATGAAGAAAAACTTATTTTAATCTCTATAAATAATGTTTATTTTGTCCTTAGAAGTTTAATCAAACATCATGAAGAGCAATCGTAATCATTTTTATTTCATTTTAATAACTTATCCATCCAAACACAATGAGAGTAAATTATAACCTTCTTTCCCTGTTCTTTTCTTTTATGAATTATTTTTTCAAATATTTTGCAAAGGTATCAATTCTCCTCGAGTTGGTACTAGGTTATGTGTAGCAACATTCAGATCATCCTAACATTAATGATGCAAGCAATTTAAACTTGAACAAACCTCAAGTTATCATTCCAAGTCAACTAGGTAACCAAAAGCAATAATCCCACAAAAGAATCAAACAGTTTATTAAATAACTAAGCATGTTTTTTTCATGAAAATATCTTCTATTTTAATTTTTCAAAAATATATTACAAAATGTGTTCAATTCTGTAGGCAACGAATATTTTTTAGAAAATGAAATTGAAATTAAAAAAGAGATTTTTCAAAAGGAACAAAATAAAAAACCTGCTTTCATTTTGTAAAAAAATTAAAACACTTTCTAATGGAATTGTAGAATTTAGATAGTACTGAGATGTCTAGGATAGGTTTGACGAGATCAATTATTTTCCTTTATCTATATTTTAAATTTTAAATTATCTCAGGGTTGTATCTTTTTTCTTCGTATAAAAATAGAACAACCCGCCCTTAGGTTACGGGTCTTCTCCATATACAGGAAGCTACAAGCTTTCTTACATTCTCTTACCTTTTCTAACATATTTTTTTAATAATATTTGGAAAATAAAAAACAAAAAATGTTTTCATAATTCGAACACAACCAAAATAAAGAAAATGACAGTTACACCATTTTGAACAAATTTTTACAGCTTGGGAGCAAAAATTTCAACAATTATAGTAAAGAACCAAAGGTTTATGTGAACAAAAATTCATTTTTTCTTCCACCACAATGTTGTCATTCTCATCATACTTAAGGACTGTTGAATTTTTTTATCCCAAACTTTAACAAATTATCCAAAATGGTCTATAATTGTCATTTTCCAACCTAAATATCCCATGAGGCGGCAAACAAGAAATAAATAAATTGATTAAAGTCATATACCACTACCAGACAACTTTTGTATAAGTGGGGATAAAACAGAACTCCAAAAACTTTATAGCCATACACACATCCATCTATTTAAGTTTTCTGGTGGCAGCGCGCAACATTATTTTGTGAATCATTAACCCCAAATCAAAAATTAAATGAACAAAAGTCACCTGTTATGCTTTGCAATGACTGCTCAGTCTCCCAGCAAGCCAATACGGCTTCCATTGCATGGACTTGAACATGCTGTTGCAGTTGATCTTTGAAGGAGCACAGCAACAGAAAATAATTCGTCTGCATTGCCAGAAAAGAAACAAAGATTATGATCAGTATGATCATGGAAGTGAATTTCTTCTGCACGTGCTTACCGCAGAAGTATTTTTAACTGCTCTATGAAGCCAAGAGTTGAAACAATTTTCCATAAATAAAAGTTTATCATGCATAGAAACAATGACAAGGAACCCAGTGCCCACAAAGGGAGTTCAAACACATAGCTTTACAAGTGGAAGAATGTATCTTATTGTAAATAGTAGCTGCACGAGATATATTCCCAGACTGAAAAAAGAACAGCATCACGGATATGATTCATATTCCAAACAGCAACTCCTCTCACTCTACCAGCCTCTTTTTTTCTTCTTTTTTTCCTAATAAATATATGCATTCACCAAAATGATTACAAAAATACAAACTCTTGACCATGCCCGGCATTAACAATTTATCCAGAAGGTTTGCTCAGCTTGACTGCTATCAAGATCTACTCATTAGCCTTGAATCAACCAAGGCGAATCCAATGGTGTAAAATATGTCAATAAACACTTCACAGAATTCCACTAGGCCTCACTCAAATCTTTAGAACGTTTCTTGGCCAAGGAAAGGGTCCTTTCATCACTTGACTTGGCCACAAGCAGTCAGTTCTGGGCATCATTTCAATGCGTAGACATTCTTCCTGATCAAAGATATTTCTAAATCAAATCCTAGAACCATATGAATTTCTGCAAAATTCTTCTGGTTATTCTTTTCAACTAAGTCCACTGCCTCAAGCATCTTTGTACTGATAACTTCAGGTAACCTAGAAAAATTAATCTTGGTTGTGAGAAGAGCATGACATTCATACTCAAGCGACTTGAAATGTGGGGTTAAAAGAAATGTGGGGTTTCATTATAAAACTACGATGATGCATGAATGCGGGAAGCTCAATGGAGACTTCTCCCAACCGGCCCAAGAAAATGACTGATTCTTATCACAAGCAGAGTCGGAGAACTCCTCAATGCAGTACCCACTAGGTTCTGACACTTATTATGATTCCATGAATTAGTAGAGCATCCTCCTTAGCATAGTTTTTTTGTTCAAAAAGGAAGGCCGCATAGGGTCCCTCCCCCCCGGGGCAAGTGCTCTGGGCAAGCCAGCCCCCAGTTCAAATCGCAAGTCTGCAAAATTTACCCTACTTCCCCAGAAAGAGATCTCTTGTGCCAGTATGCTTAAGTATTCCCTATAAATCCCGTTTCGGGCTGCCACCGAAAAGTCTCTGGCATCGTTACCACTTGGATAAGACACCGTTGGCAAAAGGGTTGGTGTGCCCTGACACATCACTTAAACAGACACACGCACGCCCTTCGGGAAAAGAGAACTCGAACCCAGAATCCAGAACCCAGTCAGAAGTGTCACCATAGTTTCTGTGCTCATTTGACAAAAAAAGGCATCGACAGCTTCAACAACTCTTGGCATTCTATATTACCAATGTGAACTTCCAAAAAAAAATATTTGATTGCAAGGAGAAAAGGCTACCAAACACTCACAAAAGTACAAGTTCCTCAAGGAAATTGCCCCAAGGGCAACGACAAATGGCCAGTGCTTAAAAGATACGTGTCCCTTGCTTTGAAGCTTCTGGTTAGAATCATCATGCCCGACAACAGCAACGTGCCAGTTAACTTAAAAAACAAACGGCAAAAGGCGCAGTATTGCTTTTACGATCATGACTGGAGGAAACTAATTCCTATTATAATGAAACGATTCGAGTTCTACCTTTAAGCTATGATAATGATTAATCATTGTTCCCGGAAACCCCCAAATCGATATTAATGCATAGGACACCACAAAAAATTACTCCACAAAAGGTCACACATATGACGGATATAAAACCATCTAGGTGTCGAAGATCGTCTTCTAACAAACAAACAAAAACAATCTAAATGCCTTTTGATATGATCGGGGGAAATTAATGTCAAAAGGTTACGCAGCATCTTGAAATTGCAGAGGAATCAGTACAGGAATGAATGTGACTCGGTTCGTTTCATGGATGACGTGCGATTAGCGCTAAAATGGCCAGCAGATTTCTCGAATCTCCGTGAATCAAAACAAATTTTAGTAATCTGGATGCTGGATCGAAACAATCAACGAGAAGAAAAAGGAGCAAGCTCACCATAAACTGATCGAGCTCCTTGTCCTCGCCAACCAACGATTGATTCCCGTGGCCGAGGGAGGCGTACTTCGCGACGACGTGCTGCGACTGTGCAAGCTGCGCATCGATTCGCGGCAGCTGATCCACCGGCGTCGCCATGCGCAAACACGCAACGTGCGCTGATAGCAGCCGCTCGTACAGCGGGTGTGCCAGGATTTCCGCTTTGTTCTTCGCATTCTGCCAATTCACCAGCCCATCGCCGGCGCCCTCGCCGCAGCCGACGCCCTCACTCTCCGCTCCGCTATTGCTGGCCTTCCCCTGGTGAGTCAGAATCGACATGCCGTTGCTGTCGTGATTGTTACTGCCGTCGTGGTGGTTGTTCACACCGCCCGAATCGTGCGACATGGTGGCGGTCACGGGGATGATCGAGTCCGCGGAGACCGGCACGTCATCGTTACCGGCGGTGACGTCACTGGCGCTCCTCTGCAGGATCGAGCGGGAAAGCCACCGATTGGGGGCCTGGGAAGCCCCCGCGGCGGAGTCCGACGCAGTGTGCAGGTTGAGGAAATTCGCGTCGTCATACTGGCTTTGCTGCCGGAGGATCGCGCTGCTTAGCCAGTTGGGACCCGCGGCGGCAGCGCCGAGGGTGGCGGAAGGGGGCGGGGGGTGGTCCGGCGGCTTGCAGTCAGCCTCCGGCAGGGAGTGCGGCAGGTGGCGCGGCTGTCTGTGATGGTGGCTGCGGTGGTCGGAGAGCATGGGGGACAAGACGGCAGCGCCGTCGCCGCCCGCCAGGTGTTGCTCCGATAAATGCTGCAGCGCCAGTTCCTGGGTGAGCTGGTTGTGGGGGTAAGCCATGGATGACCTGACGACCTTTACCTTTTCAGTCGCTCCGCAACAGAACTCCCACCTCCATCATCAACATCACCCCCATCAACGCCACCACCACCCGCTACCGTTGCTGCATCCGCCGCTGCCTTTTCCGCCCATCTGAGAGAAGCTGAGGGAGGATAGGGACAAGAAGCTTTTATGTAGAGACAGAGACGGGATTGATGGGCAAGCTTTAGATAGAGATTTTTTCATAAAAAAAAAAGGGGGAGGGAGAGAGAGAAAGGTGAGGTTAGTGAGAGAAACGCGGGGGCGGAGCGGAGGGTGCGGGATGATCAAAAGGCATTTTACTTTATGGATACCTGGCCGGGAACCGGCGGAGACGGTGACCGGTCACCGGTACGGGTTTCACCTGTCTCATTTTGCGTTTTCGAAATTCTTCGCGATTTCAATCAGTGTTCGATCAATTTCATAACACCTTTTCAGTACAGTCGTCTTCTCCGCATTACGCATCCTGACAACGCTGACGTTATCCTTATCATCAATCTCCACTTATTCGAAGAGAGGTGGGTTTTGTTTTATATGTAAGATATTGTTACATTTATTTTTTCTCTCTTGATAAATTTGAAACTAATGTATGACTTTCAAAATCTTTTTTTGCAGGAAAAATAATGAAACCCTAAAGATCTGTAATGATTCAGTGATGACAAATTTTACTCCATTCACTAAAGAAAATGTGTTTGATTAATAACTAGTATGATTGATATCGAGACAAACACCATTCATCAAATAAAAGAATGAAATGATGTCATCAGAAGTGGTTGAATGATGAACATCGCGTATATGTCGTATCTCGAGCCGAAGTTTGCTAATCAGTAATGAACATAGCATACCCGTCGTACGTCGAGCCGAAGTTCGCCGATCATGCCACGAACCATGAAATGTTGTATAAAGGTTCATAATAGATATGATATTTACTTTGAATATATTTTTTAAATATCATATTGTTTTATTTCTTTTCCCTTTCATTTTATTTCTTATAAAATGTTTGAGGGAAATTAAATGTCCATGACAAACAATCATGAATATATTTTACCTATATGCATCTATACCTGTCTAAAAACCCGCAAGACCGCGGGCCAATCTATTAGTCCATGGATTTATACGGGTTAGGGCTTGGAATATTTAGGCCCGTAAAAATTCAGACCGTGTTTGATCCAACCCGCAGTCCGCGCTGAGCAGTCCGTCGGGTGTCCGCAAGTCTCGTTTGACGCAAAATTATAAGTAGGGTGTCGAAAAGTTATGATTGAAAAATAAATTTAAATATCACGATAAAGTAAATTAACATCAATTTGGAAAAAATAGTTCAAATTTAAACCCACCTAATACAACCATGCATAAACTACCGAAGATGTAATTTTTTTAAGGGTTGTTATTGTTGTTGATGCCAAAATTGTTATTGTTAATTGAAAACTAAAGACTTTATTCCAATCTCAAACATTTATATTTTCCCGCTCATTTTCATCATGGTTAACCAAGAAAAAAATCTTATTATATATTATTTTCTTTAAGCCCACGGTCCGGTCCATTAGTCTGTGGGTCGACCCGTTAGTCTGCTGGTCCCACATGGATAGTGTCAGACCTTTATTTTTTAAGCCCACGTTCTTTGTGGATCGGGCCAGACCACTCAATAAAATCTGCAAGCGCGCGTGATCTGCCCCGTGGGCCGACCCGCCCTGCCATGTTAACACCTTTATATCCATCCTCTGAAGTGGATGAAATTAATGAAAATGCAAAATTGAATATTCATGTCATTGTCTTGAAGACACTAAAAAACTCCAAATAATTTTATTTCTTTCCCTGAAATGAATGAGAATATTTATTGAAAATCATTTATTTCATTCCTCAAAATGAATGCAAATATACATGATTTTATTTTAAATCAAGTTCAAAATGAATATGATGTTTTGCGAATGATCATTGTGATGTATTTGTTTATAAAAAATAATAATATTATTACAACTAGAAGTGGTTTGATGACAATAAATATTTAAAGAGCACAATGGTTTTTATTAATATTTATAAAATAATGCATCTCTGAGGATGATATTAAAATAGTGTCCTTTGACAATATATTAAAGGATATCTTCATTTATCAATTATTGTTCCCACAATAGAAAAATTAAAGGGAAAGAATTATTATTTATCATGTTCTTATGGATTATCAATATCATCTCATGTAATTAATTATATCCCCTGAAGTGGATGTTATTATTTTTTTAATTCATAAACGAGATGATTGAATTAAATAATTTTGATAATTTGATATATATTATGGAAATGATTTTACCAACCGAAGTGGTTAAAACAATGATCATCATAATCAATAAAATTAGTATTTTATACAAGATGATCATTATTGATAAATAATAAATTATCATTCATGGATCAGGAAATTCAATGAATGAATTTATTCCTCGATGTAAATGTAATTACATTATCTCATTCCTTGAAGAGAATGAAATTATTAATGAAAAATTGATATGATTGGGCTATTCATACTTGGAATTTTATCATAAATATTTGAGAGTTGATGAAGTTTGATTAAGATTTCCCCTTCATTTGGTAATGTAAATGTTGTTTTAATTTTGAATGGCGATGAGGTGTGTGTTGTAAATTCAGAAGATTCGTCCACATTGGTTCTCGCTACCACATTCACCAGTTTCAAAAGATGTGAGAGCTCCAATCCCAAGTGTATTGTAAAAAAATATTTGGGCTAGAAGTTCCAAAATATTTGAGCCAGAAGTTCTAAAATATACAATAATCCGCATGACGATGAGCCTAACCCGTTATGATTATATTATGAATTCATCAACCACCATAAGTGGAAATTATAACGATAAATATGAGTACGCACGATGAAAGATCCTGAAGATCTTATATAGGTCGATCTTAAAGCAAAACCATTATAAATATTATTTTGATTAAATGCTTCAAAAGAACTCATATATAAGTTAGTATATGCTCGTGTAAGTACATTTACCGGTAGAGAAAATTAATTAACGGCTCCAGAAGAGCAAAAATATTCATATCTGGTAGTCCAAATTCTTAATGCATTGTTATATCTAAAGCCTTGATGAGATATATCAATGATATTCTTGAAAAAGAATATCATATGAAGACTTTGGATAAAAGATGTACCTCGATATGTAATAAGCATTCATAAAAGTGATTATAAAGAATTTGTTATGTACAATCGAATCAATAATTCTAAACCAAAAGTTTACTGATCCTGACACTTTAAATAAATGACATGATGGTTTAATCCATCCAAGATCAATTATAATGAAAGATTCAAGTATACATGAGCATCAATTTATTGATAACGTAGTAGACATCCATCAGATGTCTACTAAATTATCAATGAATTCATTCTCATTAAGTTATTACGAATACCCCCTATATAATAATTTACCATGAGGTACCCATTTTTGAGGTAAATTATTTATATCATTAGCAACTATTTTGGAAATAAATTTCCCATATATTTATGAAGAACAAATTATGAAGTAATATGGGTGCATCCACCTACCATGTGATCCATTTAAATATTGTATGAAAGATGCATATACTAAATGGTCATGTGTGTTATTAGCTCTTGGTGAGTATACATTGCATGTTATGCATGTTGATTAAAATAAACATTGAGTATCACATGCTATATACAAAATGGCCCTGAAGAACCATTGACAAGATGCTCACAACACTTATATGAAAAAGTGTTAAGAATCAATAGTCAGATTATACACACAAGAAGTGTGGTTGAACTGATTGTATAAAATCATTATTCATCATGAGTAGAAAACAATAAATATATTTTCCCTTAAAGAGGAAAATGAATATATCAATAACATTATATCTTTTTAGATATTGTCCTTGAAGTGACATTAGTACCGGAAAAATTATGAGATCTCATTCAATATTGTTGATAATATATTTAAATATTCGAATGCTTTGAAAACTCATCGATGACAATGGATTTTGATAGATATCGACATCATAATAAATAGCCAAAAGTATTAAAGGAACTTATGATATGTTCAACATATAAAATTTTGGATTATTTATCCAAACTACCAAGATTATTGAATATTGATGATCTTATTCTTCCTTATATATTTGGATATTAATATAAGAATCCTCAAAGGATTCAAAATGGCTGAAGCATATTCAAAATTATGAAAGTTTCACCCAATATGATAAATTATGGGGTGAACTGAATAAGTTGTATTTCATATATCCATATTAAGTTAAGGAAGAATATAAATCGAATTCATCATCCCATGGTTTGTATAAATCATTCCATCCATCATATTATTAATATGTTTTGAAAAAAATATAAACTCTTGAAGCGCTTTCTGAAATCAATGGTTTCTTTGATCATGAAAGTACATGGAATGTCCTTATATTTTGAATTAATCATCCTGAAAATGAAATATTAATTTTTTGGAATGGTTTTACCATTAATGAATAATTAAATATCTTGCTTCCAAGAGTGATATATTTCATACATGAGGGGTTAATGAAGAACATACTTATCCCGAAAGGATTAAATATAGATATTTTATTTATCCCTAAAGGATATACATGTACACGTGCATGAAAAATCATATTACAATGCAAGGTAATGTTCTTCCCTATTCATTGAATCTAAAGGGTGTAAATTATTATTAATCCAAAATCCAAAATTGATTATTTTGGTTATGAATTGATCATGGACATTCATGAGTTAAATGCTGATCATTATGAGAGAGAGATATAACAATTATACTCTTTTCTCTTAGTCAAGTTTTTCCCATTGGGCATTCTTGATAAGGTTTTTAAAGAGGCAATACTCTAGGGACTTGATGTTATTGTACTCTTTTTCCTAATCAAGGGGTTTTCCTTAATGAGGTTTTTAATGATGCAATCATACATCATAACAGATATCCAAGGGAGTTATAAATTATTATGGATATTTGTAATTAATGACAATTGCTGGCCTTCCCCACGAGTCATACTTTTCAATGAGACCATTAATTATTACTTATGATATTCCTCCCATATCTCGAAGAAATAATTAAATTATAATATTAACTGATGTCTCGAAGACATAATTAAATGATATAATCAGGGGGTTGGGAACGTTACACTCTTTTTCCCTTCATCATGTTTTTTTCCACTAGGTATTCCTAGTAAGGTTTTTAATGAGGCAACATGACATGAAATTCAATTACTTAAGCTTCACTTATTTTTATCACAAGATTTTTTTAAGTGAAGACTATATAATATTCCATGAAATCATGAAAACCAAGGGGGAGTGTTATGAAACATTATTAAATGGATGTCATAATTATGATAATAACGACGACTCCTAAATTCACAATAAATTTCCCTCATAATGGAAAACCTTCCATATTCTCCGACCATTGGGATTCCAGCCATTAAATTAGAAATTGTAGGGATTAATCTCAACTATTAGATCAAATTCCACATGCTCTCTCTATATATGGTGATATATTAATGAAATGGTGAGAACTTTTGGATCTACATTGTGTTCTTTTATTTAATTCATGTAATTATCTTATATTTGTATTTCAATTTTTCGTCACCATCACCATACACAAATTCAACACTCACTTCATCAATGGTGTGCTTCACCTACGACAAGTATTACATTTCTGGTTTCGAAAATTTTCATGGTTTCAATCGACATTTGATCGATTTCAAAACTATCAGATCATATTTTAAAATACTCTGATTATCATAACCAGATTAGATAATCATTTATAATTTAAATTTTTTAAAAGTTATTTATAAATCTAAAATGGATGTATATAAAATCAAGAAATATATTTTATAATCTTATTATCATTTAAAAATATATAATTAATCATAATTAATTAATTTGTATTTAAATTTAGAATCATTTATAAAGATAACATGAAAATTACTTAAAATCAATAAATAAGTTTTTTTATCATAGTATTATTTAAAAAAAAAGTTAATAAATTAATAATTATTATTTTAATCTAATCCAAGTACCATAAATCTAATCTCTTAAACTTATCCTAATATTAATGAGGTTTGGAATTCAGTACACACACTATATAAAAATCCGATTAATCACTAATTAAGATGATTAAATCCATCAACATTCTTGTAAATTGTAACATTTTAAAATATATATTTAATTTAACTTATATATGTTCTAATATTAAAAATTCAAAATAAAAAAAAGTAAAACCAATTAATAAAAAAGGAAAAAAAAGGAAAGAATATTTCAATTTGAGAAAAAAAAATAATTTTCATTCATGGTATTTAAAATATTTTTTTTAAAATGTTTAGAGAAATGCACAAAATACTTTTTTACATTTATGATTTAGGGTTAGTGCGGACAATTTTTTTGTTCAATTCTATCCACAAAAATGTTTCCCTTTTATACAATAATAGGTATTTCGTGTAATCTTTTTTTAAAAGGTCCAAAAGGTTTACAAGTTGAAGGGACAACATCCTATACATAGAAATCATCAGAAAAAAACCTCGTAGCATAGGAATTATAGTACTTGATTTTCAATCCTCAAATTGACACAGAAATTATAGCATTGGTGGATGAATATAAAACACAGTGTTGAAAATGGAACATCACTAGAAGCCTAGACTAACATTATCAGAAGAGATGAAGAGGAAAGGATGCAGATCTACTGGAATAAAATAACCATCACTGTATGGAGAAAAGAACTGAAGAAGGGGGATGCCATTGCTAAAGGTAGACTTGGAGAACACCTCATTGTTATAGTACGAGGCAACAATGAAGAAGAACTAATTATTGAGAGGGTGAGTTGTGAGATCGCCGGAACTGGGACCCTTAATCCACTGAAAGTTTGCACACCAGAGGTTCAATATAGCAAAAAACAAACCTCTAGAAGTTCCCTCCCTTGACTAAGTATACAAGAAGATAGGAAGTCCTTGCACCCTACTCAAAGCACAAAGTGCACAAATTAAGCAATGTCACACCCACAATGTAATTTTCAGGTACTATTTCTATTTTTAGTCATTTTTATTATTCTCTCTAATTTGTGGGCGTTTTTATTTTTAAATTTTAACAAAATAGGGGACAATAACAAAATAGGGGACAATATCTGTGACAACCGGGTCCCGGTGACAGCACAACCACCAGGTACCCCCAGTTGCCCCACAGACACGTGGGGCCCACCTCAGGGTACACCCACGTGCCCGAACGGGTCATCTGACTAATGACAGTCCCCACAGGCCAACACATGTCCTTTCCAGTGTGCTTTGTCCTCACTCACACACATCCTGGGAAACTTCCCAGAAGGTCACCCATCCTGATCACTACTCCAGGCCAAGCACGCTTAACTGTGGAGTTCTAATCAGGTAGGCTCCCGAAAAGGAAGGTGCACCTTGTTGACATGAGTCATATCATTTAGTCATTTAACCCTTTATCATTTGGGGATGTTACAATCACCCCCCCTTTAGAGCACAACGCCCTCGTTGTGGGCCCTACATCTCAACCCAGGCAGTGCACCGCGCACTTAAGGCTGGGTTCCTCCTCTGATACCAAATGTGACAACCGGGTCCCGGTGACAGCACAACCACCAGGTACCCCCAGTTGCCCCGCAGACACGTGGGGCCCACCCCAGGGTACACCCACGTGCCCGAACGGGTCATCTGACTAATGACAGTCCCCACAGGCCAACACATGTCCTTTCCAGTGTGCTTTGTCCTCACTCACACACATCCTGGAAAACTTCCCAGAAGGTCACCCATCCTGATCACTACTCCAGGCCAAGCACGCTTAACTGTGGAGTTCTAATCAGGTAGGCTCCCGAAAAGGAAGGTGCACCTTGTTGACATGAGTCATATCATTTAGTCATTTAACCCTTTATCATTTGGGGATGTTACAATATCTGTTGCATGGTTGGCACACAATTAGTACAAAATGTGTGGAAAACTGTGAAAAACATGTAGTTTCTTAACAGAGGTGATTTTTATGGTTGGCACATGCTTTGTCTAACTGTGTGACACTTTGGTGTGTCTAGTTCGACCCGCATTGTTAGCATATAGTTTGGAAAATCATGTGGTCAAACTGTGTGACCTATCTATAAACATAAAAATATGAAATTATCAAATTACCCTAACTCAAATTTAATACCCTCACCTCTAATTTTCTATCTCACTCGACCCTCAACATCTCCATCTCATAAGATGACACTTCTACTCCCCTCTTGGATTGATTTCAAGTGCATTTTTACTTATATTCTTTAAGAAATATCCTAGGTAAGTGGCCCTCATCCCTCCTCTTGCCTCTTTCTATTATTTTGTTTTTGATTTTACTCCTTCCCCATGGCTATGTAATCCTAGGGTTTTATTTTACATAAATTTATAGCATGGGTTGTGATGTGTAAGGTCTTTCTTTGCCTCATAGGGGTATTTTCTCACTATAACATCCTAGACTCGGATGCCACTGAAAGGTTCCCCTAGCCTGGTTGGGAACATGGCCTCAAGCGCATCTCCCCAAATACCAGAGGTTACTGACTAGTAGCGACGACATAGGGTGTGTCTATGGGGAGACTATGCCCTCATCACCAGAGTGTAGCACAACAGATATACAATAACTGATAAGTAGTAGAAGCAGTAAATTAATCAGACAATAGAAAGAATCCAAAGGCATATATATATATATATAAATTTCAAAAAGGAATCTCATATACAAAAAATGATGATACATGTCATGTTTATACAAAACATCCAAAATAGGTATACATGGCACCAATGCAATACATGTAAAAAAATACCAAAAAGACCAAAAATTATCTAGCTAGAATCATGATCCTCAGCTCAATCCTGTGCTACCCTTATCCTAAACATCAATCAGAAACCTATATCAGGGTGATTTCCCTTATCCATACCTACATCCATATAGTCTGTTTGGATACCCAATGAAGACCTAAACATGGTGTGAGATACGATCCCAGTAGGCAACCAACCAAAGGTCTAATTCCATCTAGCCAGTGAATATATAATAATGACAGAGTACAAGAAGTAATAGAATATGTAAAGAAGTATTGTATGTAAACAACCCATAAAGGTTTGGGTTCCCATGGACACCCATCCTCTGCATCCTGTTTCGACCTTAGATGGAAGTGTCTGAATAAATAGCCAGTCCTGTATAAACTTATAATAAAGTTCCATTTAATCAATAAGTCTCATTTAATAGGTAAGTTTCAGTTTCTATCACGTAACCCAATGTTCCCTACGAAGATATGAAATAAATGATTCCTAACCAGGCCATTAATTATGTGTAAGGCAATGAACAAATCCAAGCTTGTGCTTTGGATTGACAGATGTGTCATATGAATCATTCCATTAATTATTCAATTAAGAAATTGAGCCCAACCTTGTAATTCGTTATTTGGAATCTAGGTATCACTCTAGGAGTATCATAAACCAATTACCTTATAAGACTATCCATGGCGATCCTCATAGGAACCTAGGTATCACTCTAGGTGTGGTATAATATCATCACTATTGAGTCCGTCCTTGGAGGTCTACTAAGGGAGCCCAAGTCTCACTCCTTACATATATAATCAACTTCCCTCTTGAGTAAATCCTTAGAAAACCATAAGGATTCCAAGTATCACTCGATCGTATATCAGTCAGCCCCCACATGTCCATCCTTGGAAGTCCACTAGGGAGTCCAAGTATCACTCGAGCCTAAGAAAGGCAATAACCAAATGATTCTGTCCATGGTGTTCGTATAAAAACCCATGTGTCACCCAAGGCATATATATTAAACATTAAATCAATTCCATTCAACTATTTCAAGGTAAACACCATGATCATTTCAATTCAACCTCACCTCAAAAAGTGGCTAAAGGCGTGGGCTAAGCTTAGAAGGCTTACCCTCCTAATTATCTCACATGGGAATTTCATTTTAAAAGGAAACTCATGCTTAATAAAGAAATTGCATGGAAATATTAGGGTCATGGTCATCCATCCCCTTCCTTTAATCAATTCAAATCAAATTCATATTACAATTTAAATTACAATTCAATTTATCAGTTGACATCCCATAGCAAGGGTAAATGACACATCTCAAAGGTGAACAAATTCAAAATCCACCCATGATGGTCCATTTAATTAAACAATTCACCCATGGGGTGGTTCCAATTCAAGGTTCTTAACCTTTATTCATTTATTAACGGGTCTCATCAATTACATAGGTCATACCTGTCAATTTAAATCAAGGATTAAAATTCATTTCAAGGGCGTCACTTCTATTGGGTGCGCGACATAATGACATATATATAAACACTTGACTTTGAGGAAAAAATATGATGCCACCTACTATATGTCTATAATGGAGTGTTCATCCAGTATCAGCTCCTGGTTCGACTCAGATCAGGAGAAAAATTAATAACGGACAAAGAACCTAAAATTAGGGTATATTATATTGCACCTAAATAGATAAGACGTTACATAGAAGAATGAGGAAAAACATAAAAAAAATTAAGAACTCATTGATATAGATCCAACGAGATGATCAATGCTTGAATCTAATTCTGGATGGAATAACGAGATCAAATTCTACAAATCTTCTCAAGGAGGAGTTCCAAAACCCATGATTTTACAATGTGAGATAAATGAGAAAAAATTAGGTTGAAATAATAGATTAATTATGGGAAATTTTGTAAATTCACCCAAAATACTAGGCCACATGGTTGGCCAAATCATGCACTAACTATGTGCCCACTGTTGTAGGGAGGGGCACTTCACACGGTTTGCACACACAGTTTGACTAACCATGTGAAAACCGTGTCTCATCCCACCATAAAAAACTACAGACATACCCACATAGGTGTGCAACTCAAATTGAACATTTTCTAAAATAGTGTGGGCTCCTCCAGTTCACTGTACAGCCATGCACAGTTTTATTTAACCATGCGGCCTACCCCTCATGGTTTCTAATAACCGCACGACATGAATTTTTCACCCCAAAAGTTGGGTTCTGATCTCTGAACAAGCCCCAAAAACTTCTATTACCTCAATGACCTCAACAAGCATTCACATTAAGCCACATTCAGACATTTAAATAGAAAATTTATGGAATGAAAAAGATTTCATACCTCAAGGAAGAACTGGGTTCTTACAAATCCCCCTTTAAAGAAATTCATCCATGAATTTCCCTCTCAAGGGTGGTCAAGATTGTATACGAATAACTTTGACCACTGTGCTCATAAATCAGTCTCCCGCTCTTAGGTCTCATCCTATACATAGTCATGCTACTATAGCACCTGTACTAGGGGAACTAACCAACCTCAGAGAAATTTCGTGCTATGATCCAAAATACGAATATGATGCTTCTTAAAGGATGAATCTACCTGTAACTTAACCTCCTCGGGTTGAAAGGCATGATACAGGTCTGAATGATAATAGTTTAGTTTAGATACATGGAACACATCGTGCATGGATCAATACATATGAGGTAACTGCAAACAATAGTCCATCAACCTGACTCTCTCCAGAATCTTGAATAGCTCGATATATTACATTGAAAGTTTTCCCTATATCCTGATCCTCCTATGTCTTAGCCTCGGTGAGACACATAAAAAGACCCAATCCCAGATCATGAACTCTAGAGGTCATATGTGGAGATTGGCATAATATTTACAATGAGATTGTGAAATAGCCATCCTCTTTCGAATCAACTAAACCTACTCTATAGTCTCCTACATGAGACGAGGTCCAAGCATAGTTGCATCTCCTGCCTCTAACCAGCATAGAGGTAATAAACATGGAATACCATACAAAGTATCATAAGGTACCATATAAATAGTATCCTAAAATCTATTATTGTAGGAAAATTCAACTAGGGGTATATGCATCTCCCAAGATACCCCAAAATCTAGGATGCATTCCTAAAATATATCCTCAAGATCCTGTATCATACGCTCTAACTGACCCTCAGTCTGAGGGTGGTATGTTGTTCTTTGAAGAACCTATGTACCTAATTCCCTTTAAAAAATATGCCATAAATGAGATGTAAACCAAGTATCCCTATTTGGAATGATAGTGCATGGGACTTTATAAAGTCATACTATCTCAAAGATACACAACCTCCCAAGCTCATCTATTGAAAAATTATCCTTGATAGGTAGGAAATGTGCAACCTTTGTGATCCTATCAACAAAAACCCATACGACATCATTATCTCAAGGAAACCTTGGTAAACCTATCATGAAATCTATTAAGATGTCATACCATTTCCATTCAAGAATGGGAAGCTACTATAAAAGTTTGGATGGTAACTGGTGGTCCACCATCATCTACACATAGGTGGAACACCTCATGACAAAACCAGCTACATCTTTTCTCATACCCAACCACCAGTATTGGCAATGTAAATCCAGATACATCTTGGTGACACCAAGATGCACTGCCCAAGATGAAGCATGAAATTCTTACATCATATCCTTATGCATGTCTACTGAAACCCATATGCGACCATGAATACATAGAATCTCATACTTACCTACGGTCCAATTAGGAGGAGTTTCCTCACCCGTCACACTCTACCATAGGACCAGGCCCTTAGAATCTGATATATGTCTCATCCTAAATTTATCCAATAGGGTAGAGGTCACAACTAAGGATAAAAGAAAAACCTACCCATGACTATCCTGAAACTCCAAGCACATCTCATAGAATAAATACATAAGAATCCACTCATTACTGGCCTACTGAACTGCATTCATCTAAGTCCTCCTGCTCATTGCATAGACCACTACATTGACTTTACTAGGCATGTAGTCAAGATCAAAGTCAAAATACTGTAGGTATTCAACCCACATTCACTGCCTTATATTCATATCACACTATGTAAATATGTACTTGAGGCTTTTGTGGTTCATGTACACCACAAAATGCTTCCCAAGTAAGTAATGTCTCTAATAGTTCAATGAGTGAACAATTACAGCTAACTAGAGATCGTGCGTCAGGTAATTCCTCTTGTGTGGCCTCATTCCTATTATGTGACCTAAAATGATGAGACCCAAACACCATGAATCTATCCACTTGAAAAATAACTACTCTTATATTGATACCCGATGCATCACAGTACACATTGTAACTCTTTCCTGGCTCTAAAAAAATCAGTATCGGGGACGAAGTCAATTTTTCTTTTAGCTCCTGAAAGGTTGAATCGATGGAATCTAACCATATAAACTTTACCCCCTTCTTAGTAAAGATCGTAAGAGGTTCTTTAAATCATGATAAGTCCTGTATAAATCACCTGTAATAACCAGCTATCCCTAAGAAACTTTATACCTCAAAAAAGTTATTGGGATGCTCTTGGGAAACTATATCTTTCACCTTATCTAGGTCAACTAATACTCCCATCTCTGAGATAATGTGACCTAGGAAGTAAATCTGATTAAACCATAAGTGGAAATTTGTGAAATTAACATATAAATGATTCTCTCTCAGTGTATCCAATATGATCTCAATATGTTTTCCATGGTCATGTTGAGTGTGAGAATACACCAAGATATCATCCATGAATACCATGATAAACAAATCCAAATAAGGATAGAAAAATCGATTCATCATTTCCATGAAGACTGCTGGCACATTTGTGAGACTGAAAGACATAACCAAATACTCATATATACAACACCTGCTATAAAAGGCTATGTGAGGTATGTCTGATGTCCTAACACACACCTGATGATATCCGGATCTCAAATCAATTTTTGAGAATAGTTGAGCTCCTTAGAGATGGTTGAAGAGATCCTCTATCCACGATAGAGGATACCAGTTCTTAATCATCAATTGGTTTAATTTCCAATAATCCACACATAACCTAAGGGTTCTATCCACCTTTTTCACAAAAAGGACCAAGGAACCTCACAAATAAGTACTGGGTCAGATAAACCCCTATACATCTAAATCCTCTACTTTCCTCTTTTGATATTGTATCTTAGTAGTAGCCATCCTGTAAGGAGGAATAAATACCGATGAAAATCATGGCACTATCTCGATACAGAACTATACCTCTCTCACTAGAGGTAACCCTAAAAATTAATCTAGGAAAATGTCCCTGAAAAGATCAACCATTGGAGAAAAATCTTTCTGATGTGTTCCTGGATCATCTAGATATAAACTTGAAATTTGGGCTATCATATTACCCATCCCACGATGCTCAGGTCTATCCCATATTTCTTGGACATCCGATTCACCCTTGTGAATAAAATTTTCACCCTCTAGTGATGTAAAGGTCACCCATTGGTGATAGAAATCAATGAAATCATGAAAGGAAACCAAACAGTCCAAACCAAGAATGATGCCAAAAACTATCATCTCAAGGAAAAAGAGGTCCCAACGAAGTGACACCCACCAATCTCAAGGGGGCACTCCATACACTGATGTACAAACTCCATTTGAATCCCCAATAGAGTATCAAGCATCATAACACCATCAGAACATTGAACATTGATCCCAAGAATCTCCATAATGGGCATAGATATAAATCTATGAGAAGTGCCTATATCAAAAAGAGAAGATTCTAAAGTAGAGGCTACTATAATATTACCTCTCACAGTTGAAGGTCCCATATTCTGATCCTCAGCTGTCAGTTGCATTGAATAAATTTATCCTGATTCGTGACCCTATAATACAGCTTGGATACCCTTAGAATATCCACTCTACTATCGCTGCAAATCTAGGGTTTGACTACCATGGCCATAACCACCGCTTTAGTCTGATCAACCAGCTATACTCCAGCTCCCCGCCTGATAAGAAGCTACTAACCCTGATCCTCCACGTGGAGTCAGTGCAGACCCTCTCTCACTGTATTTTGGAGTAAAGGTTCTGCAAAAGTGATATAGATAACTCATCTTGCCACAAGATCGGTGCTCGACTGGGTCTCTCGTGCACCGAGGTCTTGTATGTCCTGGTCTACCGCATTAGTGGCACCTCACCTGGCTACCTGAGTATATGCTCAGGCTACTAATATCATAGTGTGGAAGCTCCAGATGATGTTTCCTACTACCAGTTGATATAGTTCCATATCTAGGTATCGAATCTCCCTGGATCACATCCCTAGCCCCTCTTAGGTTAGGATCTGTGATAAGTGCTTAATTCACTATTCCAAAAATGATAGTCAACTGAAATACATTCACTTGAGATCGAATTTCATACCTAAGACCATCCTTGAATTTCTTGATTCTAGACATGTTTTCACCCATCAGAATAGGTGCGAAGTGATAGAGCTCTATAAAATGAGATGAATAATCCATAACTGATAATGTGCCCTACTTAAAGTGCATGAAATCTCAGGCTCTATCGACCCTCAAAATATCAAGATGGAAGTAATCATAGAAGGCCATATAAAAATCTCCCCAATCCATCTCCCAATAACGATCTGTCCGAGTAATGACATCCCACCATCTCTTGGTAGAATCATGTAGCGTATAAGTAACAATATTTACCCTCCTATCAAGAGGTGTATCTAGAAGCTTGAAGATAGATAACATGGCCTCTAGCCATGACTCTAAAACCTTTAGTCAAAAATCCCCTCAAAACATGGGTAGATGTTGTTTTTGGAACACACGCGTCAATTCTTCCATAGCTGGGGAAGGTTGTGGTGCTCCCTGAATGGTCTGAATAAAATGCATAAATCCTTCACAAAACTATGACTCATATCCTGTGTCTGGTACAATAACTTGTGCCTCATCTAGAACTACTGGAGGATCTACTAGTATCCCATGGACCACCACCTCCAGAGCATGATCATTGACACCCTATTGGCATGTGATTGGAGCTTGTTGTGGTGTCATGCCTCTACAATGTTAAACACATGCCTCAGATCAAGATTCAACAACCACTAAAAGTGCAGAAATTTAAATAGGATAGGTATAAGACTTCCCATATAAGAACATACCCCTCTTCCCGCTCCTTGAGTCGGGTTTGGGTTATGTACAAATCATAAAAAACCAAGAGATACTTCTTACTGACCACTACTAGGGTTAAGTCTGGGTCAAGTTCTCTACTATAAACAATTTCAGTTTCTATTTCCTTCTCAATTGAATTCATATTCATTTTACATTATATCACAATTTATTTTAAAAGGTTGAACCAAATAGTTCACCAAATTACAATCCATAAGGGCCCATACTCTTCATGAACCAAAATATGGTTCCTACCTAATCCAAACCATAATACATTCCAGAATGTTTATCACAACAACAGGTATATATATCACAAAACCTATAAAAATATCATGCAATAAGTAATGCATCTTAAATGGCATGACATAACGCATAGAATGCGATTCTTGTAAAGTGCCTAAAATGATGCATGAGATGACATACCCTCATCTCACTAGGTTTCAACAAAATAAAACCCACAATCATATGAATAATAACATCATAATTTAAGTGCATCACCAAATGGTGGAATCAAATCAACTGTAATAGACAAAAATCCAGAGAATAACAATTTCATTCAAGGAAATTTGGATTTTCCTATATAAAAGTTAAGTACGCCTAGGAACAACTCATTACCAAATTTCTATTCCTTTCCATACCTTCATAATGTCTCAAAATAGTAAAGAAAACTAGAAAAGAATGCTTTGATGCCACTTTGTAATGTCCTGGACCTGGATTCCTCTGAAAGGTGCCCCAATCCTAGTTGGTTACATGGCCTTAAGCACATACCCCAAAATTCTATAGGATAATGTCCAGGAGTTAGGGCCTAGGGTGTGTATGTGGGGAGACTACGCCCTCATCACCAGAGTGTATCATGTTGGACATACAATAGAAAATAAGTAGATGAAGCAGTAAATCAATTAGAAAATAGAAAACATCCAAATTTAGATATATATATATATATATATATATTCTATAAAGTAATCTTATATAAAAAATATGATGATACATGTCTTGTTTCTATAAAACATCCAAAACAGGTATACATGGAATCAATACAATACATGTAACAAAATACCAAAAATACCAAAATGTATCCAACCAGTATCATGAGCCTCATACCGATCATATTCTAGCTTGCTCCTAAGTAGCAATCAGAAACCTATAGCAGGGAACTTTACCTTGTCTATACCTACATCCATATAAACTGTTCGGGTACCCAATGATAGCCCGAACAGGGCGTGAGATACAATCCCAGTAGACAACCACCCAAAAGTCTAATTCCATCCAGTTAGTGAATATATAATAATTAAAGGCTATAGGTAGTAATAGAATTTGAAAATAAGTGCTATATGTAAACAACCCATAAAGGTATGGGTTCCCATGGACACCCGTCCTCTTCTACTTGCTTTGACCTTAGTCAGAAGTGTCTGAATCAACAGTTAATCATATTTCAAATTAAAATCAAGTTACATTTAATCAATAAGTGTCATTTAATAGGTATGTCTTGGATCCTAAAACATATCCTAGAATTCCCCATGAAGATATGAAATCAAGGATGCCTAACTAGTCCACCAATTAGGTGTAAGGTAATGAACGAATCTAAGCTTGTGATTTTTCTTAGAAAATACATCATATGAATAATTCCATTAATTATTCAATTAATAACCTGATCCTATCCTTGGAATTTATTATCTGGAATCCAAGTATCACTCCAGGTGTATCATAAACCAATCACCTTACAATTCTCTCTATGGTGATCCTCATAGGAACCTAGGCATCGCTCTAGGTGTGATATAATATCACCACTGCCGAGTCCGTTCTTGGAAGTCTGCTAAGGGAGACCAAGTCTCACTCCTGGTATATATAATCAACTGAACTTTGAGTCCATACTTGGAAAACCATAAGGATTATAAGTATCACTCGAGCATATATTAGTTATCCCCCATGAGACTCTCCTTGGCATTCCACTAGGGATTCCAAGTATCACTCAGGAATAAGTAAGGTAATAACCAAATGAGTTCATCCATGGTGTTTGTATAAGAACCCATGTGTCACCCAAGGCATATATATTAAACATCCAATAAATTCCATTCAACTATGTTAAGGTCAATACTATTATCATTTCAATTTAACCTCACCTTAAAAGGTGTCTAAAGGCATGGTCTGATCTTAGAAGACTTACCCTCCTAATTATCTCACATGGACATTTCATTTTAAAAGGAAACTCATGATTAATCAAGAAATTACATGGAAATCCTAGTCTCATGGTCATCTATATTCTTCCTTTAATCAATTCAAATCACAATTCATATTATAATTTTAATTATAATTCAATTTATCATTTGACATCCCATAACAAGGGTAAACGTCACACCTCAAAGGTGGCCCTATTAAAAAGCCACCCATGTTGGTCCATTTAATTAAACAAATCACCCAAGGGGTTGTTCTAATTCAAGGTTCTTAACCTTTATTCATTTATTAATGGGTCATGTCAATTAAATAGGTCATACCTCTCAATTTAAATCAAGGATTAAAATCCTTTTCAAGGGATTCACTTAGATAATTGGGTGTGAGACACAACGACATATATATAAATACTTGACTTTGAGGGAAAAGCATGATACCACCTATTGTAGGTTTGTAGTGGATTTCTCATCCAATATAAACTCCTAATTCAACTCATATTGGGAGAAAAATAAAGAATGAATAAAGAACCTGAAATTAGGTCATACTATCTTGTACCTAAATAGTACAAATGATACCAAGAATAATGAGGAATGGCACAAAAGGAATTGAGAACTCACTAATGCAGATCCAATGAGATGATCAACGCTTAAATCTGAGTCTAAACAGAATAATGGGATCAAAGTATAAAAATTTTCTCAAGGAGAAGCTCCAAAACCCTTGTCTGTCCCACATGAGAGAAAGGAGGAAAAATTAGGTTGAAATAATAGATTAATTAAGATAAATTTTGTAAATTCACCCAAAATACTAGGTAATATGGTTTGGCTGCACGGTTGGTCAAACTGTGCGCCAACCGTGCACCCATTACTACAGGGAGGGGCACTTTACATGGTTTTCACACATGGTTTGACTAACCATGAACAAACCATGTCTCATCCTACTATCAAAAACTGTAGACATACTCACATGGATGTGTGACTCAAATCACATGATTTATCAAATAATGTGATCTCCTCCATCCCATTGTCTATAAATGCATGATTTTATCTTACCGTGTGGCCCGCCCCGCATGGTTTCTACTAATCGTGCGATATGACTTTTGCACCATAAAAGTTGGGTTCCAAGCTTCAAACAAGCCCCAAACACCCCTGACACCTCCATGAAATCAATGAGCATTCACATTAGGTTGTATTTAGACATTTAAATTGAAAATTGATGAAAATTAAAATATTACATACCTCAAGGAAGAACCGGGTTCTTACACTCACCTTTCTTGTGGATTCCACTCGGTTATTGGCAATTTTAAGTAACTAAGGTAGATGGTTTCATAAGTTTTAAATTTTTCTATTAACCTTGAGTTCTTGATTGTATCCAAAGAATATATATTTTTTTTCAAATCATGTTATATAAGTTTTAGAATCAATTATATGTGTTATAATTTTTATAATGTTCCTCCCTTTTGGCATTTTGAAATAAAATTGTTTTGTAAAGCATGTTTTGAAAATTAGAAATGAGGGCTGCTTGTTTTGTCCTTGTGAAAAAGCCTTCTTTGAAATGGAAATTTTTTTAATAAGGAAATTTCGACACCTTTGAAGGTGATTTAGCACATGGGAACCCTAAATATCTAGGGTATACTATAATTAAGTACCCCTTTTTTGGGATACACTACAATAACTAACATTTTGAATTGGACAAGGTCTTTTCTATGAACTAGCCCATGATACTATTCTAAACTGACACCTGACTTGGATCGCCACTAACCTGAAGAGAATCCCTTATCCTACCAATCCAATGAAAAGCATCTAAGGAACCATAAGAAATTGATGGGGATGATTTCATCTAATAAACCAGATTTAACAATAGCAAAAATCCTTTGGAGATCCGAGCATAACCTATCCAAGTATTGGATATCCACACCAAGAAAACCAACAAAAACTGATACAAAAATATAAATAGAGAAATAAAACATAACCATAATATATAAACAAATGACATAAATAAATAATAGTAGTAGAATGAATACATGATCCAATTATAAGAGGTCGAGTAGGATAGTACATCTCTGACACAAAATAAAAACTAAAACCAGACCAGATACCCAAAAGCATCTCCATGTGACCTCTTGGTAACTATCCATCTATAAATACTTCTCAATCCAAGATAAATCTCAAAATGGAACCTGAAACTATAAAACAAAATCATGTCTACCAACATCAAGTGACACAAGTAGGGTGCAATCATATAACATCTTGGTAGGAAATCACTAGAGATTACATGCATTCCTTTTTCTAAAAAGGAAATAAAAGGTAGTCTAAAATAAGGATAAAATATAAATTTTTATTATTTTAAAGAAAAAAATCATGATATTTTCAATTGAAATAATCTGTAAAACCAAAATTCATTTTAAAGAAAAAATTTGAAAACCTTTATCAGATGTTCCACTTTTTAGAAACACTTTTCACATTTCTTATGAAATCACATTTTTAAAATATATTAAGGAAAATAAAACACTAAGAAGGAAAATAGAATAGAAAAAAAAATAAACCAAGGTAATGATCATGATATTAAATTGAAACTAGTGACATAAGTCATAAAAGTAATCATAAAATAGAGAAATAGTTATATATCCTAATACAATAAGAATAAGTAAATAGAGATTAAATAATCATGGGTAATTCCTAAACATCCCATGAGTAAACTCTAGACATACACAGTTTAGAACCATCTGTAGACCCATCGATGAAGTTCCTAATTCTATAACCAACTTGACTTCTCTCAACAAGTCTTACCAGTGGAACAACTCCCTATGGCCTCCAACCCTATAGGGTATCTTGTCACACTCCGAACTTTTCAAATTTAATTTAATTTAATTTATTATTTTTTCAGCCCTATAATTTTTTTCGTTAGGGTCCGGGTTGGATCCCATTTAAAATTTTGAGTACTTATTTTAAAACGTGTTTTTTGGACTTGACATCATCCAGCGAACGGGCATGCGTGGTCAAAGCCGTGCAACATCGCCCGGGTCACCGTGTGCCCTGCCTGATGTTCGAGTCAGATAAATAAAAATGAAATGAGTAATAAAATAAGGACAAAGTAAAATAAGATAAATAAAATGAAGTTTAATAAATTATCTTGATAACAATAATAATGGTTATTATTATTATTATTGTTAATGTTTTAATTTAATTACTAGTTATTATTAATATTATTATTAGTATAGTAATTATACTAGTGTTTGGGGGGGATTTCATTTTCCTTTTTTCTCTCTCATATTATTCCCCCTCTCTTTGTGTCAAGACCTATCCCCCCTAATTTTTGTCGTGCGCGGCTCTCCCCTCCCTGAAACCCCTATGCACTGCCCTAGCCAGCGCCCTTCTGTGCACCTCCCTTATAGCAAGGTCCTACCGTTGCAACCCTACCTCTCTCCCAGCCAGCTCGTCGCGCCACCACCTCCTTCCCACTCGACCTTCTCTCACCTCCCCGCAACCCCCTCTTCCCAGCCACATGGCCCTCCTCCTTCTGGTGCGAACCACACCGGTGTCGCTGTCTATCCACCTCACACTGGACCCATCACACCCCTGCTAGACCAATATGACCTTCTTATGCGGATGATGCTCCTCCCGATAAGCTCCTCTTCTCCTTTACCTAGCATTTTTATTCTGGTTTTTGGGGTTTGGGGTTTCCAGTGGTTTGGGTTCTGATTTTAAGTTTTAATCTTTTGTTTTCGGGTTTGATCCCTTTGATTAGGATTTTTTCTTGCCTTATCTTGGTGCGAATGAGGTGCAGGTGTGGTTTTGCGCCATTTTCCAGAAGTCTCACCACGTGAGGTAGGTGGTTTCATGCCTTAACATCTCTAGATAAATTTAATAAGTTTGTTTAAGGTTATAAATGTGTTATTTGTTTTTAGTGTGTGGTGAGTTAGGTGTTTTGAAGTGGTTTGGGTGCTTATTGATTGAGAAAATATTTTTAGTAAAGGAAATTTCTATGTTTTTATGTGGTCCTTGACATGCATGTGTGATGAAATTGCATTTTCTATTAGAAATTGTGTGTTTTTAATTTTGGTTTTGTTGTGGTAAATTCTAGGAGTGTTAAATCAATTGTTTATTGGGTGTGAATTATATTTTTAATGTGTTAGATATGTTTAAGTTTTGGGAATATATTTTTTAACAGAAAGCGACTATGTTTTGTGCGTGCAAACTGGTGAATTGTTTTACAAAAATGTTTTATGGGTTGGTTGTTAGGTGTGAGACATGTTTTAGTATGATGATGTTGTGTGTTTAGTTTTAAAGTGATTTTTTATGTGAAATTGGGTATGTTTTGGTGCAATATTTGGTTTCACCATTTGTGGATGTTTTATAAATTATTCAAATGGGTCATTACCTTAATAATGTGGTGTGTATGATGTTTTTAAAGTGGTTCGTGTGTCTAAAGGTCACGATTGGATTTTTAATATGGGGATTGGTTGTGTTTTGATGTTTGTTTTGATGTGATGTTTCTAGAACGTGTTCTAAGGGTTGTTTGGTAGGTTTGAAATGTGTTTTCAAGGAACTTTTGGTGTGTGTGTATTTAAATGATATTTCCATTCAAAAATGGATTTTTTTGGTTCATCTTGAGTTAAATTGAAAAATTGTTTGAATAATGGAACACATGTTTTGATATGGTTACCTTGTGTACCTAGTTTTAAAGTGACATCTTTATATGGAATCAAGTGGTTTTTGGTGTGAAGTCTTCTTGGGTTTTATTAAAATGATTTCATAGATAGCTCAAATGATTTTTTGACTTATTTAGATGGCGTGAATGTGGTATTTTGAAAGAGTTGAATACACGTTTGTTTTTAAAGTAGTATTTTTATGTAAAATGATAAATGTTTTTGGTGTAAACCATCTTTGCATCAATTGGTGGTGTTTTATAAATGGTGAAAATAGTCCATTTAATTGTGCAAGTGGTGAAAAACTAGTTTTAAGGATAATTTTTTAAGAAAGTGGTTTGAAATGACTTTACTACTTGGAATTGTGTATTTTTATTGTGTCGACCCTAGTTGTGTTATTTAATAATTTTTTCTAAGTTGTTAAAATTGATTATGTTCTTATTTGAGTGTTTCCAAATGGGAATTTGTGAAATGATTAAGTAACAATAGATATATTTTGGAAAGGTATCTTGGTGTGCGTGTGTTTTTTAAATGGTGTTTGGGTATGCAAGTGATGGATTTTGTGCGTAATGTATTGTTCGGTTTGTGTTATGTGAAGGTGATATATTATGTGAATGTGGAACCTGATTGAGCACAAGGGAAAACCCTGGGTACTTAGGTGGGCAGATTAGGACTAGTATGCTAGATGACACGTAAGTGGTTCATCCCGGTTTCATCTACCAGGATTGATATTACAACACTAACTAAACTTTTGTGATGATTAGAGACCACTAGGTTATGGATTTGTTTCCCTATTAGTGTATCGTGCACGAGAGCATTGATTATTGTGATTCTTATGCCACGTTTACACCGAGGTATGATGTCTCTATCACCCCACACATCCTAGCTACCTTAGGGGATTTACCCATAGTGCTCTAGTATTCATGATGTGGTGCCTTCCATCGACATACGGAGGACCAATTGAGTATGTGCATGTTCTTTATGTATTTTTATCTTCCATTTTAAAGTGGTATTTGTGAAATGGTCTTTCTTCCAATTATCTTTTCATTTTACTTTCAAATTTTAAATTTTTTCTTTAAAATCATTTTAAAAGTATAGTTTTAAATAAGCACATTAAATTATATCTTAGATGTTATGGAATGAAACCTTTTTATTGGGTGGTATCCTACTGGGCTCTTGTCTCACACCTTACATACATCCTTGGGTGTACGTAGACCCTGTTCTTTATGTATCCCAGGTTGAGGCATCATGCTTGGTGATAGTGGTCCGGGTTGTCAATTGTTTTCCTGTATAGGTCTAACGATGGTGGTTTGAGGAGGTGGCTTCTCATGTTGCATGAAGGTGAGAATATATGTGCTAGTTTTATTTTCATTGCTGTCTTCTTAGAGTGTTGGGTTGAATTGTAAAATTTAAGTTTGGTCTAATGTTAAGGGTTTGTTTGGCTATGTTTTTCCAGCTTTGATTTATCTATTTTTTGGTTTTTTAATTGCATCATGTTTCTGGTAAATCATTCCCATGTATTATTTTTGATACCTAGGCACTTGTGCCAGCCTGTGGGGATCGGGAACTCCCTTCGGGCCATGTCGCAGACCGGGTCGGGCGCCGGGTCAGATGGCGACCTGGCTTGGTTCCTGACAAAATGGTATCAGAGGCAGGTTTTCTCTCTTGGGTCATGTCCCTTTGGGATATAATCAGGTAGAAAAAAGTTAAGGGTGTCAGAACTCGACGTTCTAGCTATGATAAAGGTGCTTGGCCAGCACACCTCATGGAGAGACTCGAGTTACCAGGATAATTTGAGGTTTATCTGAGTCTTTGGTCCTTGTGGTTAATATTGTTTAGGGGAAATGAAAAGAGAGTAGGGTTAGTGGTTTCAGTGAGCTCGCAGGATCGGAAAGTAATGTGTATCCAAGGACACTTCCCTAGAACACTCTCTATCATAGTAGTTTGATTGGAATATGGCCTCCAACCATGTGTCCCAATCACCCACTGACACAAGTTTCCTCTTGCATCATTCCTCGTCCCTTTGTTTTGAATTCATGGAAATCTAGTTTTTAAGTAAAAATGATTTTGTGTTTTAATAATAAATGGTTGTGTGGTGTGCCCATGTATTTTGGAAATATTGGACGTGAGGCATTTTGAGCCGAGAATCCTTTTTGATTGATTTGTGTCTTGAGTTTGAATTCTTATTGGTCAGTTGGTATGAAAGTGTGTGGTTTGTGGGTTCTTTTGAAAAATGCTTCAGAAAGCCATTACAGTGGTCCCCCCCTGCACGTTTAGTAGTCTCTTGCGGTATGTATTGTCCATTGGACTAGTTTGATTGGGTCCATGGTTTTCTTTCTTGACTAGTGCATGCCCCTCCATAAAGCGTTTACATGCGGTTAAAGTGCAGCCACAAGCAACTCACCATTGGCCGGCCCTCCAGTTGATCTAAGGACTCTCTTCTTGAATTCTAGGATTGATCCCACCTCTCTTTATAATCAAGAGGATCCCCCCGCATCAAGAGGGTTATGTGAGAGGGGTTGAATGAAACTTGGGTTTCCTTCAGTCATTTGATAGTCAAGGGTGAAGTTTGACCTCGTTAAGTTGAAAGTCCTGTTTGGAAATGTTGAAGGAGATTCCAGTGGGGAAAGGTGGAAGTAGCTTGGAGTTGTCGATGCGGGATGTTATTCTAAATGACCTTTGGTCCTTAATTGCTTTCATTTAATAAAGGGTATGTGTTAGGACACTAGGGTGGCAGACCCAGTCACATGTGGATTCTACGGTTGATTGCAGGAATCACGTGTTGTTTAATACTTAGTTTGAAGTCCCTCTCCGTATAATGTTTATCTCAAAAGCAATAGTCATGTTCAGTGACGATTTTCAATGTCGTGTTCTCATTCAGTGTGAAAAAGGGTGATGCACATGCACCATTTTAGGTCTTGTGTTGGTAAATGTTCTGTGTGGGAGCAGGTGGATGTCTGAGTGTGTTGTGTTTGATAGTGTTGTCTTGAATGCAGTATGGTTTTTTGCAGCACTAGGAAAGAAGAAGCTCCATTCGAGAGTCTTCAATACCTGACTACAAGTTAGGAGATGCTTCAAACATCAGGGCTCTATCCATAGGCCTCAGAGTGAAGCCGACACGTGGTCATGAACTCAGAGAGTGTATGAGACCCTAGCTTCATTTCTATCATTAGTATTGAAGGTGAAGGCAGTTTAAATAGTTTTTTGTGGTTGTTCCATTCTGAACAACCCATTTGGGTGTCTGAAGTTTCTGTGGATATGAGGAGGCATAATTGTCTCATTACCTTAAAGTTATGGGGGTTCTGTCCCACCGAATGTAATTTCTTTTAGTGGTCCTTATGGGGTTTGTTGGGTAAATCAGTCTCAAAGTTGAATAATGATCATCAAGGGATGTGGAGATATTGGTCTGTCTTTGGACATGGTTTTGACACCCCGATAGTTGGTCCCGGCCCTCTCTTCCCCTTGTGGTGGGGTGTTTGATCATTGTTGGGAAATTTTCGAAGTTCTTGTATCTTCCGTAAGTTCTAATGGTGGGGAGTCTGCTCAGGCCTCCCTATTTCGTTTTTCTAGTCTCGTCTCAGGCGTTGGTAGGTTTTTAATGGTGGGGAGCCCCTTCAGGCTTCCCCATGTTAGACTTTTGGTTATGTTCCTAAAGATGAATTTGTGGTAAATGATAAGAGTTTTTTGGATGTGGTTTGATCTTGTTTGTTTGTTCTAGTCAAATGACGTGGTTTTCATTCAATGGTGCTTGAGGTGTTTTGGCTTGTGAAGTTTGTTTCCTTGGGTGCAAGAGTTCCTTTCCTAAATCAATCAACTGGAGGTGTTCTAGCACTCTAGGGTGGGTGACACTTATCGAAAAGTCTTTTACAGGTTTCTTTAGGTTGTCATTTAAGTCAATTTCTCCAAGCACAGTACATTTTCCTCTTTCACTTTTTTTAATTTAGGGGATCCCCTTTGAATCTAAATGGGTATGTCATTTTATACTTTAGGTCTCATCATTAGTTTTGTCTTTTTTGGGGATGGAAATATTTATAGTGGGGAGAATTTTCACACTCTGACTTTTTCAAATTTAATTTAATTTAATTTATTATTTTTCCAGCCCTGTAATTTTTTTCATCAGGGTTTGGGTTGGAGCCCATTTAAAATCTTGAGTACTTATTTAAAAATGTGTGTTTTAGCCTTGACATCGTTCAACAGACGGGCAGGTGCGGTCGAAGCCACACAACATCACCCGAGTCACCGTGTACCCCACCTGATGTTCGATTCAGATAAATAAAAATGAAATGAACAATAAAATAAGGACAAAGTAAAATAAGATAAATAAAATGAATTTTAATAAATTATCTTGATAACAAAAATAATGGTAATTATTATTATTATTATTGTTAATGTTTTAATTTAGTTATTAGTTATTATTTATATTATTATTAGTATAGTAATTATATCAGTGTTTGGGGGGGGATTTCATTTTCCTTTTTTTCCTTTTTCTTTTTTTCTCTCATCTTACTCCCCAACTTTGCATTGAGACCTAGCCCCCTAGTTTTTGTCATGCGTGGCTCTACCCTCCCCGAAACCCCTATGCACTACCCTAGCTAGCGCCCTCCCATACACCTCCCTTCTGGCAAGGTCTCGCCGTCGCACCCCTGCCTCTCTCCCGGCCAGCCTGTCGTGCCACCGACTCCTTCCCGGTCGACATGCTCACGCCTCCCTGTAACCCCCCCTCTTCCTAGCCGCGTGACCCTCCTCTTTCCGATGCAAACCGCATTGGCATCTCCATCCATCCACCTCTCACTAGACCCATCACACCCTGACTCGACCGACAAGACCTTCTTCCGTAGATGATGCCCCTCCCAGTAAGCTCCTCTTCTCCTTTCCCTAGTGTTTTTGTTTTTGTTTTTTGGGCTTGGGGTTTCCAGTATTTTGGGGTCCGATTTTAAGTTTTAATCTTTTGTTTTTGGGTTTTATCCCTTTGATTAGGTTTGTTTCTTGCCTCCTCTTAGTGCGAATGAGGTGCGGGTGTGGTTTTGTGCCATTTTCTGGAATCCTCTCCACGTGAGGTAGGTGGTTTCGTGCCTTAACATCTCTAGATAAATTTAATAAGTTTTCTTAAGTTTATAAATGTGTTATTTGTTTTGATTGTGTGGTGAGTTAGGTGTTTTGAAGTGGTTTGGGTGATTATTGATTGAGAATGGATTTTTAGTAAAGGAAATTGCTATTTTTTATGTGGACCTTGATGCAATATTTCAAAAAAATGGGTTTTAAGAGTGTTTGGAAGGCGTGAAATGAACTCTACAAATATTTTGACATGCATGTGTAATGAAATTGCACTTTCTATTAGAAATGGTGCGTTTTTCGTTTTAGTTTTATTGTGGTAATTTCTTAGAGTGTTAAATCAATTATTTATTGGGTGAGAATTATATTTTTAAGGTGTTGGATATGTTTAAGTGTTGGGAATAAAATTTTTAATAGAAATCGGTTATGTTTTGTGTGTGAAAACTGGTGCGTTGTTTTATAAAAATATTTTATGGGTTAGTTGTTAGGTGTGAGACATATTTTAGTGTGATGATGTTGTGTGTTTAGTTTTAAAGTGGGTTTTTATGTGAAACTGAGTATGTTTTGGGGTAATCTTTGGTTTCACCATTTGTGGATGTTTTATAAATTATTCAAATGATTTATTACCTTAATCATGTGGTGTGTGTGATGTTTTTAAAGTGGTTGGTGTGTCTAAAGGTTGCAATTGTATTTTTAATATGGGGATTGGTTGTGTTTTGATGTGATGCTTCTAGAACATGTTCTAAGGGTTGTTTGGTAGGTGTGAAATGTGTTTTTAAGTAACTTTAGGTGTGTGTGTATTTAAATTAGAATCCTATTCCAAAACGGATTGTTTTTGGCATGTTATATTTTTGGTGCATCTTTATTTAAATTGCAAAATTTTTTGAATAATGGAATACAATTTTGATATGGTTACCTTTTGTAACTAGTTTTAATGTGATGTATTTATATGGAATCAAGTGGTTTTTGGTGTGAAGTATTCTTGGGTTTTCTTGAAATGCTTTCATAGATAGATCAAATGATTTGTTGACTTATTTATATGGTGATAAAGTGGTATTTTGAAAGAGTTGAATACACGTTCATTTTTAAAGCAGTATGTTTCTGTAAAATGAGACATGTTTTTGGTGTAAACCCTCTTTGTGTCACTTAGTGGTGTTTAATAAATGGTGCAAATAGTTTATTTTATTGTGCAAGTGGTGCGAAACTAGTTTTAAGGATAATTTGTTAAGAAAGTGGGTTGAAATGACTTTCCTACTTGGAATTGGGTATGTTTATTATGTTGGACCTAGTTGTGTTATTTAATAATGTTTTCTATGTTGTGAAAATTGATTATGTTCTTCTTTTAGTGTTTCCAAATGAGGATTTGTGAAATTATTAAGTAATGAAAGATATATTTTGGAAAGGTATCTTGGTGTGTGTGTGTTTTTGAAATGCTGTTTGGGTATGCAAGTGGTGGATTTCATGCATAATGTCTTGTTCAGTTTGTGTAATGTGAAGGTGATATATTATGTGAATGTGGAACCTGAATGAGCACAAGGGAAAACTCTGGATACTTAGGTGGGAGGATTAGGACTAGTACGCTAGATGACACATAAGTGGTTCATCCCAGTTTCATATAGCAGGATTGACGTTACAACAATAACTAAACTTTTGTGATGATTAGAGACCACTAGGTTATGGATGAATTTCCCTACTAGTGGATCATGCACAAGAGCTTTGATTATTGTGGTTCCTATTCCACGTTTACACCGAGGTACGATATCTCTAGTGCCCCACACATCCTAGCTACCTTAGGGGATTTACCCATAGTGCTATACTATTCATGAAGTGGTGCCTTCTGTTGGCATACAGAGGACCACTTGAGTATGTGCATGTTCTTTATGTATTTTTCTCTTCCATTTTAAAGTAGTATTTTTGAAATGGTTTTTCTTCTAGTGCTCTTTTATTTTTTACATTTATCTTTAAAATTTTTTCTTTAAAATCATTTTAAAAGTATAGTTTTAAATAATCATGTTAAATTATCTATTAGATGTTATGGCATGAAACCTTTTTATCGGGTGGTATCCTAATGGGTTCTTGGCTGAAACACTACATACACCCTTGGGTGTATGTAGACCTGTTCTTTGTGTATCCCAGTTTGAGGCATCGTGCTTGGTGATGGTGGTTCGAGTTGTTGATGGTTTTACCATGCAGGTCTGACGATGGTGGTTTGAGGAGGTGGATCCTCATGTTGCATGAAGGTGCGAATAGATGTGTTAGTTTTCTTTTCATTGCCGTCTTCTTGGAGTGTTGGGTTGAATCGTAAACTTTAAGTTTGGTCTAATGTTAAGGGTTTGTTTGGTTATGTTTTTCCAGCTATTGTTTATCTATTCATTAGTTGTTTTATTGCCTCATGTTTCAGGTAAATAATTCCCATGTATTATTTTTGATACTCAGGAACTTGTGCCAGCCCATGGGGATCGGGAATGCCCTTTGGTCCATGTTGCAGACCAGGTTGGGCATCAGGTCGGATGGTGACCCGACTTGGTTCATGATAGATCTAGTCTATCTAATAATAACATAGATAGAAATTCCTCTTATCCCTCATTAAAACGTATAGGATCCCATGATGATAATAAACCTGATAGGCGAGGTAGACAATACATAAATAATATCCCAATCATGGATCAATACAATCCAACAAGAATACTCAGCCCACCTCTCAGAACCATCCATACGAAACCCACCTTCAAAATAGAGGGATTCCTTGAGGCTAAACAAATTAGAGGAAACATTTCAAGGTTCCATCCGAGTCTTCATGTTTAGAACTAGGATAATACTTACCAAAAATCCATAGAAAACCATTTGAAGCCAAAACCATTAAAAAACCTCTTTCTAAAATGCTAAACATACCTTTAAACCAATATTTAAAAAATAGAATTTGAAAACCAATTAACCAATCAAAACCATTTTAAGAATACATAGGAGTGTTCTAAATAGGATTAAGAAACTTTTTAAGAAATATCTTTTAGAAATCCACTTTAAAAAACACTTCAAAGAACCAAGGACAATTTTGAAAGCCATGTTTTTAAAAAGGAGTTTCCCAAGAACATCCATATATAACATACACGTAAATATGTATGCATAAAAATTCATACGTAGGTGCTTAACAATGCACATACTTGCACACATGCGCGTGAACACACACACACACACATCTATGTTCACAGGAGGAACTAAGAAGAACAATAAGAAAATTCATTCCAAAACATTTATCCAAATCGAGGGAGTTCAATAATACAAACATAAAAAATCCATAATAATTAAGGAATCAAAGCAACCAATTCTCAAAACCCCTGATAAAATTATACAGAAGAATTAGAAAACCAACTTCATCAATTTAAACAACTGAAACTCACTAAAAACCCATTTGATCCTTTTTTCAAATACACTGTGATATACTTGGAAGGTGTCATTAATTCCTCTAGGATAGTACCAATTTGGAAATTTATATTATTCCCAAACACACTACCAATAAAGGCATATAATAGTGGAAGTAAAGGGTCAATTCCATGAAGATAATACATCAAAAAATTTCAACCAAATGTTAGGTCATCCCAATTTTAGAATATTACATTATCAATTTACTAATGTAAGTTAAAATAAACAAATGAAGATAAAAAATTAAAGATAGAGGAACCTGTTTCTTAGGGTGGTTGTTTCAAATAGATTAATTCCACTTTTCTTGAAATCTAATTAGATTAAATAGATACATAGCCATTTATTTGTATTCAATAGTAATTTGGTAAATTATTATTGAAATTAACCTATCATACTGACCCTCTAAATATAAAAATATAGAATAAATAGAATGCACTTGGTTTATTATAGTGCATTAGAATGATATAATCCATTTTTATTAGATCAATTATTTATACCACACCAAGGTTCATTCATTATTAAAAAAATTTGTTCAATGATTTAATAATAAATAGAATTAAATGCTAATCACAACACAACACTTATAGAATCATGTTATTAAATGAGTGAAGATATAATTAAATTATGAGGTACACACCCCTTTCAACTGAATTTAATCTCCCCTATGGGTATAACCACTCATCTTTGGGTGATCTCAAAGGATAAATAAACAAAAATCTATAAAAGAGATATTGAAAGAGATAAATTGAAATGAAAATATACAATAATTTAAAATTACATAAATAAGGAAAAATTAGAAAAATGGAAAATAAAATCCTAACTATAATGAACAGTTCCCATGAAGGAACCCTAGAGGTAGCCTCCCAGCGGTCGAAATCCTCCTCCAAAATATACATTTATTTTGGCTAAAATCCTATATTTATTAGCCTCCAATTCACACCTAAGGTTCATTGGTAAAAACTAGCATTAAAACCACCCATAAATTGGTAAAAAGATATCACCCAAATCTGCTGACGGACCAAATTCACACCATAAATTAATAATTCATGTCCTAAATTTGTCTATGGTTGAAAAAGAGGGGTTTTTGAGAATTTCATGAAAATTCCTGGCATGACATACATGTCACGATGTGAACGTGCACAGTTCTTGATTCTTCTTCCTTTTCTCTTTGTTTACAGCTTGGGTCTTATGGATCGTGACTTGGGTGATTCATTCCACCATTCCTTGAATTTTTTATATCTTCATTTATAGTGGAAATAGTGCTGCATGGTAGTAAAAATCATTGGCACTCATCTTTCACCTTGTCCCGATAATCTGTGACAAAAAATTCTTCCAATTTCTCCAAATTCCTTTTAAACACGATCCTACCATAAAAACACAAAAAGAAAAATAATTAGGTAGGAATATAAAATTCCACAGTCATCATTCAATGAAAATGTATATAAAATCTCATGAAAATACATATGCAAATAAGAGATATCAAATCCCCCCAAACTAAAACTTTTGCTCATCCTCAAGAAAAATATCAACATCAAAAAACAAAGGGTCCATACATAAAAAATGGAATTTTTATATCATGATGCTCATAAATAATAAGTTATAATAAAAAAATTCTAATAGAACACAATATATCCAATAAAATAATTCAAAAATCATGCTCTATCTATAATTTGAAACTCAAGAAGTTTCCCCTTTTCACTTACTTATTTTAAATTCACATCAACATCCATGCCATTAATGATTTACCTCACCATGAATTTTTCATCTCACCAATCAAGGTAAAAATTTAATGGAGTTATGATTATAACTCAAGTACATGCTCCTAATTGTAGGCTTTTATTGAATCTACTTTCTCCACCTTGTAAAAAATATCAAAATTAATCACGAGGGATTATAATTGAGGATCAAATGATTCTTAGGTTGAGGGTTTGTGGGTATTTATGTTAAACATCAAGTAAGGCTCAAAGAGGAGTCTAAAATATAGGATATAATGCATGTCATGTAAATTAAATCTCAATTAAATGATCCTCACAAAAATATAATGTTATCTTACACACTCCCCAAAGTGAAAACTAAAGGATCATGAATGATGTAATAATAATGAATGAAGACCTTCTCTTATTAAGTATTTTTTCAGAAGATATATCTAGGATAAGCCTCACATCCACCACCAAACCCCATATGATTTTGAGGTCATCGGTCTGGTAATGCTGATTTTTTCCCAACCCAAGTAACAACCCATTTTATTTATTTTTTATTTTTTTCAACAAGAGGGGTAAATAATAAAATACAATGAATGAGTAATCATAAACCTTCCCCAAATCCCATGGAAACACCCTTAATTCTCCTCACAAGAAAAAAAATCCCATTTTCATAGTAAATAAACCCTCCCCCACACTCATTTAATTGAATATCATACAAAATACAAAGAGAAGGGTAGGAAAATATATTAAAGTCTTGAAATGTAGCTCTTCCATAATAGGTTATCCATGGATGATATGAGTTAAGTAGGATCAATGTATAGGTGGGTCTTAAGGATAAGATGGATCATCAATGAAATGAATCAATTATTTTAAAATTGAATTTGTTCATTCATAGATTTGGAATGATATCAATGAAAGTTCTAATAGGTTTATATTCCCCAAGTGTCACTCAAGAAAAATGATCAGAAATTAATATAAAATATTTGGTCCAAAATCATTTCAATAATGGGAACATAAAATAAGTCAATCAGGTCATGTAACATCCCCAACTCGAAAGCCACTAAACCAGTGCCCAAGTCGAGTTACACATGACCTCAAGCATGCCTCCTCGTATACTAGAGGTTGTTGACTATCAGTGAGGGTCTAATAAGTCATATAGAGAGACCATACCCTCTTTACCAAAGCAAGACACAACATAACATACTGTAAATAACAGAAACAATATGAACAACCAATAAACATGCATAACCAGACATCTCCCAAAACTGGGTACAAACAACAATTCAACATTAACCATGTCATGGCATGCTAATAATGCCAAAGTAAATAAAACCCAAAATAAATAAAAATGCCTAAACCCCCAAAATGAGTCCTAAATCCATGTCCAGATCCTCATTCATACATGTCCCAATCCCAAATCAACATCCGAGCATAGGGCCTTTCCCCTTGTCTTGACCTACAACCATGAAATCTACTCGGGTACCCAACAACGGTCTGAGAAAGGTGTGTGTACAAAACTTATTAGGCCACCACCAAAAACGTCTACAAAATATCCAGTCTAATATATAGTACATGAAAGTATGAAATAAAAGACAAGGTAACCAAAAAGAACAACTCAGTATCCATTAGTTAACCATTTTTATCCTAACCATTTCTGTTATCATTACTATGTTAACCACTTATCCATATTCTTTACTTAATCCACTATATTCATGTGCTACATGGGTTTGGAATATACATCATCTACACATGGGTCTAAGGAAATCAAATACTATGAATAAGGGAATAATTCAAGTCCATATCTCACTAGGGATAAACATAGAACATCAATACTTTATCCTCACCCCGAAGCCTCAATCCAGGTGGAATGCAACCATTAGGGGAATAGATCCTCCACCCCCTTCCATAACCCGTTCATTTTAGAGTGGAATTTCAAGCCTCAATCCAACTCGAACCATGAGCGTAAAACCTCATTTCAATACCCTACTCTACCAATCCATGAGAACATGATTATTTAACCATTAACCACACACATACCATATCACAACAACTAAAATTAGCAATAACATTTTATAACTATCAACATGGGAATTAATACTATTCCTTAACCCATTAAGTATATTCAACAATTCACTTACATTATCCAATATTCACCCACTACTGGGAAGTTGGGTTTTCCCAACGCTTGTTTTCCAAAAGTTATGTTGAACCGTTGGTATAGGGGTATAAAACAAGTATTTCCCAACAGTTTGAAGAAACCGTTGGGAAATCTAAATTTTTTTCTCCCTTTACCAATGGTTTTACAAAACCGTTGGTAAAGACCATGACTTAGGAAGGCTTTACCAACGGTTTACACAAACCGTTGGTAAAGCTCACCTTTCCCAACGGTTTTAACAAACCTTTGGGAAAGTTTTCCCCTAAAATCCCAACAAACCCGAGATCCCATCCACGCAATTGAACTGCTAAAATTGAGACCTAATATCTCTCTCGCTTGGAAAATCATTCCACCAGATCCATACTCAATCACAAAGTTGTTTTGTTCTAAACTTCAAATATGTAAGTAGTACGTTATGTTTAATGTTTTGAATCTAATTTTTTTCTTTTATGTTTTGATTTTTTATTAAACCTAAGGTTCGTGCAGTATGTTATACCCAATAATTTCAATTCAATTTGTTATTTGTTTTCTGTTTTTGTTCTGGTGTCATGTGTGAATCAATTTTTTGTCCTGTTTTTGTTTTCTTTTTTTTGTTCTGGTGGGAGGTGCTGGGGGTGCAGTAGGTGGGGGGAGGGGGTGTGCTAGTGGGGTGTTTAGGTGGGGGAGGGGGTGTGCTGGTGGGGTGTTGAGGTGGGGGGTTGTATAGGTGGGGGTGGGGGTGGGTTGTGCAGGTGGGGGTGGGGGGAGGGGTGGGTTGTGCAGGTGGGGGTGCAAGTGGAGGGGGTTGTTGTGCAAGTGGGTGGGGGGGGGGGGGGAGGGGAGTGTGTAGGTTTGGGGGGTGGGCTGGGCAGGTCAAAGTCTTGGTGGGGTGGGGGGGGTGAGGTGGGGGTTGTACAGGTGGGGGGTGGGGGTGGGTTGTGCAGGTGGGGGTGGTGGAGGGGGGGCTGTTCAAGTGGGGGGTGAAAGTGGAGGGGGGTGCTGTGCAAGTAGGTTAGGTGAGGGGAGTGTGTAGGTTGGGTGGGTGGGCTGGGCAGGTGGGAGTCTGTTGGGGGTGAGGTGGGGGTGGGGTGTATAGGTGGTGGTGGGGTGAGGGGGGATATGCAGGTGGGGGTGGGGGGAGGGGGGTTGTGCAAGTGGGGGGGGGGGGGGGTGTAGGTGGGGGGTGGATGTGCAAGTGGGTGGTGGGGAGGGGAGTGTGTAGGTTGGGGGTGGTCTGGGCAGGTGGGAGTATGTTGGGGGGTGAGGTTGTGGGGGGGGTGTGTGCAGTGGGTGGATGGGAGGGGGTTGTGCAGGTGGGGGTGGGGGAGGGGGGGTTGTGCAAGTGGGGGTGCAAATGGGGGGGGGGGGGTTGTGCAGTCGGTGGATGGGAGGGGGGTTGTGCAGGGGGAGTCTGTTGGGGGTGAGGTGGGGAGGGGGGGCTGTGCAGGTGAGAAGTCATCACTTCCATAGTTCACCAATAAGCAAGGGGAATTCATCACTTTTAGAGATTTGGATAGTTTTGAGGCCTCTTTGGTTTTGGTTCTTGTCTAGTCATCTTGATGAGTAAGGCATCACATGATCTAAAAGTGACATCAACTATATAGGATGAATTCCTTCTCCCACAACACATTTTTCTAGAAATAATATATCCTTGGAAGGTTGTGGGAGCCTTTTAGAATCCAATGCCCCAACATTTTCCCAATTGCAAACTTGATACCATCATGTTATCAAGTCACTAATCCTACCAAATTGGATTTTCACTAAAAAATACTATTCTAATCCTTAACACCCATCTTTTGTTTTTCATAACATGAATTACAACCCAATTAAATCTCATAGCTCTCAGTCACACCCCTGTGGACAGGTTTCCCACCCCCCTAGACACCCCCTACCCCCTGGACAGCCTTGCCACCCTCGTGGATAGTCCGCCCACCCCCATGGACACCTTGTACCCCCTGGACAACCCCGCCACCCCCGTGGAAAGCCTGCCAACCCCCTACTCCCTGGACATCCCCCCAACCCCGTGGACAGCTCGCCCAACCCCTAGACACTCCCCCCCCACGGACACACCCACCCCCTGGACACCTTGTACCCCCTGGAAAGCCCCCCCACCCCTGTGGATAGCCCGCCCACCCCCCCTGGACACCCCTCCCCCCTAGACAGCCCCACCACCCTCATGGACAACCCATCCACCCCCTGGACACCCCGTACCCCCTGGACAACCCCGCCACCCCCGTGGATAGCCCGCCCCTGATTACAAAGAAGCAAATAACTCTACATTTCCCCCGATTTCCAGAAGCCCCCGCGCAGGTGAACCCTAACCTGAGGTCTTCCATCTGATCGGCTGCAACTCCCCCATCCAGGTTAGACTCCTTCAACCTCTTCCCAAATACAGACATAGAATCCCTCATTGAGGTAATTGACATGGTTGGGGTAGTGGGGTAGGTGGTTTTCCTTTTTTTAGTGGGGTGATATGTTAATTTCTGTGGACTTTAGTTTGGGTGTTATGAAATGTACTAACTTTTCACAATATTTCCATTTTTTAGAATCAATAACTTATTTAAAAAACTCTCTTTACACATTCTACATCTTTCATGAAAAGCCTTCACTTTTTAATATCTTGAATAATGTTTTATCAGGTCTATGGTGTCTTCTTGGTATGTGATAAATGAAAAAATTACAAAACACATCTCACCTAAAATATAGGCACACATAACTGAATTAATTAGTATATCTTTACATTGTTTTAATAGTTCACTACATCAACTAGAAACTCCTTCTGTTATCGTTTAATTAAATATATTTTCTATTAAAGTTCAATCCTATTGAATTGTTTATGACAAAATGACTTATATAAATTATTTTTACAAAATGGATAGAAGTTGGATGTATGAAACCGATCGGATCTCAAGCGATTTTCAAAACAATTTGGAGAGCTTTATGGATTTTTCATTTCACAATGCTTCAGATAATGGTCGCATACACTGCCCATGTTCCAATTGTGTTGGTATACCTTGGTTGAGCCATGAAGAAGTCAACTACCACATAACCAAAAATGGTTTTCAAGCAAACTACTTTGTGTGGTATCACAATGGGGAGAAAATGAAATCTCAAATTGGTGATGATCGAAATAAAAGGACTAGAATGGAGAATTTGTTAGATGATCGGTTTCTATTTATTCTTCATCATGAAAAAGAAAGGATTTCGACTCAAGAAGACTTCGATATGAGGACAACTGATGCATCTAGTGAAAATGATGATATTGATAGGGTGAAAAAATTGAATGATGCTGCCACGACTCCAGTATATCGACAATACTATAAAATGAAAAAGTTGGAATTTTTAATCCGATTGTTTCATGGGAAAACTATGTATGAGATTTCTAATACAGCAATCGATTACATTCTTACCCTCTTGAAGGATTTACTTCCAGATGATGCAGATATTCCCTCAAACCACTATATGGAATGGAAGTTAGTTTAGGAACTTGGATTTTCAAGAAACAAAATTCATGCTTGCCCAAAAGATTGCAGTTTATTCTGGGAGGAAACTACTGAACGAAATGATTGTATAAAATGTGGCACATCCTGCCGGAAGTCAAAATCTGATGGAACACCATCCCGTGTTCCACAAAAAGTAATGTGGCACTTTCCATTAATCCACAGACTCCAGAATATTTTTATATCTGATGACATATCAATAAAAATGAGATGGCATGATACTGACAGAAAGAAGACTAATGATGAGTTGGTTCATCCTGCAGATGGATTTTCATGGCAGAGATTTGATGCTCGACATCCTGATTTTGCAGCTGACGTGTGTAATGTGAGGCTGGGTCTTTCATGCGACGGTTTTAATCCGTTTGGGCAGATGCTTACTTCGCACAACACATGGCCAGTTTTTATACACATTTATAATATTCCCCCATGGTTTTGTATGAAAAAACCTTTCACTTTCATGAGTATACTCATATCTGGTCCTTCTGATCCCGACATTGATATTGATGTATACATGCAACCTTTAATAAAATAGTTGAAACTTATTTGGGATGTGGGTGTGCGCACATATGATGCATGTTCGAAAGACATATTTCATATGCATGCTACGCTTATGTGGAAGATCAATGATTTTCCGGATTATACAATGATGTCTGGATGGAGCACGAAGGGAAAACTGTCATGTCCAGTTTGTATGAATAATAAATGATCCAGAAGACTGAAACATCGCTGTAGTTTTAGTTTTATGAGACATCGACGATTCTTGCCAAATGATCATCCATATAGAATGAATCTTCGAAGATTTGATAATACCATAGAGACTGATGATCCACCTCAGTGTATTTCTGGAACTGATGTGCTTAATGAATTGAAAGATTTCAGTTTTTCGTTTGGGAAGGGTCAAATGAAATCTGGAAAGAGAAATAATGTTTCCACTGAAACCTATTACAATTGGAGGAAGAGGAGTATCTTTTTTGATTTTCCTTATTGGTCAACCAATTTGTTACGTCATTTCTTAGACGTAATGCATATTGAAAAGAATATATGCGAAATGTTGCTTTCGGTTCTTCTAAATGTCAAGGGGAAGACAAAAGATGATTTACGATCTCGGCGTGACTTGGTGGATTGGGGCATCAGACCAGAATTGTATCCTGTGCGTATCAATGAAAATAAATGGCAACTTCCATGTGCTTCTTATGTGATGACACCTATGAAAAAAAAACAATTTCTGGAAGTATTAGAGACTATTAGAGTTCCTGATGGCTATTCAAGCAACATATCTAAACGGATCAACAGAAGAGAGTTGAAGCTAAAATATTTGCAGACTCATGATTATCACGTTCTACTGCATGAGTTTCTTCCAATATCAATCCGTCATCTTTTGTCTAATAATGTAAGGGTGGCTGTTATTCGGTTGTGCCATTTGTTTAGAGATCTTTGTGCTAAGAAGTTGTCCAAGTCTTTCTTGCAAAAAATGTTGACAGATTCCCCATTAATTTTGTGTGAGTTGGAGAAAATATTTCCTCCATCATTTTTCACATGCATGCTGCATCTGAATATCCATATTCCCACTGAAATACTTCTCGAAGGACTTGCTTTTTTTCGTTGGATGTATCCAACTGAAAGAAATATGTTCATATTAAAGTCTTATGTCTGAAACAGAAATCATCATGAAGGTTCTATCTTGAACGGTTACTTGGATCAAGAATGTATGGATTTCTGCTCAATGTATTTGTCTGATCTTACTACAAGATTGAACAAACCAATGATAAATAAAGAAGAACAGTATGAGAAAATTGAACCCAGTTTTCCATCACTTCCTCAAACAGGAGGAATTCCTAGATCATATACATTGAAGACATTAAGCCATGAAGAGTGGGAGATGGCACATCGCACAGTTTTGTTCAACTGTGATTTGTTCGATGAGTATATCAGGTAATTAAATTGATTATATATATCTTACATATATATCTATTAAACTATTCATATTTTTTATCTACAGGGAACATAAAACAATTATAAATAGGAAGCATCGTTCTTTATCTTTGATAAGGAGAGAGACTTTGCATAGCAAAGAGTTTTCTGCTTGGTTAAAATTGAAGGTATAAAAAAATTAATGTTTAAAATAATTATATCAATATTTAATTAAGTTTAATAGTCATTTATATTACAGGTATTGAGTTTGTCTGCTGACTCTGTCTCTGAGGAAATAAGAGCTTTGGATTTTGGTCCTAATACCGTGGTTCGTGACTGTAAATCAATTGTTATCAATGGGTAAAAATTTATTGTCACTGAATGAGCAAAGAACATGATAACACAACATGATGGTGTTATGGTTACTGCCACAATAGATTGTTATGCCAGTGCATCAGACAGTAGACCGCGATTTGAAAATGTGGGTTATTATGGAGTTGTTGAGAAAATAATAATATTGGATTATTACTCTCATGGACGAGTCACAATGATGAAATGCCATTGGTTTGATTCGATGACGAGACATGGCACATTTATTGATGATTGTGGATTTTGAGTAATTAATATAACTCGCACTCTTGCTACTGAAGAACCATATGTGTTGGCATCAATGACTAAACAAGTTTTTTATGTCAAAGACCAACTTCGACATGAATTTGGTGTCATAGTTGAAGTAATTCCAAGACATATTTTTGATGATGGTGATGATGTAATTAACACTGTCCCTAGTGCCATTGGAACCAATCCATTTATTTCTTTTGATGAATCAAATAGCTCAATTGTCAGAGTTGATTGTGAACCTGAAGTTGTGGTTGAAAATATATAGAATCATTCATCCATGTTCTCAATTCTTTTGGTTTACCTCGAGTTGGGTTGTTAAGGTTGGTAATATTCAAATTGATTTAGTATTGATCACAAATATGTTTTAGCTGACTTGACCGTTATGTGAATTTTCAATGTTTATTGGTTGCAATTTTATTTGAATTGAATTTTCTAATTTGGAATTGAACTGTATTCAAACATAGTCAAATAATATTTCTAACTTGGTGAACATTACAACTTGTATGATTTATTAAATCCATTCAAGCTCTTCTAAACCAATTGATAGCTGACTTGACCATTATGTGAATTTTCAATGTTTATTGGTTACAGTTTTATTTGAATTTCATTTTCTAATTTGGAATTGAACTGTATTCAAACATAGTCAAACAATATTTCTAACTTGGTGAACATTACAACTTGTATGATTTATTAAATCCATTCAAGCTCTTCTAAAACAATTGATAGTTAAATTACTAATGAATTCCCCTATTCCCTCATATATTTAGTTTTTTGGGTTACACATTAGTTTTCTTTTTCTAATTAATTACATATTTGTTTTCAAAAGTAGGAAATGAAGCCAATTGAAGAGAGACGAAGGAAAAAAATGATGGATAACAATCGTCGAATGACGGAGTTGGGAATTCCATCATTAGTGCCTGTAGTGAGTACTTTATTTCAAATTGATATATTTAAAGAATATATAATGTCATGTGATTAATTTTTTTGTAAATTTTTTTGTAGGATCCACCTATACATCGACAGTTATTAGACGATGAGCCTAGTACTGGTCCTAGTAATCAGGCCGGTGGTACGAGGAGGGTTTGTACCAAAGGTGGACGAGTAACTACGCGTACCCGACTAGACCCTGCCCCTCCCACTGACATGTCATCCTTCCCACATTCTGATCCCGGTGTGTCGTTAGGGACACACGAGATATTTAGGCCTCCCATGTTTTCGCTACCTTCTTAATCTTCTGGCCCATCATTTTCACATCCCATGATGATTCCCACTCCCCAGTCAGTATCCGGTCAGACAACTGTCCCATTTTCTTTTCTTTTTACTTATGTCTCTCTGAGCTTCTATATTCCATCGTCTTCGACTCCTGTTTCACAACAGGGTGTTCCATCAATTTCTGTGGATCCAGCGGTGCTCAACGATCAGACCGACACAAGTATATTTATAGAACCCTAAAATTTTTTTATAGCAATATTTATTTTCATTATAACATGTTTTGATAAAATATTTTTTTTTCTTTCATGAAAAATACATCTACTGACAGGAGGCATGGGCGGGGGCATATACGCATGCGTTCAGTGTGGAATCGCCGCACACAGGTTATGGTGGATTATAATGAAGACAACCAAATGGTTGAGAAAACAGGGCAGCAATGTCGGAGTTTTTTGGCGACGCTTTCCAAATACTCTGACATCATTCCCGTTAGCCTGCTATCATGGAGAAATTTTCCACATGAGGTCAAGGATAGAGCTTGGGTAGAGATATGGGTAAAAAAATCTGTTCTATTTAATGCCATGAATTATTTTTGTATTTATATGAATTAATATTTTGATTTCATCTTCGATTTAATTTTCCCGATGGTGAGGGTGCACGACCAGAACGTCTAAAGGATTTAGGAAAGCTTTGGAGAGCCTACAAGCAGGAGTTGTATATTGGCTGGGTTTCTAGAGTTGGCACTGAGTTAGAGGTGGTACCAGTGGTGGATGACTGTTCTATAGAGCAGTATCGTCAGATGATTACTCATTGGACGAGTACCCAGTTTAAGGTATTAATAACATTTGAGGTATTTAAATAATAACTTTCATGTTTTTAATTAATACTATCTGTTGCATTTTCGAATTTTATCTAGGAATCATCTGGAAAAAATAAAAAGAACATTTATGCAAAAAAATACCTCCACACACTGGGACGCACTATGATGCCTGATCATGAGAGGAAGTAGGTATGACAATTGTTTATAAGTTTTCTTTACGACTTAAACTTTATTTTGTTTCGTAAATTATTTAATAGTTTGCTAAAGTTTTCATATAACTTTAGTTTTCAATGTCATTTTAGAGGAAAATACAAAATATTGAATGATGTGTGCCTCGAGTAAAACTGTTTTGCTCGAGTAGACGAAAAAAGGATGGAAGTGCCGTCAACAAAGCGACTCAGCAGCAAATTGTAAGTTTTAATCTGTTGAATTTATTTTTTAATATCTATTTTGTAACTTAATGATATATTTATATTTGTAACAGGCTACTTTAGAGGCCCTCGATGCCCAAGAACCAGACAATTTTGGGCCAACATATCACTTACATCAGGTGTTGGGAGAGGAACATTCTGGCAGAGTACGCTGCCAACCTAGGATAGCCCCGACGAGGTATTGACCCTCCTCAAGTATGAGATATAGTGCCACCGAGCTGCAGCAAGTTAGGGCACAGGTAGAACAAGCTGAGAAAAGGGCCACAGAGACGGAAGAACAGTCTGCTAGGGCAAATAGTGCGTTTATGAAATTTATTGAAGTTCTACGTCCTACACTTCCAGCAGAGGCCAGCCCAGATTTTGATGAGTATATGTCGTCGATACGTTCTATATACGCTACACCAGGTGGCAGTTCTAGTGGTGGTCATAACGATGTACAGCTTGACGATGATGATGGCGAGGAGTCTGATGCGGAAGAGGAGGGAGAGGAGGAGGGTGAGGCGGGTGGTGAGGGCAAGGAGGAGGGTGAGGACGAGGAGGAGGGCGAGGGCGAGGAGGGATAGGACGATGATGGGGATGATGACGAGGGTGATGATGATGATGGTGATGATGGTGATGGTGATGTGGGACAAGTTGATCCATTACATTTTTGACTGATATTACTGAGATTTGATATTTAATCTATTCTAGTTGTTGGTTTTATCTAGACTCATAGTATAGTATTGGAGTTGAGTTATTTTTATATATTATCTGTTTTTATTGATATTGTTGCCTTTTAGTGGTTGTGTGTTTGGGAACCCCCCTCCTTCCTGGACCCTGGACAACCCCCCACCCTCCTCCCTGGACCCCGGACAGCCCCACCGGACAGCCCCCCAGACAGCCCCCCCACCCTCTTCCTTGGACCCTGTACAGCCCCCCGAACAGCCCCCCGGACAGCCCCCCACCCTCCTCCTTGGACCCCGGACAGCCCCCCGGACAGCCCCCCACCCTCTTCCTTGGACCCCAGACAACCCCCCGAACACCCCCGGACAGCCCCCGGACAGCCCCCGAACAGCCCCCCGGATAGCCCCCCCCACCCTCCTCCCTGGACCCCAGACTACCCCCCAGACAACCCCCCAGACAACCCCCACCCTCTTCCTTGGACCCTGGGAACCCCCCGAACAGCCCCGGACAGCCCCCGAATAGCCCCCCGAACAACCCCCCCACCCTCCTCCCTGGACCCCAGACAGCCCCCCGGACAGCCCCCCACATAGCCCCCCGCACAGCCCCCCCACCCTCCTCCCTGGACTCCGGACAGCCCCCCAGACTGCCCCCAGACAACCCCTCGGACATCCCCCCCTCTTCCTTGGACCCCGGACAACCCCCCGCACAGCCCCCCCACCCTCCTCCTTGGTCCCCGGACAGCCCCCCGGACACCCACCGGACAGCCCCCCGGACAGCCCCGCCGAACATCCCCCCACCCTTCTTGATTTCATTTAATACTAGAAAATCTATAATATATATTTTATTTATTTTCATCATGATAATCAATGTAAATCACATCTACACATCTAATCAATATCATAGATTCTTGGTATGTTATAAAAGAGATGTATTCATTGGGCATGACATTGTTAGCTCTGAAATGTTTCATAGCATTATAAACTAAAATATAATCCATACTAAGAATGATATAAAAATATTATATATAAATATCCACAAGATTTTAAGTAAGTACCATTCCACTAATAGACACATGAGGATTCTCATAAAATGGAAAACATTTTAATTACATATGGAAAACCGACCAAACGCATTTGGTTTCCATTTAAACTTTAGGAGAACGATTCATGGGTCATATGTGACATGTACGAATCAACCCCGCCTCAATCCGAGGCGCGGTGTGGCCGCCACCACTCAAAGTGTCTGCCTTTTGTTTCAAAAGGACGTCATTTTAATTGAAAAACATCAACTGGCATACGGAAAACCAACCTAATGCATTCTTATTGTGTAGATACTTTAGCAAAACGATCCATGGGTCATATGTGACATATAACAGTCAACCCCACCTCAATCCTAGGTTCGGTGTGGCCACCACCACTCAATGTGTCTGTCTTTTGTTTCAAAAGGACGTCATTTTAAGTGAAAAACATCAACTGACATATGGAAAACCGACCAAACGCATTCGGATTGTGTCAATACTTTAGCACAACTATCCATGGATCATATGTGACGTGTACGAGTCAACCCCGCCTTAATCTAAGGCACAGTGTGTCCTGAATCACTCTAAGTGTCTCTCTTTTGTTTAAAATGGACAACATTTTAAGTACATACGGAAAACAGACCAAACGCATTTGGTTTCCATTGAAACTTTATAAGAATGATCCATGGGTTATATGTGACATGTACGAGTCAAAACCGCCTCAATCCGAGGCACGGTGTGGCGGGAACCACTCAAAGTGTCTGCCTTTTGTTTCAAAAGGATGTTAGTTTAATTGAAAAACATCAACTGGCATACGGAAAACTGACCAAACGCATTCAGATTGTGTCGATACTTTAGAAAAACTATCCATGGGTCATATGTGATGTGTATGAGTCAACCCCACCTCAATCCGAGGCACGGTGTGGCTGTAACCACTCAAAGTTTCTGCCTTTTGTTTCAAAAGGACGTCATTTTAATTGAAAAACATTAACTGGCATACGGAAAACCGACAAACGCATTCGGATTATGTCAATACTTTAGAAAAATGATCCATGGGTCATATGTGATGTGTATGAGTCAACACCGCCTCAATCCGAGGCGCAGTGTGGCCGGCACCACTCAAATTGTCTGTCTTTTGTTTCAAAAGGACGTCATTTTAAGTGAAAAATATCAACTGGCATACAGAAAAATGACCAAACGCATTTGGATTGTGTCGATACTTTATCACAACTATCCATGGGTCATATGTGACGTTCAAAAGTCAACCCCGCCTTAATCTGAGGCACGGTGTGGTCGAAATCACTCTAAGTGGCTCTCTTTTGTTTAAAATGGACAACATTTTAAGTACATATGGAAAACCGACCAAACGCATTCGGTTTCCATTGAAACTTTAGGAGAAAAATCCATGAGTTATATGTGATGTGTAAGAGTCAACCCTGCCTCAATCCAAGGCATGGTGTGGCGGGCACCACTCAAAGTTTCTGCCTTTTGTTTCAAAAGGACGTCATTTTAATTGAAAAACATCAACTGACATACAAAAAACTGACCAAACGCATTCAGATTGTGTCAATACTTTAGAACAATGATCCATGGGTCATATGTGACATGTACGAGTCAACCCCTCCTCAATCCGAGGCGCGGTGTGGCCGGAACCACTCAAAGTGTCTGCCTTTTGTTTCAAAAGGACGCCATTTTAATTGAAAAACATCAATTGGAATACGGAAAAGTGACCAAATGCATTCAAATTGTGTCGATACATTAGAAAAACGATCCATGGGTCATGTGTGATGTGTAAGAGTCAACCCCACCTCAATCTGAGGCGCAGTGTGGCCACCACCACTCAAAGTGTCTGTCTTTTGTTTCAAAAGGACGTCATTTGAAGTGAAAAACATCAACTGGCATACAGAAAACCGACCAAACACATTCGTATTGTGTCTATACTTTAGAAAAACGATCCATGAGTCATATGTGACGTTTACGAGTCAACCCCACCTTAATATGAGGCACTATGTGGCCGGAATCACTCTAAGTGGCTCTCTTTTGCTTAAAATGGACAACAATTTAAGTACATACGGAAAACCAACCAAACGCATTCAGTTTCCATTGAAACTTTAATAGAATGATCCATGGGTCATATGTGATGTGTACAAGTCAACTCTGCCTAAATCTGAGGTGCGGTGTGGCCGAAACCACTCAAAGTGTGCCTTTTGTTTCAAAAGGACGTCATTTTAATTGAAAAACATCAACTGGCATACAGAAAACTGTCCAAATGCATTCGGATTGTGTCGATACATTAGCACAATGATCCATGGGTCATATGTGACATGTAAGAGTCAACCCTACCTCAATTCAAGGCATAGTGTGGCCTCCACCACTCAAAGTGTCTGCCTTTTGTTTCAAAAGGATGTCATTTTAATTGAAAAACATCAACTAGCATACGGAAAACCGACAAACGCATTCGGATTGTGTCGATAATTTAGCACAACGATCAATGTGTCATATGTGACGTGTAAGAGTAAACCCCACCTCAATCCGAGGTGTGGTGTGTCCGACACCACTCAAAGTGTCTGTCTTTTGTTTCAAAAGGACTTCATTTTAAGTAAAAAATATCAACTGGCATACGGAAAAACGACCAAACGCATTCGGATTGTGTCGATACTTTAGAACAACGATTCATGGGTCATATGTGACGTGTACGAGTCAACCTCGCCTTAATCTGAGGTACAGTGTGGCCGGAATAACTCTAAGTGGCTCTCTTTTGTTTAAAATGGACAACATTTTAAGTACATACGGAAAACTGACCAAACGCATTCGGTTTCCATTGAAACTTTTGGAGAACGATCCATGGGTCATATTTGACATTTATGAGTCAACTTCGCCTCAATCCTAGGTGTGGTGTGGCCGGCACCACTCAAAGTGTCTGCCTTTTGTTTCAAAAGGACATCATTTTAATTGAAAAAATCAACTGACATACAGAAAACAGACCAAACACATTCGTATTGTGTCGATACATTAGAATAACGATCCATGAGTCATATGTGATGTGTATAAATCAAACCCGCCTCAATCCGAGGCGCGGTGTGGCCGCCACCACTCAAAGTGTCTGCCTTTTTTTCAAAAGGACGTCATTTTAATTGAAAAACATCAACTGGCATACAGAAAACCGACCAAACGCATTTGGATTGTGTCGATACTTTAGCACAATGATCCATGGGTCATATGTGACATGTACGAGTCAACCCCGCCTCAATCCGAGGTGCGATGTGTCCTCCACCACTCAGAGTGTCTGTCTTTTGTTTCAAAAGGAAGTCATTTGAAGTGAAAAACATCAACTGGCATACGGAAAACCGACCAAACACATTCGGATTGTGTCGATACCTTAGCACAACGATCCATGGGTCATATGTGACATGTGCGAGTCAACCCCGCCTTAATCGGAGTCACGGTGTGACCATAATCACTCTAAGTGGCTCTTTTTTTTAAAAATGGACAACATTTTAAGTACATATGAAAAAACGACCAAAAGCATTTTTTTTCCGTTGAAACTTTAGGAGAATGATCCATGGGTCATATGTGATGTGTAGGAATCAACCCCGCCTCAATCTGAGATGCGGTGTGGCCGGAACCACTAAAAGTGTCTGCCTTTTGTTTCAAAAAGACGTCTTTTTAATTGAAAAACATCAACTAGCATACGACAAACTGACCAAATGCATTCGGATTGTGTTGATACTTTAGCACAATGATACATGGGCCATAAATGACGTGTACAAGTCAACCCCGCCTCAATCTGAGGCACAGTGTGGCCGGTATCACTCCAGATGTATGTATTTTGTTTAAAATGGACATCATTTCAGGTAAAAATATATGGTATACAAAAAACCGATCAAATTATGAATTGACTTCTGGATTCCACATATAATTGTCATCTAAATTTAAAATTTAATTCTAAATGAATTATGTAAGTTTATAATTATGTTATGAATTCTAATTTAATTATGGATGTGTATAGTTCCAGCATTATATGTTAAATGTGTATGAATTTGTTCTCTATATGTAAGTGTTAGTTGGTTATTTCAGGTACATGTATGTGTTAGTTTATTTCAGGTACAATAATTGTATTTAAAATGAGAGGGAACCCACAAAATGAGACATGGTGGGAAAATTGGAGAGCTGGTGGGAAAATTGGAGAGCTGCTGGGCATATTGCAGAGTTGCTGTGCAATTTTCCCCAACAGAGGCTATGCCAACGGTTTGAAACCGTTGGCATAGCTTGTTTGGGTTTTGTTTTACCAACGGTTCATAGAACCGTTGGTAAAAAACTTTTCCCAACGGTTTAGAAACCGTTGGGAAAGAGGAGATCTTGGGTTTTTCCCAATGGTTTGGCCAAACCGTTGGAAAAAACCTGGTAATTTTCAGCACATTATCCCAATGGTTGTAAACCGTTGGAAAAAATCTTTCCCAACGGTTTTCCAGAACCGTTGGGATAGGGTAATTTTTCTCTACCCTATCCCAACGGTTCACTGTAAACTGTTAGGAAAAGCTTTTCCCAACGGCTTACTTCCCTACAGTTTGCAGAACCGTTGGTATAACATATACCAATGGTTCTGCAGCCTTTCCCAACAGTTCTAAACCGTTGGGAAATCCTGCATTTCTAGTAGTGACCCATTTCCATACATTAGCCCATATAGCTCATTTATCATTTCAAAAGTACAATACTTATATCACATATGAAAATCACTTTATTACATTCAACCCATTTGGTATACCCCATAATTCACATGTATTAACCCATTCAACATATTTATCAATTCCCTTATGCAAACTCATTTATATGTTCTTCAATTCACAAGCCATTGTCAATTCAACATGTTCATCATTTCATATACACTAATAATTTTAAAAATTTCAACATGATCCATAAACTATTAACACCATCTCAATTAACTCATTTATAATTCATAAGCCCTAGGCCATTAACCCACTACCCTTTTCCAGTTCATAGTTCATGTAACCCATTGGTACTCAACCCAATAACCCCTTGTGCCATTAATAATCCTAGTAACAACCATTATTATTCCATTTAGAATCAACCAACAATATTCACATGTTCTTCATGGGATCTAAATTATCACACATCAACTCTACACTTAACCTTAATAGTTTCTAGGTTCGGGAATGTTGGTGCACCCCATAGGTAGCCCTAAATCGTTATAATCATCCTCAATGGATCCCATGGGGATTGTGATGAGTCTAAATCATTATTTATCCAACCATTATATAGAATTATACTAAAGGAGAAAAATTATCAACAAGAGGGAAGCTGTATCTCAACACACATGCACAAATATATAACAAAACTATGGGATAGAACTTATAGACCACCTACCTTGAATCTGAAAATAAACATACTCCTAATCACAGCCTTAGATCCAGATTCAACCACCCATTGAATATTTATCCTAATATCCAACAATAATAGAAGGTTTTAGGTATTCAGAAGAAGATAACCCAAGATACAATCCCTAATCTAGAAAAGAGAGATAAGATAGGGTTTAGACTCACCCAGATCTTCGATCCGCAACCAACGACACACCAAACAACCAAGAATCAAAGGAGAACTACCCTTGGAGAGCTTGGGTCTATTTGGATTGTTCTTAAAATATAGAGGGGAATAAATGAAGGAGAAATCAAGTGAGATCTAAATATCCTATAATGGAATTTTTTTCAATTTTTTCTAACTTTACCGGGCCGCACAATTTACCCTCACGTTTTGCCAAACCGTGCACAAACCGTGCGCAAGACACTGTCCAAGGGAAGATGGGTCACATAGTTACCTGGGTAGGTCACATGATTTGAATTTTTTTTCCATCCACATGACTTTACACTATCTCAAGCCGCATAGTTTGTCCATCCCCTCGCATGATTTTCTTTAACAGTGCACAAACCATGCATCATGCCCAGAAAGTTCCGTTTTCCTTCTCTTTCATGTCTCAAACCCTTAGAACATACCCAAGCCTCCTCATGAAGTTGGGAAACCTTTATTTATACAAAGATAATATACCTAGACTAAAACTTAAACAAAAAAATACCTTAAGAAAATCCATGTTCTTACAACCTCCCAACCTTATAATGGATCGTCCTCAAGCCGTGCTCCCAAGTATCACTGAGCTTCCAAAATAAGGAGATCAAGACACTAAACCCGCCTATCCATTCATATTTTCTAAGTTTATCATTAAAAATTAAAATATATGTAGAACATGAATCAAGGGCACAAAATTTCCTCACAATACCTTCCCTCTAAAACCTATATCATGAACTGAATAATCCTCCTAGGACGCATTGACTTCAACCATGCCCAACCACTAGAACTCCACATGAAAGCCTAGGAAACAATTCCCAACTCACAACACAAGAAAAATTCACATGCCACACCCTACCATAATGGGGGAACCAATCAATACCCAATATATATTATCCTCTTTGAAACTTATGACCCAAAACACTTGGTGCAATTTTACTTGGTCTCAACACCCTAACGATGACCAAAAATTTAGATTTCACCCTAAAGGGACACATGGTCTTCCCAACCACAATTCCTGACTTACATAGATCCATCACTTATGTACCAATGATCCTATCCTATAACTATACATTCAAAATGCAACCAAGACTCTCTAGGTACTCAACCGATTAATCCATTCCAAATCTCTCCACCATGGCCAACTCATCTGAGCGGTGATCACTTGAGTTCCTCCAACCTAAAACCCTTATCACATCATCAACCAACTACTATTACATTATAGTTATCTCCACCTTTATCTGTTACTTAGCACCTCCACTATCAATAAAAGACCACCATAACTTCAACTCGACTTTCACATCATACCGAACGCACCCACTTAGGTTATTTCTTGTCTTTCAATAGATTCCTGTCATCCTAGAACCACTGCCCTCCAAACCATCACCAGGCTCCACCGTCCCAACCAACATTCCCAACATAATCACCCCTAATGTTCATACACTAACTAAATAAGGTTAAGTTCTCACTCAACCCATTCAAAAATTTTAAATGTACTTCTCATCCCAGAACATCCACCGAAGGTGATTTACAGCTTTCCACCTATGCCCCCACTCCTAACCGAGTCGAGCTATCCCTAGTTAACTTATCCTAGAACTCTTAGCTTCACCATTTGAATGAAACTCCATAACATGGAAAAGGTTCCCTAAAACTTCATGACATTCCAATACCACCCAAAGACACTTACTTGAGCCTACTTCCATTTTTTTGGAGTTATAGAACCCAACCTCTCCTTCCACAAACATTGTCATGTTTTACCACCCCACTTCAAGGGATTTACCACAAGCATCTCAAATTCATTTGGAACTACCCTAATCCCAAAAAAAATAGTTGGATCATCCCAAAACCACATACAAGGCCCATTCGGCCTCTCTAAGGAACCCAACATGTATCTCACAGGTTTCCCATTGACATCCCGGTTCCACTACATCAACTCAACATTCTCCTCCACACCTCTAGGACTGACTTATCATTCTCCGCCTTAGGAGTTTTGTTACCATTTCTCCACAAAAGGGATTAAAAGCACCACAACTTAAACTTGATCATAAGATAAATCCCCAAAACTTAGACATGGATATCTATATTTTACTATAACGAGAAAATGAACATCACCCAGTGCCCATTCCAGCTTACTTGAATGGAACCCATGACGTTTGTCGACACTTGGTCAATCCTAAGGACCTCACCTAAAAACCGTCGATGGTGTATATCCCATCATCCAGATCCACATATAATACCCCATGAGAATAAACTCCATGATTTACTTATACAACCAAAATACCTTCCAATCTCTTGGCATAAATCCAGATCTTCTCAAAGTACCTAAGATGATGTCAAGATGTTGGGAATGATCATCACTAGCTGATGTATGCTAATATTTTTTTGAATAATATCGCCACCAACCTATCCATTACTGATATCAACCCCCCCTATGGAACACTATGGACTTACAAGGATTTAAGCCTTCTCTACCACACACATCTCATCAGCACTTAACCACCACCACTCCATAACCATCCTCCAAGAAGTTGTGAACCAATGTTTCCTAATGAACTACTTTCACCACACTACTCAAATTATTTTGGTTGATCCCTGAAATTTAATCAACCAAAACATAATAGTTTCTCACAAACCAACCTTTAACTGAGCATAGACCAACACCAGCTTACTCACCTAACCATACATCTTGGTTAGTCATCCTCATAATCCTGGAGACATCCTCTACATCTAACTCAACAACCAAACCATTCATACAAACAAGCCCAGCTATATTACCACCCTCCCCTCAGCATCACCTAAAAAATATTGGTATCTAACCATTCTTCAGTCACCAATGTCTATTACACTCAAAAATAACATCGAGACCTCCATTCATCTTCATCCATATAGATGGGTCAAGAATCCATATGATAAAAACCTTCAAAAAAATCCTTAAATCCTATCACAAACACTAGGGATCCCTCATGAAAGAACAAGGGCACAACTATACCATTTACCAAAACTTGATGGTACTCATTAAATCTCAATTACACCTCTAAATCATCTCCCATGCTTCATATTCCAAGGCACCCACATCGCTAGGATGGCCTCCCATGAGGTCACGCTTGATTTTCCCAAATCTTTCAACACAAAACGATAACTAGAGTTGCATAAACAACTATCAATCATCCTATTTATCACTCTAAGACAAACCCGCATTAAGGAATGTTCTTTTCATACCAATGTAAAGTTCCAAACATCCACCTATATGAATCATACCCCAAATCACTAGGAACCTCATCCGACCTCTCTCTTAGTCCACCTTGAAGCTTGAATGATACCAAATCCCTAAACCATAGTCATAACTAGAAAAATCCATCAGTCCTCTTCCCAAAACACACACGTTAAGTTACGAACAAAGCAATGATTAGGAATGACACTCTCACCCCCATTCTGATACACACTGTTCCTAGTGCACAAAATGACCATTTACTCTAGGTTCTATACCAAAGGTAACCATACACATACATCGACACTAAAAGAAAAACATCCTCTCTAGTATCCAAAACACAACTTGAAAGGTCCCTACTAAAAAAGTCACCAAAACTCAGGCACTATCCTTAAGGTACATCACAAACTCCGTATGATCACGACCTACATGGATTTCCACACTCACCTTACCAAACAACGTTTCATGACCCAAAGGCTATAGCCTTACCGAGGGTGACCTAATCACAACTCCTATGCCATATCATAACCAGCAAGGTCTCAAAACCCAAATCCAATTTCCCAAACTAGGGCACTCTCACCGCCCCAAACAACCCATACATGGTCAAATCGACAACACAAGGAATACTCAATACCCAGTTCTCCCAAAGGTTTTATCATTAAACATTATTTTTTTAATTAACTTCACAATTTTTGAACTCAAGAATTCAAATTTTAAACTCTCATTCACCCAAAGTTTCAAAGGTCCTTAACTAATTCATGAACATAATCCAAAACACTTTCCTCAACAAACACCTTGAAAAATGATTGATAGGGTTAACCACAGATGTAAAAGACATTACACCATGAACCTTAAACAATCCACTCTATATACACTATCCTAATAGTTATCATCATGCTTAGAACACTACCCTCAACCATACCTACCACGTTCCATGTTCAATATGTGGTAAACCAAATTAATTAATTGATATTTTTTTAGAAAACACCTTTTCATACCATTTCCTCTTTTACAATGCAAAATTTTCTCTTAGGTAGATTCCCTATTTCACAACTTATTATAACCATCATTTTAACTCATATATACCTTCCACCAGACACAATTATTTAATCATTATTTAAATTTTTATTTTTAATTAAACATTTTTATTGTCTTAATTAGACACCATTTTCTTCAAATTCCCAAATGAGTATAATGAATTCTACTCTCCATGCCCCACACACCCATCCCGTGTGTTCTTATCATGATGCATGCCACCTATATCCTTAGGTTCTTAAAATGATACATGAATACACAACCTCATTCCATATCAAACATGATAAAAATATCATAAATCATTCAGATTACACAACATGTGCATCAACCAATGGTGAAATATCATTCAACTGTAACAACACATGTCAAGAACAACAATTCCCACCTTGGGTGACTTGGGTTTTACCTCATACATGGGTTAGCTACTCCCAATCACGAGCTCATTACCAAGGCCCGACACATCCTAACCTAATATATACCATCCAAAATATTAAGACAAAACAAAGAGAAAGAAAAATCCTCTAATATCACATTGTAATTTCCTTGATCCAAAAGACACTAAACTGGTGCCCGAGTCAGGTCATCACATGACCTCAAGCGCACCTCCCCATATGCCAGAGGTTGCTGACTAGTAGTGAGGGTCTAATAAGTCATGTGGGGAGACTATACCCTATTTACCTAAGTAATATACAAAAGAACACATTATAAATAATAAAAATAATATGAACAACCAGTAAACATGCATAGCCAGACATCTCCCAAAACTGGGTATAAACCACAATTCAACATTAACCATGTCATGACATGCTAATAGTGCCAAAGTGAACAAAACCAAAAACAAATACAAATAGATAAATCCCCAAAATGGGTCTTGACTCAATTCCAAGATCCTCATCCATACATGTCCTAATAACAACTCAACATCTGAGCATAGGGCCTTTGCCCTTATCCTGGCCTGCAACCATGAAATCTGCTTAGGTACCCAACGACAGCCCGAGTAGGGTGTGACTACAAAACTCAATAGTATACTACCAATGATTTCTACAAATTATCCAGTCTAATAGATAGTGCATGCAAGTATGAAATAAAATACAAGGTAACTAAAAAGAACAACTCAGTATCCATTAGTTAACCATTTGTATCCTAACCATTTCTATCATCATTACTATGTTCACCACTTATCCATCTTCTTTACTTAGTCCACTATCTTTATGTGTTCCATGTGTTTGGAATATACATCATCTACACATGGGTCTAAGGAAATCAAACACTATTCATAAGGGAATAATTCAAGTCCATATATCACTAGGGATAAATACATTACATCAACAATTTATCCTCACCTTTAAGCCTCAGTTCGGGTGGAATGAAACTGTTAGGGGAACAGATCCTCTGCCCCCTTCCCTAACCCATGAATTTTGGGGTGGAGTTTAGATCCTCAGTCTAACTCAACCCATAGGCATAGAAACTCATGTCAATATCCCACTCTACCAATCCATGTGCACATGCTTATTTAACCATTCACCACACACAAACCATATCAAAACCAATACAATTAGAAATCACATTCCATAACCATCAACATGGGAAATAATAATATCCCATAACCCATTAAGTATATTCAACAATTACCTTACATTAGCCAATATTTACCCATTTCCATAAATTATCCCATATATACCATTTATCATTTCACAAGTATAATACTTATATCACATAGGACAACCAATTTATTACATTCAACCCATTTGGTATACCCTATAATTCACATGTTTTAACCCATTCAACATATTTATCAATTCCCTTACGCAAACTCATTTACATGTTCTTCAATTCACAAGCAATTTTCAATTCAAAATATTCATAATTTCATATACAATAATCATTTTAGAAATTTAAACATGATTCATAAACCATTAAACCTTTCTCAATTAACTCATTTATCATTCATAATCCCTAGGCCATCAACCCACTACCCTTTTCGAGTTCATAGTTCATGTAACCCATTGTTACTCAACCCAAAACCCCTTATGCCATTAATAACCCTAGTAATAACCATAATTATTCCATTTCGACTAAACCAACCATATTCACATGATCTTTATGGGATCTATGTTATCACACATCAACTCTACACTTAACCTTAACAATTTATAGTTTTGGGAATGATGGTGCACCCCATGGGCGGTCCTAAATCATTCTAATCATCCTCAATAAATCCCACAGGAATCATGAGGGGTATAAATTATTATTTATCCAACCATTATACTAAATCCTACTCAAGGTTAAAAATTAATAACAATAGGGAAGACATATCTCAAAAAACACGCAAAAATCTATAACAAAACTATGGGATAGAACTTATAGACCACCTGCCTCTAATCTGATGATGAAAGCCTTCTAATCATAGACTTAGATCTATATTTAATAACCCCTTGAATAATTAACCTAATATCCACTAGGAATAGAGGGTTTTAGGGATTTAGAAGAAGATAACCCAAGATACAATCCCTAATTTAGAAAAGAGAGATAAGAGAGGGTTTAGAATCACCCAGATCTTTGATCCGCAACCAATGGTGCTCCAAATAACTGAGAATAAAAGGAGAACCACCCCTGGAGATCTTGGGTCGATTTGGTTTATTCTTAGGGTATAGAGGAGGAAAAAAGAGGGAGAAATCGGGTGGGATATAAATATCTCATAATGGTAATTTTGTAATTTTCCCAACTTTACTGGGCCACACCATTTACCCGCACAGTTTTCCAAACCATGGAAAAACTGTGGACAATCCACTATCCAAGAGAATATGGGTCACATGATTACCTGGTTAGGTCCCACAATTTAATAAACTGTGCACCAGTCGTGTAACATTCCATTGTCTCAAGCCACGCGGTTTGGCCTTCCCCTCACATGGTTTTCCCTAACTGTGCGCAAACTGTGCTTCATGCCCATAAAGCACTGTTTTCCTTGTCTTTCATATCTCGAACCCTCGGAACACCCTTGAGCCTACCCATGAACTTAAAAAACGTTTATTTATCCAAATACAAGATACATAGACTAAAACTTAAATAAAAACACACCTTAAGAAAATACATGTTCTTACTGGTCATGACATGAACATTAATAATTAGTTTAATCAATGAAAGCTCTTAGGAATCAATATCAATAAAATATCATATCAATAATCATTTTAAGAAACTCAAAATTAATGTAAGAATGTGGATTTTAAAAGGTCAACCAATATATATAACATTTATGGGAATGATAATTAAAATTTTCTAACATGTCAAAATATTCCTCCTAAGTGATAATGTCTCATAGATTAGTAAGTACATGAAAAAACAATTTAGTTTCCTAGGAGAATATAATTCATTTAAGTTTATGAAAAAATGTATCTTATTTTCATTTATTATTATTATTATTATTATTATTATTATTTAGAAACATGTAACGGAAAAAACTGGGTATGTAAAAATATAAGCATGTAAAATAAGTACTCCCCTTCCATGAAGTATGTCCATTATTCCTCTTTATTTCATGTCATCTTCTTATCTTAGACTTATTTCTTTGAAACTGAAAAATAAAAAACAACCATGTGAAAGTACAAGAGTCAAAACAATTATGCTTTAAAAGATAAAGGGATTAACCATTATAAGAGTTATTAAATTATTCTAATAAAATAAATCTAAGTCCTAAAAATAAATTTAAAAATATGGGTTGATTCCAAGTAAAATTTATTTAAGGTATGTAGCTAAAAATTTTACCACTTTATCACATAATAGAAGAATGGTACAAAGTAACCCAGTCTGGTGTTGCAACTGAATTTATATTCTACTTGTCTGGTGTAAATGTTCTCCTTCTCTTTCTTTCCACATTTGTGAATTATTTTTGTGGTGGATTTTATTTGTTGAAATTTTTTAAGGAATAAAAAATCTGACCATATTTTGTAGTTCTCTTCCACAACAACTTCTTCCTTTTCTTCTTCAATAATTTGGAAGTCTTCCTCCTACACCTCTTCAGATATGGTTTTTATCTCAACACAAGGCTACTTCTACCTCTCCTACATTATTTCATTGATGAGATCATCCATGGTATTTTCTTTGTATTCTTTTAATTTAATCAGGGATTCCCATTCTTCTTCTTCTTCTTCTAGAATGTCAGTGAGTTCTAAGTGTGCTTGTGTGTTTTCCTCTTCCTTCACTTATAAAACTTTCATTACTTCAAACTCTTTCTCCACTTTCTCCTCTACCAACCAATAAATAAGATTTATCATGTTTTATTTTTATTTTTACCATAAGCATATGAGGTCAATATGTATTTCTTGTTCTTATTTTTATAAGGGTAGAATGGATGTCGAAGGTTCTTGCTTCTTCTTCTTTTTGAGTTGAAGGTTTATCTTTTTTTTATCATTTTCAACATGTTCCACAAATTATTCTTTGATATCCTCCTCCATATTTTTTTTGTTTCTATATATTAAGATTCCTCGACCACCTATTCTTCCTCTTATAACCCTTTTATCCCTATATTAAAAATCATCAGTAAGTTACATACAAGGTAATTTAAATTTGAAATAATTTGAGAAAGATGATTGATCATTTCTCTCTATTATTTGAGTTGGGACTTATGATTATCTATCCCCCCATCCATCAATTAAATGTACTTTATAATAAATTTGGATACTCTATCTTCTAAATGATACTCATGAGGTTACTGGAAGTAAGGTTCTTCATGATTGTATTTCTTAGCCCAGTATCCACCTTTGTAGTCTTTATAGTCGAGAGATCTTGCATAGGTATGATAGTAGGTTTCCTTCCGTTATTGGGGCATGAATTCATCCTAAACATAAGCATATGACTCATTCCATCCGTATCCTTATTGTGAAAACCTATCACAATTCACTACCACCCATGTAGTATACTCTTATTGGTATCCATTATACTCTGGAAATGGTGCAACATAAGACTGATATGGCGTGTATTATATCCTTCAAAACACCAGCAATTACCAGGAATGTAAAAATTAGAAATAAAAAAAAATATAAACTAAAATTATTTTATAGAAATGATAAAATAAAAGCCTTTGAACTAAAAAGTTGTTCTTGAGTTGTTTTTCTACATTCTACTACTCCCTAGAAATGACACAAAAATTGATATAGCTGAAATTCATCATTAGTTCTTCCAGGTCGATACCAATTTAAAAATTTATATTGTTCCCAACCCTAATAACTATAAAGGTGTAGAATATTGAAATTATGGGATCAATATCATGAAGAGTATTAAATTAAAATGAAAAATTTTAACCAAATTTTTGATTATTCCAATTTTATAATATTAAATTATTATTTTATTGATAAAAATTAATATAAAAAATCATAAATAGAAAAATAGAATATATGGGAATCGATTTCTAGGGGTGTTTGTTTCATACTGATTAATTCCACTTTGATTGTAAGATAATTAGATTAAATAGATAAAAAATTATTTATTTGTATTTAACAGTAGTTTAGTAAATTATTATTGAAACTACCCTAGCATCTTGACCCTCTTGATTCGAAAATCCAAAATAACTAGAATACATTTGGCTGATCATAGTACAGGAGAATAATTCAATGCATTGTTCACATATCAATTATTTATTCTATGTTGGGATTCATTATCTATTAAAAGAATTTTTTTAATGATTTAATAATAAATAGAACTTTATGATAATAATATTGCAACACTTATAGAATCATGTTATTGAATGAGAGAAGATAGAATTACATCCTGTAGTACATAACAATTTCAACCGGATCTGATCAACCCCTATAGTTTTATCCACTCATCACTAGATGATCGCCATGATAAATAAACCACAATTAATAGAAGATAGAATATAAAATAGATATTTAAATAGAATAAGTTAAATGAAAAAATACAACAATTTGAAATTATATAAACAAGGGAAAATAATAAAAATGAAAAGAAAATCCTAAATATAGAGAACGGGTTGGAACTCTAGAAGAAGCATCATGGTGTTCGAACTACACCTCTAAGATATACCTTTTCTTTATCTGAAATCCTCTATTTATAGGCCACCAAGTCACACAAAAGGTTAATCAGTCAAAATTAGCATTAAAACCCCCATAAATTGGTAAAAATGTGTTCCTAAAATCTACCGATGGACCAAATTCTTTTTGTGAATTATCAATTCACGGAATGAATATGTCGATGGATGAAAAAAGGGTTTTTGAGAACTTCATGAAAATTCATGGCATGCCATATGTGTCATGCCGTGAACCTAGGCATGTCACGAACCATCCCTCAGGGCCCGTGCCGTGACTACCCCAAGCCCGCCTTCCATAGGCCAGGGGCTGGTGACTAGCACCGGAAAGGCGTATCCCTATAACGGGAAGAAATTGCCTTAAATCTGTAAAAACACACAGAATAGAATGCAACAAGATGCAACCACGTAGTAAACTGCTATAGTAAAAGTGTGCTGAAAGTAAAGGGTGCTGAAAGTAAAACGGGCCAGAATACAAGACCAACTGAAAAAGGTACAAGTACAACTGAAAAGTACAAAACAACTCCTCGATAGTTCATCGAGGATCCTACCTAAAGGGTGGGTACAGTTCGTCTCCACAACACTCCATGCATGCCCGTCCCCTCTGAGTACCACCTGGTCCTGGCCCCCTCAAGTCTCAGCCCTGCTGCTCGTCATCTGCACAAGACACAACATGGTGAGGGCAAAGACCGTGCAAGGGTGAGTATAAAAATACTCAGTAGGGACCCTGAGACCCATTTAGGTCTCCTATAGTTCCAAAAAGGAAATACCACAAAGCAAGACCTCAATCTCAAAGCACGAAGCAATAGACATCAACTCTATTTAGGTATATTACCATACATATACCTAAGTTATCAAGATATAATCATCTCATACATGATGGAAGAATACCACAAAGGTAACACCACGAAGGTAGAAGTACCACATAGGTAACACCACGAAGACAACACCACAAAGGTAGAAGTACCACACATGTAACACCACGAAGATAGAAGTACCACACATGCAACACCACGAAGATAGAAGTACCACACATGTAACACCACGAAGGTAGAAGTACCCCATAGGTAACACATCAAAGATAGAAGTACCACACACATAACACCACGAATTTAACACCACGAAGGTAAAAGACTCATCTCACACCAGGTATAACTTAAGTACAAAAATACAGATGATTAGTCGTAAGCTAGATCATCTTATTCTGTTAAAAAGGAACTGTTGTTGACCCACACAAGATCGATAGGTACTAACCCCCACTGAACCACACAGGATCTAACCCACACAGGATCGGTATGTGCTGAACCACATAGGATCGCTGAGCACTGACCCACACAGGATATGATAGAAGCTGACCCACACAGGATCGATAGATACTGACCCACATAGGATCAGTGTTCTTTCTTCACGTTACAGCCTGCCATAGGATTCCTTACACCTAGTGTGCTCGAGTTCCTTAGAATCTTCCCCTAAAGATATTAGTCATACCTCAACCACCACTAGACTCTACAAAGGAGTAACCCAAAGGACCTCCATATCATAAGGGTTCCAACGTGACAGACGGTGTTTCAATCGGACACCCGGTCTATGAGTTATAAGCCTTTTAGTTCTGAGGTCCCAGTTGGATTTAGGTTCGATCCAACCCAGTCATACTCTAATTTTCTCCAAAACTCAAATGGATAATACCAAAAGAACCGTCTCGATTCAAGTATCCCAATGCCATAGACGGTTTGTCAAACGGACGTTCGGTTCTCATACGCAACCGGCCGGTGTACCGACCACCTCCATCTACTGCCGTGGCTGACGAGCCGCGGTCGGTACCTCCGGCGGCGCGGGTGCACTGCCTCCTCCCACCGCTGCGGCTGACGAGCCGCGTCCAGTTCCTCCGGCGGTGCGGGTGCGCTGCCTCCTCCATCACTACTGGTTAGTGTGCCGGCTGCCTTGGTCCCCGCCAGCTCTGGTCTCCGATACCATTGCATTGGCGGTCTTCCACAGAGAACGCATGGGATAAACAATGTTGTGGAGGGTTTGGGTTGTGTTTATTAGGCCCGCATCCTCCGCATTAGCTCAAAAATATGAGGGAGGATTTAAAGGATTCAACAATCATTTTGAAAAAAACAAAATTAAACCCTACCTCAAGAACGATGAGAAACGCCCGCAGTTAAGGAAGTGAGTCAATGTTCGCCATCCCCCACAACTAGCCTCCAACGACGTCACTCGATCATCACTCTTCGGTTCAGGGTTTAAGTGTCGCTCATCACTGCTCACCAGAACCGGCTCCATCCTCCAAGGGTTTGGAGTCTCGGCACTTTGTCAGCACTTCGTTTCATGGTGAAGCAGTGCCGATACCTCTCCCCGAACTCAATATAAATAGAAGAGGGGGAGGGTAAGTAACACCATTGGGAATTAATGGGGGCTAATTAATTAGGAACCTTCCTAATTCCCCAATTTTGTTGTTACTTAGGATTCAAATGTCAAGCCATTTATTGGCTTGACACATCGCTAGTCCCACATTGCCTCTTGTCTGTTGGAGGAAAATAATGAAAACAAAATAACAAAGTTATTTTATTTATTTCTTTTAAAAATTCCCAAAATATAAATTTTTATCCAGACCAACTGCGGTCAAAGTGAAGCCTCCCTTAAGTGAATCCCAATGCTATGGATTCAACGGTGCCTTCATATTTTTAATCCGAGCACCGGTTCAAAAGTTATAAAATGCCACTCACACATTTACTGAACGTACCTTAAAAAAGTTCATAAATTCATTTCAGGCACAACGGGACTCAGAATCAAGCACCGTCTACTTTTGCAGGCTCTTAATAATTCCATATAATTAAAAAAAAATTACATGGAAAATCTGAGTCTTTACATTATCCCACCTTAGGGATTTTCATCCCCAAAATCCACAACATAGACTAAGAAAACAAATGGGGGTATTGAGCACGAATCTGAGCCTCCATCTCCCAAGTGCTCTCTTGGAGGTTCCCGAGCTTCCAGTGAACGCGCACCAGAGGTATTGATCTCCCATGAAGGACTCGCTCCTGTCGATCCTCAATCTCTACTGAAACCTCCGTAAACGTTGCCCCATCATCAAAGTCCAGCTCTCTGAGGTCGATGATGTGAGATAGGTCATGCACGTATCTTCTCAGCTGAGATATGTGGAAGACATAGTGCACCCTCTCTAACTATGGTGGAAGTGCCAAGTGGTATGACACCTATCCTATCCTCTAAAGTATCATAAATGGTTCGATGAACCTCGGTGATAACTTGTCACCTCAGAAAAATCTTTGTAAACCTCGTCGAGGTGAGACCCGTAGGAATACATGGTATCCATCCTTGAAATCCAAAGGTATCCGCCTCCTGTCAGCATAAGTGATAACTCCCCTAGGTCCATCCAACATAGAGGTGATCTGTAAGGTTAACCGTATAGGGCCTCGAATGGTGCCATACTGATGGTGGAGTGATAACTGTTGTTGTATGCAAACTCCACCAAGGGCAAGCGATCCTCCCATCTGTGGCCAAAATCTAGGACGCAAGCATGTAGCATGTCCTCCAGCGTCTAAATGGTCCACTCTGTCTGACCATCTATTTGAGGATGAAAGGTGGTGTCTAAATGTAGCTAAGTCCCGAACACCTCTTGTAATCCCTTCTAAAATTGGGAAGTAAAATGTGTGTCATAGTTAGAGATGATCGTCAATGGCACCCCATAATGTCGCATAATATCCTGTACGTAGAGGCATCCCAAGCCCTCTACTGATCCCTGCTCTTGGATAGGTAGGAAGTGGTATGACTTGGTGAGTTGGTCAATGATCACCCAGATGGAATCATGCCCCCTGGACGTATGTGGAAGCCCTATCACAAAGTCCATAGAGATTCCATCCCACTTCCACTCCGGCACCTCTAGTGGCTGCTCTAAGCCTGCTGGAACCTGATGCTTAGCCTTCACTTGCTAACAAGTGAGGCATCGTGAAACAAAATTTTCTATTTCTTTCTTCATCCCTAGCCACCAGTGCTAATTCCATAGGTTTTGGTACATCTTCGCCACACCAGGATGTACCACCAGAGGGGACATATGGAACTCCCTCAACACCTCCTCCCATAGTGCCACTAGTACCATGGTACATCCTCTGAAGAGGATGACGTGCTCCCCACCTTCATAAAATCTATCAGGTGCCCGTCCTGAGGATATATGAGCATGTAGAGCCTCACAGTCAATGTCCCCTAGTTGTGCCTACCAAACTCGCCAAATAAGTGGGGGAGTTACAGTCATATACTGGAGGTAAGATGCTCCATCTCTATCCACTAAGGATATCTACATCACGACTAGCTGCTCTGTCACCTCACTCAGCAACTATAAACCAGACCTCCCGCTGAGTGCGTGTGCCACCACGTTCCCCTTCCCAAGAGTATAGACTATCTCAAAGTCATAGTCTTGGAGGAACTCTAACCATCGCCACTGTCTCAGGTTCAGATCCTCCTGAGGGAAGATATAACTGAGACTCTTGTGATCAGAGTATACTATAAAAAGTTCACCCATCAAGTAATGTCGCCTCATCTTTAGGTAAAAGACCACTACTAATAACTCTTGGTCATGGGTAGAATAGTTCTGCTCATGTTACCATAGCTGTCGTGAGTCGTAGGCGATCACTGATCGCTCTTGCATTAGGACACACCCATGTCTGGTCCCTGATGTGTCGCAGTAGACTATATACCCAACACCCTCTTCTGGTAGCCTCAAGATGGGGGCACTCGTCAGTCTCTACCTCAACTCCTAAGAAATTTGCTGGCATCAATCCGTCCATACGAAGGGTTGTCCCTTATTTGTCAATTCTGAAAAGGGTGCGAAAACTCTGGAAATGTCAGGCACGATTCTCCAGTAGTATCCATCCAATCCTAGGAAACTCCATACCTCAGTCACACTCATGGGTGGATCCCAAGCTAGCACAACCTCTATCTTTGCCGGATCTACTGCAAATCCAGCCTCTAAGATAACATGTCCTAGAAAGTGAACCTCTCGTATCTAGAATTGGAACTTCGAGATCTTACCATAAAGATGGTGCTCTCGGAGTGTATTCAGAACTATCTACAGATGATAGAAATGCTACTCCTCTGACGCTGAGTATATCAAGATGTCGTCGATGAAGACCACCACAAAGAGATCGAGGTATGGATGTAAGATACTATTCATGAGTCCCATGAACACTGCTGGGGAATTGTTCATACTGAACGACATAACCAAGAACTCATAGTGGCCATACCGAAATATAAAGGATATCTTCTACACATCCTCATCTCATACCCTAAGATGATGATATCCTGATCTGAGGTCTATCTTTGAAAACCAACGAGCTCCCTTCAACTGATCTAAAAGATCATCAATCCTTGGAAGTTTATACTTGTTCTTCACGGTCACCTAGTTCGGGCACCGGTAGTCCACACAGAGTCTCAAAATCCCATCTATCTTCTTGGAGAACAAAATCGGGGATTCCCATGGAGAAACGATGGGCCTTATGAACCCCTTCCTCTACAAGTCCTCTAACTGTACCCATAACTCACAAAGCTCTTTAGGATCTACATGATATGCCGGTGTAGATATCGGTGCTATCCCAGGGTATAGTTCAATGTAAAATTCTACCTCTCTGTGAGGAGGTAGTCCTAGAACATCATCAGGAAAGACATCGGTATAATGGTCCACCACTACAGGATAACTTGGACTCTCAACATCAACTATTCTGAGGGTAAGGTTAGCCAACTGATGTGTGATCGGATGCACCCTCCTCTGGGTAAGTCCAACCTATTCTACAAAGGTTCCCTTCTCACCGGTGAAGGAAAATATGGTCCCATACTCGCGAACACACCACACCTTGCACTTAATACAGTCAATCTGGGCATGGACTATGGATAACCAGTCCATACCCAAGATGATGTCATAAGGAATCGATATCACTACTAGAAGATCCCAGCCGAAGCTCTCAGCTCCTAGAGTAATCTTACACTGCTGGAACCAGTGTGTAATCATCGAATCTGCTCTTGTAGGAGTCTCTAGATGTAAGGATCGAGCCAATGACTTCACCAGAATCTCTGAGCTCTGAACGAGGTCCATGGAAATAAAAGAGTGACTAACACCTGTGTCTATAAGTACCATAGCTAAGGTGGAGTAGACATAGATCGTACCTCTAATAATATCCAGAGCACTGTGGTCATAGGCCTCAGTTGCCTGGAGCTGAGCTCGTCCCTGTCCACCTGCTCCCTGTGGTCGATGTGAACCACCTGGAGGTGGGGTGGTAGAACCTTGAATCGCCACACACCGCCTAATACATGGCTAGATCCTCTACCACATCCACCTGCTACTTGCGGACCTCCACGATTGAATCTTTACAACTGCCTCAGTGGTCCCTAGACTGTCTTCTAGTCGTCCGTATGACGGGTTGGGCAGTTGCTAGCCATGTGACCTTGCCTGCTGCACGAGTAATACTGCCTTCTCCTCAGCTATACTCCTCTATCCCGTGAGCCCCACACCACCGACCCTGTATCCTGTGGTCGTCCACCAAAAGTCCTGGCTTGGTTATCCCCCTACACCATCTGCCTACTGCCTGCTGTAGATGACTCTGCTACCTGATGTCCGGTGGTGGCTCTCGCTGTCGGTGCCTGCTTAGCTAGGAATATCTCCACCAAAAGCACTCACTCTAGCATCCCAACCTGCATCGGAATACCGAGCGATATCATAGATTCTATGATCTCCCACCTAAGACCATTCTCAAAGGTCCGAGTTCTGAAGATAGGGTCCCGTACTATGTTGGTGGAGTACTGGGAGAGATCAGTGAACCTCACTGAGTACTGGGCCACAGTTATGTTTCCCTATTGTAAGTATAGCTACTCTTGTATAAGCACAGAGTGTAAGGTCATTGGGATGAACACTACCATGAAAAGGCTCTTGAAGTCCTCCCAGACGAGGGTCACCTAGTTGTTTATATGGAGCATCAAGCTCCACTATCTCCCTACTGCTTCCTGAAAAAGAATGGCTGCTAGGATCACCATAAGGTCAGATGGTGTCCCAACTAGGTGGAAAACTCTGACTACAGCCTCCAGCCAGTCCTCAACCACCAGCGGGTCTGTCTCACCTCATAACCTTAGAGACCTCTACTGCTGAAACTCGCACAACACACTTAGTTAGCGTGCATCCTCTACTAGTGGGGCTGGTGGAAACATCTGCCCAACAGGTAGTGGTACTGCTAGTACACCACCCAAAGGTGCTAACACCGTAATAGGGCCCTACTCCGAGGCCTCATTGTTTGGTGGGTCATCATCATGTACTCTCTTAGGAATCATGGATGACTATCTTCGTGGTGGAATCCTGAAATAAAATAGGTGCGCCACGATCAATAAGTTATACCTAGTGAGATGACTCAAAGAGATCACAATAAAAAATTTTCAAAAACACATGCAATTAGTGTTTTCATGCACTATTTCAAAAATCATAAGTCAGGGTCCTGGTGTATGGATACATCGGCTACCGTACCAACAATGGATTCCCAAAACTAAAAACCACACTCATAACACTTAACACTATTTTCACATAGAAAATATTAGAATCCTATTTCTTCGGTAGAACTGACTCCTCTGATACCACTTTGTCATGAACCGTCCCCCAAGGCCCGTGCCGAGACTTCCCCAAGCCCGCCTTCCATAGGCTAGGGGCTGGTGACTAGCACCATAAAGGCATATCCCAATAACAGGAAGGAATTAACTTTAAACCTGTATAAACACAAAGACCAGAACACAACAATATGTAACCACATAGTAAACTATTGTAGTAAAAGTGTGCTGAAATTAAAGGGTGCTGAAGGTAAAAGGGCCCGGAATAAAAGCCCAACTTAAAAAGGTACAAGTACAATTGAAAAGTACAAAACAGCTCCTAGATCATCCACCAAGGATCCTACCTGAAGGGTAGGTACAGTTCGTCTCCACAACACTCCACGTCAGCCCGTCCCCTCTAAGTACCACCTGGTCCTGGCTCCCTCAAGTCTCATCCCCACTGCTCGTCATCTTTACAAGACATAACAAGGTGCGGGTGAAGCCCGTGCAGGGGTGATTATAATAATAATAAGTAGGGACCCCGAGACCCCCATAGGTCTCCCAGAATTCCACAAAGGAAATACCACAAAGCAAGACCTAAATCTCAAAGCACGAAGCAATAGGCATCAACTCTACTTAGGTATATTCCCATACATATACCTAAGTTATCAAGATATACTAATCTCATACATGAGGTAATAATACCACAAAGGTAACACCACGAAGGTAGAAGTACCACATAGGTAAAAACATGAAGACAACACCATGAAGGTAGAATTACCACACAGGTAACACCACGAAGATAGAAGTACCACACAGGTAACACCACAAAGATAGAAGTACCACACAGGTAACAACATGAAGGTAGAAGTACCAAAAAGGTAACACATCGAAGATAGAAGTACCACACAGGTAAAACCACGAAGATAACACCACGGAGGTAAAAGACTCATCTCACACTAGGTATAACTTAAGTACAGAAATACAGATGATTTGTCATAAGCTAGATCATATTATTCTATTAAAAAGGCATTACTGCTGACCCACATAGGATCGATAGGTACTAACCCCCACTGACCCATATAGGATCATACCCACATAGGATCAGTATGCGCTGACCCACATAGGATCACTGAGCGATGACCCACATAGGATCTGATAGAATATGACCCACATAAGATCGATAGATGCTGACCCAAACATGATCAATGTTCTTTCTTCACGTTATAGCCTACCACAGGATTCCTCACACTTGGTGCGATAGAGTTTCTTAGAATCACCCCTCGAGATATTGGTCATACCTTGACCACCACTAAGCTCCACAAAGGCGTAACCCAAGGGACCTCCTTGTCGTAAGGGTTCCAACGCGATAGACAGTGCGTCAATCAGACGTCCAGTCTGTGAGTTATAAGTGTTTTAGTTCCAAGGTCCCGGTTGGATTCAGGTTCAATCCAACCTCTCCGTACTCCAACTGTCTTCCAAACTCAAGTGGAGTATACCAAAATGACCATCTCTATCCAAGGACCCCAATGTTGTAGACGTTTTGTCAAACATACATTTGGTTCTCAAGATATGGACATTTAAGTGTTTATGGGTCTGGTTGGGTCCGGGTCCGGTCTGACCCGGTCTGGGCCGATCCGAACCGGTTTGGGTCAACCCAACCCGGTCTGAGTCTGACCCGGCTGGTATGGGCCACGGAGGGCTCGACCCATTGGGCCGAAGTCTGGCCCAACCTGCAAGGGGGGTGGCCCGACCAGCAAGGGGGTGGCCCGACCCGCATGGGGGCGACCTGACACGTAAGGGGGAAGCCCGACCCACAAGGGGGCAGCTCGGCTCATAAGGGGGTAGCGTGGCCCGCTGGACAGGTGGCCTGGATGTGTGAGGCGTGGCCCGCAGGAGGCATGGCCCGCGGTCCGCTCGAGCTGGCAAAGGGGGGCAGTTTCCCCCTGTTTGGAAACCAAAGCGGCAGTGCCTATGGTCACTACCAAGTCACGCGGGACCCGCTGTGGGTCCCGCCGCTGTGGCTAATGAGTCACATCCCACATCCTTCGGCGACATGCTCGTAACGCTGCCCTCTTCATCCACGGAAGACCAGTGTGCCAGATGACTCCTCCGACTGTCGTGGCTGACGAGCCGCTGCCGGTACCTCCGACGGCGTGGGTGCGCCGCCTCCTCCGACCGCCATGGCTAATGAGCCGTGGTCGGTTCCTCCAGCGGCATGGGTGCACCGCCTCCTCCCTCATGGATGACCAGTGTGTGGGCCACCGCCTTGGTCCCTGCCGACTCCAGCTGCCGATACCACTGTGTCGACGGTCTTCCACAGAGAACGCATGGGGTAAACAAGGTTGCGGAGGGTTCGTTCCATGTTCGTTAGGCCCACGCCCTCCAGGTTAGCTCAAAAACGTGAGGGAGTATTTAAAGTATTCAACAATAATTAAAAAAACAAAATTAAACCCTACCTCAAGAATGATGGAGAAATGCATGCGGTTGAGGAAGTGGGTCGATGTTCGCCATCCCCCGCAACTAGCCTCCAACGACATCGCTTGATCGTTGATCTTCGGTTCAGGGTTTTAGTGTTGCTCATCATCGCTTGCTAGAACCAGATCTATCCTCCAAGGGTTTGGCATCTTGACACTTTTTCAGCACTTTTTTGCTTGGTGAAGCAGTGCCGATACCTCTCCCCGAGCTCCATATAAATAGGAGAGGGGGAGGGTAAGTAACGACGTTGGGAATTAATGGGGTCTCATTAATTAGAAACCTTTCTAATTACCCAATGTTGCTATAACTTAGGATTTAAAGGTCAATCCATTTATTGGATTGAAACATCACTGGTCCCACATTGCCGCTTATCTATTGGAGGAAAAGAATGAAAATAAAATAACAAAGTTCTTTTATTTATTTCTTTTAAAAAGTCCCAAAATCTAACTTTTTCTCTGAACCAACTGCGGTCAAAGTGAAGCCTCCCTTAAGTGAATCTTGGCACTACAGATTCAACAGTGCCCTCAAATTTTTAATTCGAGCACCCGTTCAAAAGTTAGAAAATGATGCTCGCGCGTTTACTGAACATACATTAAAAAAGTTTAGAAATTCATTCTGGGCACACCGGGCCTCAGAATCATGCGCCGTCAATTTTCACAGACTTTTAATAATTCCATATAATTAGAAAAAATTTACATGTAAAATCCAGGTCTTTACAAAGTAGGTCTAGATTTTACTTCTTTTTCTCCTTGTTTGCGGATTGGGTCTTCTAGCTTGTGTCTTGGGTGATTATTTGCACCATTCCTTTCATTTTTATATCTTTATTGATGGTGGAAATGATACCTCATAGCATTAAATGAATTTGGATCCCATATTTCTCCTTGTCTTGATGATCTACGACCACAAATTCTTCCAAATTCTCCAAATTCCTTTGAAACATGATCTTTTCATGAAACATAGAAAGAAAAATAATTAGGTAGAAATATTCAATTTTTTATTCAATAGTTAATGAAAACATATAGAAAATATCATGAAAATGCATATGAAAAATAGAAATATCACAAGGAATATGCTTAAATTCATTGAAACATTTTGGTTAAATCAAAAGATTTAGAAAATTATTTTGAAACCCATTCTACACAATTAAAACAACTAATAATTTAGGGTAAACACATTTGGAAAACTCAAGTACATATGATGTGTTAAGAAAAAGATAATGCACAAAACCAACTACTATAAACTGGGTGAATATTTGATGAAACCTTCAAAAAATGGAATCAATAAGAACCGATACATGATTCACACACCATAACATTGATAACTGAAACGAAAAACATTAAACCCATACATTATGGTTCAAATAATAGAGAACTAAACTAAGGGATAAAGGAAAACAAGGAAAGGGAGGAAGTGGATAAGGGAAAGAAGGCTTACCATAAGAGAAATACTAATAATTGGGGGAGAAAACACAAAAATTACAAGGGAGGAGGGATTGGGGCATTCATAAGGATCCCCCTACAAGAGCCATAACTAAATGTGGAGAAAACACCCCATTTGGGGTCTCAAACCTGAGAGGGTAGTTTGGGAAATTGTAAATTTTAAGGATTCTAGGAACTGTGCATGGTTTGGCCACACAGTTTATCAAAATGTATTCCAATCATATTCCCCTTACTAGATAAACATAGGAACTGCATGGTTGGGTTGTATTTTTTGGAAAACTATGCACCAAACATAAAAAATAGCTCTGTTAAAGTGAAGGCCCAACTACACAATTTCCGTATGACTAGATAAACCATGTGGTCTAACCGTGAGCCTTGAAAAAATTCCCAAAATATAAAAAATTCAATCAGATCAACCCAAAACTCGAGTAAATGATCAAATATAAATAAAAATAACAAAATAATAAGGATAAGAGAAGTAAAGGTGTGAACAAATCCCCACCATACCTCTTTATTCCACTATAAATCCATTGAGATTTGAAATAAAATGAAGGAAAAATCTAAACAATCTAACTAAAAGAATGAAACTACTCTAAAAAAATCTCTAAAACACTCACACTCAACTGAAAAAACTAATATATCAAGATATATAGATCCAAAGTGGTTCTCCTTTCCATTTATAAATTTATTGGTTATGATTTTTCAACGAAAGAAAAATAAGATACGATGATCCACTACTCGAAGTCCTAACCTAGAAACTTAAAAAATAGAACCCAACAAGACTATATCCATAAATTCATAAAAAATATGATCAATCGACACAAAATCATAAAAAATATAACTTCTTATGATCTGAAACTATATCAAATGTCCAAATCAGGTTGGTTACAGGACCTCAAGCATTCCTCCCCATATATTAAAGGCTACCGATTAGTAGTGGGGGGGGGGGGTGATGAGTATAGTTGGGAGACTATACCCCCTTGTATAGAGTTATAATACTATGGAAATAAATAATTATAAATAAATATCAGAGTAATGGAAATAACCTAAAATAGTGCAACATACAACTGATAAATAAAAGGAGGAAACAATAATTCAAATAATAGTGAACCATGTAATGACATGATGAAATGTATCTAAATCTAAAACTGAATGTAATAAAAATAAAAAAACCAGTTAACACAAATAGGAACAAAATACTCTAGTACTGAACCGCATGTTGGTTATGTCTCCCCACTCTAGCCCATCCACCAAGAAACAATTACCAACAAGGTCCCTTCCCCTTATCCATACTTATATCCATGTAATATACTTAGGTACCAAATGATGGATCAAATAGGGTGTGAGTAAAACTTAGTAGGTTGACACCACCATGTCTAAACAAAACTAGTTTGATAATAAGTGCATAAAATAAAGTGATAACAAGTTTATTAATTAATCAATTAATATAATTCATCAATCAAACAACTTTAACACCATTCCAAGATGTCCCTGAGCATGTAGTACAACCATGCTAACCATAACCACATAATCATGGAATGAATAAATAACTAGGAATATCCCTCTTTATAATCATTTTAGCATTTAGGCATAGCCCTCTATATAAGAATTATAACATGAAACTGGGCCAAACCCACTACATAATCAATTCAAAATGAAATTAGACCAATCCTGCTCTATAATAATTAAAAAATCACTAGAAATAGACATATTGTTGGGAAAAAATCCCTCAAGGCATCATTGAATCATTTTTGAGGTGATTGTGTTTGTTGACAAAGTGGAAATCTGTGTTTTGATTGTTGACAAAGAAAACCATGACATACAAGTTTGTTTAAAAAGAGGATTTCATTATGATATGTCAAGTTCAAGGGCTGTGGTTAATGATCCATGATTGATTCAAGAACGTTGACAAAGGAATGTATGATATGGAGGGGGTACAAAAAGATCAGATACAAGGTGGCACCATTTTCCAGTGTTTGCCAAATTTTTGGGCCTGAAAATTGACAAATGGAGAAAAGTGGGTTTTGGAAAAGGGACTTGCGTGCCGAGGTCATGAAGGTAAAGAAACTTGTGCGCCTAATGTTTTTCAAGATCAGAGCATCAAAATATGGCAAAGGGATAAGCGTCGTCCAAGTTTTAGGGTTGGTAGTGCAAGTGATTTGCGTGGTAGAGACTTTCACGTTGAAACTTGTGCACCAAGGGGAAACTTGCGCGCCATCGCACAGGGTTTTCAAATGCCTATAAATAGAGGTCGACCCCTCCTCATTCGGTGCAGAGTTCAACACTTAGAAAAATCAGAGCTCCCGTCCTGCTGGTGTGGTGGTTGCGTAAGTGGTGTGTGGTTGCGCAAGTAGAGGTTGTGCGTTAGGTGATTGTTGTGCGCCCAAGATGGTCTGGGCGAGGAAGGAAGAGAGTTGTGAAAGTTCTGAGTTGAATAAGGAAGTGTTGCGCAAGTGGTTTGGTGACACTTGCATGCTAAGTTTTGAAGAAGCGCGAAAGTTGTTGGTTGTGCGCCAAAATTGGTTTGGTCGTAAAAGGGTGTGCGTTGCGCAAGTTTGGAGTTGCAGAAGCTTGTGTCACGCAAGTAGTTGAGGTGGACTTGCATGACAGTTTTGAATTGCGTGCCGAGACTTGCATGCCGGCTTAGAGAAGGGCACCAAGTAAGGGTGATTCCCGGTAGTGATTTAGGGCTACGTGGAAGATGGAATATTTCCTGATACATTTGGTGCAAAGTGAGATTCATCTACGGGTGAAAGTTGGACTACAACAGAGCATCCACATAAAACAGAGGATATATTCATTAGTTATAATGAAGAGACCTATAGGTCTATAAACTGTGAGTGGATCCTTTCTAGAGCAATGAGAAAAGGAAGAAGAAGAAGGTGATCCTCTCCATCGGCAGTGAGCCAGAGAGAGAGAAACAGGGAGTGACCCTTGGTAAAGCAGTGAGCTGACCCTAAACCTTGTAAAGGCAGTGAGCCTGGGAATATAAGTGATCTAGCCCGAACCTTGTAAACAACAATGTGCTTATAGTGGATTTGTTACATCGGCACATTTCCAGTGTATGCTCCTTGGACGTAGCCTAGTGTGGGTGAACCAAGTAAAAATTGCTCTGTCCTATGCATGCTTTACTTTTTGTTTATATTGTGTAACAGGAAAGAGAGATAAGAGTGTTTTTCTTAACAGCGAAACAAGATCATAATGAGATTTAATTTTAATTTAGTCATACCCTGATTCACCCCCCTCTCAGGGTATTCAGCCTTGTAGACCTAACAATTGGTATCATTGGGAAAAGTTTATTTCAGTGGTTATCTCTCAAATAGAGGTCAACAATCATAAAGGGATTCTGATCTTAGATGGGAACAATTTTCATCTATGGAAGAATCAGATGTAACACTACTTCCGATCTTTGGTAATGGATATATTCATAGCAGCAATGCATGACATAACGGCTGATATTAATAGTGGTGCATTATCAGAAGCTGAGCGTAGAGATTTGGATGCTGATGCCAAAGTAATCAATGCCTTAGGGGGAGCACTATCTAATCCTATATATACAAAGATGATGTCTTGAAAAACATCACATGCCATGTGGGAAAAGTTATTGAATATATATTAAGGGGATACAAAGGTTAGTGAGGAAAAGTTACAAGTGTTGCGGAACAAGTATGAAGATCTGAGAATGAACCCGAATGAATCTGTTGATGAATTCTTTGACAAGGTAAATATTGTAGTGGAGGACATGGGAGGTCTTGGAGAAGTTATTGAAGATATAAAAATTGTGAAGCACATCATGAGAAAACTTCCAGCTCAGTTCAATCCGAAAGTTTCTGTTTTGGAAGATAAAGACCCGAAAGAGCTGACATTGGATAACCTGCACAACACCCTTGTTGCATATGAAATGAGAAATGATTATAATGACACTGTGGAAAATGGGAAATCCAAAGAGGTGGAATTTAAGGCCATGAAGAAGCTCACCATTGAAGACTCTTAGGAGGATGAAGAAACAGATGAAGTAATGTCATTCCTCTCAAATATTTAAATAGGAAAAGGAAAGTTCAAAGGGAAACTTCCACTTGCTTGCTTTAGATGTGGAAAAGTTGGTCATCTTTCCGCAAGGTACCCCAAAAAGTTTCAAGAAGAAAATGATGGAGATGAAGTTGAAATTCCCAAGAAAAGATCTTCAGCCTATGTGAAAGGGAAAAAGCAGTTCAAGAGAAATTTCTTCAAGAAGAAGAATCTTCTTTCACAAGAAATAGACAGTTCAGATGAGTCTGAGGTTGAAGAGGTGTAAGATATTGAAAATTGCAAAGATCATGAAGAAAATGCTATGGTGGCAGTCATCAGTAGTTCTCAAGAGAAGAATGAAACTGAAGGTGATGATGAAGAAGAAGAAGTTGAAGGAAGAATAGATATGCAAGCTGAGTTAGAGGATTCTCTTGAGGAGATAGATGTTTGGAGAGCCAAAACAAAGAAATCTAACAAAGTTGTTCATGATTACAAACTCTATATGCAGTAGCAGGAAGAAGAGAAGTCTGAGTTGATGGAAGAAATTGAGAAACTCAAGTTATCAACACCAGAGAACTCAGAATCAGTAAGTGAGTATAAGCTCAAGATTGAAGAACAGAAAATAGAGATCGATGGATTTAATAGAAAAGTGAAAGATCAAGTCAAGTGTATCAAAGTTATTGAAGAAGAAGTGGTCAGTCTATGATGAAAAATGAAGGATCAAGAAAAAATCTTGACATCCATTGTGATATCAGAAAATAAGGTCATTCAGAAGATAGAAATGATGAAAGAGGAGGCTAGTAGTTCAGCAGGAAAGAAGCAGCAATTGAGCTCAGATGTTAAGGCTGATTCAGGGATTGATCAGAAACAAAAATATGTGAAAATTGAAGTCAGACCACAAGCACCCATCCTAATATTGAAGGATGATTTGGGCACAAAGAAAAATCAGAATATTCAGAGATCTCAAGGGGAAACTCATAGTGCAGAAGTGACACACAGGAATGATCCTTACATTAGGTGCTATTGTTGTGGAAAGATGGGACACTCACAAAATGTGTGTTCTATAGCCAAGAGATACCGAAGGGCACAATAATAATAGTGGAATCCAAATAGAACTCAATATTATAGAACATCCTTTTAAGGTAATTTTTTTGGTGTGGAGGATTTGGTCACATGGCTAGATATTTCACATCAATCATTCAAAGAAATGTGCCAAAACAAAACTCGAGCAATCGTAAGCAGCAAGTTAGGGAATCGACAAGTGAGCTGAAAACACAAAATCAATTTGCATCTCTACAGGGTGAAGCTGGTCCGTTACACTCTAAAGAAGATCATCTTTTCCAAACCACATCGAGTGTGAAGTCAAATACATGGATCAAAAAGAAAAAGGATGAGAAGGCAGTAGTTGCCAAAATTGCCCTTAAAGATTCAGATCATTCAGGAGTATGGATCCTTGACAGTGGTTTCACATCCCATATGATAGGTAATAAGGATATCATTACTAGCATTAAATATTACAAAGACGGAGTTTTCAAGTTTGGTAACGATGAATGGCTGAAGATTATTGGTTCCAGAAAGGCTAAATTTGAGGGAAAAGAAATGAGACGTGCTGATATCTTGGTAGTAGAGGGCCTCAGTCATAACTTGCTCAGTTTCAGTAAACTATGTGACTCTGGTAAATCTATCTAATTTACCAAGAATATGTGTGTTTTGAAAGGAAAATATGGAGCAGTTGTTCTATATGGAAAAAGAACAAAGAGAAATCTTTACCTTGTAAGTGGGGAAGAAGATACATGTCTCTTTTCTAGAGAGGAAGAAAACAAGTTGTGGAATAAGCGACTTGGTCATCTATGTCAACCATCTATGGAAGATCTTGTAAAGTGTGATACTGCTAGATACCTTCCCAAATTATCATGTGATCGCACTCATACGTGCGATGCTTTCTAACAAGGGAAGATCACCAGAAAGACATACAAGCCAAAGGAACAGAAATCAATCAGAGTGCTCGAATTGGTGCATGCTGATGTTTGTGGACCTATCTCACCACGAGCCATAAATGGGAAAAGGTACTATGTAACTTTCATTGATGATTATAGAAGAATGGCTTGGGTATTTGTCATTACCCATAAGACAGAAGTGTTCAGTTGTATCAAGCAGTATAGGAGGGAATTAGAAAGGATGCTTGGGCAGAAAGTTCTGAAGTTTCGTACTGATAACGGTACAAAATTCATAAACAGTCAAGTGGAAGACTATCTTGAGAAACACGGGATAAGGCATCAAGTTTTATCAGTAAGAAAACCCCAACAGAATGGAGTAGTTGAAATGATAAATCAGATCATCAACAACATGGACAAAACAATTCTTATTGAAAAGGACCTACAAGAGAAATTTTAGAAGGAAGCAGTTTTGACATTGGTCTATATTTCTAACAAGGCTATGTTGTGTCTGAAGGAAGGAAAGACTCCGTATGAAATGTGGTACGGAAAGAATCCAACATTGAAATATCTTCGAATCTTTGGAAGTAAGTGTTTCATTCTCAACAAAGAAAATCACAAGAAGTTTGAGTCAAGAGGAGATGAGGGGATATTCCTTGGCTACTCAGGTAAAAGAAAAGCATATAAATGCTTCAAAAAAAGGTTGGGAAAAAATATTGAGAGCAATGATGTCACTATAGTAGAAGATGAAAAAAATACTCAACGACTTAGTGAGCAGTTTCTGGATGAAAGTGACGAGGAGGTAAGCAACGCAGGAGGAGCAGAAGTGGATGATGCTAGTTCACAAGAAGACACTGATGATGAACAAGAAAGTTTCAAGTCTGTGTCTACAAGAAATCCAAAGAGCCGATCTGAAATTGATAGATAGATTATCATTGGTGATCAGGAAGCTCCAGTTCAGACAAGAAGAATGAAGTCACTGCAACAGACATCTTTCCTATCTCAGGTAGAGCCGAAATGCTTTGCTGATGCAGCTGAAGATGAAAACTAAGTTTAGGCTATGAATGAAGAGCTTGATCAGATTGAGAAGAACCAGATGTGAGAGATTGTCTCGAGACCAGCCGATAAGAATGTCATCAGGACTAAATGGGTCTATCGCAACAAGATGAATGAATATGATGCAGTGGTTTGAAACAAATCATGACTAGTGTGCAATGGATACTCTCAGATAAAGGGAATAGATGTTGATGAAATATTTGCACTGGTTGCAAGGCTGGATACAATCAGATTATTCCTAGCCATTGTAGTGTAACGGAAGTTCAAAGTGTTCCAGATGGATGTCAAATCTGCATTCTTGAATGGTTTTATAGAGGAGGAAGTATATATTAAGCATACAGATGGTTTTCTCATTCATGAGGATGAGAACAATGTTTTCAGACTGAAGAAGGCGTTGTATAGGCTGAAACAAGCACCAAGAGCATGGTACTCAAGGCTTGATCAGTACTTGAAGAAGCTTGGTTTCCAGCGCGGGGGAGTTGATTACAATCTTTATTTTAGCAACGATAGTAATCAAAGGATGATGGTGTTGTTTTATGTTGATGACATAGTATTTGGCAGATCAGATGAAGCTCAGCGCAGAGAGTTTTTCGATGTTATGAAAACTGAATTTGAAATGTCAATGACTGGAGAGCTAAAGTTTTTCCTTGGTTTACAGGTGACACAAGGAAGTAATGGCACTTTTATTTCTCAATACAAATATTCCAAAGAGGTTCTAAGAAGGTTTGGAATGGAAAATTCGAAGGAAATGAAGACTCCAGTTGCTACCCGGATGAAACTATCCAAAGATGAGGATGGCAAGGCAGTTAATATCATAGAATAAAGGCAAATTATTGGAAGTTTGCTATACCTGACCGCAACAAGGCCTGACATTGTTTTTTCTACATGCCAAGTAGTGAGATATCAGAGTAATCCCAAGGAAATACACATGCTTGCAGTGAAAAGAATACTTCGGTATATCAAAGGCACCATGGATTTCGGTCTGATGTATAATGAAAAATCTCAATCAGTGTTATTGGGTTACACAGATGCAGATTGGGATGGATCAGCAGATAACAGAAAATCAATGCCAGGAGGTGCATTCTATCTTAGTGGATTGTGTATTTCTTGGCTAAGAAAGAATCAAGATTTAATTTCATTGAGCACCGTAGAAGCTGAGTATATTGCGGCCACTCAAGCATGCACACAGTTATTGTGGATGAAGCAGCAGCTTGAAGATATGGGAGTTGAAGTGAAGTCTCTAATAAAAATCCAGTGTGATAACTCAAGTGCTATAAATATCAGAAAAAATCCCGTCCATCACTCAAGGACAAAGAACATTGAGATAAATTATCATTTTATCAAGGAGAAGGTTGAGCAGGGAATTGTGAAGTTGGAGTATGTGCCTACAGAGCTACAAGTTGCATACATTCTGACAAAGGCCTTATCCAAGGAAGCTTTTGAGAGGCATCGACTGGATCTGGGAGTTCAGTCGACTCCCCGCACCTGAAAGAGTGTGGATGTGGAACACACCCTCTCCCCGAGGTATGATGTGTTTTCCCTAATGTGCTTCTCTACTCTGTTATAGACTACAAAGGAGTGACCTTTGGGTTCGTTGAAAAAGGGGGAGAAAATAGTGATTGTTCAAGGGGGAGACAATGTGGCTATTTGAGAAATCATGACAGATAGGGGGAGAAGCTGACAGATAGAGCATCCAGATAGGGGGAGTTGAAGCTGTGAGCAGATAGGGGGAGTATCAAATCTGACGATGCTAGAAGTGATCAGTCAAAGAATAGATATCATGACAGCTGATGATCGTGATAAAAGTAGAAGAGTGGTGTTGGAATGTGGTAAGAATATTTCCAAAAATTGGTTTCAGTTTGGTGTTAATAGTAGATGTCAGAGTTGAAGTGATTCATTGATGAACATTTCATTTACTCTTGTTTCTCACGCCGAACATTGCTCATGTGGGATTAGAGTATGTGTTGAGTAAATCCTTGATCGCTATCAGAATCGCAATAGGAGAATGGTGGCTGAATAATTAACGATGTATATTTTTATGAAAGAGTTTTCAACAAACCCAAAGGAGGATATTGTTGGGAAAAAATCCCTCAAGGCATCATTGAAGCATTTTTGAGGTGATTGTGTTTGTTGAAAAAGTGCACATCTGTGTTGTGATTATTGACAAAGAAAACCATGATGTACAAGTTTGTTGACAAAGAGGATTTCATTATGACATATTGAGTTCAAGGGTTGTGGTTAATGATCCATGATTGATTAAAGAACATCAACAAAGTAATGGATGATCTGGAGGCAGTACAAAAAGAGTAGATACAAGGTGGCGCCGTTTTCCAGTGTTTGCCAAATTTTTGGGCCCGAAAATTGACAAATGAAGAAAAGTGGGTTTTGGAAAAGAGACTTGCGCGCTGAGGTCGTGGAGGCAAATAAACTTGCGCGCATAATGTTTTTCAAGATTAGATCATCAAAATATGGCAAAGGGATAAGGGGCGCCCAAGTTTTAGGGTTGGTTGCGCAAGTGATTTGCGCGGCAGAGACTTGCGCGCCAAAACTTGCACGCCGAGGGGAGACTTTCACACTGCCGCGCAGGGTGTTCAAATTCCTATAAATAGAGGTCGACCCCTCCTCATTTGGTGTAGAGTTCAACACTTAGAAAAATTAGAGCTCCCGTCGCCCAGTTGTGGTGGTCGCGCAAGTGTTGTGTGGTCGCGCAAGTAGAGGTTGCGCGCCCAAGGTGGTCTAGGCGAGGAAGAAAGAGAGTCGTGCAAGTTCTGAGTTGAAGAAGGAAGTGTCACGCAATTGGTTTAGTGACACTTGAGCACCAAGTTTTGAAGAAGTGCGAAAGTTGTTGGTTGCACGCCAAAATTGGTTTGGGCATAAAAGGGTGTGCGTCGCACAAGTTTGGAGTTGCAGAATCTCGTGTCACACAAGTAGTTGAGGTGGACTTGCGCACCAATTTTGACTTGCGTGCCAAGACTTGCGCGCCGGCTTAGAGAAGGGTGCCTAGTAAGGGTGATTCCTAACAGTGATTCAGGTCTATGTGGAAGATGGAAGATTACCTGATACCTTTAGTGCAAAGTGAGATTCATCTACGAGTGAAAGTTGGACTACAAAAGAGCATCCACATACAACAGAGGATGTATTCATTAGTGATAATGAAGAGACCTACATGTCTATAAACTGTGAGTGGATCCTTTCCAGAGTAGTGAGCAAAGGAAGAGGAAGAAGGTGATCCTATCCACCGGTAGTGAGCCAGAGAGAGAGAAACATGGAGTGACCCTTGGGAAAGCAGTGAGCTGACCCTAAACCTTGTAAAGGCAGTGAGCCTGGGCATATAAGTGATCTAGCCCGAACCTTGTAAACAACAGTGTGATTATAGTGGATTTGGTACATCGGCACATTTCCGGTGTATGCTCCTTGGATGTATCCCAGTAAGTGTGAACCAAGTTAAAATTTCTGTGTTCTATGCATGCTTTACTTTCTATTTATATTGTGTAACGGTAAAGAGAGAGAAGAGTGTTTTTCTTAACAGCGAAACAAGATCAGAACGAGCTTTAATTTTAAATTAGTCATACCCTGATTCACCCCCCATCTCAGGGTATTCGGCCTTGTGGAACTAACACACATATATAAGAATTATAGCATCTAAGAAAATCCCTCTATATAAGAATTACAACATGAAAATAGGCTGAGCCCACTATATAAGAATTACAATATAAAACTAGGCCAAAACCACTATATAATAATTAAAACATGAAACTCAACCCATGTCATAATATAAAGGATGTCACAATATCATATCATAAGGCTTAATGGTTAATTATGAAAATTACCATTTTCATTTATATTACACATTTGATTTATCAAGTGGGTCTTAAAGCATTAACATACCCATTTGCAGCCAATCATATCGTATAAGATATAGCCATATCAATAATCAATTTAAAAATTTTATAAGGTCAACCTATTACAAGAAAACACTTGAGGTTCCATGTCATACTAAACACACTTTAAGACACTAGAAAAATAATTATTAATCAAGGCTTCACTCACCCAATGGGTATCCACAAGCCAGGTCACAACTCCATTGAATCTAAAGGGATACATTGAATAATCCAATCCATGATTTATCATCATTAATCATTCAATTAATCAATGTACACATTGTGTTGGCATAATCACAATACTTCATGTACTTGATAATTATAAATACCATAGGTTTAGGTTTTAAACTCCTTACCTTTAACTGAAAATCAAACAACACATCTAATAGTTAACACCAATAAGAGTGATGGTGCAGAAGATCTTAAGAATAAACCTAGATCAAACAAGATCAAAATCAACACCCAAAACAAAAAAAGTTAAGAGATTCCACCACCACAACACGGAGAACAAAGGAAGAGAAGGGAAAACCTAATAAAAAGAACTTACTAGAGACCGATTACTTGAAAAATATGTTCAGAATGGAGGAAGGTGATCCAAAATCACCTGAAATTATCATAGGACTTGATAGAGGAGGGATAAATGTGAAATTAATGAATAAAACATATGAATTTTGGCCTTAAAACTTCCCAATCTGTGACTTACACAACATGTAAGTATATTACACTATGTGTAATGATTAATTATGAGGTATTCCAAAATTCGCATCGCCTCAGGTGAATTTAACCCTGGTCGAACATTACACATCATGTAATGTTGATTAATGACATGTAACCATTTCATATCATGATCTAATTTATGGCTTGTACTCATTTCAAAACATCTAGCTGGTGGTAGCTACACCTCGTGTATTATATTTACACAACATGTAAATTCCATGCAAAAATATTTAATCACAACTTCTAAAAAAACACCTGAAACTCCTCTAAAGCCTTCCACACTCATGAAAAACCCCCATAAGACAATTTAATATGTTTATACCTAGACTCCATTATTTCAAACAAACATACATCCCCATTTCCCCCCCAAAAAAATTTCCATATCCAAACAAGACTATACTACCATGGTTCAAAGACAAAGGAAAAATCAAACTAAATAGGCTTCATGAAAAAATAAAAGTGGCTTATACCTAGAAAAATATGATATCTTATAGAAAACTGAGCACCCTAACCACACACACTAAATGATAGAACTAAAAAATGATAGAACAAGACTAGAAAAATAAAGTAAAAATGGAAATACCTCAAAAGGTTCCTAGACCAATATTAAGATTCTAAAAATGAATAATAACACTTAACCAAATAATGATTCCAATTACATAACTTCTGGAGGTGTCTGAACTAACTACAACAGTGACAAGACTTTGGAATGTCTGAGTAGGTGGGATTAGAATACCCGAATCGACTGTACTGGAAGCACATAGGGGAATGCTTCTTCTTTAAGGCAGTGGAATACAAAGGAGAATACTTTTCTTGGTCAGGTTCCTATGGTCTCTTATTTTCATTGGAAGGGTAACCCTTTCCATCTTTGAAAGAGACAAGTCCACCATCCACCATGGATTTTACTATGGAAACCAACTCCTCTAAGAAAGCCTCATCCATCTTATCTTTAAATATAAAGTTCCCAATTGAGAGGACTGGAGAACTAAGGTATGGATGAAGTCCCCTAAAAAACATATTATATTTAATAGAATCACTCAACATGATCTCAAGAGATAAAGTAATTAGATCATTGAAATTATTGATGCACTCCTTCACCATCCATTAATCCTACCAAAGACTCATGATCACCGCCACCTTCCCTATTTTTAACTTCTTAAGAAGGAAATACCAAATGAATACAATCTTAAATAATTAATACATCATAAAATTTTAAAATAACATGGGATTATGATCTTTTACCAATCTAGGATCAACCCCTTGAACAAATCCAGAGCATCTTTCACTCTCACAACATCATGAGTTCTAAAAGATCAGAAGACTTCCCCAATACTACCGATCCACTCCATAGCCTCTAGAGTAACTCTACAACCTCTAAAGATGGGAAAAAACCCTGTAGGAAATTGGATAAAACACTCTACCATGAGTCTAGGTGGTTTCATAAACTAACCAAGCCATACTCGAACCATTATGACCCTTTAAAACTCTTTTGGGTGGTATACTATAAATAGTAAAAGAAACACAAATCCCAAACAATAAAAACTAAAAAAAAATAAATTCCAGTCAAAATAAATCCCCAAATAAAATTAATAACCCCACAAAGAAAATAAACCAAAATTACTAATAATAATTATAAAATTATATATTGAAACTATTTTAAAACTGAACATTTTAAATCTCAAAATTTTGAAATTTAAAACCACTTTAAATTACTTACCCCAATTTAAAATTTTAATCTCCATTTTTAATTTGGTTTAAAATCACATGATATATTCCTTTAAAACACATATATATCCTTGACCTAAAAATCCTCCCATTTAATTTCAAGGAACACCCCTTTTTTGAAATTCTAAAACCATTCCCATATCTTTAAAATCATGTTTTAAATTTCAACATCCTTTTACAATCAAATTAGTTTTCATCAAAACACCTTAAAAATCACCTCCAAATCTCTCCAATAACATCCATACATCACTCAATAAGAAATTGGGATAAGAGTATATTATAAAAAATATCAAAGGGTGTCCAGTGGCTGTGCATGATTTGGTTTCATGGTTTAGAGAACCATGCACCAATTATGAAACTACCACTAAAAAGAAATAGATCTATCTTCATGGTCCTCACACAATTTTCTAGAACATTTAGAGAAACTTTTTGGCTCTGATTCTTACTTTCCATTCACCCATAAAACATGTAAAATCTAAAAAATACCCATATAACATCAATGCAATCTAAAATAGCATCAATATAAGACAAAATAAACCATAAAAAAAATAAGAAAATAAAAATTCACGACTCAACGCCCAAAAAACCATTTTAAATAAAATATTAGGATGATTAAGAGATCATGAAAATATTATTACTCCTATATCTTGATTTTAGATGACCCTAATCTCCAACCTAATGAACATCCCTAGTAGTACAGGGTACTTCAAGAACCTGGGTTTCCAAGAAACCTGTTATGATACCATTTTTCACAAACCAGCATGACCCGTTATCCTGAACTAGAACCCGACCCAACTGTCCATTAACCCAAAGGGAATCCCCGATACCTCTAAGCTAATGAAAAGCATAAAATAAATCATAAGAAATCTATAGGGACAATTTATCTTAATAAAAAATATTTAGCAGTAGTGGAAATCCTACATAGATCAGAGCATGTCCTATCCAAGAATTAGACATCCATGCTAAGAAAACCAAAAAAAGTTGATATGAAAATATAAATAGAATAATTAATCATAACCATAATACATAAAAATTGACATAAATAAATAACTAGAGCATAATTAAAACAAGATCCAAAAATAGGACATTGACTAGGCTGATACATCTCTGACACAAAATAAAAAATAAAACTAGATTAGATACCCAAAACAATATCCATGTGATCTCTTGGTTACCATATATCCATAAATACATCTATCTACAAAATCAATCTAAAAATGGTTCCTTAACCTATAAAACAAACTTGGGTCTACCAACATTGAGTGGTACAATTTAGATGTAATCATATAATGGCTCAGTAGGAAATCATGAGAGATTCCATGAATTACTTTTTCTAAATTGACTATAAAACATGATTTGAAGTAAATATAAAAGATAAATTTTATTATTTTAAAGATAACCAATCATGATATTTTCAATAAAAACCATCTTTAAAACCAAAATTCATTTTAAAGAAAAACATTGAAAATTTTTATCACATGTTTCCCTTTTTAAAACCTCTTTTCCATTTCTTATGAAATCCCCCTTTTAAAATATACCAAGGAAAACAAAAATTCTATGAAGGAATATTAAATTGAATAAAAAAATAAACCAAGGAATTATAAAAAATATCATGTTATCAAATTGAAACCAATGAAATAATTCATAATAGTAATGATAAAATAGGTAGATGATAATATATTCAAATATAATAAGAAGGTAGAAATAAGGAGTAAATAATCATGGGAAATTACTAAACATCCCATGAGGTGACCCTAGATTCACTCGGTTCAAAACTATCTACAAGACTATCGATGAATTTACTAAGTCTATAACCAACCCAATTTCTCTCCACTAGCCTTTCTGGTGGCACAAACCCCCTATGATCTCCAATTACATAGGGTATCTAGTCCGTTTAATTAAGACGTATATAGAAACACCTATCATCCCTTACTAAAGCATCTAGGGTCACATGATGATAATAAATCTGGGTGGTTAGGTAGCCAATACATAAACAATATCCCAATCATGGATTAACAAAATCCAACAAGAATGCTTAGTCCACCTCCTAGAAACATCCATATGAAACCCTCCATCAAGATAGAAGGCTTCCATTAGGGTTCAAAAATTTATATGAAACATTTTAAGGTTCCTACTGGGCCTTTACATTTAGAACTAGGAGCATCCTTCCCCAAAATCCCTCCAAAACCATTTATAACCAAAACCATTAGAAACACTCTTTCTAAAATTCCAAAAATCCCTTTAAACCAAGATTTCTAAAATAGTATTTGAAAAAAAATCCACCAATAAACATCATTTTAATAATATATTGGAGTGTTTCAAATGGTCCTAAGAAGCATTGTAAGAAATCTCCTTTAGAAATCCACTTTAGAAAACAATTTGAAGAACCAAAATCAATTTTAAGGACAAGTTTTAAAAAAAGATATTCCCATGAACTTCCACACACACATATATATATATACATGAACCCAAATATTTATAAATACACATTCATATGTAGTTTCTCAACCACACGTGCACACACACACATATAAATATATCCATGTTCACGGGAGGCCCTATGAAGACTAACAAGGAAATAAAATCCAAAAATTTTATCCAAATCAAGGTATATCAACAATAAAATCATCAAATATCGATAATAATTAAGTAATAAAAGCAAAAAATACCCAAAAAACATGATAAAATTATACCGAAGCATTATAAATCAAATGAAAGCTATTTAAACAATTGAAACTCACCAAAAACCCATGTGGACATTTTTTTTCAAACACATGGACTAATACTAAATTCATTAAAACCTTTTGATAAAATCAAACACTTTAGAAAATTATTTTTAAACCCATTATACACTGTTAAAAAACTAATAATTTAGGGTAAACTCATTTGGAAAGATCAAGCACATATGGTGTGTGCAGAAAAAGTGAAGACACAAAACCACCTACCTCAAAATGGGTGCATATTTGATGAAACCTTCAAAAATGGGAAGAGAAGAACATAATACATGATCAAAACACCCTAAAATAGGGAAATAAATATAAAAATATCAAACCCTAACTTAGGGTTCATATAAGATAGAACCAAGCTAAGGTAGAAAGGAAAGAAAGGAAAGGGGGGAAGATGAGAAGAGGGAGAAGGATTACCGTAAGAGATCCACCAAGAAATGAGGTAGAAAACACCCAAAAATCCAAGGGATATGAGAGTGGGGTGTGGATAGGGATCCCAATTTTATATCCATGACTAAATGGGGAGGAAACACCCCATTTGGGGTCTTAAAATTGAGAGGGTAATTTAGGGAAATTCTAAATTTTTAAGGATTATGGACATTGTGCATGGTTTGGTCACACAATTTACCAAACTATATGACAACCATTCATCCCTTAATAAAGAGAAAAAGGTAATAAAATAGTTTATTCACATGGTTATACAAACTATCCACCAACTATGAAAAATTCCTCTATCAAAGTGAAGACCCAACTACATGGTTTCCGCACGGTTAAACAAAATGTGCGGGCTAACCGCACACCTTGCAAAAAATCCCTAAAACTTAAAAATTTCAAATTTATAAGACTATAACTCAAGGAAAATATCAAATATGAAATAAATAATAAAATATTAAGGATAATAGAGGTTGTGGTGTGACAATAATGGTGTCATTAATGGGCGTAACCTAGACTTTTACATAGGTTAGGGGATCCGGTCGGCCTGATAGGCCCATCCCAAAAAAGGAAGATTAAGGAATAAATTTTTAGTTCTAATTATTAAAAGTGGCCAAATTTAATATCCATATTAAAAATATGTATGGGTTTAGGATTTAATAAGTGAATTGGTTCCTAACTAGCTTGGTCCGATTAAGCTATATTATGAGTATATTTAAAAAAATTAAAAAATCATGTATTTAATATTTCAAATTAATGACTATTATATATAAACATCCTTTTTTAAAGTCTATATTAATAAATGGGTCAATTTAGGGTCAGTACAGTCAGAATAGATTAATAAATGGGCTTTTATTCAAGGTCTGGTTATTAAATGGATCGAGTCAAGGTCAGTATGGCTATGCCAAATTAATAAATGGGTCAGGTTTTTTCTGGACCAAACCCATTAATCCCAATACATGTATAGATATAGCATCATGTACCCACTAGATTATGACATTAACTCCTTTGATTGGTTGTATATGGTGTCTTTGGATGGGTGTCATCATGCCACTAGGCCAAAACAAGGTCCCTTTAGTGGTTTGTGCATGCAATATTTTTAGAACCATTATGTGAGGGTTCTAGGGTGCCCATGACCTTAGTTACCTTAGGGATCTCCAATGATGATTTATTTTACTTTTTTACTCATTATTCCTTATTTTAATTTTTTTTAAGTTGGTTATCCCCTTTTGTTTTCAAATGGTAAAAGTATATTTTTTATTTAGTTTATTTTCAAACTAGCATGCTTGGATTTATCTAATAAAGGTTTCTTATGAAACACTTGGTGAGATCCTACTAGGATAGTTATGATTAGACCCTATATACACCTAATGGGTATATATTGACATTGTTTTGATATATATAAGTAAAGAAAATGATCCACATGGAATCATCAATTATTCTTAATATAGGAGCATGAGTTGGAGATGGGGACTTAGTGGGAAGTTGACTCTCGTTTCATATAGATATGGGTAGTTGTCTTTTTATTTTTTTTGGTTGGTAGACTTTTATTATATCACTTAACTGGCTTCCCATTCCATCCCTTTTGAATATGTATATTGGATTACTCATTTTGGTTGATATTCATATTATTGTATGTGGTTTATATGCTATTTGGAGATTTATTTTTGTTACTGCATGATTAACTGTGATTTCTTTAGTTATTTTATATTTTTGAGAATGACTCACAAAGTTATAGTGAGGTAATCCCAGGTTCTAGGTTTTTACTTGATTTTTTAATTTATTTTTAGGTTTTATATGAATATAATAATGCTTATTAGACACAAAAAAAGTAATTAGAAACCAAATAGAAGGATCTCCCATGAAATAAAAATGAAACATGCGATAAAACTTAAATGAAGAACTGATGATAATATGAATAACTTACACTAAAGATCCATTGAAACATTTTTGATCTTATTCTAATTAGTTTTGAAAAGATCACAAAAGTAAAAAAAATCATCCCACCTTCATAGTGTATCCATGACCTGTGCTGAATCATCCGATGCTCGGATGAGATTAATCTTCCATTCATGACATTATAGAATATCATATGCAAATAAGGAAGATGAATGAGAGCTTTGGGTTCTTAGGAGTCATTATCCAAATATCCATACACCATGCCATTATATGGATATTGGGTTTATATAGAACCTAATGAAACTCCTGGGTAGTGTATGTATTAACTCATTCATTAAAACACATGTATAAATTCCATATTCAGTTCATGAATTGTATGAATTTAATCTTTATACATTTCATATAAATATGAAATGATTTCATTTAATGATAGGTTATGTGGGTGAATTGTTTAGGTGTCTAGTACACATAAAATAATATACACAATTCATGAAAATCATAATTTTCATGCAAGATGATATACAACCCAAAAATATATCATATATAAATATGTATTTATAGAATATCTACTTTATTCAACCTTACACTAAAGTCTAATAGAATTTGTGACATTTTACCATATATTTTATCATAAAAAATAACTTTTTAAACTATATACAAAACTCCTTTTAGATATATTCCAAAACACTTTTGAAAAGATTTCATTACCTTAACCTTGAATCACATCGAATAAAATACCTTGTGAACACCCATCCTCATCCAATCAACCAAAAAGTGTGATCCCATGGGACTTTAAATAATTTACAACAAATACTAATCTACAGATCCATATATGTAATCAAAGAGTGGTATCTAGAAATGGTTTAATGCTACTCATTATATAAAGGGATTTAGTGTGATCTAAATCAAACACATGTATCTTCATACATGTGTCTATGATTCCAAATCATATGAAAACATTAATTATCATATTTTATCTTTTTCAAAGACATAAAGTGACCATGGGACAAAAATCATGTCAATCCCATATAACCAACCCATATATTCTTAATTATCTAAATATAGACTGATTTGATTAATGAATACATCATTTGACATTCATCATAATGGATGAGAACATCACATGTCCCTTATCCAAATAGATATAAAATATATAAGTGCATTCAAAAACTTCTTCATTCTATATCAATAGAGGTCCTATATGTTATACTAATTATATAAGAGGAAAAATACCATATTGGTAAAGCTCCAACTGATGATATGATCAATAACATACCCAACCACCCCCGTGTTATGAAATTCAATAAATAGACTTGTGTAAGTAGGGTATAAAAGTATTAAGGTTATCACGCTAGGGATCTTTCCAACCTCAGGTATTTGGGACTCAAATATGATCCATAAAACCCAAGTATACTAAATACATCTATATTAAACTCTATGTGGTATGATTAGTGGCTCATCCAATGCACAAAAAGAATCTTATTATTTATCTTGTGCCTCATGAGCATATTCTATATCTCTATACAAGAATCCTACTCATGCTAACCATTACATCTATTTATAACATATAATACTACACAATGAATATCTATTAGGGATAAACAAAAATTCATACTTTGAGAGGTAAATTACCATTTCATTTCATGAAATGTATATTTATATATACATTTATGTATCCAACTTGAAAGAATGAAAAACTGGTGGTTGAAATTAAATTAGATATATTTTCATATTCTTAAACCCTTTACAAATATTTAAAAAACCCAACATAAGAACCAGTTTAACATATCATATATGATAAAATTCTAGATCAACCTTATGTTTGCTACACTTTTTGGATTTTTTAACACATTACATCATATGTAATCCTTATCACATATCTATGTGACCATCTAATAAAACACTCCCACTAACTCTTTAGTCGTAAACATATATAAAGAAATAAAGTTTGAATTATGGTGATATTTAGGAATCATATTTCTAAATATTCAACTTCTTGAACATAAACTACTGGAAAATGATCCTATACCCACGGTTCAAAACTGTGGGTATAGACCCCAAAACCATGGGTATAGGCTATACCCACGGTTTGGGGAACCGTGTTCATTGGTGGCGTCGGTATAGGTCCATGACCTAAACCCATGGTTTGGAAAAACCGTGGGTATAGGTTTTTCCACCGTGTCATTACTATATACCCACAGTTTGGAAACCATGGGTATATCATATTTTACAAAATACCGGCCTATAGGATTCGATCTCGTGACCACTTCCCCGTTCACAAGCGTCCTTACCACTACCCCATCACTGTATATATGTATGTATATATATATATTTTATTAAATATATTTATTTTAACCGTGGGTATAGAGAAATAAACCATGGGTATAGAACTCCCACCAAATTTTTTTGTTCCTGCGGAAAAAATAAATTTCCCGTGCACACGCGGGAAACCTATACCCACGGTTTGTCAAAACCGTGGGTATAGGGTTTCTAATCCGATGACTATACCCACGGTTTTTGGAAAACCATGGGTATAGGGCACCCTATCCCCATGGTTTTGGGAAAACCGTGGGTATAGTCATTTTTTGATACCCTATACCCACGGTTTGGAGAAAACCGTGGGTATAGGGTAGCCTATGCCCACGGTTTGGGGAAACCGTGGGCATGGGCTATCAAAAAATGCCTATATCCACGGTTTTCTCAAAACAGTGGAGATAGGGTAACCTATCCTCACGGTTTTCCCCAAAACCGTGGGTATAGGTCTATTTTCCAGTAGTGATATTCACACTTATTAACTTCACAACATCAAATGTTATGATGTCAACTTCTGTTATTTACTTAGAACTCTTTATATTTTCATCATCGTCATCCTTGGTACACTATTACACCAAATATTTTTATTGAAATAATGTATCTATTTATATTATTATTTACTAATACATACTAACTCTCTTATAATATTAAGTAAAATTCAATTTAAACTTAGACCGATATAATATTTTATTTGTTAAAATTAAACTTCTCTAAGTCTAAATATACTTCCTCTAGACTCTTAGACATTATATTATTTTCATAATATCTTTCTTAGAAACAAAAACCATTTTTTGTTAGGAAATAACATTTATTTTCTTTTAGTAATAATATTAAACAAATAGACTATTGTTTCCATATCATATATAGTATTATATTTTTTTGGAACCATTCATTTTTGAAAATACTATTTTATTAAAATATCTCACCAATGGATTTTGGGAACACATTCATTGTTATTTTAATAAATATATGGATAATTGTTTTAACCCAGATACATAATTTGGTCCAAATATTCTTCTCAAAGCATGTTATATAAATTTATGAACCAAAAACCATGCATATAGAACTAATCATTTCAAATTGTTAATTAAAACTCTTAATTATTTAACATATTATATTATCACATATGATAAATGAGATGAAGATACACATATTTTACTTAGATTCATTTGATATTGATAAAATCATTTACATCAAAATACTAGATGTAGTAACTATCTACTTAATCTCATGAATATAAACAACCAGATTAATAAATTCTTCCTTTGATTTTAAATTCATACATATTTACAACACTTTTTAAAATATGAATTCACTATCACATACCATTAAAAATTGAATAATTAATTTCTATAACATCCATACATAACATGGTAATTATATGGAGTTTCAAAAAATTCTTTAGGTATATCTTAGATAATCCAAACATATTTAATTATTAATATTCTTTCCTGAAAATCATAGGTTTCAATGACCTTGATTGGATTCTCAAAAAAACATTTTTGAACTTTTTAACCAACTTTTTTTCTTCTATTTTGAACTTTTACCAACTTGTATTGTCTATACAGTACTTTAAAACCTAGAAATCATATGTATAGTTCATATATATTCCTAAAACTTTGAGAATATTAGGTAAACATCTTTTGAATTCAATAATATTGTTTGAATATTTCCATAGATGAAAATTGGAAAAAACCTCTAACCAGAACACAGAATTTTTCATCTAATGCTTGTGAAAACTGGAATGAATCACTCCATGCTTCCATAAGCATCTAGATTCACTTATTAAATAATTTAAAAACTTGGTTACCAAGGAAGAAACTAGTCTGACACATATAATTTTCATTAATAACTTTTCTTAAATCACCAATCTAGTATAAGAAATTTTTATAAGTTACTAGTATTATGAGTAGCTTACTTTAAGATTAACCTTATCAAGGATTAATTAAAAAGTTTTATCTTGATGATGATAATGATATTTTCTAAAATAAAATATTTTATTATATGAGTATCATGTTTTATTAACCATTTAATAAGGACTTTTATCAAATGTTCTCCTACTAAAATGATGACCCCCTTTAAATGTACATTATATCCATTAGTGGGCCAGGATCCAAATTTCACTAATCTATAGTATCTTTAATGATTACATCATTTTTTATCTATTTAGGTAGGGAATCATGTCAATAATATCATATATGAATATTTTATAGTCGAGTGAACAACTCTTTTTCCAATCCATCATATGGATAAACTCAATTCTATTCATTCGGTAACCTAATCTTATTTGGGTATCTCGGCTAGTATAACTAAAAGAAAACACCAAAAATAAGATAAAAAGGGACAATATAGGGGAAACCAGCTTTTGAACAACCTACCCAACATGATAATCTAGATTCACTTATTATATTCTTTACTTACAAAAAAAAAATCTAGGGGCATCCTACTTTATCATAACCTACACAATTGGATGATCGAGGTCTTTACAAGTGTCACTTTGGAATGAATCCCAAACTTAATACTTTAAGGGTATTTTAATCTCACCATATTATCTAATTTTATTCCCTTTATTTATGCATACTTATAGTAATTTAGTTTAGAATCATATTCACTCCATTAAATCAATATGTTCAAACCATATTGATGTGTAACTCTTTAAAAAGCACATAAGTTTTTTTACTCACCCAAAATTAGAAGTCAAGTATATTCATACATATCGTAATGAATCATATATATAAGTTACATGAACACTTAATATAAAGGTTTAAAATTATATGATATTTAAAATATTTACATGAGTAATCTTGGACTGCCAAATAGCCAACCCCATTCACTTTCCTAGGAAAAGAATAGAACTCTATGTAAGTAGGTAGTCTAGCCCTAAGTCCATCTACCTAGGGATACTTTAATCAAGATAGAATTCAATTCATCATAACCCTAACACCTAATATGCACAAACTATATTCAACAACTAAATTCAAGCTAACAACTTCAATTACAAACCGATGACAAGGTAGAAGAAAAAAAATTCATTATAGAGACATTATTAGCATAAAAATGCAAGGATTTATCCCATAAGTAGTTTAAAATTTTAAACTAAAGTTTACATCATTAATTATATAAAAAATTTATAATTGTGAATAAAACTGGAAAACACATTTTAAATAAACGAAAAATTTAGATATCTAAACATGAAATAAACATTTATGAAAAATTCATAAATAAAAGCTATTTATAAGAACTTATAATTTCATATTTAATATTATGGAAATCCCATAAATTTTAATTTTAACCTTTTTTATTCATTCGAATATGAACACTTTTATATTTATCATTATATGACTTTTCCTTTTTAAGTAGATGATATTATATGAATTATAAACTATTTATAATCCAATTTATATGATGTAAGCATTTTAAAAATCTAAATACCATATACTTATTTATCATATAAAAATAACCATATCAATCATCACTTTTTTTTTTCAATGTGGATTAAATAATATCAAAATAATCCCCCTTTAATTTTGAACAATTTAAATTAATTAATTATGAACAATTCATAATTTAAGTATAATTTTTTTATATTTTATCCTTATTTCATAATTTATAACCATTTATAATTTATTAATTATGATTTATAAATAAGAACTTTTATTTATAGATCATATGTTATTCCATATATTTTAGTTAAAAGACATTTCAAATATTAACTGTAACATCCACAATCCATCACTCTCTCACGTGATTGAAACAAGTTAGTTACATGACCTCAAGTATGACTCCCCATATGCTAGAGGTTGCTAAATAACAATGAGGGTGTGATATGTATAGTGTGGAGACTATACCCCTGGTATAAAGTACAATACAACATAAATAAATAGGTAATATCAAATATCTGAGTAAAAAAAAATAGTGGAAACAATATATCATACAATTAGGAAATAAATGAGAGACTAATAAGCCAATAATGACGAATCATGCAATGAAAAGATGATATGTATCAAAATGTAAAACTGAAAACAATTAAAATAAAAGAAATTGGTTGACACTAAATAATCCCAAAATATCTTGATCTTGAACCCCATGCCGGACCCATCTCCTAACTCTATCCCATCCAGAAAGAAAAAAAATTAGCAACAAGGACCCTTTCCATTGTCCAAACCTGTATCCATGTAATTGGCTCACGTACCAAACAATATACAAATAGAGTGTGAGTAAAACTCATTAAGTCGACACCACCATGTATAAATATAACCAATCTTATAATAAGTGTATGAAATAAAGAGATAAACAAGTATATTAATTAATCAATTAATATAATACATCATTCAACCTGCTTCGGAACCATGCTAGAATGTCTCTGAGCATGTAACATAACCATGCCAACCAAAAACCATATATCCATGGATAAAACCACACAAATCTGGGCTGATCCTTCTATATAAGAATTTCATCATGATACTGGGAAGATCCCACTTAATATAACCATTATAACATGGGATTGTGAAGAGCCTATTCAATATAAGAATTTCAGCACGGTACTAGGCAAAGCACACACAATATAAGCACTACAACATGGTACTGGGAAGAGCCCAATTAATATAAGAATTATAGCATGAGACCAGGAAGATTCCACTCAATATAAGAATTAAAACATGGGACTGAGTAGATCCCACTCAATATAAGCATTACAACATGGTAACAGAACATGTCATAATAGCAAGGATATCACAATATCATGTCATAAGCCTAAATGGTTAATTATGATAATTACCATTTTTCTTTAAATTACTCTTTCATTTATATATAAAATGATTAATATTCATATCAATAAACAATAATCCATTACCTAGGGATTATATATCAAGCAATCACCTAAGGTATCATGTCATGCTAAACACGCATTAATCCATTATCCAAAATAAATTTTAATCAAAGGTTTGATCACCCAACGAGTAACCAAAATCCAGGTCACAATCAAATAGATCCAAAAGTGATCAAAGTAATAATACAATCTATTATTTAATCAAATAAATTAACACATTATTTTTCCACAATCACAATATTTCACACACTTATCAATTATCAAACCATAGGGTTAAGTTTTAGACCCCCTACCTTTAACCAGCGATTAACACATCACTTCAAACAGAAAACAGCAACAAAGAAGAAGGTGTAGAAGATCATAAGAAGAACCTAGATCAACCCAGGTCAAGATAAAAACCCAAAATAAACCTATGTTTAAGAGATTGAAATCGTAATGACAAGGAACAACAGAAGAGAAGAGGGAAACCTATGTAAAGAAACTCACCAGGGATCTGATGTGGAAACAGAATGTCTGGAATGGAGGGTAGGGACCCAAAATTTCTCAGAGAACCTTAGGTCTCAATAAGAGGAAGGAATTCACTAAAATAATGAGGATAATAAATTTAATGACACACTTAAAACCATTGGGGTTGAGTATTACATGACATGTAACCCCTTTACATTCTGTATTCACTCACTTTCAAGATATGTCAAAAAACCCATCACCTTGGGTTAATATTTATCTCGATAGAAATTTACATGGTGTGAATTAGGTTCATTACATGTAACCACTTCACGTCATGAACCAGTTTATAAAATGTTTCTAGTGGTAGTTACACATTGTTTAACATGTACAAGACATGTAATTGTTATGTGAATAGTTTTCAACCCAGTTTCTATATAAGGATTCAAACCACCTCCAAATCCTTCCAAACTCACAACAACCCTCATAAATATGTTTAACATATTTATAACTATAATAAATTAATTAAAATAAATATACATCCTATAAAATTAGGTCATTTTCCACAAAAAATTATTTTCATTTCTGAACAAGACTCGACCACCAAGGCTCAAAATAAAAAACTCAAAGAGGGACACACCTGAAAAAAGGTGGGATCTTACAACCTCCCCACTATTTAACTGCTTATCCCCAAGATTCTCCAAGTATCACTATGGGGTTTTGGAAAAAAATTCTGGTCACTATTCTCACACCTCAAACTCCCTATTCTAGGTAACCTCCTAAACACACCCATGATACCACAACACTTGAAATAGAGGTATAGTCCTACCCCTGTGATACTTATCACTATGATCCAAAATCCATATCAGATGCTCCTCAAAGTATGTACCAATAAAATGCTAAACTTACTCAACATATAACACATGATAAGGGTCAGGATAATATATCCAAAGTTGTGACACGTGAAACACGTCATGCATGGAATTTTAGCGTTATTAAAGGGATAATTGGTATGCCATTGGACCGGCCCTATCCACTATCTAAAACAACCTAATAAACCTAGGTACTAGCTTCCCCTGTTTCCTAATATGGAATTTCCCCAACCTAGGGGCCACCTGAAAGAAAACACTATATCCATCCTCAAACTCTATAGGTCGTATCCTACATGAGACTAGGCCCAACAAGAATTGACTCTCTTACCTCTAACCAACAAAGAGGTGAACGACACGACATTCCATACAAATCCTCAAAAGGTTCCATCTAAATTGATTCTTGGAAGCTGTAATTATATGAAAACTCCATAAGTTCCATATAATGATCCCATGAACCACTAAAATATAAAACAAAGGCTTATAACATATTTTCCAAAACCTGAATAGTCCTCTATGATTAAGCATCAGTCTAAGGATGATAGGTCTTGCTCAAAAAAATCCAAGATCCTAGAGCATTCTAAAGGACCTTCCAAAACCACAATGTAAAATGATGATCTATTTCTAAAAAAATACTCCTTATAATACTATGAAACCAAAATATATCATGCATGTATATAATAGCCATATTTTTCACGGTGAAGGTCTCCCTGATAGACAAGAAGGGGGATACCTTCATCAGTCGATCTGCAATCACCCATACTGCACCATTCTTGTAGGGTGTTTTGGGTAATCCTATCAAAAAATACATAGTGACATCATCCCATTTTCTAATTAGGACTGGGTAGAGGCTGCAAAAGTCTAGCTGGCCTCTGATGCTCAGCTTTCACCTACTGACAGATGAAACACCTCGCTATAAAGCCTTTCACCTTCTTATTCATTTATGACTAACAGTACTTTCTATATAGATGATGATAAATATTCATCAAAACAGGATGTACCAGCTATATAGAAGCATGAAACTCTCTCATCATCTCCTCATGAAATCTCTTAGAAACCCATACTCATCCATGGAAAATAATATATTCTTTTTTCTTCCAAGTGACCATCCCAGTGGTGTATCCCCACCATACAAGCCATCTCTCAAAACTAATCCATCCAGATTAGAAAATTGATCTATCTTTATATATTCCAAAATCAAGATTATAATAGATTTCAAAGTTATAGATACTCATACCTGATACTCATGAACATTTATATGTATGTCTGTAAAGAGTGTCATCATCCTCCACTCATCACAAGGCTTGTACACTACCTTTATCTGTGTTTTTCTTCTCATAGAATCAGAAACAATGTTTCCCTTTCCCGGTGTATAATCCATCTCAATGTTGAAAAAATATAGATACTCGACACACATCCTCTACAAAAAGATCAAGTCCCATTGAGAAAATATGTACCTAGGTCTCTTGTGGTCCATGCATACCATAAAACTCTCACCCATAAGATAGTTTCTCCAATATCTCAGGGAATATACCATCGTAGCTAATTCTAAATCGTGAGTAGGGTAATTACTCTCATGTGGTCTCAAATATTTGGAGCCATAAGAAACCACTTGATCCTATTACATTATAACTACTCCAAGTCCAACTCTAGATATGTTACAATTCACAGTATATTATTTAACCATCATAGGTAAAGTGAGGATAGGTGTTGAGGTCATCCTGTTCTTCAGCTCCTAAAAATATCTCTCACAAGAATCCGACAAAAAAACCTTAACTCCCTTTTTGGTCATCCCTGAAATAAGTGATACTAGATAGGATAATTCCTAGATAAAATGCTGATAATATATAAATAAACATAGAAAACTCTGAGTCTTGAGACATTATTGGGTCTCTCCCAAGATGCCATAGTTTCAAATTTTTTTGAGTCCACTAACACTCTTTCCTTTGAGATTACATAGACCATGGAGTTTAATTTATAAATATAGAAACTACCTTTGGTTATATTAGAGTAAAAATGATGCTCTCTCAATGTAATTAATGCGATTTCAAGATGTTTGGAATGATTGTATGCTGATTCAGAGTACACTAAGATGTCATTAACAAAAACTACCACAAACTGATCCAGAAAAGGATGAAAGATATGATTCATTAAGGCCATGAATACCACCAGTGAATTAGCCAAACCAGATGACATCAATACGAACTCATACAATTCATACATTCTTCTAAAAGAAGTCCAAGGTATGCACAATGGTCTTATCCTCAACTGGTGGTATCCTGATCTCAAATCGATCATATAGTAGATCTTATCACCTCTCATATAATCAAAGAGATTGTCGATGTGTGGACAAGGACACCAATTCTTGATCGTCATTTGGTACAATCTCCAACAATACACACATAATTGCAAGGTACTATCATCCTTCTTAGTGAAAAGAAATAGAGAACCCCATGGAGATGTACTAGGCCATATGAAACCTTTATCTTCCAGATCTTCCAATTGAAATTTTAATTCCTGAAGCTCTATTGGTTCCATTCTATAAGGTAGGATAAAATCTTGCTCTACTCTCAACACCAAATCGATCGTGAACTCGATCTCCCAATTAGATGGTAAACCATATAACTTATCAGGAAATACATTCTAAAAATGGTCTAACACACGAGGAAACGAATCCAATTGAATTCCAGCTTCATCCAGAATAAGACCTACTATGTAAGCTATGAGAAAATCTAATCTACAATGAATCAATCTTGCACAACCATCCAGAAGATCCCACTCACCCTGGTTAGAATAGATTCCTCCTTTTGAAGATTGAAAGTTTACTTTCCTCCGATATGATCCTGGTATAGGAACCAATCCATACTAAGAATCAAATTGAAACCTATCATCTATAGCACAAATGGTTTCGAAAAGTAATGATAATCATCAATATCTAGAGAACACACCTGGAAATGTTTGATATTTTATTACCAAACTCCCAATGGTGTATCAATGGTAAAATAACCATCAAATACTTGCACAACTAAGACCAAACTATTTTCAAAAAGGGAAGTTAAAAAAGGAATGTGATTCTACTATATCAAACAAAACACAATAAAGGTTAGATGATACAAGAATCATACCTATGATAGTATAAGGTCCTACATCCACAATAGTTGGAGTACTCTGCATGATGTGCAACTGACTATCCCCTCTATCCTAGGCTCTAGCATAACTCCCCTGAGTTAATCCCTCTTCCTAGTACTTCTATTCCTGTACTAGGGTACCAAATCTCCTAAATCGACCTGAACTTCCTATAGAACTCAAAATACTTGTCTGATGAGGAGTAGCTAAGTCCTTTCTAGACTCTGGTATCTATCCTGATTCTTTCCACTACTCTGCTATTGCATTCCCTTAAAAAATCTATGTAGGTGGCCTATACTGTCATAAGTACGAAACTCCAAAGTGGGGTATGAACACCGAGTCCTCTTATGGACCAACTTATCAAATTAAAAGCACTATAATGGAACATGGTCCTGAGATGGTTGACCACTTACCTAACCACTCTTCCCTCTATTTCCTTGGTGAAAACTATCATAGAGACACTTCTTTCCATTAGAAGAAGAGCTTCATGTTTTCCCAGATGAAACAGTATGACCACTGCTCAGGGTCTCTCTTAGATTTTATTCCTTAATGAGGGTCTGATTCCTCACATCTAAAAATATACTTCGATGAAAAATGTTCACTTGCAACCTGATCTCATAGAAAATCCCATCCTAAAAATATCTCTCCCTAGTGATCTCATCAGTAGCTAAAGATGGTGAAAAGTGCTATAGGTCAGTGAAATGTTTAGCGTAGTCCATCACTAACATGACTTCCCATGTTAGATGTATAAAATCACAATGCTTCTAATCCCTCAACATATTAGGATAGAAATGGATCAAGAACTTTTCCTCAAATTTCTTCCATAATAACTCCTCCTTCTATCCATCATACTCTATAATATCCCACAAATGTTTGGCAGGTCCACTGAGCATATACACAGCAAGATTCACCCTCTTATCTGTGGGTGTCTCAAGACACTTGAAGATCATCTAGAATAACTTGATCCATAACTCAGATACCTAGGGGACTTCCTTCCCAGTAAAAATAAGCAGATTCTATAGCTAGAACTCTCTCTCCAACTCAGAAATCGAAGGCATGGTGCAAACAGTCCCCCTTTCCATGGATCGTATGACCCTTAGAAAGATATTGTGAAACTGAACATCAATTTGATACTCAAGAGCTACTGGAAGCTCCATCTCAGCTGCATTAAGAGCATGCTAATTTCCACTATCTTGATTCTCAACTCGAAGGTGATGAGGAAGAATTTTCTCTATAATACAAATACACTCCTTAGAAAACTATATATAACAACAAGGTCAACCTCAACTGGTGTCAAAAACAGAGAACCACTGATCCAGGTATCTCTAAACATGACTTATTTTAGAATTAAATAATAGTTATTTTATTTAAATTATTATATATATTAGGTATCTCATACCACCGTTCATATAGGAAAGTGTATAACACATGAAATAAATATGTCATAATCATGAACAATGCATGTCAATATATATTACTATGTGCCTATCATGATGTATGCATCTCATGCCATACTAGGCAACAAGTATAAATCTCAATAAACAATATGATCACAAAATAATAACATCACACAACATGTGAATCAATCAAGGTAAAAAAACATCAACTATAACAAGAGAACATCATAATCAATAATCCCATCCATGGTCACTTGGATTTCCCCCTGTACATGAGTTAGCTACTCCCATGAAAAATCTTATTACCAAGTCCTAAAACATCATAGTCTCCTTTATAACTTTCCTAAATAGTAAATCAATAGAAAATAAAAACCAACCTTGGATCTGATACTACTTTATAACATTCCCCAATCTAGCACTCTTTCAATGGATGAAACAGGTTGATTATGTGAAATCAAGCGCGCCTCCCCGTACTCTAGAGGCTTTAGATTAACAGCATGGGTGTGATATGTATAGTGGGGAGGCTATAAATCATGGTATAAAGTAAAATAAAATGGAAATAAACTGGTAATAACAAATATCAGAGTGATATAAAATATAAAAAATAATATATCATAAAACCGGGAAATAAAGAAGAAACCAATAAGCCAATAATGATGAATCATGTACTGACAAGATGAGATGTATCAAAATTTCAAATTGAAAATAATAAAAATAAAATAAATCAAATAACACTAAATAATCCTAAAATACCCCAGTCCCAAACCCCATGTCATACCCATATCCAAACTCCAGCCCATCCAATAATCAAAAAAATCAGCAACAAGGTCCCTTTCCCTTGTCCAAACATGTATCCATGTAATCTTTTTGGGTACCAAACGACACCCGAATAGGAAGTGAGTAAAAATTAGTAGGTAAAAACTATCCTTTTTAAATATAAAAATTCATATAATACGTGTATAGAATAAAGTAATAAATAGGTATATTAATTAATTAATTAATATAATATATCATTCAACCCACTTTCAAACCATGTTGGAATGTCTCTAAGCATGTAACATAACCATGCCAACCAACAATAATATATCTATGGAAAAAACCACACAAATATGGGCCGATCCTGATATATAAACGTTTCATCATGAGATTGGGCAAAGCCCGCTCAAAATAATCATTCTAGTAGGTAGATCCTGCTCAATATAAGCATTTCAACACGGGATTGGGTAGAGCTTGCTTAATATAAGCATTATAAAATGAGACTAGGCAGAGTCTACTCAATATAATAATTACAACATGGGACTAGGTAGACCCCACTCAATATAATAATTATGACATGGGACTAGGTAGATCCCACTCATCATAAGCATTAAAACATGGTAACACAACAAGTCATAACAGTAGAGATATCACAATATCATGTCATAAGCCTAAATGCTTAATTATGAAAATTACCATTTGTATTTAAATTACTATTTCATTTATATCTCAAATGATCAAAAATCATATCAATAAACAATAATCCATTATCTAGGTATTCTATATCAAAAAATAAACCATGGTCTCATGTCATTCTAAACAAACTTTAAGACATTAGCCAATTCAATTTTAATCAAAGGTTTTCTCACTCAAGGAGTAGCCAAGATCCAGGCCAAAATCAATGAGATCCAAAAGTGATCCATAGAATAATTCATTCCATTATTTAATAAAATAAATTCACACATTATTTTTTCATAATCACAATATTTCACATACTTACAAATTATCAAACCATAGGGTTAATTTTTAGAATCCCTAACTTTAACCGACAATTATCGTATAACTTACAATGGAAGATGCCAAAAAGGATGAAGGCGTAGAAGATCACAAGAAGAACCTAGATCAACTGAGGTCAAGATTAAAAAAAACCCATAGTTAAGATATTCACACCACAAATACAAGGAATGATGAAAGATAAGAGGGAAACCTAAGAAAAAAAACTCACCAAGGATCATATATGGAAACAGAATGTTTGGAATGGAGTAAAGGGACCTAAAATCACTAGGAGAACCTTAGGTATAGAGAGGAGTAAGGGATTCATTGTAATAATGATGATAATTAAACGTATTACACACTTAAAACCACCAGAGATGAGGATTACATATCATGTAACCTTTTCACATTGTGTATTTCATCACTTTCAAGATATGCTAAAAAACCTATCACCTCAGGTTAATATTTATCTCGATCGACTATTACATAATGTGAATTAGGTTCATGATGTGTAACCACTTCACACCATCAACTAGTTCATGACATGTGTTTGGCATTAGTTACACATCACATAACATGTACACGATGTGTAATTTTCTAATGAACAGTTTTCAATCTAGTTTCTACATAAGGATCCAAACCACCTCTAAATCCTTCAAAACTCATGGAAAAACCTCGTAATCCCATTTAACATGTTTATAACCAGACTCCATTAATTAAAATAAAAATATATCCCTGAAAATTAGGTCATTTTACTCTAAAAAATTTGTTTATATATGAACAAGACTTGACCGCCTAGGCTCAAACAAAAAACTCAAAGAGGGACGAACCTAGGAAAAGAAACAATCTTACATTAACATTTAATATTTGGGAATAAAACGCTTCAGAAAAATTTAATTAATTAATTATAAAAAATTTAAAATCAATTAATTTATAAATTTTTTATATATTAAAATATCCCAAAATAACTTTTATAATGATATATAAACATTTTATAAACTATTAAAATATTTTAATATGTTAAAATTAATTTTTAATAAAATATATGCTTACCCTTATTCATAAAGTAAGGCTTATATAAAGGTAAACTCTTTTACCCTTTTATGAGCCTTATGGAACCTTTAAATAAAGGTAATGAAATCAGTTACCATTATATATACCTTTTATATAAAGGTATCCAAGAAATTCCTTTAATTGTGTAAAGGTAATGTTGAGGCCTTCCTTATTTAGAGTAGTGGTTACCTTTACAAATACCTTCTGTGTAAAGGTATCAAGGAATTTACTTATTCCACGTAAAGGTAAAACATATGGTCCCTTATAAAAAACCCATTTACCCTTACATGATCTTTTAAATATCATGATTACCCTTACGTAACCAATTAAATCATTTTTTGTATAATGTTAGCTTTCAATAACCTTTATACAATCTATAACATTACCTTTACATAGCTATATGCAAACTATATTTACCCTTATGTGAAAACATTTACATAAAGGTAAGCCACATGTTACCTTTACGTGACCATTCATGTATGGGTAACATCCCAGATACCCTTATGAAACTCACGTGCATAAGGATAAATCCCTAGTTACCTTTATTAAACTCATCCATATAAAGTTAAATCATTTTTTTCATCATATTTTTGAAAATTTGAAAATATATTCTATGTTTTGGTTTTCTTCTTCATTTTCATGATATATTTCATATATATAAATCATGGGTCCCCTTTGATAACATTTTTAGGTTTCATATGAATATAATAACACTTATTAGACACAATAAAAACAATTATAAACCAAATCCAAGGATCTCCCATGCAATATAAATGAAACATGCGATAAAACTGAAATAAAGAATTATTGTAAATATGTGTACCTTACAATTAAGAGATAGTGAAACCATTTTGAAATTATTATGATGATTTTGATAAATATTACCAAAGTGGTAAACAAAATTATCCCACTTCTATAGTGTAACCACAAACTATACTAAATTTTCTGATTCTCAGATGAGATTGTTCTTCCATTCACAATGTTATAGAATATCATATACAAAGAAGTATGATGAAAGATAGATTTATGTTCCTAAGATTCATTGTATGAATATCCACACACCATTCCATCATATGGATGTAGGGTTTATATATAACCCTAGGAAACTTTTGGTTGGTGTCTGTATTATCTTCTATATTAAAACACATGTATAAATTCCATGACTGATTCATGCATCATATGAATTTACCCCCATAAATTCATATAAATATGAAAAAATTTCATTTAATGATAGTTTTTGCGTGTGAATGGTTTGGGTGTCCATCACACATGAAATAATATACATAATTCATGAAAATCATAATGTTCATGCAATACGATATACATCCCATAAATATATCATATATAAATATGGATTTAGTCCATATATCCTTTATTTATTAGATAAAACCATTCCCAAAGAGTGTTCTTGATTCCCATTAACTAGTTTCCAACCCATGGGGATCGGGAACACCCTTCAATATTTACCACGAACCGAATTCGGTACCCATTTTTTGGGTGGAAAACGTTGGTTCATGAAAACATGATATCAAAGAAAATACCCAACCTTAAGTGCTGAGGCACTTATCAGGTTTGAGGTTTGAGGTCCATAATGAAGAGGTCATTATTTTAAGGGGTGAAGAGTATAACACCCTTGGAAATGTGAGTATTAAAATTCTAAACATTACTACACATATAAATAAGTTTCACCTTTCTTTTTAAAAGTTTGTCTGATAATAAATCTATAGTTAATCTTGCTTGTCTTGGAGTAGTTTTAGAATGGGTGATCTCTTAGGAAGTTTCCCAGGGTGTGTGTGATGGAGGATAAATCACACTAGAAGAACATTTTTTTGTCCTGTGAGGATAATCATTAGTCTAATAAGTGACCCTAGTGGGTAATATCATGTGTTGTGCTAATAAAGGAAACCAAGGTATTACTAGATATCCATGGGGGATATGTTCATGGACTGAGGAGTATGGGTCAGGAAAAATGGTATTAAATCAAGGTTTTTGGTTTATGATATTTGGGAAGTCTTTTAGACAAGATATACAAACATAGAGACTTGAGGGGTAGGTTATGGGTGAGTGTATGGACAACACTCATCATAACAATCCTTAAGTTACCACGAGATGCCAAGAAATAAGTACCTTGAGATGTGTTTTAATATGATTTTGAATCTTTATAGGTTTTAGGTCAAAAATAAAAAGCTAAAAGATCTTTTCTATGGTTCATGGTTAAGGATAAAAGGCTGCAGATCATGCAGCCAACCATGTGACCCAAGGAGAGGGGTTTTAATGTGGCCATCATGGTTGACACACAACTTTCCAACCATGTGCAGTGTAGATATTTGGATTTTTATGTGATTTCCTCTTTCAAATATTTTTTTATGATTTTTAGAAGTTGTTTGATGGATATCTATGATTCCAATTGATATTTTTTTACCTATTTTGATGATTACCACTCTTCTTATTTGGTTTCATGTAGTACCACCCCCTTGAATATTACTATAGAATCCTTGGGTGGGAGAAACATATAATTTTACATGGGAAAATCCCTAGATGGACCAGAATATTATTTAAGTAGTGGTTTGAATGGTCCAAGAAATGTACCAGGGAGTGGACCCCCCATACCACTCAAGTTAAATAGGTAGGTTCAATATCATATAAGGATAAAACTTAAGAATTAAATCACCATAATACTCCCTATTTTCAAGTAAGTAATGAGGCTTAAGAATATGAGGATCAACTAGAGAAGATATATACAATATTTGAATTCCTTGAAACCCCAAAATATATCATGGTAAATTGTATTGAATTTATTCTTAAAGGTCAAAAATTGAAATAGTGGGAGTTGTTTGTTTAGGATAAGGATCACACACACTTGGAATGGGAGGATTTAAAAGTGGTCTTTACCTAGAATTTCTACCTTGAAAAATGTCATTGGATAAGTCCTATTAATTTTTCCCTTTAATAAGGTTATGAGATAGTGATGGAGTATGCCAAAATATTAATTGAGCTCATTAAATTTTCACAAGATATGGTATACAATGATAAGGTAAATGTTTAGAGATTTAAAATGGGTCTTTATCCTGAAATTTGATATTGGGTCTTTATTTTGAAGCTTTAGACATATTTTGAGGTTGTGTATTGTGTAGTTATACTAGGGATTGATTAGGCATGGATGCCATGGCTGACCGATGTTCCACCTGTGTTTGGAGGGAGAGGTAGTAGACTCTATTAGATGAAAAATTAGCACAAAGAACCAATAAGAGTGAGTAGAAGTGGCTTTATGAACCTATATTAGTTCTCAACATTGATGACCTCATGGGGGGAGGGTGTATCTCTCATTTTTTATTAGCGTGGTAGGTCTAGGAATATGATATCTTTATGCCAAGATTCCCCAAGGTATTTCCATTCATGTGGGAACCTAGGCTATTTGAAGAGGGTTTTAAATGAAAACCCCTCTCCCCAAATGTAACACATTAAGATTTTATAAAATAAAACTATGTTCGATGGTGTATTCAACACACAACACCAAGCTTAAATGACCCATGAAATATATAATCATTATAAACTAGCCATTAAATTGGTGGGTATGAATAATATTAAACAATTTATTATATATATATATATATATAAATTTCACACTCAATATAAATTATCGATAAATTTTTAGTAAATAATAAATCAATTTTTAGTAAAGTAATTTTATACTTCAAAAAAATAATTTTAAAAAATGAATTTTATTGATTTTCATAAAAAATATTATAATTATTTTTTAAAAATTTTAGAAAATTTATTTTATAAAAAAATTTATTTTTAAAATAAACATATAAAAATATACATTGGGTTAATTTTTTTGATTTTTCACAAAATATTTTTTTTTTGTGAATAGTGAAAAATACCAATTTTTCTAAAATATCATTTATTTTCAATAAATTAAACAATTTAAAAGTAAAATTATGTTTTGATTATTATTTAAAGTAACATAAATATTATTTAGTTATATTTAATCAAATTAATTTATTTTTAATCAACTTCAAATTGGATTTTATTTTAAGTTTGTTTTTGGGTTTAAAAGTAGGATTTTTTTAAAAACTGTTTTAAAGTGTACGCTGTTTCTTTTTTTAATTAATTTTAAAAAAACCAATAACGATGAATGGTTTAAATTAAATTTATAGATTATATATCAAAAAATATTAATTTATATTCATATAATAATTATTATTAGTCATATAGTTAATATAAAATCATCTTTTTTCTTGAAAAATACACTTATTGAAAACCAACTTTTTCGTTGCAATTATGGGTTTAATTATAAATTTAAATTTTAAAATTATGTGAATTGAATTTGATAAAATGTATTAATTTTTTTAATAATAATAATTTATATTATTTAATAATTTGGTTTTAATTTTTGACCATAATGAATAGTGAAAACAACAAAAATTAATTACCGCGGTTAATGTGAAACCTGTATTTACTCAGGGTTAAACTAAAAAGATAAGGGTTAAAATGAAATAAAAACTCATAAAAAATATTTTATGGAAATATTTAGACCTTATAATGTATAATTATCTAGAATGGTTTATTTTTTATCCTTTTGGCATGAGAAAAATGTGTGTATAACTTTTTCTTTGAAAAAATTACAGGTGTGCCACTCACCTCACTTATAAAAGGAAACCCACTCTCCTCTATTATTCACACATTAAAACAACTTTTTATCATAAAATACCTAACCAAATGTATTCATTAATTCACTAACCAAATTATATATCCCTTATTTTGATCATAAATCCATCCTAAGAACCCTTTTGGTGCTTACCTAAGGAGGTTGTCTGAAGAAGGGGTATTGTGCTTAACCGAGTGTCTTCATTTTATTTATTATTAAACCTAATTAAAATATTATTAAATTATGTTTATATAATAAAAAAAGTATCTAAAATATACCAATACATTATTATGTTAATTTAATAACCTATATACATATCCTCTTCCATCAAATGGGATACAAAATTATCATTTGTGTGTACGACGGACTACCGCCTCGTGAACCAATGTCATTAGTTTTTCCATCATTGCATCCCACATATTGAAATAATGATGAATTAAAAGTATATATATTATATTTTTAACATATTTATACTTATATAATTATGATATCACATATAATTTTTTTACTTTCTATTCTGTGGGGGATATAATAACATCTCTCATGTGTAAGAAGGGCTACCACCTCACAATGTGATGTGATTTGTTTTCACTAATGCTTTACATGAAAGGTAATAAGGATAATGTTAATTAATATATGTTATATAAATTAAATTATTATTATTATATTAATGAAATGTTTATCATTATTAATATATAATATATCATTTTTTTCTTACATTAAAAAATAATAACGTCATTCGTGTGCACGTGTGAACTACCGTCTCCACGAAGTGATGTGATTATTTTTTTCATCACAAAAATGAATAAATGATATATATAACTAAATTTAAATAAATAATATTGTATTTATGATATGATAATAATTCTTAAAATATAAAATATTACTCACCTTCTTTCCATAATGATCGTTGAAAAATGGAAATGTTACTCATGCATACATATTACCTGCCGTCCCTATGACTGTAACTTTGTTCATTTTTAATTACCATCATTCATGATTGGTTTTAAAATTATAATTAATGTATAAATTTGATAAATATTTCATGATAATTATTTTTTATATGTTTAAATAATTACCTCTTTTACCATGATCAAAACACCGAAATTGTTTTGAAACAATCAACCGAACGTCTTCGAAACACCCGACGTGAACTTAACTGATTAAATATATAAATATTTAATTAAAAATAAATAAAATAAATGATTTTAGTATAAGTTATTAAACCTATAAAATTTTATTAATAAATAATATAGTTTATGTAAGCTTATTATACAATAGTTAATGTACAAACAAGGAAAGTCTGGACTCGAGGTAAGGGTTTTCTCATCTCTATTTTACTTCTATGAGACATATGCTATATTAAAAGCTTATATTTATTATGTGGTGTATATAATTACCATGAATGTATTTTATTAACATTTTCATGAAAATTATTTGGATTTAAAAATCCATATGTGGTTCTTTCCTTTCACATGCTTTTGATGTTGATATTACCAAAGCCGCAAGGGACTTCGTCTCGATTTCCCTTCATTAATGAATATTGTAATGTTACACACCTATATTATTTTATGAATTGTATATACTACCCCAATGAAATTTTATATCATGAAAATAATTATGTTTATGATATTTAAAGTTTCATTTTAAGTTATTCTTTCATGGGTATTACGATTGAAAAGATTACTAAAGTGGTAAATGTTTTATGTTACAATATTATTTATTTTAGGAATTGTTTATGTTGAAGGTTATTTTGGTGAAAATAATATACTCTTATTTTATTGAACCAAATATATTTATTATCCACTGGTTATGGATGTGGTTAAATTTTTTTATTTATATTTCCATTTTTATTTTTAATGAATCATCAAGAAAGTTTTTTGTAAGTGATACTGATCTTGTATTTTATTTTAGATCAGGTATCTTTCTCTTCCATATCCATGTTTTCTATTTTTTTTAAAAATGTCCTTAATAAAAATAAATGATTTAATAAAGATATTTTACATGGTATTTAACCTTATTATAACCTCCTTTTACTATTTTTGGTACTCCTCAACCCGCTTTTTGATCATGCTTTGGTTGGGTCTCGTTTAGGGGTGCTTTGGGTGAAAAGTTGAAATATTTGTAATTTTCAGGGTTGTGCACAGTTGACACATAGTTTTCCATAACCGTGTGCCCATACATTGGAAACCATGAAAACCCAAATAGTGGGGGTTTCCATGGTTGGAATAGGGTTTTAAAAACTATTCAACCTCCTCGTATAAACCATGCAACCTATCCGAGGGGCACACAATTAGGGTGCATGGTTTGAAAAACCATATAGCCCTACCCAAATAATCATGCCCAAACACTTTTTTAATTATGAAAAATAAAATAAAAATTTATTAACCCCCATATGAACCCCCGATTTACCCTAGCTCAAGATTAAACATCTTCCTAGGTCTTGGGAGCTCCTAAGAACCCATTTTGGCTCCTCAAAACCTATTATAAATTGGATCAAATCTTGGTGAATGTCATTTGATTCCTATCCGGTAAGAGTTATTCTCCTGTTACTTCTATCCTTCCCTATATATCTTTCATCCTTATGGTTTGTTATATCATCTATTTGTTGATGGATATAAACTTTTTTGTTTTGGATCTTGGATCTAGGTTTGATTCTTTGATCTCTGTTTCCAACGTTCTTTATCGGTTCTTCTTGTTGTTGGTGTTGTGATACATGATATCCATGTTAAGTTAGGTGGTTCTATTGATATTTTCCATGTTATAAATCTTTGATTTGATTTATTTAAACTAAATCAATTTCAATTAAATTGTGAAAACCCAATTTGGTATGAATGGGAATTTTATTTTACTTAGAATGAAAATTTGGGGAAAATCCCCAATTTTAATAGAATTGGAAATTTGGGTGAGATTTGAATTTGATTAAATTTTTGAAAATTAATTTGTGAATTTATTTTGAGAAAAATGGCTTAAAATTATTTGATAAGAACATATTATTGGTTTTATCTTAAAAAAGTCATGAATTGATTAAAAACTCATGTTTCAGTTTTTAAATGGAAATTGGCACATTGAAACTGAAAATGGAGAAATTGTTAATAGTTTTAAAATAATTTCCCATTGATGATTGATTATTTGATCACATGAATGATTTGGTATTTAGTGGTTTATTTGGGATATAAATTCTAGGATGATAAATCCCTAACAATGGATTGATGCTTTACAAATCTAAAAAAAACATAGTGTGGTGGATCTCATCCCTAATGGGATGCTGATGAGTCATCTTTGACTAGTGTCTGAGGGACATGTGTATACATATTACCATGATCACCAATATTACATGTTTGAGGATACCATTGTTTGAAACTATTATATCACTTAAAATATAAACTTATTACTTATTTGTGAACTATTTTGATATATATTCCAATATTTGTAAAACTGATTTAAAAATTACTAGTTATTTATATAAACTTTTTTATAATTTTTTTTTAATCCATTGTTTGAAATTTTTCCATAAATTGAATGAAAAACATGTTTTTTAAATATGGAATCATACTAACATATATGTTTTGTTTAAAATTTAAATCATGACTTGGTTTACTTCTTATGACATCTTATTATAGAACACTTTGTGAGAACCTAATATGATTTTAGCTCACACCCTGACTTTTTCTTAAGGAATTTGTAGATTTCCTCCTACTAGGTTTGAGTAAGGGGAAAGATTCACTTGTAGGTGAGAGTTGTTGTTGATCTTTTGGTCTTGATGTTTTGTGTCTTGTTGGGACTTAGGTTGTTTTATCCTATCTTTCTAGTACTTGTTGTTGTACTGTTTGGTTTTTTATACCTTCTTGACTTATGATACTATCTCCTTTGGGAGTTTTCTTTGAGTATATATACTTGTTTCTATTTCTTACACTATATTTGTTGAAAAATCATTCCCAATTTTATCTTTTATGATACCAGGTGCTAGTATCCAACCCATGGGGATTGGGAACACCCTTTTAATAGTGCTGTTAAAGGCCTATTTTTCATTAGTACATATAGATGAGGTTATTTATGAGGAAATTCATCCATCTATTATAAAAATTCCTAATATAGAATCTTTGGTTGAATCAGATACCTATAGATGATAGACTATAGGTGGAAGGTTGGCAGTCTGTATCATGCTACTCCCTATATATGAATATTGGAGAATCGAGTCATCATTTATTTCTTGAATTCATATTTTCTAAGAAGATATTGAATCATGGGGAAAACATCTATATCTTATATCTACAAAATCATGTAAATCTTGATGTTTTTATGAATTTCCTGATCAACCTGAAATATAGTACATATGTGACCAATATTTTATGTTTCTTTTTTGGATTCTGTTTTCCATCACATATGGATGGAATATAATTATCTTTAGTTTGAAGGATATAAACCTCAAATAAAGGGCATACTTGCTTGTATATTTAAATAAATAAAATGAACTCTATAAAATAATGTGGTTAATACCATGTAAGATTTCATTTTTATTAGACTATTAGGTGTAAATAGTTTCCCTTAGAAACCCATCATTCCCAAGTTGGTTTGGTGGATTCATCCAATTACTTCATGGATAAAAGTTAATGTGGATATTGAAGCGTATGGTGAAACTAGTCCTACAGGATGCAGTTCCATCTTTAGAACCAATAAATAATTCACCAAGTGTAACAACCTAACTCCATTATCCCAAATTAAGTGGTTATTTTATTGTGTTGGAAAAATATAAGAGTTTTTATCCCGAAAGATCAAATATTTTATTAGTCATGGGATACTAGATACATACATGATTATCACATTACATTTGAAAACATTAAATATAATATAATAATTATTTATTAACTTTATTATTTATTCTAGTAAATCACTAATTTCATTCATAGATCCCTTCTTGGTATCCTAGGTAAATGAAAAAATAATAAACGTTGAGATTAGATAATTAGTAAGGGAAAGAGTATAGTAGAAGCTATCAAAAAGTAAATAAAACATGAATAATATGGATGAGATAAATAATAATAAAATATTACATATATATAATACCAAAAAGAGGAAAAAATCCATGGAAAACATAACAACATAAATAATCACATGAATAATAATAACTAGTTTCATAATTATATAATGCATAATGTTGGAAATCATAATCCTATCATCAAGGAATTATGACAAGACAAAATTTGTAAATAGGTAAGTCCTATGAAAAATACCAAAACTAGTTTTCTCATGAGACCTATCAATTCATCTAGTGAATATAATAGTCCCATCCCACCACTTAGTAAGTCTAATTTATTAATCATATAAAAGGTTTAAAACATAATCAATATAAATATTCATATTTAAAAACAAGCAAACAAAATGTTAATATTTACCCCAATCAATAAATATAACATAATCATAAGTCATCCAAAGTAATATGGTGAATGGTATAAAAATATTACATCCCCAATAAAGAATAATATTCTTAAAATAATATTTACATACTTTAAAAAGATCAATGGAAGATTTCTTGAGGAAAATACCCTTTTCACTTATTCAAAATATAAAAATTTACAAAATATTAAGGAAAAAATTTTATTTGAAAAAAATAATGAAAATATATAAATGAATCTTAAAATAATTGTGTAGTCATGATGGTAGGAAATTCCATTCATGCCGTGTACATAAAAATAAATATTCCTTTTCCATTTTTAGAAAAATGTTAAAAATTACCTTATTCTAAAAATGATAAGGATATTCTTTGATTTTTTTTATAAAAAGTCAAGAATGGTTCAAGAAGACTTTAAAAAATAATATTATAACAGTAAAAAACATTTTAATTAAAATATCGACATGGAAGAAAAATATTCCCAACTGAATAGAAAACAAAGTCAGTTTTCCTTAAAAACATTCTTTCGGTATCTTGAGTACTAAAGAGAGGAAAATGAAAAGAAAACTTGTAATTTTCAAAAATAAACATATAATAAGAAAATATATTATATTTATGATATAAATATCATATAATTACCCTAATGGATACTTAAACATAAACAATCCTGAATAATGATGAGATTGTGAAATAAACCCTTACCTCGGGTCTGAACTGTTTTGTAAATATTTTTAGCCACCTGTAAAATAAATTTAAATTTATTATAATTCTATACCATAACCATATAAATACTTATAATATCATTTATTATCCACATATAACATTTAAATATCCATTTATTAATAATTATTTATAAAAATTGACATTTTCGAGTGTTAACTGTTTTGTTTTTCATGTAAGTTTTGGTTAGGTAGTTTTGGTCCTTTCATACTTCTCATGTTTATATCATTTATAAGACGTTAATAATGATATATATATATATATCATATATATTCATTATATATATATATATTTTAAATCATATGTAATGGGTATATATATAAAAATGAATTACACCGTTCATGGAGATTGTAGGCCGTATGTACACAAGAACGGTCTTTACACTTTTTAAAAGATGGAATTAAGGAAAGGTAAATGAAAATTAAACATTATAGAATTATTATTATACCATATTATTCATTAAATATATCCTTATTATCATCATTGTAAATTGTAAATGAAAAACTAATCAAATCACTTCATTGAGATGATAATACACATGTATGCATGAGAGACATTATCCTTTTCCAACGAATTGGAAGGTAAGAAGGAAGTTATTATATTATAATTTAAGAAGGAATATTTATGTCATAAATATAATATATATTAATTATTTCTATCTTAATAACAATCCAATGAAAGTGGTGATTAAAAATGAATTACACTGCTACATATAGACGACAAGCCATACGTATGCACTAGTAATGCTTTTCACTTTTATTAGGATAAAAAGAGATGGAAAATGGTTTTATCCTAATAATAATAACATATTATTATATTAATGACACTTGAGTTACAATTTTAGTATGGTTACAATATATTTAATGGAATTATAAGAAGAAATAAATTCAAAAGAGTTATAAAAATGATTACCTTATCTTAGAGAAACACCCTTTGGATATCTTATTAATGACCTTAGGGTTGGTATTTTTAGAAGAAAAAACCAATATAATATGGATAAGTAAGGATGAGATATATTTTTTTAGGTTTTGTTGATCAATATGGATTAAGAGTTGTGAATAAGTGAGGGGATGAGGTGAACTTTTATAATCGAGGTGAGTGACACACTTTTAAATTTTCAAAGTTTTAAAATATCATTAAGTCAATTTCCTGAAAAAGTGGATAAAAATGACTCATATTAAAAGGTTATAATATTAATTTTGAAATAAAACCAACCAATGAGTTGTAAGAAAGTGTTAGGGTCATTTTAACCATTATATTTTTAGATTAACCCTTTAGTAAACCTGTTTTGACCTAACCACAATAAAATTTTTTTCAATATTAAAGGGTTATAATTTTCATTATATGGTAAAAATTGGACCATGAATGTACATGGTGTTGAGAAAAAAAATCTGAAATGATAAAAACTAGAACAATGGAGAAATATGAACATAAAAGAAAAATAAATTTTATTAATGATCACAGAACATCCTCTCTATCAACAGTTCTTAGTCACCTTTGGAGGATGGTTTCACTATCTTTTATGTGTAGTGAAAAGATGTTAGGTGGGGGTGGGAAACCCACCCCCTTTGAAATTTGCAGCCTCAATCAGCAGCTCCCTAATACTCCCCTTGGGATGCACACCCCTACCACTATCATACGTATTTTGATACTACCTCATTAAAAACCTTTTTCTAGAAAAACCCAGTGGGATAAAAACTGGAATAAGGAAAAGAGTATAGTCACGTAGACTCCCCTTAAAAGTTACACTACATTAAATTTTTTGAAATCTATGCATCCCTATATTATGTAAAAACTTTCTAAATATAATAGTTGGTAGTTCCTTTGTAAACAAATTTGCAACATTGTCACTAGATCAGACATATTGCATGCTGATATCTTCGTTCATCATTAACTCTCATGTGAAGGAGAAAAATTTTGGTGGTATATGTTTTGTTCAATCATTATTGATGAATCCTTCCTTCAATTGTGTGATTTACACAGTATTATCTTCAAATAAAATTTTTGGTCTTCTGTCCATAGGCAATCCACTTACCACTCGAATGTGTTGAGTCATAGATCATAACCAAACACAATATCAACTTACTTCATGTAATCCTATCACTTTTGAGTGATTTTAAGATGTTGTTATGAGTGTATGATTTTTTAATCTCTAGGATATGGAAGTACCTCTTACTGTGAACACATAACTACTTTGTGATTGTGAATTATGCGAATCAAATAAATAACTTGTATCTACAAAACAGTCCATATTTTTTTCTAATTTTTTAGAATAGAATAAACCCAAATCAATAGAACCACAAAGATAACAAAAAATATGTTTATTACCATTCTAGTGTCTTTGTGTAAGGGATGAATTAAATTTTTCTAATAAATTAGTAGAAAAAGATATATTAGGATGAGTACAATTAGTAAGATACATTAGTGCTCTGATAGCACTGAGGTATGGTACTTCTGGGCCAACCAACTCCTCATTTTCTTCACAGGGTTGAAATTGATCATTCTCAGTATTTAAAGATCAAAAAACCATTGGAGTACTTAATTGATTTTTTTATCAATATTAAAGCATTTTTAGACCTTTTAGTGTAATTTTACTATTGTAAAAATATACCGCTTGGCATATGCTCAATTTGTAATCCAAGAAAATACTTCGTTTCTCCTAGGTCTCTCATTTCAAATTCATTATTTAAGTTTCTCATTTCTTCATTTATATCTTATGAAGTTCTGATGATATTTAAATCACTAACATAAACAACAATTATTGCATATATATATGTTTTTTATTAATAAAACCACATGGGCATATGGGGTTATTTACACACCCTTTATTTAACAAATATTCACTTAAAAGATTATAACACATACACCCATGCTATTTTAATCCATACAGGGACTTATGAAATTTAATTGAATATAGGTCTTTGGGTTTTGATTTCAATACTTTAGGTATTTTGAATCCTTTAGGGATTCTCATATATATACTATTATCAAGTGAACCATATAAATAAGTTGAAACAACATCCATAAGATGCATATTAGCCTTATTAGCTACTACAAGGATGATTAGATATAAAAAATTAATAGCATCCATGATAGGAGAATATGTCTCCTCATAATCAATTCCAGGTCTCTAAGAAAAACCTTGTGTGAAAAGACAGGCTTTGTATCTTACAACCTCGTTTTTCTCATTATGATTACGCATAAAAACCCATTTACATCCAATAGTCTTCACAACTTCTGGAGTGATCATGATATGTCCAAAAACTTTTCGTATATTAAGTGAATTTAATTCAACTTGAATTTCATCTTTCTATTTATTCCAATTGGGTCATTTTTGACATTCTATAACAGAACTTGATTTAGGGTCTTCATTTTCTATATCATGTGACATAGAATATGAAAAAATTTCATCAATATTTTCCATATTACTCTGATTCCATACATCACCTGTAGTGATATAATTAAGAGAGATTTTATTTTTTAAAAACATTCAGGGTTTTCTATATCCTGTGAATTCTCTTTATGATTATCATTATGTGTTTCATTAAGAATAATTAAATTATGTGTTTCTTTTGGAACACATGCCTTCACAATGGGGTTCTAAATTATACTCATCCCTTTTATTTTATGAAGATTTATATCCTTAGATCCAATTGGTATTCCACGCTTCAGGCTTGTTTTTGAGATTTCTATAATATCATTATGTAATTGTGTATTCGGGACATCAATTCTAGTCAGTTCATTTATAGCCAGTATATGTGATTTAGTGAAGCTCTTTGAATAAGTAAAGGCATCAGGTAATTAATTTGATAGTTCTTGAAAATTCAAAATATTTTTCACTTCCATCTCACACTGTCGGGTGGGAGTATCGAGAAAATATAATGTTTTCACATCCCAGGAAATATCCTCCCTTTTTTCTTTTATCTCCCAAATGATGAGAATACTTATTCATTGAAGTGAAAATCAGAAAAATAGGCTGTAAATACATCACCAGTTTGTGGTTCAAGATATTTGATGATGGATGAGGATTCATATCCTACATATATTCCCTGCCTTCTTCTAGGTCCCATCTTTGTACGTTGTGGGGGAGCAATTGGTACATATACTGCACAACTAAAGATTCTTAAGTGGGAGATGTCAAGATCTTGGACAAAAGACAATTGGAGTGGAGAGTGTTTATGATAGTCACTTGGTTTGATGTGAATTAATATTGAGGCATTCAATATTGCATGAACCCATACAGATATCGACAAATGTTTTCTCATTATTAATGGTCTAGTAATAAGTTGGAGGTGTTTTATCAATGATTCAGATAAAACATTTTGTGTATGCACATAGGAGACAAAATGATCCACAATAATCCCCATTTCCATATAATAATCATTAAAATACTGATAGGTAAACTCTCCAGCATTATTGAGTCTTACTTTCTTGATGAAATGATCAAGGAATTATGCTCTCAATTTAATTATTTGGGTAAGAAAATGTGAAAATGCAACATTATGATTTGAGATCAAACATACATGTGACCATCTACTTTATGCATCAATTAATACAATAAAATATTTAAATGGAAGGAATGATAGATGAATTGATCCATATATATCCCCTTGAATTAGTTCAAGAGAGGCTAGCATTTTGGCCTTAATTTTAGCTAGAGATGGTCTCACAATTATCTTTCAAGAAAACAAGCCTCACATGGAATTTTTATTAGTGAAGAGATCTACTAGATCTTTACTAAATGTCCATGAGAAATTTCAATTATTTTTCACATCATTTTTGAACTAGGATGGCCTAATCGGTCATGCCAAAAATTAATGATTATTGGTCCATTATTTACTACAATATGTGTTTTGATTGCACTTATATATATATATATAATGAAATCAAGATGATATTTTTTTTAGTTTTTCTAGTACACGAATCTTAATGAATCTATTAATGGTAATGTACATGTAATTTTCATTTCTCTCATATATAGTTTGAGTATAATACCCATGTTGGTATATATCATTGAAAAATAACAAGTTTCTTTTGGACTTTGGGGAAAACAATTCATCTTTTATAAATAATTACATCCCATTGGGTAAAGAAAAACTCACTTTACCAGTCCCTTCTATCAGATATGCAGGACCTGATATAGTATTCACAATTGGTCTTGTTGATTTAAGATCAAAAAAATATTCTTTTATTCCTAATAATTGTGTGTGTTGTTCCATTATCTGGTATGAAAATATCTGTCTCATTTAATCAACCCATTCTAATGCTTCAAATTAAAGAGAATAAAATTATAAGAAACACCTTGTCAAATTCAAATAATACAACATCTAAAATATAAAACATACAGAACAAAAAAACATATCATATATCATAAATACTGTATTTTTTTAATTATTTCCCACTATCATCTCATCAAATTATCAAGTAAAACCACCCACTTCAAGGTATGAGAAATCATCATTTGATGGCTCATTATCCTCAGTAAAATTCACCTCCTTTTCTTTATCTTTATAGGATGTCCCGGAAAAGTGTGATTCATTCTTATTTTCTTCAAGAGATGCTTTATAGATCTTATAAAGATTCTATGGGGTTTGGAAAACATGAGACCAATGTCCCTTAGAACCACACTGATAGCAGGGATCTTCAGGATTCCTCAGAGTGTTTGAGCTGATATTTCTTTGATTTTGATATTCATTTTGAGAAGAACCATGGTTACGATCACTTCCTCGATTGTATCAACCTACAAAACTACATCCACCATAATAATCACATACCTAACTTATTCCATGATTATTTTCATGAAATATAGCATTTTCTTCAGGAAATTCTACCGCTGAACCAATAAGATGAGACTAATGATTTTTAATTAAAAGTTCACTATTCTTATCAACTATAAGTAATGATGATATGAGATCTGAATATTTTAAATACCCTCTCAAGTGATATTTTTTCACTAGGGTGATGTAAGATTCATGAAATTTCATATATGTATTTTCAATCATATCAACATCTGTAATGCCAATAGCACATTACATGAGTTTTGATACAATTATATATATAGAAGAATTGTAATCATTGACCCTTTTAAAGTCTTGGAAGCATAAATAATTACATTCATCATGTGTTTCTAGAATAAAAAACTCATTTTTATGATCATATTTTTTTAAAACACTTCCAGATCTTGCATGGATCTCTTTCTAGGTGGTGTTCACATTTCAAACCCTAATCAAGATGTCTTCTGAGGTAGATCATAGGCTTTGCTTTATTTTAGAGGGTTTGAAAATTATTTTCTTTAATTTTTTTCTATGAGATCTATTGATTCGAGATGCATTTCCACATTCATCATCCATGGAATGTAATTACTTTCGTTAAGGTCAAGATCAGTGAATTCGTGCTTCACAAGATTTGACGAGATGATAACTAGAAAAAATTAAAACCAGGTTAATATTATCATTTAATATTATATATATATATCCCACCATAATCGGTTAATTAATATTTTATATGGGGATTTAAAAATAAATACATCAATATATGTCATTACTAGTATAAAATATTCTTGCATGTATTTATTTATTTAATTATACCACCCAATCAGGCAGAGCAAAATAAATAAATTTAAACCGTTCGAATAGGTAGTAAAGAAAAATTTATAGAGGTGATTAAAATAAATCATATAGTGGTAAAATTAAGATAAAAGAATAAATAATTAGAACTTTCCAACCAGGCGGTGAAAACAAAAACAAAAACATACCTTTCTCCTTTTTGATCGTTCGTGCTGATAATGTGTTGAGAAAAAAAATCTGAAACAAGAAAAACTAGAATAGTGGAGAAAGATGAACCAAAAAGAAAAACAAATTTTATTAATGATAATAGAACATCCTCTCTATCAACAGTTTTCAGTCACCTTTGGAGGACGGTTCTACTTCCTTTTATAGGCAGTGTAAAGAGGTTTGGTGGGGGTGGGCAGCCCACCCCTATTGAAATGTGCAGATGCAATCAGCGGATGTCTAACACATGAGATGATATTTAGGAGCATTTATAATCATATTTTTCCTCTTTATTTTTTTTAAATTTTAAAATAATTAAATTAAATATTATTTTTCATAAAATATCATTAATATCATTTTTGAAACTATTCATTTAATTTGAATTTAAAGACATCAATATAGAAATTTAATTCAAATAAAAACTTTTAACACATACCTAATATATTATATTCATCTATAAAATTATTGGTGCACAATAAATAATCAAAAAAATAATATTTTTAGAGTTTTGAAATTTATTTACATGATTTTTCTACTACTTGCACAAGCGTTCTGTCAGCACTGTGTAAGCATTTAATATAATTATTTAATAACTAAAAATTAAAAACAAATTAATATGACAAAAATAATTTTTTAATATTTTAAATACATATTTAGAAATGAACTTATCTTCTTTTTATAATTTTGTAATTTTTTATAGATATTAAATTCAAGAGAGGTACATTTTGAAAACTTCTTTACTTAAAATATTATATTGGTCATTTTTATGGACAAGTGTCACATAAACAATTAAATTTAGAGAATAAGGTGATAATGTTAGAATTAAATTCATCCAATAATAATTAGTATAAAAATTGGTGTTCATTTCACTTAGTTTTAACCTAGGTTAACCCGATTTACCCTTTTATCACAGTGATACATTTTTACTATTTTTACTATTCATTATGACCCGACATTAAGTTTACCTTATTAAATAATATTAATTATAAAATTTAAAATAAGGAATCCATTTTACCAAATTAAATCTCTATAATCATTATAAGTTAATTTTATAATAATCCTATAATGAGAGATGAAAAATGGATTTTTAGAAAAATTCATTTTATGTATAAAGGTATTTTTATACCAAGATCAATTATAAAGTTGATTACTATGTAATTATATTATTTATAAAGGATAATTATATTATTTTAGGATCAAATTCAAAACATTATATGACTTTTTCAATGAAAATAAATTATATTTTTACAAAAATCGATATTTTTCACTATTCACTTAAAAACCAATATTTTGAGAAAAATCCCAAAATTTCAACCTAAGATAATTTTAATATATTGATTTAAAAAATGAAATTTATTTAATAAAATGAAATTTATAAAATTTTATAATTTATTTTTAATCACATTATTGAATAAAACTATGTGTATTGTGCTATTGTTTTTCTTGAAAGAAAAGCTTACTATATTTGAAGCTTAGGTGGTACATTATTCCCTCCTTAAAAAAAATTCATCCTAAAAATTTTCATAATGTCACCTAATGAATAGATTTTGGTTTTTCTTCATTATAACACCTTTATGTTCCCACATCACCACTTCCATCTTATAATTTCTCCAAAGTACATCTACCAATTGAGTCCTTCGATTCCTCAACACTTTTTCTCTAGAGTTTAGAATCTGGATAGGATTTTCATAGTATGATAAATTATGTTCCAATTATATTTTATTATAGGTGAGAACATGTGTTAGATCTATAATGTACTTTCTCAATAAAGAGATATGGAACACATCATGTACATTAGAGAGGGTAGGTAGAATTTCCAAATGGGCATCCATGCCTCAAATTATTTATTGCATTTAAAAAGGTCTAATGTATGTGAGGATCTGTTTTCCTTTCTTACCAAATATTATAGAACACTTTAAAAAAGATACTTTTAAGAAAATGCGATCTCCCACTTAAAATTCCAAATATTTTTTTGGTTATCATAATATATATTTTTTTCTAACTTCAAGATGATTTAATATGGGTCAAAATAGTCTCCACCTTCACCATTATGTCCTCCAAAATTTTTAGTATTACAAGCTTCCTTTCACCAAATTCAACCCAATATGTTGGAACAAGAAATCTCTTACCATATAATGGTTCATAAGAAACCATTTTAATAATTTAATAGAAGATATTATTATAGTAAAACTCTTACAATGGTAAATATTGATACCACATACCTTGAAATTCAAGTGATAACAAATTTAACATGTCTTATAATGTTTTAATAGTCTTATAGAACTTCCCATTAATATGAAGATGAGTGGTGGTGCTCAAATGAATCTCAATATCAAGAAAATTATTAATACTTTTTTTTAAAATTTCAATGTAAATCATGGATCATGGCATGAAAAAATCGAAATAGGTACACCATTAAGTCTTAAAAATTCATTGATATAGAGTCATGCAAGTGATCAAGAGGTAAATATTCTATTATAGTGTGAAAATGATCATATTTTGTGAGATGATAAATAATAACATATTTATTATCTTTCCTTCTAGGAGTATTTGGTAATATAGTGAAAAATTCCATAGATATGTTACCCCATTTACATATAGTAATATATAGAGGTTGCATGACTTCTCTAGGGTGATTTATCCAAACCTTTATCTATTGGAAAACTAAGCATCTTGATACATAATCAGCAATTCTATGATTCATATTAGTCCACCAAAAACATTCCTTCAAATCTCTACACATCTTGGTGCTAACAAGGTGCATATAGAATTTTAAACTATGAGAATCATCTAATAATTATTTTTTCAACTCAGTTATAGATGGAACACATAACATCTTTCCAAATTTTACAACACCATATTCATATGCGAAGTCTTCCAATATCCCATCCTCTTTTTCTTTAATTTTATTTTGAAAAATTTCATCACTTGTATTATAACTTTTCAAATTTTCCAATAAATATACTTTGGAAATAATTTGAAAAAGGAGTCATGTTTCCCCTTCCCTAATAATTACCATATACAACTTTACTATGTCCCTAAATAGAGGATCCTTGTCAATCCTCATCTTAGTTAGAAATCCATGATCTTTCCTACTCAATGCATTATACACCTTATTATCCTTTCCAGGGTGGTAGTGTATCAAGAAATAATAATCCTTGAGTAGTTATTTCCTTCTCATTTTACTCATCTTGAGATATTTCTATGAAAAGATGTATTTCAGACTCTTATAATCTATGTATATCACATATCTTTGGCCATAGATACAATGTATCTATATCTTAAAATAAAATATTATGTCTTCTAAATTAATATCAAGGGATGAAAAGTTTTGTTCATATATTTTTAACTACCTTTACTCATAGGCAATAACTTTATCATTATGCATAAGGATACATCCAAACCCTTTCTTTTATGTGCAACTATATAGGAAAAATCCACCCCTCCCGATGGTAGTGTCAATACTATTACATTGATGAACCTACTATTTAATTCTTAAAAACCTTCTTTACAATCCTTTATCTATAGAAACTTAACCCCTTTATATGTCAACTAGGTTAATGGGTTTTATAATTGAGTATAATTTTGAACAAAATGATGATATTAACTAGATAATTCAAGGAAACCACATACCTTAATTTTTTTTGTTAGCATAAGCCATTATTTGACCACATTTTTCTTTGACGAATCAATTGATATTCCATAATTGGAGACAATATGGCCCAAGAAAGTAACTTCTTGAATCTAGAATTCACACTTTCAAAATTTCCCATATAACTCCTTTTCTCTAAGAGATTCAAGAATAATTCATAAACGAATCCTATACTCTTCATAACTCTTATACTATACCAAGATATCATAAATAAATACCAAAATGAAATTATTAGGATATTCTTTGAATAATCCACTCACCAGATCCACAAAAATATATGGTGATCCAAAGGGTACTATAATAAACTCATAATGTTCATACCTTATACGGAATGATGTATTTGGAATACCTTCCTTTCTCACTCACAATTAATGATACCTAGAATGAATAAAAATCTTTAAAAAATATTATGATCCTTGAAGTTGATCAAACATGCCATCAATATGAGGTATAGAATATTTTTTCTTCACAGTGATGGCATTGAGTTCCTTATAATCAATGAACAACCTCATAGTCCCACCCTTTGTTTTCACAAAATAATAGGATATCCCCAAGGTAAAACACTCTGGAATATGAATCCCTTATCACACAACTCCTATAGTTGTTTCTTTAACTTAATTAGATCCATAGTATCTATCCCATAGGGATTATATATATATATATATATATATATATATATATATATCTATATATATATTTCATTAGGGATGAGTTTAATAGAAAACTCAACTATACACTCATATGGATGTCTAGGTTGTTCTTCAAGAAACACATCGATAAATTACTGCACAATAAGAACATATTCTATACTAGGGTTACATTTCATTTTCATAGATTGGGTATTCTATTCTTCTCCCATAATTTCCTTAAAGAGAGCTGCTAGAGGAGGATATAGATATAATTCAGATAATGTAGTATCCTCTATGAAGATTATGGATTCTAATCCTTTATCATAATTTATAATATCATTCTCTCAATTTTTTTTTTCATTATGATATGAAAGATAATCCATACCAAGGATTATGTCAAAGTCAACCATAAGTATAATGACCAAGTTTTCAAATACAGTAAGTCTATGCATCATAATGGTAATTGACTGACATATCGTTATTGTAGTAATATTTCCACTGGGAGTTTTGATTGAAAATTCACTTCTTATGATTCTAGAAAAATATATAATTTTCTTGTAAAACATGTAAGATATAAAGGAGTGAGAATATCTAAAATCAAATAAATAATTGGCTAAATTTTAGGCTATGATAAATATACCTACTACTATATATTTAGGAACTTCAACCTTAGCTGTAGTGATCAAATAATCTTAACCATTCTTCCTTTTCTTTTTTTGAAGAAAATTACCTTAACACATGGGATATTCATTATCATAGTAACCCATATCCTTATAGTTGAATAATTTAACATTTTAATCTTCTTTATTTCCCTTGAAATCATGATCATGATGGCATTTCTCTCCACACTTGAAGTTAACTACCATTCTTAGTAAGCATGTTTAACGATGTTTATTTCCACATTTATTACAAGAAAGAAATTAAACTCTTAATTTCTCCCCTTTTTTCATGTTTCATTTTCTAGATTTCTCATAAACCCTCTTTTTATCTTTATTTCCTTCAAAGTTGTAGGACTTGGAGAATTATTTCTCTATCTTGATAGAACATGATACTATTTCCTTTTATGATGAGAAGGTTTGGGAGACTAGTTACCTTTGAAGGATTGACATTATCTATTCTAAGAAATAGTAAATATTACTCTTTGGATTATGCATGTAGTCTATAGAATTCCATGATAACCTTTTAAATTCAGCTTTATACTTAGCAACATTTTCATCTCCCTTTTGTATCAGTTTCAGGAATTGTATCTCTATATCTGTTTATTACTCATAATGAAAATAATCTTCCAAGAAAAGTACCTTAAAAACCTTCCACTCCATGTTATCTATTTCCTGTTCATACTTATTTATTTTAATCAATGAACACCATTGTTATATATCCCCTGTGAAATAATAAAATACCATGAAATCCATTTCCCTTTCATTACTTACTAAAGAAAGAAATATATTCTCCAAGGAAAAAATCCATTGATCATCTAAAAATTTATTGATAGTAACATTGAATAATGGATGTTACCGATGTATGAAGCAGTTAAAAATTATTGCACCACATTTTAGATCTACATGATGATCCATACGAGCAAGGTCATTGGTCATAACTTGAGTCAGATACCCCAATATAGTTATAATTTTTGCGATTTGGTAGTTGTTGGCCTCCTTGATAGGCATCACAAAATGATCCGCTTTTCGTCAGAGGAAGATTTGATTTCGGCATGGTCGAAAGCCCCTCACTCCTACCAGGGATCTCATTTATTTCTCTTTTGATGGTCCTATGATCTACACATAAAGCATGATTCTCCGTTGATGGAAATATGGGTATGCCTTTCTGAACTCCCACTACCTTTTCAGAATCCATTTATCCTCTGTATGTTAGGGAATTTGATCAGCCATTTTTTGTTCATGGATAAGAGAACCAATTATATGATTCACCATGTTGCACCCCATATATGTGTCATGATTTATGTTTCCAAGCCTCTAATTGACTGGGTTTGGATCTTAGTTGGCAAAGAGTTCTGGTATAATTAGAGGTTCGTATTTGAATCATGGTCTAATTTCTACTTGTCGTGCAATATTTTGGTTCATTTGACCTCTTCTTATTGCCAGGGGTATAGAGGAGCACAAGGGATGAAGGATTTTGTTCCCCCCTTGTCAAGATGAATTCTAAGACGAGCTCTAAGGATCCAAGAGTTAATGATATTTTTTTAAGTCTATTTCACGATCTAGGGGATCCTATGCTGACAGAGTCGACCTTGGGAGGTCCTTTCCCCATGATTTCTCTCTCTTTTGATGAAATAGTTTAGACTGAAAGAAGTGTCTAAATATAGATGATTGAAAAACTCTCTGAGCATGGTTTTGACAATACTCATGCTGATGTTAGGGTCCTCAAAGAAACTTAGGTCTCTATTGTGAATGATTTAGTATCCCTGAGCCGATAGGTTCCTAGTTAATGTAAGGATACAAATCCTATTTTGATGCACAATCACTTCTCGACTCTGAATGATGAGGGAAATAAAAATAAGGATCCTAAGGGATGGAAAAACTGTTATTACAAGATAGGAACGTAAATAGGTCATAAGACACTCATATGAGGAGGAGGAAAGTGACCTTGATGGGGTATCCCATCCATGTTTGAACTATGAGAAGGAGGCTTTGATTTGATCTGGATCAAGGAAAGGTAAGCAAGAGATTCTCTTAAATGGAAACCTTCTAGTTCCCTAGGGGGGACCAAGACCCCATAAAGATTACTAAAACACACCAAATACAATTATAACCATATAATCAGGCAAGGAAAGGAGTAATGTATCATATATTAAATTAGGGGAATCCTATCTATATCAAGATATATAATTGGTTCCTAGTAATATTCAAAAGAAGACTCCTTCTGAGGCTTGAAAATTCCCTGTAACTGGAGTTGAGGTGCATGAGAGTTATTTGTTAGACTTAACCTTAGACAGGGAGGGGGGGATTTTAGGAGTGGGGAAGGAGTCACACCTATAAATGGTTATATACTCCAAGTATGGGTAGTTGGGGCTATCAGGATAGAATCATGAAATTGTTGAATCTCTATTGGAAAACTTGTTTGACCCACAACAGGATATTGGTGTAGCGACCATAGAAAAATCATGGGATCTTCTTATGCACTCTGAGGAAGAGATGCTATAAAAGGTCATGATCTTTCATGCTTCTAATGAGGATGTAGAAAGGATGAATGGGAGACCAATTCAAGTAGACACCAACAATTAGTAGAGTTCTTGGATTGAAAATAAAAATTTAATTATGTTCATAATCTATAATGATAAGAAGATAACAATGGAGGAGTTCTTGCAAGCATGAAAAAAATTGGATTATCATTTTGAAGATCTTATCAAAGAATAACTGGATAAAAAGGTTTCATATTTTTCCTAGAAATTATTTAAGGAGGTCACGTCTAATAGTTTTATGTTGGTATTAAATGATTTTTTTATCTGCTATAGTATTTTATTTCTTATTGAACATGATGTTTCTCACTATTTTCCATAAAAGTTTTTTTCTAATAAAAAATTTAATTTGAGGTTAATGTATAATTTCAAAACTAGTGAAGAACTTGTCATTACATGAAAATTTATTCATAGTTAATATTAAAATCATATTCTTAGTATCATTGGTAATATTTTCAAATCATAAAAATAGTTTCAAATCTTTCATAATGGTTTGTAAATAAAATGTGAATTAATTAAAGAATATATCTGGGGAGTGTCAAACTAGGCGTGCAGTAAGGGCACAATCACCGTGTATCATAATGATGGATAAGATATAGTCGACCAACTACTTTTGGGGTTCTTACTCCTAGATGTATTTATTCAAAAATCACATCCACTAGAAGTATCTATATAGGGATGTATTACTAGGTAAACCACATAATATTTACCTTACTAAAAACATTATGATGTTATCTTACAATTAGATACATCTTTAGAGTTTTTTATAGGGGTAGGTTCAATAATCTATTTTTTCCTAAATCTAGTTCCCAAGGTTTCTACTAAATTTTCTCTGGTACCAACTGTAACACCCCAAACCTAGTAGCATAGATTCGGTTGTTATTTTACTATATTGGCACAAAATTCAAAGGACCACATCCCAAAGGATCAAATATCTTAGTAATCTTGGGATACTAGATACATACATGATTCTCACAATACATCTGAAAAAATGAAATATAATATAATAATTCTTAAGACAACTTTATTATTTCTTCTATTAAATCCATGATTTCATTAATATATCCTTTCTTAGTATCCTGGGGAAATAAAAAATAATAAAGGGTGAGAATATATGCTCAGTAAGGGAAATATATAACAAAATCTATCATAAAGTAAATAAAACATGAATAATATGGATAATATAAACAATGATCAAATATTATATATAACTAATACCATAAAATGGGACTAAAACCTTGGATAAAATAACAACATAAATAATCATAAGGATAATAAAAACTAGTTTCATAATGATAGAATGCATAATTTTATACATAATAATATCAACTTCAATGAATTTTTCAAGGACAACATACACAAATAGGTAAGGTGAATTCCAAATACCCAAACTAGTTTGTCTCATGATACCTACTGATTCATCGAGGTACTATAATAGTTCTTTCACATCACTTATTATGTTTAATTCATTTCTCGTATGAAAGGGGTAAAATATAATCAATATAAACATTTATATTGAAAAATGAACATATGAAATTTTAATATTTACCCCAATAAAAAAATATAACATAATCATAATCCATATATATTAATACTGAAAATAGTATCAAAATATTACACCCCCATTAAAGTATAATATTCAGTAAATAATATTGAAAAAATTTAAAATGATCACTGGAATATTTCTTGAGAAAAATATCATTTTCACTTATTCAAAATATAAAAATTTCCAAAATATTAAGGACAATATTTTATCTGAAAAGAATATTGAAATTTTTTAAAGTACTCTTAAAAGTATTGAGTGGTCATGATATTAAGAGATTATGTTCATGCCGTTTATATAATAACAAATATTTCTTTCACATTTCTTAGTAGAAAGTCAAAAAGTACATTGTTTAGAAAAAAATAAAAAGATCATTAAAAAAAATTTCATTGAAATTAAAACATGGGAAAAAAATTAAAAAATTATGGTATAATACTAAAATAATCCTTGTAAATATTTTAATGAAAATATGGACATGGAAGAAAAAGATTCCTGGCCGAATAGAAAACAAATTCAGTTTTCCTTAAAAAACTTCTTTCAGCCTCTTAAATAGTTAAGAAAGTTAAATGAATGGATACATTTTAATTTCATAAATAACCATAGAAGAAGAAAAAATATTGGGTTTATTATAAAAATATTATATAATTCCCCCAATGGATGCTTAAATATAAACAATCTTGAATAATGATGATATTTTGAAATAAACCATTTCCTCGAGTCTGACTTGCTTTGTAAGTAATTTTAGCCTACTTTATAATAAATTTAAATTTATTATAATTATATAATAAAACCATATAAATACTTATAATATCATATAAAACCCACTTATAACATTTTAATAACTATTTATTAATAATTATTTATTAAAATCGTCCATTCAGAGTGTTAACTGTTTCATTTTTCATTTAAGTTTCCGTTTAGTTGTTTTAGTACCTATATATTTCTCATGGTTAAATCATATAAAGTATGTTAATAATGATATAAATATAATATATATTCATTATAAACATATTTGTAATCATATTTAATGGGCATATATAGAAAAATTAATTACACCATTTATGAAGACGATATGCCGCACATACACATGAATGATGTTTTCATTTTTTGACAGATGGAATGAAAGAAAGTTAAATAATAATTCACCTTTATAGAATCATTATAAGATCATATATATCTTATATATTTATTAAATATAATGTTATTACCATCCATGTCAAGTGGAAATGAAAAATGAATCATATCACTTCATGGAGGTGATAGTCTATATGTACGCACGAGTTACACTATTGTTTTCCAATGAATTAGAGAGTAATAAGATAAATATGATATTATAATTAATTAAAGTATAATTATTTCATAAATATAATATATATTTATTATTTCCTTATTTATAATCATCCATGTATAGTGGAGATGAAAAATGAATTACAATGCTGTGTAGAGATGGTAAGCCGTACGTACGCATGAGAGACATTTTTCACTTTTTGTATGATGGAAAAGAGATGGAAAATGGTTTTACCAAAATAATAATAAAATATTAGTATATTAATTATACTATATTTATTATTTTATTATGTTTACAACATATTTATAGGAATTAGAAGAAGAAATAAATTCGAAAGAGTTGTGAAAATGATTACCTTCACTTAGAGAAACCTCCTTTGGATCTCTTTTAAGGACCCTAAGGTTGGTCATTTGGGAATACCAGCACCTCTATAATGTATCTGAGGATGTTTTATAGATATTTTGGTAGTATTTTTTTGATATATATGGATCAATTGGTTTTAATAAGTGAGTAGAGTAGGTTCCCTTTTATAATTGAGGCAAGTGACACACTTGTAATTTTTCAAAATTTTAAACTATTATTAAGACAATTTCTTGAAAAAATTGATAAAAAATGACTCATATTCTAAGGTTATAAGGATAAGGTTGAAATAAAACTAATAAATTATGTTTAATAGAGTATTTAGTTCATTTTAACTATTATCTTTTTAGATTAACCTTCTGGAAAACGCATTTTGACTTAACCATGGTAACTGCTTTTTAAATATTAAAGCTTTATAATTTTAATTATAAGGTAATAATTAGCTTATAAATTTACATGGTATAGAGTTTTAGAAAATTTAAGATCCTAATTTATCTACTTCAATATTTTTATTATTTTTAAAAAATTTAATTAAATATTATTTTTCATAAAATACCATCAATGCCATTTTTGAAACTATTCATTTAATCTGACATTAAAGTTATCAATATAGAAATAGAAATAGAATATAAAATTTATAAAAAACAATAATATATTACAGTAGTCTATAAAATTCTTGAGGAACTATAAATCATCCAAAAAATATCACTTTTAGAGTCCTGAAAATTTTTTATATGATTTTTCTACTACTTGAACAAGCTCCGTGTTAGTGTTGTGTGAGAATTTTGCGTGATTATTTCATCACTAAAAACTAAAAGAAATTACTATGATAAAAATAATTATACCATATTTTAAATACATATTTATAATCAAAATTTTCCTCTTTTAATCCTTATGTAAAAATTTTAGATTTATTAAAGTCAAGAGAGGGATATTTTGGAATTTTCTTTAATTAAAATATTATATTGATCATTCTCATGGACTAGTGTCCCATAAACAATTTAATTTATAGTATAAGGTGATAATTGTAGAAATAATATCATAAAATAAGAATTATTATAAAAAATGGTGCCCTTATCATTTAATTTTGACATAGGCTAACCTGATTTATCCTTTTATCGTAGTAATAATTTTTTACTACTTTTACTATTCATTATGTCCAAAAATTAATTTTACATTACTAAATAATATTAATTATTTTGATTCAAAATATATAATAAATTTTAAAAAATTCAATCAATATAATTGGTAGTAATTAATTTTATAATAATCCCACACAGTGCGATGAAAACAAAAACAGTTTTATGAAAAATGCATTTTTAAGTATAAAGGTATTTTTATTCCAAGATCAAATATAAATTTGGTTCCCATGTAATTATATTATTTATAAAGGATAACTATATTAATTTATTATGTAATAAAAATCATTATGGTACTTTTTCAATGAAAAGAAATGACAGTTTTACATAAAATTGGCATTTTTTACTATTCATTAAAAAATTAATATTTTCAGAAAAGTCCCAAAATTTAACCATAATCTAATTTTGATATTCTAATTTCAAAAATGAAATTTATTTTTGAAAATTAAATTTATAATTTTTTTAAATTTAGGTTTTAATAACAATATTGAATAAAACCATGTGTATTGTGTTATAGTTTTTCTAGAAAGAAAAGCTTACTATAATCGAAGCTCAGGTGTAACATTCTTCCATTATTTAAATACTTATAATTTTACCACATAAACAGATTTTTTTGTTCTTCATCATAACATCTTCATGTTCCCATGTCGTCTCTTCTATCTTATGATTCCTCTAAAAAACCTTCACAACATCTCGATATTTTAAAAGTGGAATATCATGTTCGATATAATATATAACACACAATACCATGATTAGGATATAATTTAATACCCCAAGACTTTATGATATATTTATTTTTAAATAAATTTCATCTCTTTGATAGCTTGCGGAACACGCAACCCTGAGTTTAAATGTATTGTAATACAATATATATTTATAACATAGATGTTAAATTGGAAACTATAAGTAGTACTAACTAAATTATTAAAGGTATGTAGTTTAAAAATGCATAAATAAATTCATTGGTTATCAATTTATTATAAATAAAAATAAAAATAATCATTTGAAAGTAAAATAAATATTTTTCTAAAAAATTGTTTTTATACTCACAATGCATTTTAATCTTAATAAATTAAATTAGTCACTATTGGTGAATGATTTTAATGAAATTTATATATTTTATATTCAATATTTTTTTTTTATTATTCAACTAATATTTTCTCTGGGTATGAGATAAGAAAGAAATCTAGTTTTATGCTTAAAAATGATATTTTTCTAAAAAACGTTTTCATCACATTTTTCAGAATTATATTAAAAATAATTTTTAAAAATTTTATAAAATGTATTAGAAAAAATTAAATTAAATTTTTAAATCATAATTTTAAAATTATCTTATAGTGAATTTTTGAGAATTTTATGAAAGGATTAATTTTTCAATGAATAGTGAAAAATACTGATTTTCATTGAAAACTACCTTTTCATTTAAAGTATTTACAAAGTTAAATTTTGTTTTAATTTTTTTTAAATGTAAAATTATTTCAATTTTATTATAATTAATCCAATTTAGTTCATTGGAATCAATTTCACATTGAATGTTTATAATTTGTTTTTAAAATTTTGAATGTTTTTTTCTTTCGAAAATCATATTTTCATCATATTTGTGGGTTTTATTTTAAATTAAATTCTATCAATTATGTAAATATAATTTTATAAATGGATTAAATATTTGGAATAAGAATAATTTATTCTATATAATGAGGTCAATTTAATTTTTTTTGTAAATATTAGTAAAAATAATTAAAATTAAATACTCTGGTTAAGGTTAAAATAAGGTTTTATGCGTTATGTACACATGTGTTGAAATTAATTTTAAACACATATAAGATCTTTATTTAAAATTTTTATTTCATATTTACAATTAGTGGGTCCAAACTATCTAATTATTCTACTTTTAATTTTATTATTAAAGGATAAATTACCTAGGTAAAAAAAGATATTAGTTACCATGTTGAAAACTAAAATGGTAAAAGTGAGTAAAATTAGAGGATAATGAATAAAATGTTGAAAACATGTGGTTTTTTATTGGTGTTGTGTCTCGACCACATCATCCCTCTTCTCATTTATTTATCAAATTTTTATGAACATGGCATGAGAGTGACTTCCCATTTTTGAATAGTTTTGGGTATTTTAAAAAATGTCACTCTTCCTCAATTATAAAAGGGTACCTCCTCCCCTCATTTATTCACACCTAATAAGACATCTTTATTGAAAAAAACCTACCAAAACCCCCCTAACATCTATATACACGTTCTATATCTTCTTGTATTCCCAAAATACCAACCCTAGGGTCTTTAATAAGAGATCCAAAGGAGGTTGTTCTAAGCGAAGTTAGTTTTCTTCACTAAGATCTTTCTTTTTACTCATTCTCTTACCACCTTCATTCATGTATTAATAATTACAATATAATAAAACTAATATATAACATATACTTATATGTTATTATATTTATTTTATAACCTATATCCATATCCTATTATATCAAATGGGAAACAAAACTGTCAATCATGTGTACGACAGACTACCATCTCATGAACCGATGTAATTCATTTTCCATCACTACCTATCAAGGATGGATATAATTATGTATGTATTTTATATATTATATTTATAAAATAAATATACTTATATAATTTTAATAACATATCTACCTTCTTACCTTCTAATCCTTTGGAAAATAATAACGTCGTTCGTTTGTATGTGTGGACTACCGCCTCCAAGTAGCGATGTGATTTTTTTAATTTTATTTTGAAATAGATGGTAATAAGGATATATTTAATATATATATATATATATATATGATATATTTTATATAATAACGATTCTGGAAATGTGTAATATTATTTAACTTTCTTATATTCTATCGGTTGGGAAAATAGAAACAATGTTCATGCATGTATATGACCTATCGTCTCCAAAAATAATGTAACCCATGTTACCATATCTCATTTATGAACCATTATAAATACTTACATAATTATTATATATTATATTTTTATTATGTTTAACATTATGTATATGTGATCGAAGTAAAAGGACTGAAATTACCAAACCAACAAATACATGAAAAATGAAGCAATTATTACCTGAAATAACGATTTAAATAAAGAATTATTAATCAATATGTCATAAAATAATATACGAAAATAAAATATGGTATTATATATATTATTATTGTTCAATAATAGATGTATAATAAATATATATTTAGTATATAGGATTTACGGAAACGTATGAAGGTAAGGGTTTATCATCTCACTTTTACTTCTATGTGATGTATGCCATATTCACTACTTAGTTATTTTATGCGGTTTATATAATACGAATTTAATATTTTATATCATTATTTAATTTATATTCATGGTATTTAAAGTTTCATTTTAATTTATTTCTCTTATGGGGATTTTGATTTAGAAGTTACCGAAGTGGTAAAGGTTTATGTTACAATCTCATTGTTTATTAGGATTATTCATGATTAAGTTTCTGATGATGGAACATTAAGAAATTTATTTCAATAAACTCATGTATTTTATTTTCATATGATTATTTTTTTAGAATACATGTTTTCCTATCATTTTTCTCTATTTAAGAACAATAGAGACCAAAAGAAGGTTTTTTTAGATAATTGACTTCATCTCTCTCTTTGGTCGAATTTTTTTCTTACATAAACATGTTTTCTATAAATGTTTTTAATTTTTTTAAAACCCCCAGAATGATTTATTAAATACTTTTTTACCCATGTTTTACTTTTTACAAAAAAGTTTTGAAGAGAATATTCTTTTCATTTTTGGAATGAGGTACTTTTTTGGATTTTAATGAAAATGTGAAAGGAAAATTTATTTAATATACTTGGAATAAAGAATTTTTTTTGTAATCATGACCAATCATTGTTTTAAATATTCCTTTACAAGTTTACAAGGATATTATAAAGAAAATTGTTTCTTAATATTTTGGAAATTTATGATTTTTTGAAGGTTATTTTCAATGTGAAAATGATATTTTCCTCAAGAATGTTTTTATTGACATTTTTTCCAATATTTATATTCATAAATGAAATTAAACCTTCATATAACTTATTAATAATTGGGAATATATTTTAATGATACCATTCTTATTTTTTTTTCAGATGGTTTATGATTAGTTTTACTAGGGATGCACTATTTTGACACCATTCACCACATTAATCTAAATTGTTTATGATTATTTTTATTAATTAGGGAATGCCTTAACATTTCATATGATAGTTTTTCAATATGAGTGTTTTTGTTTATTATGTTTCACCCCTTTTATATGAGGAATGAAATGGAATTAGTTAGTGATGGGTGATTCCCTCTATTTCCCCTCGATTCATCAATAGGTCTCATGTGACAAACTAGATTGGGTTTTGGATATGGCCTTACCCATTTATATAGATGTATTAACAACCTCAATGGTATTTCATATATATTTTCATAAGTCTTATATGGTATTTTTTATATGTTTTACATTATGAATTCCAATATTAAGAATTCATTTATTAATTTCAATGTGATTATTTTATTTGTTATGAAATCCATAGATGAGTTTCATGATCATAAGATTATTTATATGTAATTATTTGATTATTATTTATTCCTACCATATTATTCTTCACGTTCAAGTTATTTTTTAAATGTCATGTGTTTTAGTTATTTACCTTTTAATATTAATTATGCCTTATCTATTCATAGTTTACACTGTAGGCATACCCTTATCAATCATCTGATATCACCCCTTTATTATGTTTCCTTTCCCCATTATGCTAGAAAGTGTATAATGATTTATTTTCAGGGATATGATAATAGAAATAATGGTTTACTCAAATAAAATACTATGTTTTATTTTATGTTTATATTGTAATGTGAGATTCAAGTATATATCTAGTTTACCAATACTAATAAACTATTTGGTCCTTTAGGATGTAATACCTTATATCACATTTTAATGTAATAATGTAACCACTGACTTTGGGATACTTGGGTTGGGGACTTTATAATTGGTATCTAAGTAATTTTTTTAGAAACATTGGAAACTGGATTTTGGAAAGCATATATTGGGGAATATAACCCTATAACTGACTTTGAGAATCTGTCTAAGTATAGGATAACATCCTAAAGTTTTGGTAAGGTATATATTATGTGTTTTTCCTAAAAATACATTCTTGTATAAATAATACAAGTGGATATGGTTTTATAATAGATTCATCTAGGGATAATAACCCTGAAAAGAGTTGGTTTGAGTATATATCAGCCATTATTCTGGTGCACAATGAGTGTTCCTTCACTTTACACATGATTTGAAACTCCTAGGGGATATGATTAAGTTAATTAATTTTTTATTTACAAACCATTTTTAATAATTAGAAAATATAGTTATGGTTTGTAAACATACCCAAATAAACCATGTTTATGATTTTAATATTATCCATGCATAAAATTTTCAATTAATGTTAAGTGTTTCATTATAAATTATATATCATAATGTTATGATATAATCTAGTGTATTCCTTTATTTAAAAATGGTTCCTAGAAGAAGAATGAGAACTGTATCAATACACATACTCTATGTAGGTATTTCCCTCATGGGCATGATAATGAAGATGAACTTAGATCTACAACTAAAACTGATCAAATCATAACCATATTGGGGTAGTCGAATCAGGTTATGAGTAATAAACTTACCCATATGGAACAGCCTGCTAATCCACCATGTAGTATAAAAATGTTAGACTGCGTCTTGTGTTAGTAACCTCTATCATTCAATGGGAATACAAATATATTTGTAGCTGAGTAGAGGATAAGTTCCTTAGAGAAGATATTTCTCCCTCTGGGAAGTAATGAAAATGAAAAGGTTTTCCTGGATGTTTATAATCACATAAGGGATTTATATTTATGGTTTTCATTGATCCAAAAAATTAAGGATAAGGAGGAAATATTAAACATTGAGTGGAAGGATTTTAAGGCACTCTTTCTAGAGATATATTTTCCTCACAAACAATGAGTGGATATGGAGAGACAATTACTGAGTCAAAGATAAAAGTAATATGAAAATGTTTCTAAGTATAAATATAAATTTTAATTTTATAATGACATTTTACAGACTATTTATATAATCCAAAGAGAAATATTGACCGTTTCTTTGTTGGTATTAAGCCAATCCTTTGAAGAGCACTAGTCTCCAAAAACTTCTCATCACATGAGGGCATAGTATCATGTGAAATCAGGATAGAAAAATAATTCCCCAAGTATTATGGCTTCAAATGGAAGAAAGAGAAGAAGAAGATGATAGAGAAAAAAATAGATAAGGGGAATAAGGGAAAAAAGGATTTCTCACATGTGATAATTGTGGAAATAAATAACCTAGTACCTGATTTAAGGGAATAAGAGTTTGATACAGTGTTGAGAGAAAGTTCACCATGCTCATGATTTCAAGGATAATAAATAAGGTTCTAATGTTAAATGATTCAACTGTAAGGATATGGATCACTATGAAAATATATACCCCAAGCGTTAATGAAATATAACTCATAAGAAGATAAGGGGTCAAGGTCAAGCTTATGATATTAATACAACCGAAGTTGAGTGATTAAAGTTATTATGTATTTAGATTCAAGAATTATGTAGTATTTTAGAAATTCTATTCCCATTATAAGAATACTAAAACATATAAGGATTGTACTACAGTATATATTCTATAAGGATATGTTGAATGACATTGATGACCAAGAAAAGTGATTCAGTGGTAAGTTGATATTTTTTAGAAAAAACCTAATTGAGAGAAGATAACCCTTAATATGTTCCTGATATTGAGATAATAATAATAAATAGATGTTTATGGGATAATATTGGTGACCTTGAAATTGGAGAGTGATTGGATAGTTTATGTTATCTTTTCTAGAGTTCACTGCATTTTTGGATTTATGGAATATATTCGATAATATGATATTTTATATTTGGAATAATTCATTTTTTCATTAAGATTTTATAGCTATAAAGGTATTCACATATATGGTATGTGACATTAATATCCACATTATGTTTTTTGGGGAATCTAATGTTTAGTTTATTTTAGAAATTTAGTGACCTTCCTTCTAAATATTTGGAATTTGAATTTGTTTAGACATATTTTAGAGGATTCTTGAAGATAAATATTTATGAAATAGATTAAGTTAAAATTTTGAGTTATCATTGTGTTTTTTGAAATTAATGTATCATTATATAACTCGTGATAACTATTTTAGTTTTGAAAAATATATAGTGATGGAAGGAATGAATTTTCATTCTTTTATGGATCTTATGATCTATTAAAAATTAATTTTAGCGCTTTAGGAATAAAAAAATTCATCTTGGATATTAATTTTGTGGAGTTAGAAAAGTAGTGTAAATTGATCTAAGAACAACAAAAGGATTAAATTATTCTTATGAAATAAAAATATTTTAATTAAGTATATTTTTTGGTGCTCTCTATCATGATAGTAAAAGAATCACTCAACTCCCAGAAAAGGATCTTGAAATGAAAATGTTATCATAATACCTTCATATTTGATGAATCAATGGTGTTTTAACCCATCACCAATTTATAGTTTTGTGGTAATTATATTTCTCTTGTTCATTCACTTTCATTTGATCAATGATCTCTATAAATTTCCATGATTATTTATAATTTTTTTCCATGTTAATATTTTCAATTACTACTAATATTTCCCTACTTGGAAACCTAGTCCTATGTTATTCTAGATGAAATTCATACTTTCCTTTCTTTATTATCAAGAGGAACTTTTCTTAACCCTTTTTATGATGTGATATTTCAAGAAGGGTATTTTTATATATCAAACCCTTGATTTCCAAGGGAAAATTAAAATTGCTAGGATGAAATTATTGAAGGTGGGGAGAATATAAAACACTAATATTTTAAAATAGGAACATCATGTTTGATAGAATATATTAAACAAAACAATGAACATAGATACGAATGTAACATCCTAATACTTTATGATATATTTCTTTTTAAATAAATTAACTATATTCTATAGCTTGTGGAACACATAACCCTAAGTCTAAATGAACTGAATACAGTACACCATCATAACCAAGCCATTAAATTGGTGGGTATTAATAGTACTAACTAAATTATGAAATTTATATGGTTTAAAAATGAATAAATAAATTCATTATTTACCAATTGATTAAAAATAAAAAAAATTAATTTGAAAGTAAAAGAAATATATTTTTTCTTCTGAAAACTATTTTCATGATCACAATGTGTTTTCATCTTAATAAAATAAATTAGTCACTATAGGTGAATTAGTTTAATGAAATTTATATATTATATATATTCAATCAATTTTATTATCATTCAACTATCACGACCTTCCCTTATGGGGCCCATGTTGCAACTACCCCAATCCCACCTCTAATAGGATAGGGGCTGGCCACTAGCACTGAGTAGGCATATTACTCACATGGTATAACATACACTAAGGTACCTATAGAAATAAACATATATCCAAGACTATACTATTCTTAAATATAAAAAAACTGAAAAACATGCATTCATACTTCTAAAATCCCACTACTGGAGTATGAAAATAAGCACTGAAATCAAAAAGGGCCAAATACAAGCCCACCACAAAGAGTTTAAAAAAAAGTACAAACTAAAGGTATAGAATGGTAGTTCTATCAAGGTAACTATAAAAATACACCTTGATCAGTATGGATCACTAATCTTCGCCCGGTCTTGGTCCCTCTAGGACTCTGTCAAAAGGTAAATCATCTACATAAGATATGACATGTGTGGGAAAATCCCATGCAGGGGTGAGTATAATAATACCCAGTAGGAAACCCTGAAGACAATAAGAATATAAAAACAAGATAATAGTCAGATCAACTAAGGTATATTTCTACAACATATATAACAATAATATCAAGATATATTCAACAAAGAAACTCTATCTCAAAGTAAAATAACAACCGTAATGCTAACCTAGGATTCTTTCTCAAAGGTTACACATAGAAATCATCCTAGGAGACACACTCAATGAGTTAGATATCACTAATGGTGTCTGTATGAGATGTACTACTCATTGGGTCTTTCCATAGGAATTATACATTCTAAGTCTAAAAATTATGATACATATATGATGATCACACCCAAGTCCATGGGGTATACCAAAAAATCAATTTGGAATAACCATTTAAGTAGAGGATTGGTGCCCATATTTTGTTTTCATGAAAATACCAAGAACTCCACCTAGGGAAATATGATGATAGAATATCTTACATTGGGACTCATGGAAGGATTCCAACAACTCTATCCTAGAAGTCCCACTAAAGGGATCACTATCCTATGTGTAGGATGAGATTCCATACTAACCCCTAGGGAATGGATCTAGAGAATAATATCAAATTAAACTTTTCCAAGATGAATATAAAAAAGGTTCTAAGCCATGTTTGAAGGAGGAAACATCATGTACTAGTAGTACACAATGTAACCCTTCAACACCGAGTCCTTCCCATGTATCATGAACCATGCTCGTGTCCTACGTGTACTTATGGACATATCCATGTATGACTAGCTATGTTTTTATATGACTATCTATGTCCATGCCCATGTTCCATCCTAGGAACACGCTGATTTGCAAAGTTGACTCACATGCCGTGTGACAGGGGTCACACACCTTGTTATACTTTTCTACTAATGAAAACCCTAGTACTACACTAGGGGTCTCACATGTCATGTAATCCCATATTACACACCGTTTTCTTTAGGATTTTCCATAATCTTAGATCTGGTTGTTGCATACTTATCTTCTCTTACAACCATCAATCCAAACATGCCTCTCACTAGAAATTAAGAAACACAACCGATCGACATTTCCATCATTAATCGCTAGGTTCTGTCCGTTCGATTCAGTTTGGGAATCATCTACTTATGTCTTCCATCATTGTGTGCTAAAGATATGAAGACTGGTACCTTCAATTCCATCCCCAATTAATATTCCATCACTATAGCTCGATCATGTCATCTATCCAAGCCCAGATCTGTGACATCATCCCATTGCGCCAAGAAATGAGTGTGCAATGGTTGATTTATTGGTATTGATCAAACCATAGTCCAAGATATTTTCTTTTGATGAATAAAGAAATAAGAAATAAATGAACAACCAAAAACATGAGGAATGAACCTCAAACAATGTTTGTGTTGGTCTCAATTCTTTGATGTCAGAATAAAGAATGAAGTGATAAATAAATAATCAAAAATAAATTCCCAATTCCCAAATAAATCTAACCCATAACCAAAATATGCATGATCCATGAATGAATAAATTGGTTGATTTATTCATGTTCATCATAGGAATAATAAAATGGGAATGAATCCAAATAAAAAAACGTCCTACCTTATTTTGGACCAGTCGTTGGCGAAGAGTGGCCACACATCACTATTGTTGGTGAGATCTACACATTCAAGAGCACACTTATCGAAGATCCATGATCTAATGGTTTTTAATATGGTAAAGATCCTCCAACTATATCTCAAATGGTTATCTATATCTCCATGGTTTAGTTGAAAACCTGATATATCCTTGTAACTATTATTATATAGAATTTTATTAGGTCAATTAATTAATTAAATAAATAAATTTATTCAATAAATTTATTTTAAACATCTTCCCACAACTGTAACTCAACTCGAACGCTTGACACGTTCCAAGTTTATATTATGAATAGGGTAAAACCCACAATATGAACTCAATGGAGGCTTTATATTTCCAATTCGAGCCTCTGTTTATATTTTATTCAACTTTTTCAAGAAAAATGCATGCACATGCATTTAATGTATTTAATATATTTCAAAAATTAATTCAGGGCACACCTTGCCTCATAATCTCACATCGTCTCCATGCCTAGATTTGAAAATAATCTATATAATATTTCAAAACAAAACATGGAAAAATCAGAGTCGTTACATTTTACCAAACCTGGGGATTTACATCCTGAAAAGCCAAAACAAAAGGCTACACAAAGATATGTAGGTACCGAGCATGAATCTCTGTCTCTTACTCCCAGGTTCTCTCCTGAATATTCTCATTCTATCAACAAACACATACTAATGTAATTTATCACCCATAAAGGATAATCTCTCATCAATCATTAATCTCCACAAATTACTTAGTAAAGGTAGCTCCATCCTTGATGTACAACTCACCCTCGTCAATAATATGTGACAGATTATGCACATACCTCCTCAACTGTGACACATGGAAGACATCATGTACCTGGTCTAAATATAGAGTTAGAGCTAAGTTGTATGACACCTTTCCAACTATACATAGTATCTGGAAATGTCCAATGAATGTTATAGATAACTTTCCACCCCAACCAAATCTCATCAATCCTCATTGAGGTGAAACTCATAAGAACACATGGTCTCCCTTATCTAAATCCAAAGGCCTCCATCGTCGGTCATCACAAGACTTTTGATAGATCTATTTAGTCCTAATCTTATCTTGGATAACCTATAACTTCTCTATAGTATCTTGCACCAACTATGGGACCATAAGTGATTACTCTTATGGGTCAGTCCAACATATTGGTGATCTATAGGGTTGCCCGTACAAGGCCTTCAATGGTTCCATACCAATTGTGGAATGGTAGTTGTTGTTGTACACACTCCACCAATGGTAGGTGATCCTAACTACTATGACCAAAGTCTAACATGCAAGACTGCAACATTCCCTCCAAGACTTGAATGGTTTGCTCGGTCTGGCTATTAGTTTGGGGGTGAAAATCTATACATGAATGCAACTGAGTCCCAAACTACTCCTACAATCCCTTCCACAACCGATATGTGAAGCGAGCATCATGGTTAGAAATTTAAACCAAGGAAACTCAACAGAGTTGAAATATATCCTTCATGTATAGGTATCCCAAGATCTCTACTAAACTCTTTTCTCGAATAATTATGAAGTTTTCCAAATTGGTGAGTCGGTCTACGATCACCTAGATGGAATTATTTTCCTTGGGCGTATGTGGAAAGATCAGTATAAATTCCATGTATTTCTTATCCCACTTACACTCTATAACCTCAAGGGGTTGAGCTAAACCTATTGGAACCTGTTTCTTAGAATTTAATTTATAGAAAGTAAGAGATCGAGAGACAAAATCTGCAACTCCCTTCTTTATCCCTGACCACCAAAACTAATGTCGCAGGTCTTGGTACATCTTTTCCACAACCAGATGTAATTAAAAAGGATATGTATGAAACTCTATCAAAACACCCCATACAAAATCACTATCACCATCATGTATCTTTTGAAAATAACAACATACTCACCACCTTTAGAGAATTCATTAGAAGAATGTCCAGCGGATATTAGGGTCTCATAGTTAGTATCCCCAAGATGTGCCTCCCCAACTCACTAAAAAATTAGAGGGGTAAAAACCATTGACTAGAGGTAAGATTCTACATTACCATCCATAAAGGATATCTATAATGAGTCTAACAGCTCCAACACCTTGCTCAAAAACTGCGAACAAGATCTTCTGTTGATAACATTTTATACCACATTTTCCTTCCTCGGATTATAGACTATATAAAAGTCATAATCTTGGAGGAACTCTATCCATAACCTCTGTCTCAAGTTAAGATCATTCTAAGATAAGATATAATTGAGACTATTGTGTCCATAATAGATGATAAACTGCACACCCATAAGGTAGTGTCACCACATCTTCAGGGAAAAGAATACCACTTCTAACTCAATATAATGGGTAGCATAGTTCTTCTCATGTGTTATCAATTAATGTGAACCATAAGAAATAAAATCTTTACTCTACATCAAAATAAAATGAATATCAGTTCTTGATGTATCATATAACACTACATACTCAACACCCTCCTCTATAAATCTCAAGATGGAAGTATTATTCAATCTCTATCTCAACTCTTGGAAAGCATGTTGGCAACTCTCTATTCACTTGAAATGCTTCCTCTTTCAATTTAAAGATATCAAGGGAGTTGATATCCTGAAGAAAATAGGTATGAATCTCTGATAATAGCCTACCAACCCAAGGAAACTTTACACCTCCATCATGATCTTGGGTAACTCCCAAACTAACACTTCCTCAACCTTCACCGGGTCCACTGCCACACCATATGCTAATGTGTCCCAAAAAGTGGACCTCATGAAACTAGAATTGGAACTTCAAGATCTTATCATAAATATGGTTCTCTTTATGTACATCCAAGACCATCCCAAAGTGTCCTATGTGCTCCTTAGATGCCGAGTACACTAGGATATCATCGATGAAGACTACCACAAACCAGTCTAAAAAGGGTTGAAAGATCCATTTCATGAGTCCCATGAACATTGATATGTAGTTCTTCATTCGAAAGGGTATCACCAAGTATTCATAGTGACCATATTAACATATAAATGCTGTCATCAGTATATCCTCATATCATACTCACAACTGGTGATAGAATGTGTTGAGGTCAATCTTAGAGAACCTTCATGTCCATGTCAAATTATCGAAGAGGTAATCAATCCATGGAAATGGATACTTCTTATTTACAGTCACCTAGTTTAGAAAATAGTAATATGCACACCCTCAAGATCCTATCCACCTTCTTAGCAAAGAAAACTTGGGTTGCCCAGAGTGAAAAACTGGGTCTAACAAATACCTTCCTCTACAAGTCCTATAACTACACCCTCATCTCATGAAGCTCTACAAGAGACATATGGTATGTTGGTGTAGATATCGAGGTCATCCTGGGGTGTAGATCAATAAAAAAGTCTATATCTTAGAGAGGAGTTAAGACCAGAAAATATTCTAGAATGAAGAACTCATACTCTTCCACCACTACAGGGAACTAAAAACTCATTACATCCACTACAACAAGGGTTACACTATCTAAGTAATGAGTAATCGGTTTCACCCGTCTATTCATGATTCCATCTTATGCTAGTTATATTTTTTTACCCACAAATGAAAAACTAGTCCCATCACTACGGACACACCACATCCCCCCTGAAATAGTATATATGGCCATGAAATATTGATAAAAAATCCATACTTAAGATGATTTCATAATGCCTCATCACTAATACAAAGAGATTCCAATAGAAAATCTTGAATCCAAGAGTCAGGTCACACTGTTGGAAAAAATGTGTGATCACTGAGTCATCTCTAGTAGGAGTCTCCAAGAACAAGGGTCAGGCCAAGGGATCAACCAGAATTTCTATGTCTTGAACCATATTAGTGTAAATAATGGAATGAATCTCACTCTTTTCTATTAGTACTATAGATACATTATAAAAGACATAGATTTTAACTCATATAATCCCAAGATCCTATGGATCATAAGCCTTGAACACTTATAGCTATGCTCACCCTTGCCCTCCAACTCCCTAAGCTTAGCATGGATCACCTAGGCATTGTGGTGGTAACAAGTCAAAATGTATACCACCTCCAGATTCTCTCCCAGACCCTCTTCCACACTCGCTACCTTTCAGACCTGTATTCTCCTACTATGGAATCTACCTAGGTGGACCATCCACTATCTCCTAATTAGCTATATGGTGGGTCAAAAAAACTCAATCTGGATGACCCCTACCATCACAAAATTATCACTGCTCCTCCTTGGGTTGAATAGACCCATCCTATGATCCTTGAATCACAAAATATTTATCCTTGGATCACCTCCTTAAACAACTCACACATCTAAGTCCTTAAGGATAACATTATCTCTCTGATACCAAAGTCTCTGCTCTCATGTGCCCACTACTAACAACAACTATCTACATCTGATAATCTGGGAAAATCTCAACCACCAAGGCATGCTCTTTCACCCCATCAAAATTAGGATTACATAGAGGTATAACACTAGCCAAAATGTATCTATTTAGCCTTTGATATAAGGTATAAGCTCAAAATAACTGACCACGAACCATATCCATCAAGTACTTTGAGTGGTTGTTGAACCTCGATGAATACTCAACCACTTTCATACTACCCTGATTAATCTTTATAAGCTCATAGATGTAAAAAAACCTAAATATATCTATATATAAATACTCTATGAAAATTCACTCAAAATTTGATTAATATAGAGTCGAATAATTGTACGACTTAGTTACTAAACCCCACCATCATCCTATAGAGCCAAGGAGAAGTCTTGCTTCCCAGACCACCATCTAATGTGCTAGTTTCCTAATAATATGAAAAACTTTCATGACCACCTCAAGATAGTACTCCTCCTCCTATGGGTTGGGATCACCTCAGAACCTGAGGGGTCACTATCACTAAAAATCATAAATCTTGCTGAGCCTAATCACCTCATCTGCTGGTATTGTGGGTACCTTCTGCAGCTCAATAGGTGGTGGTATAATTGGTGCACCACCTAGTGGTAACACCTCTTGAACAAGCCCTTGTATCGATGCCTTGTTACTGAGGGGATCATCCTTATGATCCTAATGCTGAATCCTAACTGAAATATATTTGGGAAGCATCCTAAAATAGAAAATACATACCACAGTCAAAGAGTATATCTAGAGAGATGACTTAAGAAGGATATATAAACCGTAATTCATTCCTAGATAATGAATGTAATAATGTTTTCCCTAAAACCAATGTATACATGTATTGAGTCGAAAGGAAGGTGATCATAGTTTGGGTGTATGGATATGTTGGCCACCACACCAACACTAGATTCTTTGGCCTGAAATTCAAACTCGAAACACTTAATACTATTTACCAAAACTAATATCACAGACTCCGGTACTAAGTTATAACTAAATTACTTTGATAACACTCTTTAAACACCCATCCTAATAATTATTATGTCATAACCACTCCAAGCCCACCTTCAATAGGCCAGGGGATGGTGACAAGCACCAAGTAGACATATCACTCATATAAGAGCCTTAGAATAAGATACCTGTACACATAGACACACATCTTCAATCCCATACAATGATGAAATGTAAAAAAAAAAGATAAAACATACTTGCATACATCTAAAATCCCATTACTAGGGTGTGAAAAAAAGTACTAAAAGAAAAAAGGGACTAATACATGCCCACCACAAGAGTCTAAAAACAAGTCCAACCTAAAAGTATAAATGGGGAAAATTGTCAAGGTAACTTCTATAATACACTTTGGTCAGTATAGCTCACTAAGATACACCTTGTCTTGGTACCTCTTGGAATCCATCAAAAGGCTGACCATCTACACAAGATATGACATGTGACGACAAAGCCCATGTAGGGATGTGTATAAAAATACTCAATAGGACACCCCAAAAACACTAAGAATATAATAATATAAATAATATTCAGATCAACACACATGTATCTATACAAAAAATATAGTAAGAATATCTTAATATACTCAACAAAGACACACTATCTCAAAGTAAAGTCATAAAGGTAATGCTAGCCTAGGATTCCTGCTCGAAGGTTCCACATAGAACTTATCTTGGGAGAAAAACCTTATGGGTTAGATATCACTGATGGGGTCCATTAGAGACATACTTCCCATTGAGTCTCTCCAGGGGAAGTATACACTAAAAGTTTGGAGATAATTATACATATATTATAATCATACCCAAGGTCATGAGTTATACTAAAAAATAAATTTGTAATAACCTTCTAAGTAGAGTATTGATTCCTACATAGTGTTGGTCATGAGAATACCAATAAATACACCTAGGGAAATATGATAATAGAGGATATAACTCTAGGCCTCAAGGAAGAATTCCAAAAACTCTATCCAAGAATTCCCATTAAATGGATCACTATCATATGTGTAGGATGTGATTCCATACTAACCCTTAGGGAATGGATCTAGGGAACAATCCCTGATGAAACTTTTCTAAGCTAAAGTGGAAAGGTCTCTAAGCCATGTTTGAAGGATTACAAAACATTTACTAGTAGTACATGACATGTCCCCTTGCCACTATTTCCTACATGTGTATTACGACCCACGCCTGTGTTTTTTTAGAGTACACAACATGTCCTAGCCCGAGTACTTATGGTCATGTCTGTGTACAGATGGCCATTTCCATGTATGACTACCCGTGCCAGTGCCCATGTACCATCCCAGGTACACGTCAAGACACCAAGTCGATTCACATGCCATGTGATAGGTGTCACATGTCGTGTGGCAGGGGTCACATGCCATTTGATACTTATCTCTACATAGAAACCCTAGTGCTGCACTAGGGGTCCCACATTCTGTGTAATCCCAGATTACACACAGTGTTCTTCAGGATTTTTCAGAAACTCATATCGAGTTTCCGCATATCCATCCACTCCTTTGGCCATCGATCTGGACACACCTATCACTAGAAATCAAGGAACATAACTAGATGTCCTTGCTTTCATTGATCACTAGGTTCAGGCCGCTCGATTCCTTTTGAGAATCACCCACACACATCATTCGTTGTCTTGCCCAAAAGATACAAAAAAAGTTACCTTAAAATGCACCCACGATCAATATTCTGTCATCATAGTTTGATACCATCATCGATTCAATCCTGATTCTATGACACCAAACCATTGCGCTAGGAAACGGGTGCACAATTATTGATTTATCGGTATTCGTTGAACTGTGGGCCAAGATATTTTCTCACAATGAATAAATAAACGAGGAAGAAATTCACAAAAACAGACATGAGGAATGAACCTCATCCCATTTTTATATTGGACTTGATCAATTAAATTTATAATTAAGAATGAATAGATAAATAAATAATCACAAATAAATCCCTAATTCCCAGATAAATCTAACCCATTCCTACAATATGCTTGATTCACGAATCAATCCGTTTGTCGATTGATTCACATACATAATAGAATAATAAAACAGGAAGTAATATAAATAAGGAAAATTTATTACCTTGATTTGGATAAATCATTGGTGAAGAAAGATCATACATCACTATCATTGGTGAGATCCACACATTCTAGCACACACTAATAAACGATCTATGATCCGATGGTTGTTCCTCTGAAGAAGATCCTCCAATGCCCTCTCAAATGGTTCTCTAAATAGCTATAGTTTAGTAAAAAACCCTTAGATATCCTTATAACTGCACTTATATATAATTTTATTAGGTTGGGTAATTAAATAAATAAATAAATTTATTTAATTACTTTATTTTAAATATCTTCCCATGATCGCACCTCAACGAGAATTCCATGATGCGTTCTAAGTTTATATTATGATTAGGGTAAAAACCACACTCTAATGTCAACTAAAGCCTTATATTTCATATCCAAGCCTCTATTTATAAATTATTGAACTTTTTTCAGGAAAATTGCGAGTGCGTGCATTTAATATCTTTAATATATTTTAAAAATTAATTTTGGGCACACCGGGTCTTGGAATCCCACATTGTCTCCGTGACTAGATCTAAAAATAATCCATATAATATTCAAAAACAAAATATGTAAAAATTAGATTCTTTACATCAAATAATAATTTTTATAGGCATGGAATAAGAAAAAAATATAGTTTTATGATTAAAAACTATACTTTTCTAGAAAGCGATTTCATCGCATTTTTCGCACTTATTATAAAACTATTTTTTAACACTTTTAGAAAATTTATTACAAAAAATGAAATTAAAATTTTAAATCATCTTTTCAAAATTAGCTTAGAGTTAATTTTTGATAATTTTTTAAAAAGATTAAATTTTCATTGAATAGTGAAAATAATGTTTTTTATTGAATACTGCCATTTTGTTTAAAGTATTTATAAAGTTTCATTTTGTTTTAAATTTATTTAAAAGTAAAATTATTTAAATATTATTATAATTAATATAACTTAGGTTATTATAATCAATTTAATACTGAATTTTGATATAAAAATGTTTAAAACTTTATAAAAGTTTTTTTCTTTGGAAAAGCGTTTTTTATCTCTTTTGCGGGTTTTATTTTAAATTAAATTCTATCAATTTTTTGAATTTAATTTAATAAAATGGATTCCATATTTAGAATAAAGATAATTTATATTGTATAATAATGTCAAATTAATTTTTTTCATAAATATTAGTAAAGAAATAAAAATTAATTACTGTGGTTAAGGTTAAAATGATGTTTTTCTCTAAAATTAATTTTAAACACACATAGGATATTTATTTAATAAATTGGATTTCATATTTAGAATAGTTGGTTTAAAATAATATAGTAAGGCTCATTTAAATTTTATTCTTAAAGGATTAATTACCAAGGTAAATAAAAAGAGACTAGTTACCGTGGTGAAAACTAAAATGGTAAAAGTGAGTAAACTTAGAGGCTAAAGAATAAAATGTTTAAAACATGTGTTTTTTGTGACAGTGGGGTGGTTAAACCATATCATTCCTATAATACTTTATATATCAAAATTTAAGGCACCTTTCATGAGAGTGACTTTCCATTATTGAATAGTTTTGGGTATTTATAAAAATGTCACTTCTTTACAATTATAAAAGGAGACCGCCTAGCCTCACTTATTCATACATCATAATTCATTTGTATAAAAAAACCATAAAAAAATATATCCCCAAAATACTTATCCTTGTTATTATTCTTTTGGTATTTCTAAAATACCAACCCCAGGGTCCTTAATAAGAGATCCAAAGGAGGTTGTTCTAAGTGAAGATAATTTTCTTCACTAAGACATTTCTTTTTAATCATTCTATTAACAAATTAATTCATGTATTAATAATTAAAATGTAATAACCCTAGTATATAACATATACTAAGATATTATTATGCTGATTTAATAACCTATATCCATCTCCTCTTCTATTAAATGGGTAACGAAGGTGTCGATCATGTGTACAATGGATTACCGTTTCACAAACTAATGTAATTCATTTTCCATAACCACCACTCAAGGATGGATGTAATTTTTATATATAATTTTTATGATATAATTATACTTATGTAATTATAATAACACATATACCTTCTTACCATCTAATCTTTTGTAAAATAGTAACATTTCTTATGCGTACGTGTGGACTACCTCTTCGACATATTGATATGAAATATTTTTCATTTTAATTTAAAATAAATGGTAATAATGATATATCTAATGAACATGTATGATATATTTGATAAAATAATGGTTCTGTAAAGTTTTAATATTATTTACCTTTTTTATTTTTATCTGTTGGAAAAATATAAATAATGTTCATGCGTATGTATGACATACCATCTCTATAAAAAATGTAACTCATTTTACCATATCCAACTTTATAGAATATTATAAATACTTATATAATGATTATATATGATATTTATATTATTTTTAACATTTTATATATTATAGAACCATGATCAAACTGAAAAGACCAAAATTATCAAACCAAAACATAAATGAAAAATAAAGCAATTATCACCCAAAACAGTGATTTTAACAAATAATTGTTTATAAATGGGTAATAAAATACCAGAATAAAATTATAAATGGTATGATATATATGATTATTGTTTTATAATATATGTATAATAAATATATATTTATTATAAAGTAGTTAAGGACATGTATGAATGAAGTCATACTTGAGGTAAGGGTTTCTTATCTCACTTGTACTTCCACGAGACATATGCCATATTCACTACTTAGTTATTTTTCATAGTGTATATAGTTCCCTTTTTATATGTTATATGATGAATCCATTTATCTTCTTGGAATTTAATGTTTAATTTGAAGTTATTTATTTTATGGGGATTATGATTATGAAGATACTAAAGTGGTAAATGATTATGTTACAAACTCATTGTTTATTAAGATTTTCATGATTAAGATTATGATTATGAATCCTTATGATCTATATTTCAAGAAACTAATGAATTTTATTCTCTTTTTTTTATGAATAATACATGTTTTCTTCTCAATTTTCTCTATTTAATAACAAAAGAGACCAAAAGAATTTTTTTAAGGAAAACTAATTTCATTTCTCTCTTCAGTCAAAAAATATTTTTCTTCTATATCATTATTTTCAACATTAATTAATATTTTTGTATAAATAAAAAAATTATTTATAAAGAAATTATTACCTATTTTTTAATTTTTAAAAAACGATTTTAAAGGAATCTTCTTTTCATTTTCTAAATGAGGTACTTTTTGGATTTTACCGAAAATGTGAAAGGAATATTTGTTTTAACATACTCGAAATGAACATAATTTTACATTTTCATGACCACTCATTGTTTTGAAAATTAATATAAAATTTTACAAGGATATTTTGAATAATATTTTTTCTTAATATTTTAGAAATTTATGATTTTTTAAAGTGATTTTCAAATTGAAAATGTTATTTTCTTCAAGAATTTTTTTAATGACAGTTTTTTGGTATTTCTATTCATAAAACACAGAAAACCTTATTTAACATAGATGTGAATGAGAATATATTGTAATTATACCACACTTATTATTTACATGGATGGTTTATAGTTAGTTTGACTGGGTATATACTATTTTTATGCCATTCTCCATATTACAATAAATGTTTTATGATTATGTTTATTGATTGGGGAAAGTATTAGAATTCATATATGAGTTTTTTCAATAAGAATGTTTATGTTGATTATGTTTCACCCCTTTAATATGAGAAATAAATTGGACTTAGTAAGTGATGGGTGGGGCCTACTATATCTTCTTGATGCATCGTTAGGTCTCATGAGACAACCTAAATTGGGTTTTGGATGAGGCCTTATCCATTTATATAGATTTATTAGCACAAGGAATCAACGATATTTTAGATTTCTTGGAATAAGGAATCAATGATATGTTTCATATTTCAGACATTATGCATTCCATCTTTATTAATTCACTTGTTGATGTCCATGTTATTATTTTATTTGTTAAGATATCAGTGGATGATTTTCTAGATCATGATATTATTTATATTAAATTATTTGATTATAATTTATTCCAACTATATTATTCTTCATGTTCAAGTTATTTGTTAAATGACATGTGTTTCAGTTATTTACCTTACCATATTGATTATTCCTTATGTATTCATAGCTTCTATTATATGAATACTATTACTATGAATCTAAGCTCATCCATTTATTATGTTTCCTTTTCCAAGGATTCCAAGAAGTTTATTATGATTGATTTGTAGGGATATGCTAATGTGAATAATGGTGTACTAAAAAAAATACAATGTGATATTTTATTTTTTCAATTGTATTGTAATATTTAAGCATGTATATAGTTTACCAAGACTACTAAACTATTTAGTACTTCATGATAAAATACCTTATATCAAGTTACAATGAAATAAAGTAACCACTGAATATGGGATACTAGGGTCTGGGAATTTAGAACCTTTATTGAAAGAATTATAAGATTCCTCAATAATTTTTCTCTAGTGTCCAGAATATGGATAAGCTCTTTATAGTAAGATAAATAGGGTTCCAATTATATTTTTTCAGAGGTGAGAACATGTGTTAGATCTGGCATGTACTCCCTCAATAAAAATATTTGGAATACATCATGTACTTTTGGGAGGCTAGGTGGAATTTCCAAATGGTAATATACAACTATAATTATTTCTATAATTTTAAAAGGTATGATATACATGGGTCTTATTTTTCCTTTCTTATCGAATCTTATTATACCCTTCCATAGAGATACTTTCAAGAAAACATGATCCACCACTTGAAATTCCAAATCTTCCCTTCAGTTAAGAGAATAGATCTTCTTCACACTTTGAGTTTATTTAATATGGTTCTGAATAATATTTACCTTTTTTTTTCTCCTTCACAATTTATGGGCCTATAAGATCACTTTCACCAACTTCATCCCAACAAGTTAAAGTATAAAATATATTTTCATATAATGCTTCACTCGATAACATTTAAATACTTGAAAGGAATATATTATTATTGAAAAAATCTACCAAAGGTAAATAATAATCCCACATAACATGTAAGTTATGTGAGCATTGACCTTAATATATCTTCTAATGTTTGAATAGTCCTCCTAGAGTGCCCATCAGTTTGAGGATGATGGGAAGTGCTCAAATGAATCTTAGTATCAAGATAATTATAAATAATTTTTCAATTTTTTTATGTAAATAATGGATCATAGATATAAAAAAATGAAATAAGTACATCATAAAGTGTTACAAATTAATTAATATAGAGTCATGAAAGATGGTCAAGAGGTAAATCATCTCTTATAGAGAGGAAATGTGAAGATTTAGTGATATGATCAACAATAACCTTTATGGAATCATTTATTTTAGTATTTTTTGGTAATATAGTTATAAGTCTATAGTAATTTAATCCCATTTACATATATTAATAGGTAAAGGTTGTATGAATCATTTAGGGTGTTGTCTCTTAGAATTCATCTTCTAACAAACCAAGCATCTTGATGCATAATTAGTAATTCCCCGCTTCATATTATCCCAAAAAAATGTTCCTTCAAATCCTTATATATCTTGGTGCTACCAGGGTGTATAGAGAAATTTTATCTATGATCATCATCTAATAACTATATTTTTCCACCCAAGTATATATTTAACACATAACCTCATTCCAAATTTAAGATCACCATATTCAATTTTTTTTCCAACATCCCATCATTCATGACTTTAATTTTCTTTTGAAAATTCTCATCATTAGTTTAATAAATTTTTATATTTTACTATAACTATTGTTTGAAAAGATTTTGAAAAAGGAGTGATGTTTCCCCTTCCTTAATAATTTATATATCCAACTTTACTAGTTCCCTAAATAGAAAATCCTTTTCAATCCCCATCTTAGTCATAACTCTAGGATCTCTCCTACTCAATGCATCAATCAACTTAATAGCCTTTATATGGTGGTAGTGTATTGAGAAATCACAATACTTGAGTAGTTCTAGACATATTCTTCTCCTCATGTTGATCTCATTCTATGAAAATATGTATTTCAGACTCTTATGACCTGTGTATAGTGAAATCGGGGTGCCTCTGAGCGGCAACACTTCACCCTCCTTGCAGCGCTAGGGTTTCAGCCTACGGGTTTTCCCCCTCCTATCCTCTTCTCCTCCGGCATCCATGTGGTTTGGTGTCAGCACCCCTCATCTCAGCGTGACGGTGTGTGAGGCTTCCGGTGCTTTCATTTTGGCGTTAAATCCCCTCGTCTCGGTGCAAGCGCTTTTCGGTGCTTCTGGCTTCGTCTGCCTAAGCGAGGATACTTGCACGTATCAGAGTCCAACGTCGACATGGCGGGTGATGGCTTCAGATTTGGCGGGTGAAGGTGTCTCGACTGACATTTTTTCGGCGTCAGATTCAGGTTTGATGTCGGCGAGTGAAGGTGTTCTGATCCGTTCCGGTATGGCTTGGCGTCAGTCCCAGAGTGATGCGGAAAGGAGGGGGACATCTTGGTTCTGGATTCCGACAGTCCTGTGCTCTTCTTGCAGGTCTAAATCTAGTGATTTTCCCTCTTGTTTTATTGCTTTGACATTCGTGTGAGGTATTTTGGATTTTGGTTCTTTCTATGTGGTTAGTCATTTGGTGGGGAGTATCGAGGATAAGCTCCATCAGCCTCCATCCTTCTCGCTTCGCTACTCTGGTTCTAGGTCTCCACTTCCATTTCTGAGGTGTTTGTGCGAGGTGGTCACCCATGCACTTTGGGATGTGCGTTTCGGGTGGCTGGTGGCTTGTGGTGTCTCATATTCGCCGGCTCCAGGTGTTTTCAGTGATGGTTCGTGGATGCAGTTCCTTGGCTGACGACGTTTCTATGTCGTTCATGTATTCTTTTGTGTCGATGGTTTTCTGGGTTGATGCAGTGCTGTTTTGTGTTTCGTTGTTGTTTAACTCTCTGTCGGCATTGATGGACTCCGGTGGAGGCTTACCAGCACTCTGATCAGCTATGTTTTTGGTGCTCCGGTGTGACTGGCGCACGACTCAAGGTGGGTGTGAATTGATGGTGATGTGTGGTGGCACTTCAAACAATGCGGATGATGGCGGATGGAATGTGGTTTGATTATTGGTTGGATGTTTTTTGAATTTTGAATTTGAAACTTTGGTTGATGGCACTATTTTTTGGATTCTGGACGGACTACGATGTTTGTTTTATATGGTTGGTATGCTGTTAAGGTTCACACTTTCCCTTTTAAAAGTTTTATTTGAAAATGAAAAAATATGGATTGACTATTTATATCTCACATATTTAGACATAGAGATAATATACCCATATCTTTATAGATAATATTATCGATACCAAATCAAGATCATGGGTTGGATAGTTTTTTAGACATCTCTAACTAACTTGATTCATATAAAATAAATTTACCATTCCATATAAAGATACATCCAAGTCATTTATTTGATGTGTCACTATATAAGATAAATCTATCCCCTCTTGATGGTATTGTCTACACTAATGCATTGATAAAACTTATCTTTAATTATTCAAAACATTATTTACATCAATATTTATAAATAAACTTAACTTCTTTACATGTTAACATAGTTAACAGGTTTGTTAATCAGGTAAAATTTTAAGTAAAACCCTTATAATAACTTGTTAATCAAAGGAAAATACGTACATCAGTTATGTTTATAAGTTTTGTCCATTATTTGACTACCTTTTTCTTTGATGGATCAAATGATATTATATTTTAAGGGAAAATATGTATATGAGAAGAAACTTCTTGAATCCAGAATTTACACTTTCTAAATTTCCCATATAACTCATTTTCTCTAAGAGTTTCAAGAATGATTTGTAAAGGAATCTTTTTCTCCTCATAAATTTTGTATTATAGTAAGATGTCATTAATAAATACAAAAAAGAAATTATCAAGGTATTCCTTGGAAACTATTTTTATTAGATCTATAAAAGTAGAGATTTAATTAGTCAATCCAAAGATAATTACTATAAAATCATAACGTCTATTCCTTGTACAAAAAGTTATCTTTGCAATATCTTCCTTCATCACTAAAAATTAATGATACCTCGAGTGAAGATCAATCTTTAAAAAATATTATGCTACTTGAAGTTAATTAAAATATGTCATCAATATGAGGTATATGACATTTTTATTCATAGTGATGGTATTGAGTTCCCTATAATTAATGCACAACCTCTAAGTACCATCCTTCTTTTCTCAAAAAGAGCATGAGTTCGCCAAGTTGAAACACTTGGGTATATGAATCCCTTATAAAAAAAATCCTATAAATGTTTCTTTAACTCAACTATCTCAATATTATCTATCCTATAGGGATTCTTAGATATATATTTTTTATTAGTTATATGTTTAATAGAAAACTAAAATTTACACTCACTTGGATGTCCAAGTAGTTATTCAGGAAATACATTGATATATTCTTTCACAATAAGAACATATTCTATCCTAGGGTTACATTTACTTTCAATAAGTTGCGTGTTCTGTTATTCTCATATAATTTCATTAATAATAGATACTAGAGGTGGATATTGATATGATTCAGATGATGTAGTCTCCCGTATGAAGATGATGGATTCTATACTCTTATCAAAAATTATAATCTACTTCCCTCAAAAATATATTTTTTACATTTGATATGAAATAAAATACATAAAAATGATTATGTAAAATTCAACCATAGCAGCAATGATCATGTTTTCAAATAGGGTAATTATATGTGTCATAATAAAAACTAGCCATCATATCCTTTCTATAGAAATATTTCCACTAGGAGTCTTGATTGAAAATTACATTCATAAGGTGATAGGGAAATATCAGTTTTTTTGGAAGACATGGAAGATATAAAAGAGTTTAAATATCTATAATCAAATAAAGAATTCAAAAAATATGATGCTATGATAAATATACCTTCTATTACACCTCTAAGAATTTCAACTTTAACAGTAGTGATCATATAATCTTGGCCTTCATCCATTGGAATTTTATGAGAAAACTCCCTTGATTCCTAGGGCACTCCTTTGAAAAATTCCCCATATCCTTAATGTTAAATCATTTAACATTATAAGATTTTTCCTTGAAATTATGAGCCTAATGGAATTTTTCTCTACACTTGAAGAAAAATTATATTCTCAAAAACCATTTTCCATGGTGTTTATTTCCAAATTTATTACAATATGGAAATTCCAACCTTCCCTTATCCCCTTTTTCTGTATTTCCTTTTCTATAGTTCTCAACCACCCTCTTCTTATCTTTATTTCCTTCAAAGTTATAAGACTTAGAATATCATTTATCTATATTTATAGAACATGATACCATTTCCTCATATAATGAGAAGAATTGGTAGACTAGTTCCCTTCAAAGGATTATCTTTATCCTATCTAAGAAATTGTCAATATTACTATTTGGATTAGACATGTAGTATACAACATGCCTTTCTAACCTTTTAAAGTTGGATTCATATTTAGTAACATTTTCATCTTACTTTGTTATTAGATTTTAAATTTATCTCTCCATATTCTCTCATTTATCTAGAGGAAAATAATTTACTAAGAAAAGTACCGTAAAACCCTTACAATCCATAGTTTATATTTCCTCCTCATCCTTAGTGTTTTGAATCAATAACCAATATTGATCTTTATACCCCATGCGATGATAAACTACCATTACAACCATTTACCTTTTATTATTACAATGAAAGAAATACCTTCTCTAAGTAACTTATCCATTACTCAACTATAAATGGATTAGTAGTCCCACTAATTAATAGAGGTTTTTGATGCATGAAGTGGTCCAACATTTTTGTACCATGTTGTGGATATTTAGGAATATCTATTCAAGAAATTTTATTGGTCATAACCTAAGTTTGCTTCCCTAATATATTTATAATTCTTTAAACTCTAGATCCATATCAAATTCCAACTCTAGTTTCATTGTTTTTACTATAAGGTAAATCCCTACATAGATTACATGTATTGATATAGTTTCCATTCCTTCCACTAACCACCATTTATAAACAATTTCATACACTATATTATATTATAAACTTATGAATCATAATGTGTAATTTTGAAAATAGTAAAGAACTTATCACAACCTGAAAATTTATTCATAGCTAATCCTTAAAACATAATCATAATATCATTGTGAATATTCTCAAATAATAAATATATTTTCAAATATTTAACAATGGTTTTTAAATAAAATGTGAATTAAACAAAGCATATCCCTAGAGAGTGTTAAACAAGGTTCCCATTAAGGGAACACTAACCATACATCAGAATTATAGACAAGATATACTCGACCAACTATTTTTGGGGTTATTACCCCTAGATGAATTTGTTCCAAAACCACTTCCACTTATAGTATATAGATAGGGATGTATTTCTAGGAAAACCATATAATCATTACCTTTATAAAAACATTTTGATGTTTTCCTATAATTAGAAATATCCTCAGAGTTTTTCATCAGGTTAGGTTGTCCAATATTGGTTTTTCTAAATCTAGATCCCAAGGATTCTACTATAATTCCTCTAATACCAACTATAACACCGTGAATTCAGTGGCCTAGATCTGATTTTTATTTAACTACATTGTCACAAAATACAAGGTATCATATCACAAATGATAAATTAGTTTAGTAGTCTTGGGAGACTATATACATAAAATATTCTAACATTACATATAATAATATGAAATATAATATAATAATTATTGTTATAAATATATTATTTCTTATATTAAATCCCCAATTTCATTGATAGTTCCCTTATTAGTATCCTGTGGAATGGAAAACATAATTAAGGGTGATCTCAGATACTCAGTAAGGGAAAATGTAAAACAAAATCTATCTAAAGTAAATAAAACATAAATAATATGGTTGAGATAAATAATTTTGAAATATTCCATACAAATAATACTATCAAATGGTAAAAATCCCTAGATAACATGAAAACATAAATAATTACATGGATAATAATAACTAGTTTCATAATGATAAAATGCACAATTTTGGACATCATAATCTCACCATCAAGGTCTTATGTCAAGAAAAAACATGTAAACGAGTAAGGAATATGCCAAATAACCAAAATAGTTTGCATCATGAGACTTAACAGTTTATATAGGGGCTATAACATTCCCCTTCCATTACTTATCAAGTCTAATGTATTCATCATATGAAAGGGGGGAAACATATTCAACATAAACATTCATATTGAAAAACTAACATATAAAATGTTAATATTTAACCAAATTAATAAATATAACATAATTATGAGTAATCCAGAGTAATATGGTGAATTGTATCAAAATATTACATCCCAAATCAATCATAACATTCATAAAAGAATATTAACACACTTTAAAAATATCACTGGAATATTTATTGAGGAAAATACCCGTTTCAAATATTCAAAATCTATTTTTTTTAAATATTAAGAAAAAATATTTCTTTGAAAATAATGTTGAAAACATGTAAATAAATCTTTAAATCACTATGTAGTCATGATGGTAGGAAATTTTATTCATTCCGTGCATGTAAAAATAAATATTCCTTTCACATTTTCGATAAAAATTCAAAAAGTACCCCATTAAGAAAACAAAAAGGAGATTATTTGAATTTTTTTATAAAATGTCAAACATGGGTAAAAATGAAATTAAAAAATAATATTATAATATTAAAAAAATTATTGAAAATATTTCAATGAAAATATAGACAAGGAATAAAAAGTTTCCCAAACAATTATAAAACAAATTCTATTTTCCTTAAAATTATTCTTTTGGTCTCTTGAGTACTTAAGAGAGGAAAAATAAAGTAAAACTTGTAATTTTCAAAAATGACCCTAGGAGAATAAGATATATTTAATTTATTTTATAAAGAACATACAATTCCCCTAATGGATACTTAAACATAAAAAATTCCAAATAATGATGAGATTATGAAATAAACCCTTACCTTGGGTTCATATTACATCGTAAGTATTTTTAGACCCCTTTATAATTAATTCAAGTTTATTATAATTATATAAAAGAACCATATAAATAATTATAATATAATATATGATTCAATTATAACATTTTTTCACTCATTTATTAATAATTCATTATTGAAATTATTATTTGATTGTATTAACTGTTTCATTTGTCCTGTAAGTTTCGGTTTGGTAGTTTCAGTCCCTAAATATTTATAATGGTTATATAATTTATAATATTTTAATAATGATATAAATAATATATATATATATATAAATAATATATATATATATAAATAATATATATATATATTTAATCATTCTTGAAGGGTATAAATATAAAAATTAATTACACCGTTCATGCAGACGGTAGGCCGCACGTACACATGACATTGTTTTCACTTATCAATATATTTAAAGAAAGAAAGGTAAATGATAATTTAAATTTATAGAATAATTATTATATCATATAAATAATATATATTTATTAAATATATCATTATTACCATTTATTTAAAGTATAAATAAAAAATGAATCACATTGCTTCATGGAGGTGGTGGTCCACACATACGCACAAGCGACGTTATAATTTTCAAACGGATCAGAAGGTAAGATGGTATATATGATATTATAATTAAAAAAGAATAATAATTTCATAAATATCATATATATTTATTATTTACATATTTATAACCATCCAATAAAAGTGGTGATGAAAAACAATTACACCGCTACGTGGAGACGGTAAGCCGTGCGTACACATGAGAGATTTTTTCTCTTCTCATAGGATGGAAAATAGATGGAAAATGGTTTAAACATAATCATAAAAAAATATAATTTTACTAATTATACTATATTTATTATTTTATTATGGTTACAACTAATTTAGAACAAGTATAATAATAAAAAAATTTGAAATATTTTTAAAAAAGATTACCTTCTCTTAGAGAAACCTCCTTTGGATATCTTCTTAAGGATTATAGGGTTGGTATTTTGAGGAATAAAGAACATATATAATTTGTATGAGGAATTTTGGGATAGATTTTTGTAGTTTTTTTATTTATATGCATCAATATGTGCGAATAAGTGAGGGGATACGGTTCCCTTTTATAATTTAGGTGAGTAACACACTTGTAATTTCTCAATGCTTTAAAGTATTATTAAGTATTTTTATTTAAAAAATGGATAAAAAATAACTCATATTATAATTTTATAATTATAATTTATAAATAAAACAAACCAATGAGGTTTAATAAAGTTTTTATGTCATTTTAACCCTTATATTTTTAGATTAACCCTTCGGTAAACAAATTTTGACCTAACTACGGTAACAACTTTTTCAATATTAATGGGTTATAACTTTAATTATAAGGTAAAAATTTTCTTATAAATATTTAGGGTATGAAAATACCTACCATTTATAATCCTAATTTGCACATTTATAGTTTTTTATTATTTTTAAATAACTTAATTAAATATTATTTTTCTCAAAATACCATTAATGTCATTTTTGAAACTATTCATTTAATTTAAATTTAAAGACATGAAAAATAGGAATTTTATTAAAATATAAACTTATCACACATCTCTAATATTTTATATTCATCTATAATTTTTTTTCTTCACTATAAATCATAAAAAAATATTACTTTTAGAGTTTTTAAAATTATTTACATGATTTTTCTACTACTTGCACAAGAGTTGTGTAAGCATTTAAGGTTATTATTTCAACACTAAAAATTAAAGATAAATTTATATGATAAAAATAATTACTTAATCATTAAAATAAATATTTATAACCAAAATTATCCTCTTTTATCCCTATGTAAAAATTTAATAGATATTAAAGTCAAGAGAGGGACATTTTGGAATTTTCTTTAGCTAAAATATTTTATAGGTTATTTTCATAGAAAAAAGGCCCCCAAAAAATTAAATTTAGATACTAAGGTTATATGGATATAAATATATTTATAAAATAAGTATTTCGTTTAATCATGGTTGATTATCACTTATTTTTAGCCTTGGTGAACCTGATTTACCCTTTTACTATCATGATAAATTTTTACTATTTTTACTATTCATTATAAACAAAAATTAATTTGAACTTAGTAAATAATATAAATTATACTTATTAAAAACATGGAATCCATTTTAAAAAATTAAATCTCTTTACTTTATAGAAATTCATTTTATAATTACCCCAAAAAGTGGGATGAAAAAGAAAAACAATTTTGTGAAAAAGTTCCTTTTTAAATCTAAAAGTATTTTTATACCAAGATCAAGTATAAATTTGATTCCTATATAATTATATTATTTATAAATGATATTTATATTAATTTAAGAACTTATTCAAAATATTATTTGACTTTTTAAATGAAAATAATGGCAGTTTTACAAAAATTGTTATTTTTCATTATTCACTGAAAAATCAATCTTTAAAGAAATAACAGAAAATTTCACCATAAGATAATTATGATATGATAATTTAAAAAATTAAATTTATTTAATAAAATAAAATTTATCAAATTTATAATTTATGTTTTAATCATGTTATTGAATAAAACTATTTTTATTGTGCTATTGTTTTTTTAGAAATAAATTCTTACTATAATTGATGCTCGAGTTTTACATCAAGAGTTTCTTCCATCACTTACTTAGTAACTTTATTGACTTTAAAGCTGAGATGTGGGTAGTTATTGACATTGTTAATTATTCCAAAAATTTTATATGGGTTAATCTATTAATTAAGAGAAATTCAATGATGGTGGTGAATTTTCTTAAGAACCGATCCTCTCTGGTTCCTTGGTAGCTCTACTCTAAATGGAAGTCTTATTTAGAATATCTTTAAATAATTCAATTTGAAGAAACACACATTTATAGGGAAGTGAAAATGGTTACTAATTCTTTTTTAATGAAAATAGTGGAATATATGAACTACTTTTGGTCCCTTTCTCTTGATGTTGTTTTTCATGATTTATATTTTTCCAATGTCAGTGATGATTTGTACACTTGTGTTTAAAATATTCCTTGTACCGTCTCCTTTTTCTAAATATTTTTTTAGAACGAGTCTTAAAAATATCTCATAGATTATCTTGGATTATTATTATTATTAGTATTATAATTATTATTATATTTAGTAGGGATTGAACACGCTAAACACATTAAAAACGAATATTTAAAAACAATAATGGCAGGAGACCAAGTTGCTTTCCTTGATTATCACACACTAGGACAATGATTTGGGGAGGCACATGCGATGAAAGATCTATTCTTATGTGTCATATGTGTTTTTAATATTTAAATTTTTTAGAATAGGGTGTTTCCCATGTATTGTGGGAAACTGCCACGTGCCTCTGAGGATCCCATAGTGGGGAACAATTCCCTATGTTGGGATTGGTTGGACTCTATGGGGCACTAACCCCTATGTGAAATAGGCTAATTTGGGATCTTCCCAACTCATCCGACCTCACCCCATCCACAAGAGGCTATTTTGGTCTCTGATGACCCATTCCGACTCAATCAAACCTGAAAAAGTGTCAAAAAAATTCCTATTTTTTTTTTAATTTAAAAAATTTAATAAAAAATATCCAAACTCCATAGGATGTATTAGTAATTATTTTAAATAATTTTAATATGTTTTTAATATATTAAAATATCCCTCAAATTTAATTATAACTTATTTTATTTTATTATACAGTTTTGTTTCTTTTAGATTCATCATGAGATGAGACCGACCTATGTATGTTTGGGTACTTATTTATTTAATTTAATTATGGACACAGTTAAATTTGTTTAAAAATTATTTATTTATTATTTAAATAATCTACCTGCAAATCAATTTTCTATTATATATATATATATAATAGAAAGTGTGGACATATTTAAAGTAATTAAATATAATTCCCACACCCAACTTCCCCTCATCTACATGTGGGTATACATATGTTACGATGGAGCACATGATGATATGAATCAAGGAAAGAATTAGTGTGAAATGAAACATGATAAATATATAGGATAATGATGGGATTCTATAATTTGATCCATTAAATGAATCAAAGAATTACCCTAGGGAGTCTGTTGATTTATCATCCTCTCAATAGATTAACTATTAGATAATAAATTAAGATCAAGTCCTAAGTTTATTTATTTTTTAGATGGTTAATTATTTTTTAAATGTATATTTATATGTGATCACATTGAATAATTTGACAAGTATTCATAAATAAAAATAAATAAATATTTGGTGAATGATATTTAATTTTCATATTAAATTTCTGAAAGTGATTGATGCCCATATTTTCATGATTTTTTAAAAATTTTATAATAAATTTTAATTATTTTTAATTATTTTCCCCATGTATTTAGTTGATTTATTAAAATTTTGGAAATTATAATTTTATAATTAATTTGGATAAAAAGAGAATAAAATTCTTAAAATGAAGAAATTATAAAATTTTGAAGTTTTTTTACCCTTACATATTCCCTAGTGGATGCGTAACTATAAAAATCCTTTAAACTATACACAAGTGTGAAAAAATGCAGCATGTTAAGGTAAAATCAGAACTGTATAAGGGTGACATAAAGGTACAAAACTAATCCATAAAGGTAACCTCATCTCTTTATTCAGTATATAATGTTAAGGACCACTATATAAAGGTAAAGGGGCACTATGCAAAGGTAGTATGTGGACTTTACAGACTGCATAAATGTAAGAAAGGGCTTGTGTAACGGTAAATGTGGATTTCAAAGGGCTACATAATGGTATGGGACTATTGGGTATCAGTAGTTTTAATTTCATGAGAGTTGCATAAGGGTATCCAAAATATTACACTGGTTGCGTAAAGGTAAGGATTGAGATGTAAAAAGATAAGAAGTTCACTATCTAAAGGTACCCATAGACTTCTAGCACTATGTAAAGGTAAAATTAATCCAGGTAAGGGTAACACAAGGAATTAAAATTCTATGTAAAGAGAAAATATTATTCTCAAATTCTATATAGAGGTTTAATTTTTTTCCTGAAAATTTCATATGGGTCAATGAATCGACTGAATAATTCCATTGATGACACTATTGGAGACCAAGATTGAGAAGAAATGCTACCATGAAGCCAAATATCCCTATGTATCACCACTAAATCTAAACATAAAACCTGTGATGATGAATGAATACTTGATCAAGAAGAATCCCATACCATTTTCCATAGGACAGGGTTTGAAAATAGAAGAATGAAATAGCTATGTCGCACATCAACTCCCATGCACGATTCCACTAGGAAACAAAATTTATTTTAAAATAAGGATGAAGATAGACTTGAATAAAATATAATTGAAGTTAAAGATATGAAAATATGGGGAAGTAAACACCATATACTCTATCTCTTTGATAATGATAAGATAATTTTAAAGTGACTCCGAGACTTGGGGAGAAATAAGGAAACTTTGACCATGGGGATACCAAAAATATGAATGAAGAATGAAGAGAGGATCATCCTTTATTTTTAAATAGGGTGGCATGCTGTGCCACTTTGGATCATCAATCTTGGTAAGGGGAGTTCTAGGCAAGACAACCTACTACTACTTTGTTTTCCTACTTTCTTGATTTTAGTTTTTGAAATGCCTTCCTCTTCCATAAGATTCTACGTTTTCCTTCACATGAAGGGGGTAAAATACTCAAGTGATTGGGAAAAGAGAGGCTTTCCCAATTTTAATTCTTGAGTTCTTATACTTATTTAAATACATCATTTCTTTCTTCTTCTATATAGTTTCAATTATCAATTTATAGTTTTAATTATCAATTGTTATTGTAATTGATTTTTTATTATATAAAAGTTTATTACCTTGTTTAATGATCCATTTTCTCCCCCACTTAGTTATAGTCCATATTCGACAGAACATGCTGGGTTTAGGTGGTGATTTTCTCAGCGATCATTAGCATGTGTGTAAATTTTTAGTTGAAACTGTAGGTTATTTAAGAAAAAAACACATGATAGGGGATTGCCTAATTCAACCAATATGTCCCACTATAAAGCTCACCCACATAGGAAATATGGTATAAAAACCTATGATTTTAGTTAGTAATATTCTCACCTTCACCATCTGGCCAAGGGAGATAGATGAAGTGATTATAGAATATCTATTTTATTATCCTAATAGAAAAAGACTGGTAAAATTGGAAACTATGATAATATTGAAATAGGTATATCCAATCCCAACTTGATCACCATTTTTCCTATTTTTTTTTAAAACAACCAATTTAAATCAATTACAAAATTATAATTTCTTCAAAATAAATCAAAATAATTTTAATGAAACAACTTAAAAGTGAAAATAGTTTCATGTTCACTCCTCTTAGAATGATTACCTAGGTGATCTTTATTTTATACTTAGGTAATAAATTGGTTTTCCATTCCTCATGAAAAATCATGTGTCAAACTTGATTCCATTTATAGGGAAGAAGGGCTACAACAAACTATTTTAACATTTAATGTCATGTAGTTATAATAACCAATTAATACAATTTGATCTAGAAATTAAAAGAAACCTAACCCAATTAAGGAATATAAACTTACAAATAAACTTTGAGTAAATATACCTTACATATTTGAGTGACAATCTAGGTTTTCAATCTAAATATAAATAAATGGATGTCAATCCAAACCCAACCCTCATAGATCTATGTGCACCACAATTCTCTAATAAACAAAATTAACTCACTGTGCCTACTTTACAAAATGATTTTGAATTGAGAATTAATGTGATTGAGGTAATAAAAAAATTTCATGGTCTTGTAGGATTAGAATTGATTAGATCCATTCAATAATTCACCTATGTCTACTCAACTTTCAAACCTAGAAGTGTCACTAAATAGAAATTCAAGTGGTGGGAATTCCCCTTTCCACTTTAAGGAGCTACTAAGGAATGGTTGTACAACCTACAACGAATATAATTCATTGATTGGGAAGTTCTTAAAATATTTTTATTGAAAAGATTATTCCCAACCTCTTATAGCACAACAATACAAAAGGATATTGATGCCATTTGATAGTCGATTGAATAAAATATTTATGAGTATTGGGAATGATTTAAGAAACATTATGCAAGTTTCCCTTATCAAGCTGTGGAGGAACATTACTTAATTTATTTATTCCACCAATGCCTACTCAATAATGAATTAAACCTTCTCAATGTCTCATAAAGAAGAGATTTGATAGACAAATCACTAGAAAAATACAAAGGATTGATTGAAAAGATTTCTCAGAATTCATAAAAATTCAGAACAAGAGGTATGGTCACACCAAGGATTTATGAGGTAAGAACTCTTAACTCATTAACTTTACATGAATCTGCACTTAATGAAATGATAATTTTACCAAGAAAGGCAGTCTTAAATCAAGTGATTGAGAATAAGGACCCACCTCAGGTATATGAATTATGTTCATCACCCAACTAATTTACTGATCAATGTGAACAGATACAAGGTATAAAGAGTTTTTCAGCCATGTTCTAACCAAGGAAATTCTAGTAGAATTATCCATATAAATAAAGTTCACAAGCCTAAAAATGATTTAGAATCCAACATAACTAGGATAAACACCCCTTTAGAATTATTACCCATTTCAACCCCTATACAAACAACAATACCGAAACCCACCATCATTTTAGAAAGCTTACAAATAACCCTACCACCAATAAGCCTATCAACCACACCTTTTCGAAAAAGGTATCATGAGTATGATTATTCCTCAATAAGTGAAAAAATATATAAATATCAAAAAATAATATATAAGTTTGTGAGACTTGAATATAATATAGATAATCTTGAAAACCATGTATGAATTATTGTGGACATACTGACCAATAATCTATAGAAATTTTCACCCCAAATAGTTATGAACCTAAAGAAGAGTGTATGTGTGATTACAACATAGACTGGAAAGGAGATTCAACCACCTAAAACCAAGAAATTCCAACATGAACTTTAAAAATGAAAGTTTTTAAATCCATAACATATTCTTGAAGACCAACCTAGCTAACCAAGATAAGAGGACAAGAATAAAAAGGAAGTGAGGATAACGTTTTAGAAATAATGATATGAAACACCCTTAAAAATGAAATGAATAGAAAATAAGGAAATTTAGGCACTATTAACTTCTTGTTTTATCGATTCAAAGAGGTTTCAATAATAATAGTTTCAAAGATATTTTCTAGAAACATTTCAAAATGTTTAAATCAATATCACTCTCTTAGAATCCATTTAAAAAATTTCTAAATATACAATATTTCTCAAGGATCTATGAACGAAAAGGAGTATAATTTATGGTAATGAGAAAATAATCTTAGGAAGAAGTGTCTAAACTCTTATCCAACCATAAATGTCTCAAAAGTATCAATATCCAAGAATATTATCTATTACCATCACTATTGGTTCTTTAAATTTTTCTGATTATTTATGTGATCTTGGAGCTTCTATAAATGTCATGCCTCACTTTGTATTTTCATGTTTTCAAATAGTATGATTTATGACTATAAGTGTGGTGGTTAAACATGAAAATAGATCCACTGTTTTTCCAATGGGAGTTTTAGAAAATATACTTGTAGGAGTGAAAGGACTAAATTTTCAAGATAGATTATTTGTTCTCACCATGGAAGAAGACAAAGCACCCATCTATTCATCCATTATTTTGGGAAGACTATTCCTAAAGATAAAAAATACAATCATCAAAGTACATGAAGGAACACTTACTATAGAGCATAGAGATAGTAAGATCCACTTTAACATTATTGAATCCATGAAGCATCCTTCAAGAAGTAATTTTCTATTTAAACTCTCCCATGAATAAGGTAAAAAACATATTGAAGATTTAGGTATGTCCAATAAATTAATAGCCTCAGGAGATAACTTTTCAATTTAAAATACCACAGAACATGTGAGAACTCAAAAAATATAGAAATTGTGATATCAAGATATAATATAATATAACATTTTATTTCTTTGATGAATTATTAAATGATAAGTAAACTAATATAATTTCTTATATATATAAGATTCAAGTTTTGGAAGTGGGAAATCTAAATTCAGTAATATTTCTTAAAAACCCACAAAACTGGAGTTAAAACCACTCCCATGTAATTTTTAGTATGTAAAACTCATGGAATAAATGATATTCCTATTTATTATTTCGAATAACCTATCCAAAACCTAAGACAAAACTCTAATTTACCTTATAAAAAGAAACATCTAATCTATAAGATTGCGTTTAGAATATATCCATGGAATTAACCCCAAAACCAGTTCACATAGAATCTTGTTAGAGGGAGATTCCAAAATAATTAGATATCACTATAGAATACATAATCCCACCTTCATGGAAGTATTAAATAAGGGTATCAAAAATTTTTTAGTTACTGATATCATCTAACCAATTTTTGACCCACAATGGGTTAGCCCAATCCATATAGTTCCCAAGAAAAATGGTTTAACCATTGTCAAGATTGAACATAATGAATTGATTCCCATGTGAGAAAAAAACAGTTGGAAAGTGTGTATTGATTATACATGGATAAATTAATTCACTAGAAAATACCACTTTAACATCCCATTAATTGACCAAATTCTAGAGAGGTTAGTAGGAAGAACTCATTATTATTTCATAGATGGATTCTCAGGATACTTTCATGTACCCATTTCATTGAAATATTAAGAGAATAAAACCTTCACATGTAATTTTAGATTCTTTTCGGGTTATGAAATTCCCAGGTACATTTCAAAGGTTATTAGTAATTATCTTTTCATATCATATTGATGACTGTTGAAAGGTATTTCTTGATGAATTTACTATTTTTAGTAATTATTTTAATCATTTATTGGGAAATATTATTCTTATCAAAAATGTATATTGAAAAGAATCTTGTTTTTTCCATCCAAAATCTCTAAGACATTATATTTTTCTTTATTTTTGGATGATCCCCCTTTTAAGGGTTGAGAGGGAACCCTTATATGACCCATAGGTCTAGAGGCACAATACCCATACAAGACTCGAAGGACCAGTGGCACAAGGCCCAGTACATGACCTTTTAAGGATAGAAACCTTACTAAAATTTTGAACTAACCCTCCCTAGTATCCGTATAATTGAAGGTTCCTAAATCCCCACCTCACATGGATGATCGACTAGTGTTTCTCTATACAGAACTGCACAGTTCCTAGTACCGATGGTAATTACCATACCCTCTTATTCTTTCAATCTGGTTAGCTATGCACTTATGAATGCTACTTTCTCTGAATCCTCTTCTGGGCCCTACTCCTATGTGGTCAGCCTGAACTGATTCTTGGTCCTTTATGTCCTAGAGGTCCAAAGGCCTATGGTTTCCCAAAAGACCTATGGTCTGAAGGCCTTTGGTGGCCCAAAGACCCTAAGACCCATATTCCCAAACTAATGTAAAACATGTTAAATAGGCTAATTTGGGCTCTTCCCAACTCATCCGACCTCACCCCATCCACAAGAGGCTATTTTGGTCTCTGATGACCCATTCCGACTCAATCAAACCTGAAAAAGTGTCAAAAAAATTCCTATTTTTTTTTAATTTAAAAAATTTAATAAAAAATATCCAAGCTCCATAGGATGTATTAGTAATTATTTTAAATAATTTTAATATGTTTTTAATATATTAAAATATCCCTCAAATTTAATTATAACTTATTTTATTTTATTATACAGTTTTGTTTCTTTTAGATTCATCATGAGATGAGACCGACCTATGTATGTTTGGGTACTTATTTATTTAATTTAATTATGGACACAGTTCAATTTGTTTAAAAATTATTTATTTATTATTTAAATAATCTACCTGCAAATCAATTTTCTATTATATATATATATATAATAGAAAGTGTGGACATATTTAAAGTAATTAAATATAATTCCCACACCCAACTTCCCCTCATCTACATGTGGGTATACATATGTTACGATGGAGCACATGATGATATGAATCAAGGAAAGACTTAGTGTGAAATGAAACATGATAAATATATAAGATAATGATGGGATTCTATAATTTGATCCATTAAATGAATCAAAGAATTACCCTAGGGTGTCTGTTGATTTATCATCCTCTCAATAGATTAACTATTAGATAATAAATTAAGATCAAGTCCTAAGTTTATTTATTTTTTAGATGGTTAATTATTTTTTAAATGTATATTTATATGTGATCACATTGAATAATTTGACAAGTATTTATAAATAAAAATAAATAAATATTTGGTGAATGATATTTAATTTTCATATTAAATTTCTGAAAGTGATTGATGCCCATATTTTCATGATTTTTTAAAAATTTTATAATAAATTTTAATTATTTTTAATTATTTTCCCCATGTATTTAGTTGATTTATTAAAATTTTGGAAATTATAATTTTATAATTAATTTGGATAAAAAGAGAATAAAATTCTTAAAATGAAGAAATTATAAAATTTTGAAGTTTTTTTACCCTTACATATTCCCTAGTGGATGCGTAACTATAAAAATACTTTAAACTATACACAAGTGTGAAAAAATGCAGCATGTTAAGGTAAAATCAGAACTGTATAAGGGTGACATAAAGGTACAAAACTAATCCATAAAGGTAACCTCATCTCTTTATTCAGTATATAATGTTAAGGACCACTATATAAAGGTAAAGGGGCACTATGCAAAGGTAGTATGTGGACTTTACAGACTGCATAAATGTAAGAAAGGGCTTGTGTAACGGTAAATGTGGATTTCAAAGGGCTACATAATGGTATGGGACTATTGGGTATCAGTAGTTTCAATTTCATGAGAGTTGCGTAAGGGTATCCAAAATATTACACTGGTTGCGTAAAGGTAAGGATTGAGATGTAAAAAGATAAGAAGTTCACTATCTAAAGGTACCCATAGACTTCTAGCACTATGTAAAGGTAAAATTAAGCCAAGTAAGGGTAACACAAGGAATTAAAATTCTATGTAAAGAGAAAATATTATTCTCAAATTCTATATAGAGGTTTAATTTTTTTCCTGAAAATTTCATATGGGTCAATGAATCGACTGAATAATTCCATTGATGACACTATTGGAGACCAAGATTGAGAAGAAATGCTACCATGAAGCCAAATATCCCTATGTATCACCACTAAATCTAAACATAAAACCTGTGATGATGAATGAATACTTGATCAAGAAGAATCCCATACCATTTTCCATAGGCCAGGGTTTGAAAATAGAAGAATGAAATAGCTATGTCGCACATCAACTCCCATGCACGATTCCACTAGGAAACAAAATTTATTTTAAAATAAGGATGAAGATAGACTTGAATAAAATATAATTGAAGTTAAAGATATGAAAATATGGGGAAGTAAACACCATATACTCTATCTCTTCGATAATGATAAGATAATTTTAAAGTGACTCCGAGACTTGGGGAGAAATAAGGAAACTTTGACCATGGGGATACCAAAAATATGAATGAAGAATGAAGAGAGGATCATCCTTTATTTTTAAATAGGGTGGCATGCTGTGCCACTTTGGATCATCAATCTTGGTAAGGGGAGTTCTAGGCAAGACAACCTACTACTACTTTGTTTTCCTACTTTCTTGATTTTAGTTTTTGAAATGCCTTCCTCTTCCATAAGATTCTACGTTTTCCTTCACATGAAGGGGGTAAAATACTCAAGTGATTGGGAAAAGAGAGGCTTTCCCAATTTTAATTCTTGAGTTCTTATACTTATTTAAATACATCATTTCATTCTTCTTCTATATAGTTTCAATTATCAATTTATAGTTTTAATTATCAATTGTTATTGTAATTGATTTTTTATTATATAAAAGTTTATTACCTTGTTCAATGATCCATTTTCTCCCCCACTTAGTTATAGTCCATATTCGACAGAACATGCTGGGTTTAGGTGGTGATTTTCTCAGCAATCATTAGCATGTGTGTAAATTTTTAGTTGAAACTGTAGGTTATTTAGGAAAAAAACACATGATAGGGGATTGCCTAATTCAACCAATATGTCCCACTATAAAGCTCACCCACATAGGAAATATGGTATAAAAACCTATGATTTTAGTTAGTAATATTCTCACCTTCACCATCTGGCCAAGGGAGATAGATGAAGTGATTATAGAATATCTATTTTATTATCCTAATAGAAAAAGACTGGTAAAATTGGAAACTATGATAGTATTGAAATAGGTATATCCAATCCCAACTTGATCACCATTTTTCCTATTTTTTTTTAAAACAACCAATTTAAATCAATTACAAAATTATAATTTCTTCAAAATAAATCAAAATAATTTTAAGGAAACAACTTAAAAGTGAAAATAGTTTCATGTTCACTCCTCTTAGAATGATTACCTAGGTGATCTTTATTTTATACTTAGGTAATAAATTGGTTTTCCATTCCTCATGAAAAATCATGTGTCAAACTTGATTCCATTTATAGGGAAGAAGGGCTACAACAAACTATTTTAACATTTAATGTCATGTAGTTATAATAACCAATTAATACAATTTGATCTAGAAATTAAAAGAAACCTAACCCAATTAAGGAATATAAACTTACAAATAAACTTTGAGTAAATATACCTTACATATTTGAGTGACAATCTAGGTTTTCACTCTAAATATAAATAAATGGATGTCAATCCAAACCCAACCCTCATAGATCTATGTGCACCACAATTCTCTAATAAACAAAATTAACTCACTGTGCCTACTTTACAAAATGATTTTGAATTGAGAATTAATGTGATTGAGGTAATAAAAAAATTTCATGGTCTTGTAAGATTAGAATTGATTAGATCCATTCAATAATTCACCTATGTCTACTCAACTTTAAAACCTAGAAGAGTCACTAAATAGAAATTCAAGTGGTGGGAATTCCCCTTTCAACTTTAAGGAGATACTAAGGAATGGTTGTACAACCTACAACGAATATAATTCATTGATTGGGAAGTTCTTAAAATATTTTTATTGAAAAGATTATTCCCAACCTCTTATAGCACAACAATACAAAAGGATATTGATGCCATTTGATAGTCGATTGAATAAAATATTTATGAGTATTGGGAATGATTTAAGAAACATTATGCAAGTTTCCCTTATCAAGCTGTGGAGTAACATTACTTAATTTATTTATTCCACCAAGGCCTACTAAATAATGAATTAAACCTTATCAATGTCTCATAAAGAAGAGATTTGATAGACAAATCACTAGAAAAATACAAAGGATTGACTGAAAAGATTTCTCAGAATTCATAAAAATTCAGAACAAGAGGTATGGTCACACCAAGGATTTATGAGGTAAGAACTCTTAACTCATTAACTTTACATGAATCTGCACTTAATGAAATGATAATTTTACCAAGAAAGGCAGTCTTAAATCAAGTGATTGAGAATAAGGACCCACCTCAGGTATATGAATTATGTTCATCACCCAACTAATTTACTGATCAATGTGAAGAGATACAAGGTATAAAGAGTTTTTCAGCCATGTTCTAACCAAGGAAATTCTAGTAGAATTATCCATATAAATAAAGTTCACAAGCCTAAAAATGATTTAGAATCCAACATAACTAGGATAAACACCCCTTTAGAATTATTACCCATTTCAACCCCTATACAAACAACAATACCGAAACCCACCATCATTTTAGAAAGCTTACAAATAACCCTACCACCAATAAGCCTATCAACCACACCTTTTCGAAAAAGGTATCATGAGTATGATTATTCCTCAATAAGTGAAAAAATATATAAATATCAAAAAATAATATATAAGTTTGTGAGACTTGAATATAATATAGATAATCTAGCAAACCATGTATGAATTATTGTGGACATACTGACCAATAATCTATAGAAATTTTTACCCCAAATAGTTATGAACCTAAAGAAGAGTGTATGTGTGATTACAACATAGACTGGAAAGGAGATTCAACCACCTAAAACCAAGAAATTCCAACATGAACTTTAAAAATGAAAGTTTTTAAATCCATAACATATTCTTGAAGACCAACCTAGCTAACCAAGATAAGAGGACAAGAATAAAAAGGAAGTGAGGATAACGTTTTAGAAATAATGATATGAAACACCCTTAAAAATGAAATGAATAGAAAATAAGGAAATTTAGGCACTATTAACTTCTTGTTTTACCGATTCAAAGAGGTTTCAATAATAATAGTTTCAAAGAGATTTTCTAGAAACATTTCAAAATGTTTAAATCAATATCACTCTCTTAGAATCCATTTAAAAAATTGCTAAATATACAATATTTCTCAAGGATCTATGAACGAAAAGGAGTATAATTTATGGTAATGAGAAAATAATCTTAGGAAGAAGTGTCTAAACTCTTATCCCACCATAAATGTCTCAAAAGTATCAATATCCAAGAATATTATCTATTACCATCACTATTGGTTCTTTAAATTTTTCTGATTATTTATGTGATCTTGGAGCTTCTATAAATGTCATGCCTCACTTTGTATTTTCATGTTTTCAAATAGTATGATTTATGACTATAAGTGTGGTGGTTAAACATGAAAATAGATCCACTGTTTTTCCAATGGGAGTTTTAGAAAATATACTTGTAGGAGTGAAAGGACTAAATTTTCAAGATAGATTATTTGTTCTCACCATGGAAGAAGACAAAGCACCCATCTATTCATCCATTATTTTGGGAAGACTATTCCTAAAGATAAAAAATACAATCATCAAAGTACATGAAGGAACACTTACTATAGAGCATGGAGATAGTAAGATCCACTTTAACATTATTGAATCCATGAAGCATCCTTCAAGAAGTAATTTTCTATTTAAACTCTCCCATGAATAAGGTAAAAAACATATTGAAGATTTAGGTATGTCCAATAAATTAATAGCCTCAGGAGATAACTTTTCAATTTAAAATACCACAGAACATGTGAGAACTCAAAAAATATAGAAATTGTGATATCAAGATATAATATAAGATAACATTTTATTTCTTTGATGAATTATTAAATGATAAGTAAACTAATATAATTTCTTATATATATAAGATTCAAGTTTTGGAAGTGGGAAATCTAAATTCAGTAATATTTCTTAAAAACCCACAAAACTGGAGTTAAAACCACTCCCATGTAATTTTTAGTATGTAAAACTCATGGAATAAATGATATTCCTATTTATTATTTCGAATAACCTATCCAAAACCTAAGACAAAACTCTAATTTACCTTATAAAAAGAAACATCTAATCTATAAGATTGCGTTTAGAATATATCCATGGAATTAACCCCAAAACCAGTTCACATAGAATCTTGTTAGAGGGAGATTCCAAAATAATTAGATATCACTATAGAATACATAATCCCACCTTCATGGAAGTATTAAATAAGGGTATCAAAAATTTTTTAGTTACTGATATCATCTAACCAATTTTTGACCCACAATGGGTTAGCCCAATCCATATAGTTCCCAAGAAAAATGGTTTAACCATTGTCAAGACTGAACATAATGAATTGATTCCCATGTGAGAAAAAAACAGTTGGAAAGTGTGTATTGATTATACATGGATAAATTAATTCACTAGAAAATACCACTTTAATATCCCATTAATTGACCAAATTCTAGAGAGGTTAGTAGGAAGAACTCATTATTATTTCATAGATGGATTCTCAGGATACTTTCATGTACCCATTTCATTGAAATATTAAGAGAATAAAACCTTCACATGTAATTTTAGATTCTTTTCGGGTTATGAAATTCCCAGGTACATTTCAAAGGTTATTAGTAATTATCTTTTCATATCTTATTGATGACTGTTGAAAGGTATTTCTTGATGAATTTACTATTTTTAGTAATTATTTTAATCATTTATTGGGAAATATTATTCTTATCAAAAATGTATATTGAAAAGAATCTTGTTTTTTCCATCCAAAATCTCTAAGACATTATATTTTTCTTTATTTTTGGATGATCCCCCTTTTAAGGGTTGAGAGGGAACCCTTATATGACCCATAGGTCTAGAGGCACAATACCCATACAAGACTCGAAGGACCAGTGGCACAAGGCCCAGTACATGACCTTTTAAGGATAGAAACCTTACTAAAATTTTGAACTAACCCTCCCTAGTATCCGTATAGTTGAAGGTTCCTAAATCCCCACCTCACATGGATGATCGACTAGTGTTTCTCTATACAGAACTGCACAGTTCCTAGTACCGATGGTAATTACCATACCCTCTTATTCTTTCAATCTGGTTAGCTATGCACTTATGAATGCTACTTTCTCTGAATCCTCTTCTGGGCCCTACTCCTATGTGGTCAGCCTGAACTGATTCTTGGTCCTTTATGTCCTAGAGGTCTAAAGGCCTATGGTTTCCCAAAAGACCTATGGTCTGAAGGCCTTTGGTGGCCCAAAGACCCAAAGACCCATATTCCCAAACTAATGTAAAACATGTTAAATATTTTTAGGCCATGTAATATTATATAGAAGTTTCATCAATTATTTTAGTAAAATGTCCCTACCCCTTTTCAGATTACCTTTTAAAGAAACTAAATTTGATTTTAATGGTGACTATAAGGAAGAGTTTTATGAGCTAAATCAAAGGATGATTACCCCATGAATAATGCAACCATCAAATTGGGAACATTAATTTAAGAAACTTTGTGATGCATCAAACTAAGATATGGGATCATCCCTATCTCAAATAATTGAAGTAAAACCCTAAGTCATAGATTATTCCTCATGAAAATTGGATACTACTCATATCAACTAAAAAACCACTAAAAAAAAGTTTCTTGATGTTTTTTTTACTTTTGATAAATTTAGATCTCATTTTATTGGAACTAAATTGGTTTTCTTTTATGATCATGTAGACTTTAGGTACTTGATGAATAAATATGATGCTAAGAAAAGGTTGGTAAGATGGATTCTATTTTTACAAGAGTCCAAAATGGAGATCAATAATAAAATGGCCTTGAAAATCAGGCAATTGATCATCTAATAAGACTACCCAACACTATTGAAGAAGAAATTATAGATATGGAACCACTAAATAATCATCTATCTGTAGAAAATATATATGTTATTGATGGTGTGTACCATGTTATGAATACATAGTTAATTATTTTTCTACATATCTGGTAACTTCTCACCTTAACTCTCATTAAAAATAAATAATCATGTCTAAATTTAGGTTCTATATTTAGTAGGATCCATTTATTTTGAAAATTTTCAATGATCAAGTCATAAGAAGATGTTTTCTGGAAAGTGAAATTGAATATGTTTTTGATTTTTTTCACAAAATAGCTATTGGAGGCCATTTTGGACCTTAGTGAATAGGAAAAAAAGTTTTTTAATAAGTAATTTATTGGTTTACATTAATTAATGATACACATGAATTTTGTAGGAAATATGAAAAGTTCCAATTTTATGGAAGTATCTCAAAAAGGAAAAAAATTCATCAAAAACCCCTTATATTTTGTAGAAATTTTGTTGTATAGGGAATATAATTCATGGGAACATTTTCAATTCCCTTTTGGAATTTTTATATTATTCTTTCTATGGATTATGTTTCAAAATAGATGGAATAAAAAGTTACCTGGAACGATAATGCTAATGTTTTTTGTGATTTTTTAAGGAAAAACATATTCTATAGGTTTGGTGTGCCAAGGGCCATCATCATTGGCCAAGGAACCAATTTTTATGATATGATAATGGAGGAATTACTATAAAATTATGGGGTACATCATAAAAAACCAACACCACACCATCCATAAATAAAGGGCCAAAAAGAAGTTTCCAAAAGATAAATTAAAGGAGTTATGGAAAATATAGTCAAAACCAACTAGAACAATTAAGGCTAAAGGTTTGAAGACACCTTTTAGGATTATAGGAACACCTAAAAAACACCAATAGTATAGATCCCTTACTGATTAATTTATGGGAAAATATGCCACATCCCTATGTAATTGGAACATAAAGCATACTAGGTTGTATGAGAGATGAATTTGGACCTTGATAATGTTGGAAAATTGAAGAGATTATAGCCAAAAGAGTTAGAATAAATCATGATAGATTTTTTTTAAAATTCAATGATCTATAAATGGAAAACAAGGATGTACCATGATAGGATAATTTAACCAAGAACCTTCCACCCTATAGATCAAGTGTTGTTATATAACTATAAAATCAAACTAATTCTAGGTAAACATTATTCCATATTGGAATGATATTTTATCATTACTCATGTATACCATTTTGGTGTTATGAAGATTGAAAAGGATGGGTAAGAAACCACAATCACTATAAAAGGGAACAGACTAAATAAGTACCATGGGAACCTAACTCTAGAACAATTTGAGAAGATTACACTCCTCCACCATGTTTATCAATGAATACCCAAAAGGTTGTACCTTTCCTTAATATTTTATTACATGTGGTGCTTCCATTTTAAAATCTTATTACCTATATAATCAACTTGAATGCATTGTATACATTGTATTAATTAATTATGGGGGAGGGAATCTTGTATTGAGGACCTTTAGTCTCAGTTTTTAAAAAAAATTCTAAGTTGGGATAATGATGTTAACCAAAATATCTTTTGGGAGGCAACCTGAGTTTTTAATTTTTTTTTATTTAGTTCACCTTTCCCCTCACACCCTTTTAATAATAATTGAATAGATCTACACTATAACTTTTTATTATTATTATTTATAGGTTTATCAACATGGAATAAATCATCCCAACAGCAAGGTTAGGATGAAAGTAGTAGGACTAGAGATTAATTAGAAAGGGGAGTTAATTCTTAAATTAATTATATTTAAAAAATACCAATATTTTAATTTAAATTATATTTTTGAGATTTAAATTGGGATTTTCATACCTATACTTAGACTTTTTTCATTACTTGACTTATCAAGGGGACATAAGTTTCTTATGAACCCCATGATTCCATGTTTTATATTTACAAGATAATGAAATTGAATAATTAATATTGATAATTTAATTATTTTATTGAATTACATGTGTTAATTTTATGAGTCATAATTTGAGGGAATTTGTTTATTCCTTTAAATGAAATTTCCTCACTATTTTTATGCTTTGAATTTATGAATTTCATATGGATTTATTTGTTATTATTTCATTCCATGAGTGAATTTACAATTTCATATATTCAATTCCCAATAGTATATATAGACATAATAATTTCAATTCTATCTTGATAATATTTCTTGAGAGAACTTGGGACATGTAACTTACAATAACTTTCATTGGAACTTTTCAAAGCCATGAATTTGTAAAGTCATATTTAATATGATTGAGAAATTTTTATTGTTTAGTTTTTATCCTTGAGTCAAACTTTTACATTAATACCTATTTATACTGTAGAATCTATGAAGGACCATGTTATAAATGATCCACATTACTATCCAATTATATACATCCCTACCCTTCTCTATTTATATTGAATTATATCTTAAAATTGAAGTATGGGGGTGAGGAAAATCGTGGTGGAAAAGATGAACTGCATTATAAGGAAAAAATATGGGGGTTCTCTATTTTGGGTGTTGGGTAAGGTTTAAAATTAATTCATTATAATTTTATTGTTTACTATTATTGAAAAAAATGCAAAAAAAATGTTGTGACTTTGGAGAATCAAAAATCACCATTACCAGACTAATGATTTTATCTTATGGGGTCATGTGGAGGATGTGATATTTATTACATGCATAAATTTTAAAAAAGTAAAAAAATATATAAAAAATTACTTTGAAAAAATATGAAAAAAGTATTGAAAATTCAAGTTTGTGTAAATATTTCATTACGTTTACATTTATCATGACCTTACCTTGATCTTTGGAACATGGTGCTTTCACTTTTAAGGGGATATTTCCATTGAGATTTTACTTTAGATATCATGAATTAATATTTAGAGATAAACCTCCTATTTAAGCCTTAATATTTTTAACATCAATACCTAACAACCTTACGTTTTTGAGTAATTAGAACCTTGATTGTGAAGTACTTATTATTTTATGTGATTTTTTTCTTTACAAAGTGGAGAAAGTAGATACTTTACAATCCTATAGATATTTATCTTGTAATCATGGTATGAGAATAACAATTCATGAATATATTTCTTGAGTGTTAAGAAAAAAGAATTTATTGTTAGGTAGATCACAAGTTAGCATGTTTAATAATAATTAATTAAGAAACTTGAATGGAATAAAGGAAAGACTCTCCATTTTCTAATAGAATTTTATGTGGGACTTAAATATTTGGTCTAACATTGATAATTGTTTGATTTAATTCATTTTATATTTAAATATTGGTAACATTTTTTCTATTTAATTTAATGTTTATATTGAATTCTTGAAGATAATCGTAGTTCAAGTGTGGGTGTATTTGATGCACATATTTTTCATGATTTTTTAAAAACATTTTTACAATAAATTTTAATGATTTTTAATTATTTTTCCCATGTTAATAATTGATTTTAAAAAATGTTGGTATTTATATATTCATAATTAATTTATTGGAAAATATAGAAAAATGATTAAATTGAATAAATTATAAATTCTTTGAAGTTTTGTTTACCCTTATGTATGGCCTAGGGGTTGTGTAAGGGTAACTCTTATTTTACCTTTACACAAGAGTGAAATAAGTCACTATGTCAAGGTACAATTAGTGTTGTGCAAGGGAATAAATCAAATTATAGAAGGGTAACCCTTTTCTTGACACATTATGTAATGGTAAATTTCTATTTTGTAAGGGTAAGAGAGAAAATGCGTAAAGGTACCCACCAATGCGTAAAGGTAAACATATAACTTCCTGAAGGCATTCCCAAGATTTCAAGGGTTATGTAAAGGTATAAAGCTAATGCATAAAGGTGACCCCCAATCTTTATGCACTATGTAAGGGTAAGGGAAATATGTATTAAGGTAAAGGGGAACTATGTAAATGTAGTCTATTGACTTCAAATTACATATAAATGTAATAAAGGCCCCACTTAAAGTTTTTTGTGGATTTAAAAGTTATTTATAAAGGTAAGGGACCACTACATAAGGGTAGTTTCAACTTTATGAGAGCTACATAAGGGTATCCAATAGAGTACATTGGTTATGTAAAGGTAATTATTAATCTACATAAGGGTAAGAAGGTTTCTATTTAGGGGTAACCATATACTTATAATGCTATATAAAGGAAAAATTAAGTCATATAAGGGTAACCTAGTGAATTAAAATTATATTTAATGGTAAAAAATTATTTTCAAATACTTCATAAAGGTTTAATTGTTTTTAATGAAAATTTTATAAGGGTCACCAAAGCCACCAGAGAACGTTATGGACAGTGTTGTTAGAGCCAGATCTTGATAAAAAATGTCTCCATGAAGCCTTGTATAACCATGGATCTCCCCTAAAGCACAACACCAAACCTGTGATGATGAATGGAGCCATATTCAAGAAAAATCCCATGCTATTTTTTGATGGATAGGTTTTGAAATAAGAATAATGAAATGAATTTGTCACACATCCACTCCCATGCATGATGGAACATGTAAATTAATTCATTTTAAAATAAGGATGAAGAAAACTTTAAAGAAAATATAACCAAATATGAAGATATTAAAATAAGGGGAATTCTAAACTGATTACTATCACTCTTTGATAATGATAAGATAATTTTAAATGAGACCTAAGACACGAGACAATAGGAATAAAGAAAGATAAGAATGAATAGTTAAGAGAGTATAATTCTTTATCTATTAATATAAGGGGATGATAATCTACTCCAAATCATCAATCTTGGTGAGGGGATTGCTCGATAAGATACCTTGTTGATTCTTTTGTTTTCTTATTTTTTTTTAGTTTTTTCATTTCCTTCCTCTTCCCTTATCTTCTTCGTTACCCTTCACATGTATGCGTAAAAAAATAAGTGAACGAGGAAGGGGAGGTTGATCCTATTATAATACTCGAGATCTTATTCTTCTTATATTAAATCCTTTATTTCATTTTCCTACTAGTTTAAATTCTTAATTTACTATTTTAATTATCAAGTGATATTGTAATTGGTTTTTGATTTTGTTAAAGTTTATTTCCTTGGTCAATGATACAATTTCTCCCTTAACCTAGTTATAGTCTATATATGATGGAACATTCTAGGGTTAGGTGGTGAAGTGTTTGACAATTTTCAGCATGTGTTCAGAGTTGTAGTTGGAAATATTGGTTGTTTAGGAATAAAAATACTTGATCAAGGATTTCTTAATTTAACCAATAGGGCCCGATGTAATTCTCACACACATAGGATGGATGATAGACAAACCAAATATTATAGTTTAGAGTATTGTCACCTTCACCATCTGGCTATTGGAGAGAGAGGAAGCGATCATGGATTCTCTCTCTTCCCATTCTAGTAGAAAAATATTGGTAAAATTGGAAACTATGATAAAATTAAAATAGGTCTATAAAATCCCAACCAAATCACCATTTTTATCCATTGTTGTAAAAAATCTAGTTTAAATCACTTTATAAATTCAAATTTCTTAAAACCAAATTAAAATCATTTTCTTGAATCAAATTAAAAGTAAAAATAGTTTTATGTGAACTCCTCTTAGTAAAACTAAATTGGATGCATCTATAATATACTTAGGTAATTAATTGTTTTTCCATGGCCCATGAAAAATTACACATAAAAAATTATATATTAAATAATGGGTTTCTCAGGACTGACTAAAACTTAGTAAATATAGTGGAAACAACTAGAAACATTTAATATAATATCTTTTATTCTTGAAACTAAGACCAAGATATATATAAAATCAAGAATATGACATGTACCTTACATCATTGATCACCACTACCACTATATTCCTTTAAATGTTTTAATTTACAACATTGAGTGAAAACTGATAGACTCTCTCATCCGAGGTGTATCCACAGGTTAAAACTAAACTATCTATCACTTGGGTAGGAAACTCCCCACTACAATATTATAGTTTCTCTCATGGAAAAAGAGGAAGAAATAAAGAGCTCTTGTGTATGGTATTATTGACCAAGGCTTGGGAATAATAGATAAGACACCATCTCACAGTGGTTGTCTATTTATATAGGCTTCATAGACACTTCCCAAGGCTTCATCCAATAAATAATATGTTTTAAAATATATGATTTATACTTCGAACATCCTATAATTTAACATCTAAATATGAACCTTGTTTCTCCATATGTTTCATCTAATGAAATGTTTAATAATATCAAATATGGATGAGAATATTAACACTAATCATTTATAAATTATATTCCTTATTAATCATAGGTATTGTCATGATATCATATATTATTCCATAAAATACCACTTTACAGAGTCATGTAGTATGCCTTAGTTTTATACATGACATACTCTTTTATATATATATACCATATAATAAAATATGGCCCAACTAAAATAAAATGTGTATGATCTTTAGGGAATATCTCCTTCAATATACCACTTTCAATAAATCCTAACAGACATATTGTCATTTTAATTTATATTTTATTATAAAAAATAACTTTTGAAATCATATCAAAAATACTTTTGGATATATTCCAAAAATATTTTGTAAAGATATCATTAAATTCACTATGTATTACATCATATGAATTACCTTATGAATACCCATCCAAAAACCCCTTTGGATAAACTCTAAAACACTTTTAGATCAACTATCTATGTAAAAATCAACCCCCATTTAGTCAACTACAAAGTGTGACCCTAAATGACATTATATAATTGATAACAAATATTAATTCATAAATCTATAAATATAATCCAAGAGAGGCCTACAACAAAGAATCAATTCTACTCAAGCTATAAAGGGTTCTGGTGTGATCTTCATCAAGAACATATATCTCTATACCTATGTCCAAAATTTATATTATATTCCAACATGCATTTTGATATGATCCATTTGTCCAATACGGTGAGTAACCATGAAACCTAGAGTATGTAAATCTCATATATATACTCATACATTCCAAATTCTCGGATTATAGACCGATTATACCGAAGAATACATTATACTTATTTTACCATTATATATGAGCACATTACATGACCATCATTTAAATTGATAATCACTTCATATGTCACATTTATAAAGGGATATACGCTTCCATAATCTATCAAAATAGAGAAACTATATTTATTACTCATCATATAAGAGTACAAATCCCATCTTGATTTTTCTCAAATTGATGACATGATCGAAAACATACCAAACCACCCCTTGACTATCTAAGCCTCAAGGATTGAGTAAGAAAGGTATCAATGCATTAAGGTTCTCATGATATGTATCTTTACAACCACAAGTATAGGGGATTCTAAATATAAAACATGTGTCCCTAGTATACCAAATACATAGTGTATAACACACCATGTGGTATACTTTACAGGTCATCCAGTGCACAAAACCCCTTTTAATCCTCATGAGCATATTCTGCATCCTGATATAAGAATCATAATCACACTAACCTTAAATTGTTTTTCCAAACTATAATACTCCAAGGTGAAAGACAATTTGGGATAACTCAAATCCATACTTCGAGAGGCCAATTATAATTTTACTTCATGTGTATATACAACCAAAAATAAATAATGATAAAGTGTATATTTACTTTTGTATAACATGATGCAATTTAAATTCTTAAAATCATTTAATAATTTTAAACAAAACTATAGATAAGTACACACCACATCATATCATATATGATAGACCTCCAAATCAGCCATATGTTTGCTATAATTTTAGGATTTCCATAAACTCATTACATCTCTATATAATTATTTCCACATCTCTATGTGACCATATAATTAAACCCTCCCACAAAACTATTTAGTGAGAAATATCTATAAATAAATATAGATTGATTAATTTCGGGACTTAAGAAACATATTCCTAATGTTCAATTAGTTGAACACAGTATTCAAACTCTTAACTTCAGAACATATAATTCTATAATGTTAATAACTTCCATTGTCTACATATAACTCTTTATAAGTTCATCATCATCCTTAAAAGACTTTCTTGAAATATTTGGTAACCAATGTATCTACTTACATTTATCTTTCACCAAAACATCCTAAAACCCCTTAGGATATAATTTTATATCCAGTATGTATTTTCACCATTATAATAATTAATTATTCAACTTTGAACTTCCCTAAGTCCAAACATATCCCCACTAGTATCTTAGACACTATATTGTCTTCATAATATTATGCTATGATACACAAATTGATTTTTTAAATAAATAACTCTTATTACGTTCAGTGGGAATTTTGAGAAAATAAACTATTGTTTCTATATCATATATGGAATTCTATATTTTTATAACACTATTCTAAAAATAATACTTTATTCATTAAAATATTCCATTGATGGTGGGATCAAATTCCTTATATTTTAACAAACACATGGATAAACTTCTTTATCTATATATTTTTTTATCCTTATATCCTTATCAAATATGTTATAGAATATGATGAAAACTACTTGAAATATAGGCTATACCAATAATTTGGAATATTTGGTATTAGGACTCAGACTATTGGCTTTCCTTATAAAAATGGTTTCATGAGCCTTTAGCTATATAGATACTGGGAAATTCCTAAACAAACAGTTTAACAAAACCATTGGTACATACTTCTATACCAAAAGTTTTGAAATTCTTTGAATAAATGTATACAAAAAGTTTAGTCAAACCACTATTATATCTCAATGAATTAACCACTGACCAAATTTTTTTATGTTTATATTTATTTATATGTATATATATGTACGTATCAAAGTAATATTAATTTTAAATTATTTATTATTATTCATAATTATAAATAAATAATGGTATGACTTATGCAAATGGTTCTATAAAACAGTTTGTATAAAAATATATACCAAACGTTTGATAAAATCATTGATTTAGGTCACCTGTACCATCAATTTGGGAAAACCATTGGTATATATGTCTATATCAATTATTTTCTAGAACCATTTTTATTGGTTTCATATATATTATTATCATTTATATCATTAAGTTCACTCCCATAAAGTTAATATTTAATAAAAAAAATCAAAGTGATCATTGAATCTCCTTAGCACCATTTTTCAATTAAGGAGTTATCTTTCACTGCGAACAACTGTGACCTTTCTCAAAAATTACACAATCACCAATCCTAAACACTCTATTATAGACTCAACAACATAATCTATTTTATAATCTAACACCCCAATCAATTTGGATTTACCATTTCTCTATAATTGATAGTTATACCAATGGTTCATCTAAATTTTTGGTATTAGTGAACCTATACCCACAGTTCTCACAAACAATGTCTATATCACTCCTATTTGGTAAAATAGTCAAATTTGAAAGTTTTTTTGAAATTACCAATAAAAAATTTATTTAATTGGTATATTTTACTATAATAAAAAATAATCTCAAAAACTAATATATTAGTTATATTTAGATTAAATATATTGAAAGTAACATCAACATCAATTAATCAATCACCCTATTCTTAACTATGAAATACACGTCATAAAGAATGTCTAGACTACTAAGGTTTAACCATGAATTCTATCCAAATTCAAGCCTTGAAATTCACATGGGGGATGTATATAATTTTAATAGAATAAATTTATAATAACTTATAGATTATGAAAACCATGAATTCATCATATCATAAAATAAAATACTAACAAAAAATACCAGACCACCAATTTATAAAAAAATGGGAAAACACACCCTCAGTATAACATAATATATTCTAAGTAACGTCTTGGAACATAAGAAATATCATATAAATAAATCCAGAAAGAGAGAAAATCAATAAAATGTCCATGCCATTATATGAATATGAATATAAATCTATATAATAAATCCATACCATACCTAAAAATAACAATAATAATCTCTTAAAAATATGGGATTATATTGATATTTTAAAAATTATAATATCATAATTGAAAAAATTATTTTTTAGAGGTCATATAGGCCTATTTTGACCAATAAAAAATTAGTTACGAGTTTTACTATACCAATTGTTGTGGATATCATCTCATGATTTGATTTAATAGTTCATGGATCCCAAATGGATACATAGATCAAAAGTTATGGCTATTTGAAGTTGAAGTCCTTTTTTTTAATTTCTCTTAGGACATTAATAAATTTTTAGATATAAATTATTATCAAATTTATATCTAATATGATATTAGATCTTTTTATAAGTTTTGATTTGACTAGTTTTAGAGCTCAAATGGACATTTAGATCATAATTCATGGTCACTTGAAGGTGAAGTTTGATTTTCATATTTTCTTAGAACACTATTTATAGGTTGAAACTATACCAATGTTTTTAGTCAAACCATTAGTTTAGGTTCCCTATACTAATAGTTTCTCAATTTTTTTTATTGATCATATTTTTAGTAATGGAATTATAAAACACATGTATTAAAACCATTATCTCATATTGTTTATAATAATAATTAGTTAATAAATAATTTACATTTTTATATAAGATAATTAAAGATGAAAATACACATCCTTTATTAATATCCACTTGAGATTGATATATTTATTTTCATCTATTTGATGATTCAACAAACCTTTTCTTTATTAATCATATAAAAACAATAATATCTTTGAATTATTATTTTTTATTTTGAACTCCTATATATTTACGACACTTATAAAACATATAGTTAGTATCATATACCCTTACAAATTAGAAAATATATTTTTATAACAATAATACCTAACATGGACTTTCTAGGAATTTTTAAAAACTCCTATATATATCCTAGATAATTCCATCACATGGAATAAATTCTGTTCCCTATTGAATCTACATTTAAGTTTCAATAACCTTGATTGGATATTATAAATAAATATTAATATATTCTTTAACTAAATTTTCTTATTCTAGTATGAACTTATTCCCACTTGTACTACCAAAAAAATACCAGAAACTGGGTATATCATGCCTGGATCAACTATCCTAAACACTTTGAGAATATCAAGTAAAATTATATTGAAACTCATTCACATTTACAAAGTATTTCCAATAATGATTATATAATGAATTCAAGAACTAGATCAATCCTGATAGGAAATCCCCTGTCTCTCCAATTCATTTGTTTATCCAATAATATTAAATATAAAAGAGGAGACTAAAATTCATTTTTTTATCATGTATCTAATTCCTTCGAAACCTTCACTGAATCATTCTATACTTCTTATAAGAATCTCAATTTACATACTGAAAAATTTCAATAAATAGTTATAAAATAAGTGGTTTCTCCATCACATAGAATTTTATAATTACGAAAAAACAATTCATAAGTTTTATACCAGTCTAATAAGTTTATTTCATTTAGATTATTTCTTATAAAATTTATCTCAAAGTTATATTGGATGATTATGATTCTATTTATTAACAATATAATATTTTATAATATGAGTATCATTTTTTACATTATTTAATATTTAATTTTATTAAATATGCTCCCAATAAAATGAAAACCCCTTTAAAAATCCATTATATTTATTAGTGAGTCAAGATATATATTTTATCATGAATTATATCTGTTAAGCATGTAAATAATCCATGACTATATTTAGTAGATAATAATGTTATTAATATCACATATGCCTCTTAGATAGTTGAGTGAATAACTCCATTCACAATCAATCATATAGATTATATCAACTATATTCTTCTAGTATCCTATAGGTTAGGATTTCCTAGCCAAGTGTAACTCAATGAAAAAAATGAGTCACCTAATGGTTAGAGTAACCTCATTACTTTTTTCTCTTACACAAGATAACCTAGGAGAACCTAGCTTTGGCATTAACTAACCGATTAGATGATTGAGTTGTTGATAAGTGTCTCTTTGGATGGAATTTAACTCTTATTATTTTAAAAAGTATTTAATATCACCATATTATCTCATGTATTCCCTTTACATGTATGAAACTACTAATAAGTTAGTTTGGTATCTTATTACATTCACTAAATAAATATATTCAAACCATATATATGTGTAACTCTTTAGACATCTCATAGCTTGTGTTACTGACCAAAATTAAAATACAACTATATTTATACATATCTTAATACATCCCATTCATAAGGTATAGAAAACCATTTTTATGAAAAGGTTTAAAACCACATGAAATCAATAATCCCAAAAAGAGTAATCTTGGAGAAATATATATACAATCTCAACATTTCAAGACAAGGCATAAGCCTCTAATCCAGTGAGTAGGCCACCCTTGAGGCCCTTTACCTAAGGATACCTTACTCAAGTGTTACCCTAATTCCATCATAACTCTAACACCTAATATGTATAAACTATGATGAACTTATAATTCATGATCATAACCAAATACATTCCAAAGTTATGGTAAAATAAAACTACATCAATTATCATACCAATCATGTAACTCCTTATATGCATGTATGAAAATTTATAAAAAATATTTAATAATTGAAACTAAAGTATAAAAATATTCATAGTATAAAAATTATATTCATGAATTAGGCATGGAAAAAACTAAATAAACAAACAATTCATATATTTAAACATGTGATACATAGTTTAAGAACAATTCATAAATAAATCAATTATAATCACTTTATAATTATTCTATGCATTATGGACATTATATAATTAAATAAATATAAAAAATTTATTTTATTTCTAATATAAAAACTTTATATTATCCTTTATATATAATATTACTTGAATATTTGAAAAATAAAATATAAACATTATATATATGAGCTATTCATATATATATATTATGTAAACATCCCAAATATAACATATTTATTTTTTATGTCTTTATCATATGAAATATTTAAAAACTTTTTGATTTGGTTTAAATAATTTCTCAAATAAGGTCTTTTAATTTCTATATTTCAAATAGAATAATTATGAATAATTAATAATATTAAATATAAACTCTTATATTTTTTCCTTATTTTTTAATTTAGAAACATTTTATAAACTACACATATAATTTTCATATAAATAATTTATATTCATATTATAAGTTATGTAATATAAATTCGAAAGTAGTTAATATTAATATTTAATATTTTTGGAATATTTTTTTAATAAATGTTTTATAAACATTAATAATTGATTATAATCATTTTATAATTAATTAATTTATAATTTTTTTCTAAATTAATAAATATCATAAACTACCTTTTATTATTGTTTATAAATTTTTTATAAATCATATAACTCATTTATATATTAAAATTTTGAAAATATAAATTTTTCTTTTATACCATTTTTAACAATGTATGTTGTATTGTAAGGTGTGATTGACAAGGTTTTACCACATGAAACCCATTAATCACCATAAATTTTATTTTAATATGGGTAATATAGCCCATGGGATGTTGTGATGACTGCATAGGACAAACTTGACACGCCGGGTAATCACAACCTATGATAGGCCACTACATAAGATTAATTTGGCACTTTGATGCCCTGTGAAGGATTAAACTAGAAGTTTTGTAATATAATCCTATGATAAGTAGGATACATTAGAGTAACTCACTCAAGATTCATATTTTATGACAAGCCATGAAATCACAGGTATATTGTGACGCTATGTTTTTCTCATGTGAAACGATGCCATCATAGGAAATTATTCACCATATTATAGGCTAAAATATGATGAACCTGAATAAATAAAAGTGTTTCATCTATTATTATATCACATATAGTATAAGATAAGAAATTTATAGTCTCTGATACATCATATCATAAAAATATTCACAATTCAAAAATTTCAATCGTATTTTACACTGGATATATGACATGCATATGATAAGAACTATTTCATGAATCATATCACATAATAATGGATCTAATACCACTTATTGTTTTCTAAGGGTCGATTAAAACTTAATGAATATAAATAAAATAACTAAAAACCCTTAAATCAAGATCTACCATGCTTGAAACCGAAACAATTCCATATATAAAATGGAGAATATGTTTTATACCTTTCACTATTGATTACCACTACCATGGTCTTCCTTCACACGCTTGATGAATAAAATTTATATTTATTTGAAGGACTCCCTCCTCCATGGTTTTTCTATGGTTTAGAACTAACTCGCCCATCACATGGGCGAGACACACTTTCTTACCATGGCATGCTAGTGCCTCACTTTGTAAAGGAGGAAGAAATAAAGAGCTATTGGTTTGGTTGAATTGACCAAGGCTTATCCATGAGTAAACACACATAATATGACGATGGTTTCCTCTTTATATAGGATTATAGGATACTCCTCGATCCTTCATGAAATAATCTATACATTATAAAATGTATGAGTTATGATTTGACCATCCAAGCATTAAACATATAAATGTGAACCTTTATTCTCAATATGTTTCATCTCAAGAAATGTTTAAATATATATAATATTAAAGATAATATGATTTTTTATGATTTAAGAATAAGTTTTGTTATTAATCATCGGTAGTGACATGATATCATATACCATGCCATACGACATCCCTTTGCAAAGGAATACAATATTCCTTAATTTCATACATTATATACTCTATGACACACATATATTATATAATATGATATGGCACAATTCACATCAAATATGCATGATATTTAGGGAATATCTACTTTAGTAACAATATGAAAAATAGAATTAAACCTCACTCACAAAATAAATGAATATAAATATACATATGTAAATTATTTTACAATACATGATTAAAAATTTATATAGGAATAATTTAAAATTTAATGATCATGTCAAGGATAAAATAATGATATTTATGCATCTATTAACAAAACCCTCAAAAGAAATATTAAGTCACTTATTACCTTACATTATCTAATTTAAGATACAATCATAATTCAAAGTGTCATTCTGACCATAGTTGAAGGAACTTTCAGTTACTAGTGAGTCTTAATTAAGTTAATGAATTGAATTTACAAAATTGGTATTGAGGGTAAATACCATAGTCTACTTAATTCAATTTAGATACAAAAATTGGGTAAATAAGAGTAGAATATTTTAGGGCATGGGAGTCCACTCAATAGACCAAGGAGTTGTGAGTTAATGTAGTTGGCTAAAGCAGGGACTACCCAAACTACCTTTGAATAATGACAAAAATATTGCATGGAATAAGAGTAGGGGAATATCTATCATATCCACTAGAATATCCCAATGACTATATATTCTGAATCCAATTGTGATAGATATTGATATTTGATAAAAAAATGGAAAAGTAAATTATTTCATTCATTAATTATGACATAATATATATTAAATATACTAAAATATGATTTTATTTCATTGTATAAAAATGGAAAGTAGAATAATAGATTTACTATAATCTGTCATAGATAAAGAAAATTTCCTCACTATCATAAAAATTTAGGAGTGGTGCATAAGATTTTTAATTATACTATATAAGAAAAGAAACTATATGTACTGGAATCCCCAAGAACCAATGAGCCACGATAGAAATTGAGAAAGGGTGAAAATGATTCCTAAAAAAGGAACATAGATGATGTGTTTCATATTTTAAATTCATCATGTTGTCATCTATGTTCAGTGAGATGAAGGCATGACATAAGGGAATAAATGTATATACCATGTTAAATCATCTTCAAGAACTAAAAATGGAGAATAAAGTTAGAAGATAAATTAGATTATCACTACATTTTACATGTTCAAGATGGAATATGGATACTTAGAGAGTTATCTTACACTCAAGATGATGAATTACATTGATCAATTTGAAAATTTAGGGTTTCATATGATAATAAATTATCCAAAAATATTATTTTTTCATCCTTATCACCCATATTATCCATTTTCATTAAGAGTTATAAAACAAACTATATGGGGAAATATCTTAGAAATATTTTTACTATACATCACCATGTTGATAGGGATATGTGGGAACATGGATCTCTAGCTCTTTTAGTGAATGAATTGAAGGAAAAGGTTGAATTTCCAGTGAAAATATCAAAGTCAATGGTTTCATTTCAACATACATAAAATAAATAAAATATTCAAAGGTAGAGAAATGAAAATGATGATATCTACTTCACATGTGGTAAAAAGGGTCACTGGATGAGAAATTATAATAAATTAAATATAAACAAATCAGAAGCTTCCACTTGAGGTATATTCATCATTTTATGTAAAATTTATATTCAAACTTATTTGGAATTAAATAAAAATTATGACTCACATATTTGTATATAAATATAGGAAAAAATGAATTTTATAAACATTACAAGAATGAATTAGATATTTAATTTATTTATGTATTGTGACCTTTATGTTATTTAGAGAAGATCATAAATTTCCATTTCCAAGTGGAAATATTATATTATTTTAGACTATAATTTTGTATTGGATTTTAGAAAAAAATTATCTCATTGTTGAGTTTAGATAAAATGATACATTATTTCTTATTTGAAATGAATGTTGTTATAGTATTCTATACTTAATATTTTAATCATACTAGAATCATAAACATCCAAATATGAAATAAGTGGTGAATATTAAAATATAATATTAAAATAATACATAGTGATGGAAAAATAATTATTCATAAATAAAAATTAAAATAAATGTCAAGGATATACCCAGAAAGGTGTTTTAGACACTTTGAAGCCATAATTCTTAGGTATTTGACATGTTTACTTAAAATATTTAATGAAAAATAAACCTTTTGATTTTAAAAGGTGATAAATACAAAAATATGCTAAGAATTAGTTCAACAAGATACATGAAGTATTTCTAGTAGAATCTATAGGTAAATTCATGAACCTCTTTATATTCCTTTAATATGTTTAAGTAATGTAAAAGTGAAGTAAATGAAATTCTTGGTAAGAGGATCATGGTTATTTTTAGTTGGTGATTTAAAAAATATCTTGTCCAATAATTCCTTGATTATTAATATATAGAATAGATTTATTCCTAAACTCACATATAATTTTGCACATATGATTCATGGTGTTAATTAAAATAGGATCAATGAGGATTCATATAAGTTTTGAAAATATTCCATTACAATTTTTAATATATTCTTAGAAAATAATAGCATTAACGCTTAACCATATTCCGAATATAATGAAAAATAGATATCATATAAGTTGTAATATTAAATAAATCCATTATGTCACAAATTCATGTGTTTAGATGAATACCAATTGTTAAGTATTATTTTAGAAACAAAATTTAATCAAGTAGATTAAAAAATGTATCATAATTAATTATTCAAATTCATAAAAGGATATTATTATCTCTAAGATAGAAAATATAAAATCAACTAAAATACTATAATTTTATGAGTGAGGAGAAAATATCTATTAGTGATAGTGGGATAAAAATAAACTTTAATGATGTTAAGTCTCAAGATGCATATGAGTTGAAATGGGAACACAAAATCCATAAGATTTTATTGGAGGAGTTATTCTAGAGACGTATACTATATCATAAAGATAAATCCAAATAGAAATGGTTTTATATTCAACGAGTTAGGTAATATATTATTTATTTATAATAATTAACTCCTATCCCATGTGGAATACGTAATTGATAATAATATAAATTTTTTAAGTGAATATGAATTCAGAAATACAATCTATATACCAAAATTAAGTTTTTTAGTATTATCTTTAACAGATGTAAATCCCACTGGGTCCAAATAGGTATTCAAGAATGAGCGGGACATGGATGGTAAAACCACTACATATAAATTAATATTATTTGATAAAGGTTTAAGATTAGTAATGGTGGTGAATGTATATAACCCTTTTCACCAATAGAGATGTTGAAATCCATTAAAATCCAAGTTTCTATGGAATATATCATGATAGAAATGATACATTGATCCATTGATATATCAAAAAATGTATTAAATCACGAGATTATTATTCTTACATGTGAATATAAGAGGTTAGTGGGAGTACCATAATTTTCAAAGTGAAATATGTTGACAAAATATGGAGAGAAGTTAATAATCTTATCGTCAGTTAAGACAAAGTTGAAAAACTATTTCTCCAATGAATGAATTAAACTATAAACCCAAGTTCTTGGTAACAAGATCTAATGAGATTAATATATGGGTTTTATTAGAAAATTCCATAGTATATATATTAACAAGTTATTTTAAATATAAAATGAAAAAACTTGAGATTAGATTTTTTCCTATGTCACATGATATAAAAATCTCTAAGATAACGTGTTAAAACACACAAGGAGATTATGATGATGAGTATAAATCCATATTCTTCATAAAGGATATTTATAACATATTACATGATATTTATTCATTTTAATGTTTCTTATGCCTAAATCATAAAGAGAAAACATTAAATGAATCTAGGAGCACTGTATAAGGCTGCAGTTAGAAATATTCTATAGTACTTGAAAAAGTAAAAGGGATAAATTCCTAGTACATGGAGAAGAAGGAAAAATAGTTATAAAGGGGAAAAACTAGTATTCCTTATAGTATGGATCTTAATTTAATTAAATTACCAATATAATCTCATTAAATAAAATGATATCCAAATCTACAAATATAGAGTTTGGTTAAGGATTTTGATATAGTTAAATAATTAATATAAATATGCAATAATTTGTAATAGTACTTATAATTGTACTAAACAAGTATAATATTATCACAATGTATATTTTCATAATATTTTAGTATCAATACTAGTAATTAATTCAAAGTTATAATAGAGGAAAAAGGAATATAATTGGAGATATAATACCTTGAGGGATTTTACTCTTGGAGGTGAATTTGTAGTGAGTAGAGTATCTATAGGGAAAATATGGAAGAACCGTTGAATAAAGTCATACCTTATTAGAAGAATGAAAATAATATGAGATCTAGAGGGTTAAGATTTGTTAGTAGTTGGATATAATTAAATTGGGAGTCTATTGGGGTTAGTTCCCTAGAATAAACTAACTTTTTTTTACCTTTGATTATCGAATAATGTTTTATATAAGTCTTATCATATATTGGATTTGAATTTGGAATACCACTATGTGATAATGTTATTAGAGTACTCATCACATTAAAAAGTCATAATAGTTCATTGATATAATGATAACCTATTAGATTATATGATGATATTTTTAAAGATTTATTCTATAGTCTAGATATATCATGCTGATTGGACACAATTGATGTTTAAATATTAATTATTTAGGGATCAAAAGAATTGAAACTTCTTATCATGAATTCTGTGCTTTATGATTTCAAAAAGGCATTTAATGAGGTCATATCCATGAATAAAAACACCATGTATCATATGAAACATTGGTTGTTCTTATCTATGAGTGTGTATTAGTACTTAGACTTTAGATCATTTGTATTGATATGAGATTTTATTTGTCAATAATTAACTCAACATTGAGATTTTAGAGTCTCGGGACCTCAACAGGGGTAAAACAGTTAATATACTCTAGGACATGACATTTAAAAAAAATTCTGATGGTTCTATTGATCACAAGGTGTGGTTTGTACACCTGGTTTGAGCCGATGTAGAGTTTTAAGCACTAAAAAAATTAGAGAGTAATATATTAAGTATAATATATTTTTTTATCCCCTTTGAACCCATTCATGGGAATAATGATTTTCTTTAAAATAAAATCCTTGGATGGTAAATCCAAGGCCTCCATTGAGTTTCAAATAGTGGGTTTACCCTAGGATCACTATAATGTTTTTCCACTTCAATGGTTTCTAGAACCAACCATGGTGACAGGTATTTTAATAAAATTGTATGAAACCTAGGGTAGACATATTTAATCATATATTTATCTAATTCTAGGATTATCCTCCATAAAATCAAGAATCCGAGAAAAAATATTTATAGATATATAGAGATTTTGGAGATCCATAACATGATACTAAAGGATATAGTCATTCAATTTAATCACCAATTATACCCAATGAAGATGTAATATTCATAAAAAAAAATCTAATATTAAGGAATGAATTTTCTTTTGGTTTGTACCTAATTATTTATGATATACAGTTAATTAATTCATTGGAATGATTCATTATTATGGTTTTATCTTGTCTCCCATGGCTTGATAGGGCCTTGTGATTTTCATTTTTCCATTCTCTATGAATTTAATTTTGAATTTATGAATTCAAACCTCTTTTATTGAATTCCAGAACATTGATTCACGTGAAAGAATTTTTTAGGGTAGATAATTCAATCTAAAAATTTTATATTTGTGGGATCATGATTTCAAAAATATATTGATGAAGAGCGGGGGTTATTTCTCCTATCTCTATCCCTATATATTTTCCCCTTCTCTTGTAGATGGTGGACCATAAATATAGAGAGAAAGTCATTGTATGAGGTGGTATGGGTATGGAAAAGAAGAATGGTCAAGGAAGGATGAAATAAGGATGATGATGGAAGGAAGTCAACATGGAACTGAAAGGCTCAAGTGAGAGGTGGTCTATACAAGGAGGCTCGGGTGAGGGATTTTGCCACGATATGATGGTGAAATAGAATTAAATTATGGGTAGGGTCCAATTGGGCGATGAATAGTGGGTGAGGGTAATGACCCTGGTGTAAGGAGACTATACCGGTAGCAACAATGTGCTATAGTGAAAGTTGATGAGGGTGGATAGGTCACCACACCATCTATACAATCCTATGAGATTGAAAAAACACCATCCTACCATGTGGAATTAAAGTTATGTCTGGATGATGGGATTATCCCACTAGTAGACCAATCAGTCCTGGAATTGTGTCTAGGAGGCTCAGCCTGGGCCAGGTAAACCCCGTCCAAAGGGGAAGCATTAAGAACATGGATTGTATGGGATCCACACATATAGATGGACACACCTATATCTACCCGACACACTATGTGTTATTATTGGGAGACTATAAGTGGATCAAATCACTTATGTGCGTAATTTTTCTTTATTTATTAATTGGGTGTTAGTTTTGGACAATCAAATAGCCTATTCAAAGCATTTTTTCACATAGATTGTAATGACATGGTCTATAGGGACAATGGTGGGTATCAAGTATGATGATATAAGAATTATTATTATTGGAAACTACCCATGGAAGCTAGTTAGGGTTAGGACCTAGGTCTCCCACTTTATCAATGGTAGGGTCGATATTCCCCTTGCATAATCAGGGCATAAGATCATCTATCTCTAGAGTTGGTTAGCCCATCAGTATAAGAGATTAAGAAGGGGGATAGTATTCCATCTCATTACAAGTAGTTTTGGTATTCCCCATACAAATCCGGGTCATTTTATCCTCTATACATGGAGTCAGTTACCCCTATCTAAGAGATTAGGTGTGTTGAGGGTCCTCCACCCCATCACAGGTAGGGTTTGTATTCCCCTCGCATACCTGATGCCTATGATACTCTATCCACAGTTACGCACCAACCTGTTTAAGATATTAGGTTAGGAGAGGGTATTCCACCTCATCACATATAGTTTTATATACCACGTATATAATTTTAGCACAAAATCCTCTATCTATGAAGATGGTTCCCCCCATATAAAATATCAAGCAGGGTGAGGTGTAAAGAGAAGTGTTTTTCTATACCGTTAAATGAGTTGAAATTTCATTTTTTTCTTTTGGATGCTCATGAGGGGTTAAATGGTCCTTTAACCCATCATATAATCTCATATAAATTTTCTGACAACTCTGTTGGTCAAAGAATATGGTGTTAAACCTAGGTCTTGTGTTTGGTGGTTTTTTCAGCTGTTCAATTTTTTTACAGAATAATTAGTATTTAATATTTAATTAATTAATTTGGAAATATATTTTGAAAAAAGTGTTTGATTAAGATTACATCTCTATTTTTGTGTCTATAATTGTGTTTGTGTGTGTGTGTGTGTGGGGGGGGGGGGGGGGGGTTCTTAGGTGAGGTATAACATTGAGTTTGGAGCTAAGACCATATTTTTTTTCTTTTCTTTTTTTATCCTTTTCTTTTCCTTTTTCCTTTTTCCTTTTATTTCCTCCTCTTCTCCCATGGATTATCACATATATCCATTATATTTTAATTCATCATGGATGAGATAGAGGGATAAATAGAGGTATAGAGATTGAGATAATATGAGGGAGGTTCCATTGCAGATCTTGGAAGGGGCCAAATATCTGTGCGACATCTATTGAGCACAAATATGAGTGAAGCTTCGATAGATTCCACCCAGAGGTAGTTTTTTTTAAAATTTGGTCCATAAATCTCTATATATTTAATAATTTATAGTTTTATAGACCTATTATTATTTATAGGTATCCCTTGGGGTCTACCTGTAGCTATTTTAGTGAAAATGGGGGTTTCTTTCCATTTATAGGGATTTCCTATTCAGGAATCTTTATCACACGATGTGTGGTTTCAAGAACACACACACATGCTATATGTTCTTCATATTTGGAGAAAATGAGTTTTTGGAACTACACACCATATAATTTGAGTATAATCTATATAGTGGTACATGTCTATGTAGTCGATTACTTGGAAAGATGAAGTTTTTGGGACTACACACTGTGTAGTTGGATTACACACCATATAGTCATACTAGTCCATGTGGCTGAGTACTTAGGAAGAAACACCATGTAAAAGGGATATGGATGTGTATTAGTACATGAATATACCCTAGGTGTGTCATGGTATTTTGGTAGTACTTGGCTAAACCCCATGTATTCCCTTAACATGTAGTAGTATACAGACAAACCCCAAGTATACCCAAGCCATATAGATGTACATATCTAGGGTAGAGGTTTTAGAGAACTCTCTATGTATTCAACATATATATTGTTTACTCCACACTTGTTTCTCATTTGAGAGGTTTGAGTGATATTTCACCCAAGATTCATAATTGTACAAAAGGGGAGTCCATTTGAGTATTCTCCCACATTTATCATGATGTTTTAATCCTTAGGGTGATTTGAGGACTCGTAAGACTATTTTTAGGGAGAGAGAGATATGATAGAGAGTTTCTTCCTGTAGTAGATGAATTCAGAGGTATCCAGAGTGGGATGTGGGGTGTGACCTAGATAAGGGCCCTAATAATGGTTGGATGACATGGAATGGGATCATTAATGTCCTTGAAAGCTGTATCTTGGGATAATCCCTAGTTAGTGGGATTGGTCTGTCACTTGAGTAGATGGATAGGTTGGGTGTTTGGGCCAACCTAGAGTGATTTGGAAAGGGGATGGTCTATAGTCCATCTTTCTTATGAGGTGTTCCATTTTAAGAGAAGTATGCAGTGATATGTCATAACTGGGTTGTGAGATCTGTTACCCCTAAGAGATAGTCTTGGAACAAGAGTATAGTTTGTGACCAAAGAACCCAAGCGTGATGTTTTTTCTTATAATCTAACCTATAAGATCCCATTTAGGATGCCTATAATTGAATTTTATTTTCTGAGGGTTCAAAATGGGATGAATATTCTTATGTATAAATTCCTAGGATTCCAAGAGGAAATCCTATGCTTACTTGCTGACTTAGAGGATCCCAAGAGGGATACCTATACTTATGTATGGACCTCAAGGATCTTGTATGTTTTTCCCCTCTTAGGCTTTGGCCTAGGAGACCCCAATGGGTTCCTTAGTGATTGAATGACCATGAGCGATTTTGTTATGGGATTGGTTAGAGATTGTATCAGGTGTCACTTTATAACCCATATTGAACATGTGTGCCCGAGGGGCTATGGTATTAGCGATGGGTTTAAGAATTTGTCAAACCCTACTCTTTTTGTTTATTATTTCACATAGTTACTATTGATTGAGCTATGGGTTCTAGGTGTGCTTATTAGAACATAGCCTATGGGATTGATGTGATGCATTATCATGTGGGGATACCCATTGGTACTTCTCGGGATCTGGATTATGATCCTTATATGAATTTATACTATCGTTACAAGAATTCCTAGAATCTATGGGATTCTTCCCCATAGAGACTTAGATGCCTGGTGAGCTCAGGATCTAATATATGGTGCCTCTATTACTGGAATTCCTAGTGTCTCTAGGATTCCCCCTTGTACTAGGGAAATAGAGGAGGTTTATGATTTCATCTCGAAAACCCCTCTTAGTTATTATGTCGCACATAATGACTAGCATGCTAGAATCCAGGTGATTATAGAGGTTTTTAGATGAATGCATTTAACCTAATAAATATGTTCTTGTTAAATCCCTAAATATTGATGATGATATCCTCAATTGATTCCTAGTATAATCCCTAGGATCATATGAACACACTGTGATTTCTTTTCCCATATCTATTTGGGAATAAGATATTGATCCAGTGATGGAATGATGCCAAATTATCATCTTGTATTGGAAGAGTATTCATTATATATTGCCTAAGGTTCATCCCTTAGTAATTAATTCTTGATTCTAGATCCTCAATTACTTATGGAATAAGACCCAGGAATCCAACAATGGATTCAAATAGGGAATGCTGAGACATTGTCTAGGTTCCACTATTTACTCATGGATTAAGTAATATTCCTAATATGCCTAGGATCCTACTAGAGGAATAACTTATATAATTCCCCATTGATATGTATATTTATACTTTTTATTTAGTAGAGGTGAGTATGGGTGAGCCCATGGTCATGAAACATATCCCCTTATGTCGATGTAGCTTTCTCATAGACATTTTTGGTGCCAGATGAAGTAGGAATAATTAATCAGGATCATAGAAACAAAGATCGATGATGGTTTTATTCTATTTATTTTATTTATTTTATTCCTATTGTGACTTAGCTAGTCTAGGAATATTGCATTTACATTCACTTATGATAGAAGTTTATAGGTTCACTATTGGGGGTGGTGTATTAATATTTATTTCTCACCCCCTATATAAACACATTGGTGAACATGAAGACCTTATGACTGCTTTCAATTTGATAATATATGCTTGATAGATAGGGAAAGGCCTAGGGTTTCATGATTGAGTAGAGATTCTCATGTTGAGTCTTATGGTTAGGCTATTACACCTTGAGACTCATAGATACTGGGTATGCAACATGACTCAAAGTTTGCAGTAGATCCTAGTGGATTTATTTTTAGTTTATTATATTGTTTATGTGATCAGACCAATGGGTGATTGGTTATTTTATATATGACATGGTTGTTTGGACCCTTACTATATTTAATTAATTTTTAAAACCTTTTTTATATTTATTTATTCTAAACTTTTATTATTCACTACTATGGATGATGTTTAGTTTTCACCTCTATTTTACTTACTCTGATATGAGATCATAATCTCTACATAGAAACACTATAGGCCCTCGTTGTTAGTCATAATCCTTTGAAATGTGGGGAGGCATGCTTGAGGCCTTATGGTGAACTATACCGGTTATTGTTTATAGAGTGATTTGGGTCAAGATTTGAAAAAGTGACATCAAATGAGTTCCATTACTATTGTTATTTTGGGACATGGTATACAAGAGTATTAATAATGTGTTGGATCCAATGATTGATATTGGACTGGTGCATTGAGAACACTTATTCTAGTACTAATCCTAGGTTTCCAGGGTTGTGGGATTATTATTATTGATATATTATGTTATAGTTGTATATTATTTTCTCTTTAAGTGACACATATGTGGCTTGGATTTTATGATTTATTGTGGATTTATAGATCTCATCCTGTTGGTGAGAGTCTAGAGATATAAATTGACTCTTAGATAATAGTGGAAAAATGAATTTTATCATAAATAATATTTGGAACATAGGTTTCACATGTTATATGAATTCTAGTATGTGATTTATATTTTTTATGATGAGGCTAAGTGTTTAAAGTGTCAACAATAACCTAAATGTTTTTTTCCATATAGGTTCTTGGTGGAATTATACTCCGTTGGACCACCTTGTTTACATTCTACCATGATAGGCAATTCGTACTATTCCATGATTTGATTTGGTGATGGGGAAAATTATTCAATTCCTTATACAAAATATGTGTAATGAACCTTAGTATATTTGATTAAGTGTTTAATGCCTCATTAGTAACTCTGGTAAGTTACTAGGGCATGTGATTCCTTAGAGAGGGACCATTAGAAGAACCATGTTGACGTTGGTAGTTAATTCCATCCTAGTAAACCCCTTGGGAGTTTATCTTTTAGGTGTGGTTAACTAAAAATTTATAATGATCTACATAGAAAATTTCCATTGATCTTACTATTACATCTTACTTAACCTACCTTTGTTTATTATTATCTAGTCATATCATCAAATGAAATGATAATTGGTTCCTGAATGTTTTTAGTGAAATGTAACCTTGAGGGAATATTACTATATATGGATACTCTATGAGGGTCATTTAATTGTCCTTTTACATTGAAATCATGACCCTATTGGAATATTTCCCTTATGAGGATTCTTAGATATGATTATGGCCTGGTGGATAGATGCAAAATAGGTGATTCCTTAAATGATTAAGGAATTAGAATCCTCCCATAAGTTAATAGTTACCAATGGGTTTCACTTAAATGAGTTTATAATTATAACTTATATGGTGTTTTAACATACAACTTGGAATTTAAAAACTTTATAATTTAACCCACGTAGATAGATTTACCCTCGTAGGTCGATGATATCTTTAATTGCATTCAATTTTACTTCTTTAAGAGAGATTTTTTTTAGGAATGCAAGATAATGTGTAATAGTCGAGGTAAGAAAATGGATGTTTCCCATGTATTATAAATAAATTTGAAAATGGTTCTTGTATGAGAGACTTATAGGACAGATGCTCAGACCTAGTGACATTGACATGAGACTTGATCATAAGGGCCAGGTGGGAGTCCTAGAGACCCTTAGTTCAGTTAGTACCCTAGTGGTTCAATGTTTTGTTCGATCTAAGTAAACCTATGGGAGGGGTTTAACTAGGTTAGTTGATGGTTTTATTGACGGAAATACATGAATAGGGTGGGACTATGTTTACATATTCCTTTAGGGGTGGTGAGTTTGGTTGTACGCTCATGTTGAGTATGATACATAGAAGGTGCTATATTTTTGTGATATAGGCAGGGTGTTGTCTTTAGATTACAAGGAAGCACCTAGGGTGATTGGGTATCAATACTAGATTTTAAAGGCATGTTTATTTAGGTTCTTGGACCTATTTACTAGTGAATGATCTATTACCATCATGGTTATAACATGGGTGGAGACTCATGAATAAAATAACATTGCGTGGTGGCTAAGCATGTGGATAAGATTGGCACATTTTAGAATAAGTATGAGCACCAATTTTACTAGTATGATACTATGTGATGAGTGGTCATGGAATTAATCATGGAATGAATCATGTAATGGATTATGTGGCCTATTTTGAAGATAAGTTTCAAGGGATATCCTAGCGTATTAAGACTGATGTTCCATAGAGCAAGGTCAACTTGGACTTGGTGATGTGAAAATCACGGTAGCATGTGTTGAGTGGTGTATTTGGGTGGTATGGAATTTTACACATTCTATAATGGGTGAGATAGTAATGGTGTGTTATATTTTTTAATTTTACCATTTAAATCATTAACAAGGGAGTGGTAGCGTGCAATGTGAGGATTGTTGATTTCAAAGAAGTGATATGGGAATGGTTTCATGGGAGTTGAAATGAAATGAGACATGTCCCTCCATGGTATAAAATACATAAATAATGGATTAGGTGTTATTTAATGATCAATTTGGCTCAATCCTATTTATGAATTGACTGGTTAGGGATTTTATCTTGGGTAGAGTTACACACACACTATTGTGGATCTAGATTAGTTTTAACTCGAGGAGTAGTATAAGATAAGCCATATGGTGGGGAGGGAACCATTGGAATTTTGAGGGTAGTGACCCTAATTATGAGTTGAAATTAGGTGGTTTATATGGAAACCATTCTTAGAAAGTAGAAATGGGTGATGTTGTGGGTTGGAGATCAGAAATGAGAGGTTTTGGCCATATAGGTCATTTCATTGAGTGATGGATTGAGAATGGTCCATGAAGATTTTGTTAAGTTGTAAGGAAATGATAAGGATACTATAATATTGGAATGTATCAGATCAATATTAGTGTTACGACCCTTGTGAAATATTAGGATGGATGGGTGTGGTTAGGCACCATCTTTGTAGTTTGCTGATGGTGGAAAGTGACGGCTTGACCTTTGAATGGTTGTACACCTTATCATTGGTGTTGTGTAGAGAAACTAAAATTTCATACTGAGTGTAATGAAATGAGTTGATGATTAAATGAAAACTAATGATGGAATATATTTTTTTGGTTGGTGACCAATGAGACATATCAAGGATAAGATGAGTTGTGGTGGGGAGGTTGTAAATACCTATGTTTTTTTAGAATTTGAAATGAGTAGAAATTTTATTTTTTGCTTTCACATGCTCATGGATATGGGAGGTAAAATGGTAATTTTCCCTAGAGAATTATATTGTATAGTTTTTTGACCTATTAGTTTGTCTTAGAATGGGATTTTTACCCCAATATAGTAGTTTGACGGTTTTCCAGGCCATTTTAATATTTGTGGAATAATTGTTATTCAATATTTTCTTAATTAAATATTAAATTAATCACCCATGTCAATTTAGAGATATTTATTTAATGGATCATAGGATTGAGATTCCATATTTGTGTTTGAGTCTAGAATTTGGGGGGGGGGGGGGGTTGGGGGTCCAATGCGATGAATAAAATTGAGTTGGGCATCAAGGCCTTGCCTGAGCCCCTTTTCCTTTTCCTTTATATTTTATTCATTTTCTATTCATTTTTTATTTTCCCTTTTCTTTTATGATATTATCTCCCATATTTTAACTTATCCACCTTGTGTTTTCTTCATGAAAACATAGATGGAGGGATAGCTATATGGAGATATAGGGAGAGGGAGGTTCCTTTATAGAGCTTGAGAGGAGTCAGATTTCTATGAGAGAGTTATGTAGTGTGGATACGAGTGAAGCCTTAGTAGATTCTACTCAAAGGTAGTTCGTTTTTAATTTGTTTCTATAAATCCTTATATATTTACCAATTTACTATTTTAAGGAACTATTATAAGTTATGGGGACTCCATGGAAGTTTATTTGTAGCTTTTTTGGGGAAACAAGTAATTCGGTCCATTTGTAGGGGCTTCTAATTCAGAAATCTTGATCACATAGAGTGTGGTTTCAATAACACAAACCATGTGTTCTTATTTATTGGGGAAGATTAATTTTTGGAACTACACATAATGTACTTTGAGTACATATCCCATAGTGGTTCATGGACATGTATCCAAATGCCTGGGTAGATGTAGTTTTTGGGTCTACACGCTGTGTAATTGTAGTACACGCCATGTAGTTATACATGAACATGGGTAGAAACCCCATGTAAGGGGTACATGGAAATATAGTAGTATAAGACCAAACCCTATGTGTGTCCTAGTCATGTGGTAGTATATGAATATTTCCAATGTTTTCCATTGAAGTGTAAAAATACATGATCAGACATTGAGTATACTCTGTCCATGTAGAAGTACATAGATAGGTTGAGGGTTTTAGAGCACACACTATGTACTTGATGTACACACCATGTACTGAACCATTATTTCCCATTTTAGGGTTTTTAGTGATTTTACACACCAAAGTTAGAATTGGAAAAAATAGGAGTCCATTTTTATTATTTTCAAATTATAATGGTAGAACCCCTGGGTTGATTTGAGAACTCCTAAGAGGAGTTTTAGGGTGAGAGATCTATGATAGAGAGGTTCTTCCTCCATTAAATGGATTCAATGGTATCTAGAGTGGGAAATTGGGTGATACCAATATGAGGGTCATAAGAATGGTTTGAGGACATGGAATGGGATTTCTAAGGTCCTTTAATGGTGTATCTTGGGATAGTCCTTGGTTAGTAGGAATGTGTTGTGACTTGGGGTGACAGATAGGTTTGGTGTTTGAGAAAACCTAGTGTGACTTTGAAAGGGGATAGAATTAAGACCGTATTCCTTATGATCTACTCTATTTAGTCCAAGGAGGTAGTGAGATGTTAGAACTAGGTTGTGGTATATGTTAACCCTAAGGGACAGGCTTGACCCAAGAGCTTAGTTTGTGACTAAGGAACCAAAGAGTGATTCCTTCACTTAAAATCTGACCTAAAGGATCCCATGTGGGATGAATCCTATTTTATATTTTTTTATGTTCTTAATATATATGAAACTACTTATGTATTAATTCTTATTATTCTAAGTGTAATACCTCTTCTTACATACTGGCTAAGAGGATCCTAAGAGGGATACCTCTGATTATGTATGGACCCTGAGGATATACTATTTGATGCATCTCTTTTGTTTTATCCTAGGGGAACCCAGTAGGTTCCCTAGTGATTGGAAAACCCTGAGTGAGTGCATTATGAGATTGGGTAGATATGGTAGTTGGTTTCACACTAGAAATCATACCAAACACATGAGATTGAGGGGATATGAAAGCTATGATGGGTTTAGGCATCCAAAAAAACCATATCTTTAGTTTATGATTTCATATAGTTACTTTTGATATAATTATATGTACTGGGTTTTCTTTTTAGAACTCAGCCTATGGGTCTAATGTGATGTGCTGGCATGGTGGTGATTCCTATAGGCACTTCATGGGTTCTGGATTATGAGCCTTATATGAATTGATCCTACTGTTAAATGAATTCCTAGTATCTCTTTGATTCCTACCTATAAAGCCTTGGATACCCAATGAGCTCAAGATCCAATATCTGGTTCTACCATTACAAAAATTACTAGTGCATATGGGATTCCTCTATGCACTAGGGAAACATTGGATGCTGTTGAGTGTATCTTGAAAACCCATATTAGTTATCTTGTCACCCAAGATTACTAGCATACTATAATCTAGGTGATGCCAGAGGTTGTAGGGTGACTACATTTCCCTCAAGTACTAGATGTTGTGAAATCCTCAAGGAATGATGATGATATCCTTGATTGATGCCTAGTATACTCCCTAGTATCAAGTGGAAACACTATGGTTTCATTGATTAGATATTTCTATGAATAGGTTGTTGAGCCAGTGATTAAAGGATGTTGGGTTATCATCTTGGATCAAGAGAGTATTCACTATATATTTTCTAAGGTTAATCCCATTTGGAATTCATTCCACTTTACAAAGCCTTTAATTCCTATAGACTAGGACCTAGGAACACAACATTGGATTGTAATAGGGAATGTTAAGAGGTTTTTTAGGTTTCAATGGTTAATCAAGTCTTGAGTAGCATGACCAGGATGTTGAGGATCTTATTATATGTCTTAAAGAATTTACATTTGATACTAGGAATTAACATTTATATTTTGTGGATGCAAGTATGAGTAAGCCCATGGCTAGGACACACATCCCCCCTTGTGGTGATGTATCTTGATTAGAGACATTTCTAACATTGGACAAAGTAGGTATAGTCGATCGGGATCATAAACCCAAGAATCGATGATGGTTTTATCTTTTTAATTTTATTCTAGTTGTTTCTTGGATAGAATGGGTATATTTCATGAGCATGAACTTATGAAAGAAGGTTATAGGTTCACCATTGGAGGTGTCCTACTAAGATTTATTTCTCACCCTTTATACTTTCACCTTAGTGTGGTTGTATAAATTATGTCTTCTTTTAGGATGATCATAGATACATAATGGATTGGGAGAGGCCTATGGTTGCATGATCAAGCAGAGATACTCACATGGAGTCATATGATCAGGCAAGTGTAGCTTGATATTCATGGAGATTGGGTATGCAACATGTATCAGAGTTAGAAGTAGAACCTAGGGTATTTATTTCCAGTTACTTATATTATATATGTGATCAACTCGGTGGGTGATTAGTTGTTGTATGTATGACATGGTTGTTCAAGACCATACTATATTTCATTCATTATTACATACATTTATATATTTATTACTTCCACAATCCAATTATTTACTACTATGGATGAGATATGTTTATTTTTACCATTTTATTACTCTAATATGAGGTAATAGTCTCCCCATGGATACAACCTAGTCCCTCACTGTTAGTCGTAATCTGATGGAATATGGGGAGGCATACTTGGGGCCTTATGGAAAACTAATTTAGTTATTTTTTATAGAGTGATTTAGTTTGGGATGTGACATAAGGGTCCCCAAGTCTATCATAGGAAGGGTTGATAATCCCCCTCATACCTAGTGTTTAGGATCCTCTATCTATGGATTTAGTTACCCCTTGAAAAATAATTATTCATCAATGTAGAAAGGGTACTCAAATACTATTATAATTAGGTGACATGGATTTTATCATAGATGTTTAGTTAGTAAATATGGGGTTAATACTCCCTTGAATGACAAGGTGTGGTACCCATTTGACTAGCCTGTATACTTCAATGAGGAGTATGTCCTTATTTAAGATTCCCAATAGTTATTTTGAAGTCGGAGAGGCTAGAAATATTAGATACTTAGAGACCCATGAATCCTCATACACCCCTTGGTTTCCTTTGAGACGTTACACATAATTATGTTATCAAATTTATTCATTATGGGATTTCATATTGTTCAAACATCCTTAGTTTCACTTGGGGTATGACTCTTGAGAATTGGAGGTAAGATGAAAAAAGATTCTATGTGTCATTAAGACTTATATTTTTTGTGAATATCAATATATTTTCTTATATTTCTCTTATATAACCTCTCATATTATGATTTTTGAGTAGAGTTGTTTCTTTGTCTTTCCTTTGTGGGTTTTAGATATCCTACCGAGTATGTTTATACTCACCCTTGTACGGGCCTTGTGTAGACACATGATGTGTTTATATAGGTGAAACATGGTTCAGATATGGTCATGGTTGATGTGGAGCTAGTGTTTCTTTTTTGGAGATAATTATTGGTGATTCTTGAAAATTCATGATGGGGAAGGGTGGATGACATTAGTGGTAGTGATTGTTATGGCTAGAGATCAATCTATGAGTATAAATAGTGGGGAATATATTTTTAGAGTCTTGTGACTATTATATTTGAAGTATTTTACAATGTATTCATTTTGTATTTGCCTAAGTGGAATTGTACTTATATTTGATGTCATATTCATGCGTTATTTATAGTTTAGTTGTTTAAATGTATATACTACTGATGATGTAAGTTATTTTATTCATTGGTGATACGTGTCTGTTGTAGGTCATTGAATGCCAAGGTCTCCCATATTGTGTGATATTAATATTCTATTCTATTCCCCAAACTCTAGCCTATTGGAGGTGGTTTGAGGTGGTACAATTATCTTTCTTCTCATCTAAGAGGGCCCCCAGTGGGTTAAGTCATTTCAGAGTGGTATCAGAGTGATCAAATCATAGGTATGGAGTTTGGAGTTAGTAGTAATTTTAGGATTGGTATTGGAATATAGGTTAATGATGTTAAAGTGTCATTGGGAGAATTAATTAGGATAAGGAGACCAAAATTGGTGTTGTAGCTGAATTATCCAATTTAAAAGTCCATGATGACCTATTAGTTGGCCCAGATATCTAATATATCACTGTAGAGTATAGTCAATTTGGTACATGCATCATGTAACAATAAGTTATATCCTTTCACATCATTTATTATATCATATATATATGCTCCAACCCTCATAGGTTTATCCTATATAATATTGGCTGTTACCCACTAATAACTAGCTTGTGTGCTAAGGCAGGGTCATAACAAGACTATGCATGTATTTGGACCTCTCTACACTGGTTAGTGAGTGATGAGATGTTTTTTATGAGTTTCAGTTGAAATAAATTATTTCCCCTCTATCCGAGGTAGTTTATCTCCCTTTTGGGCTTATTATATATTTTTATAAGAGTGTGTATAGTAGTTCAAGTTGAGTTGGATGAGAATACTTGTTAGTTGGATATGTTATGTGCATTCAATGTTAGAGACCTCATGGTTTTGTGAGGAGATCATGATACTTGGGTGATAGAGGTTCAGTTAGAGTATGAGAATCATGTTTCTATCAGGTTTAGAATCCTGCTGACTATATTATGATTCTTTCATTGATTTCCCTATGTTTTATAGTGAGCCGATAGTAGATGATGGTTTTCTTGAGCTCAAAATAGGACGGATATACCATGATTAGAGTTTTAGCCCTTGTGTTAGATGAAGTTTCATTCAAGGATACTAGATCCTTTTCCATGTAGTGAAACTGTGTCAAAGTACAAGTAAAGGTCCAAAGACCTCGGGAGGTGTTACCTAGAAGTGTTTTTTCATTAAAATTGTTCAAGATCAAAAATTTAACTGCATACATTAGAGAAAGAGGTATGGATCTATGGATGTGTTTTCATGTAATAAAACCCATGTCTGATTCCCCCAAGTAAGAATTAGTAGGTTTAGTATTATTTAGAAATAATCACTCTATATTTAAGAGAATACTATCTTTATTACAAAAGAAATCCAGAGAAAATTCGTGGAAGGACTTCTATATGGGAGATAACCTTGAGATCAGAGAACTATCTATTATAGGATAAATTTTCCATTGAGATTTTTTTGGTCAAAGAGACAGAAGTGTAAGATAAATTAAAGATATATGATTCATCAATCCACTTTGAAAATTACCACTTGTGTTGAGTTCTTATCAAGAATAGGGTGATAAAATTTAGATCCATATGAATATGAACATGATAGATGGATATGGTCTGGCATCAATGGGTGGAGTTCAAAGTACAATTTGTGCCCCATTTTGATAGTCCCTCATGCTGGATGATGTAGGTTAAAGTTATTATTTATACATTGAATATTTGTTTGTTATAGATTGTAGTGAGACCTCTATACCAACCCTTAATAGTTTTAGAGTTTCCACTGATGGTCACCATCTTTCAGTCATCCCCTCTATTGAAGTTATTTTAACATTATTGGGGAAATAAGTCTTTTAAGGGATTATTTCATGGAAGATATGAGACCCAATTATTCCCACTTTTAAATAGATTAAGTACTAGTTCTATTACTACATGGTGATATGAATTTGAGCATGTGAGGCGAAGTCCACCCCCAGTAGTTAGTGGGATCCCATTAGTTGTGATGAGTGGATCCCACCCTCTTAAATATGAAATTGACTACCTATAATATGGTAAGAATTTATATATAAAAAATGTAAATATATGATAATATAATTCTCATAAATGTAAAATAATGTATAAATACTTCTAATGGGATAAGAATGGTTGTCACTTGATGGGGGACCAATGTATGTATCAGATTACTTTTAGGAGATGGCATTCAAGTGTTCCTGGGTAGAACAATGAACAACCTTATAGTGTTAATAGAGAATATAGATTGAATCCTCCTATATATTAGTTTGAGAAGGATACTCTTAGGAATTTGAGGAATTTCCCCAGTTTTACCATGAGAGTATCAATTGTGTAGTGATCTCTCATAGTGTGAGTCCCAGATTTAGAGCAAGGATTGGTCTTTTTGAAGTTGAGGTTGTGGTGGATTGTGAGATCTTAGAAATTTATAAATAGTGTGGTGGTTTCTACTTATTTTTTAGGATTCTATGTCCTATAATCATAGTATTAACATGATTATATAGTTAATGAGTATTTAATTCTTTTTTAGATAGGGATGTGTTGCTCAATTTTTATCGATGGTGGTCACCCCAATGTTTTCCCTAGAGTGGGATAGACACATAGTGGTGTTGTCAATTTAGTGTTCTTATATGAACATATTTTCTCAGGGATATAACCAAAAGAGTTTCCTTTAAAAGGTGTGGAGAACATCACCCACTTTTCTTGATGGACACCAGTTTTTCCCTGGTATTCATATTGAATATCAGGATGGATGACCTAAGAAGAGGCTACCATAGTGGAGTAAGGCCCTCAGTGTAGTATTTCTAGTAGATATTGATGGTTATACCCATCACATAGAAATTATTTCTATATAATGGATGAGGATATTTTCTTAGGAAGTTTTGGTTTTCAATTTATCTAGTTTTTTTAGTATTATTCTGGGGTCTAGGGATGACTGAGCAGAGTCATTTGAATGGTTAGAACTATCCACTTTAGATTATAGTGGATTATCCCACTCAATAAGAATTAGTGTGATGTTGAGAAGTTTTAGGATGTTGATGTTGTTCCTATAATCTCATTGGTAGATTTCATTAAAGAGTGAAAATAACACAATCAGGTTATCTTTGATAGTGAGTGAAAGCATGTTGGAGATCAAGATATAGATGGAGGATTTTCATGAATGTTTGTGAATAGGTTGACAAGGAAGGCCCATGCTTATCTTTATTGAAAATATAGAAACATTAGTTCAAGTTTATCATAGGATAGAAATAGTAGAGAATATTATGTGGATCCTATATAGAATGAAACCAAGCATCTCTTTTGGTGTTAGTGAAAAATCTAGTAAATCACTTAGTGTTGGAGTGTGGAATGGATGAGTATTTCTCATACAATAACTTTATAGAACACTTGTTAACGGTAGGGAGGGAGTCAATCCAACCTTAGGTAATCTTAAAAATTAATCATTTTAATATGTATGTAAGTGGTAAGTGGATTCATTTCACCCTATGTGGTAGGATGACCTTGGGATGAGAAAATTTCCTCGATAAAAAGGCTTAGAAATACTCACTTAGAGTGGAAAAATGTTTTAATTAAGGTCTTTATTTAACATGTTATGCAACCAGTAACTTTGATAAGGAAGGAGGATGTTACCTTCCTAAGTGACTGTGTATATTTAGAGCTTAGACCACCATAGATTAAGTAAATGAATGTGGAGGTGGTTTGGTTTCCAAAAGAGATTTTTTTGTGATATTTTAGTTTGAGAAACCCAAATTGTTTCCTTTTTGGGGACCAAAATGGTTTAATGGTTAGGAGGATACAACAACCTAGTATTTTATCTACCAAGACCTAACTCAACATAGAGAATTTAGAGTCCCAGAACCATTATAATGGTAGAATAGTAAATTTACTCCAGTATATGATCTCATAATTTTTTTGATAGTTCCCTTGATACCGGGGTGTGGTGTTTAGCCTTGAGTTGAGTTAGAATAAATTTTCTAGCATTGTAGAACCTCAAGAATAATATATTAAGTATAATATATTATTTTAGCCTCTATACATGCATTTAAGGTAATTATTATTTTTCATCAAATATAATCCTTGAATTGGAAATCCAATACTACCATTGAGTCCACAATGACGGGTTTACCCTTTGAGCGCTATAATTTGATTCTTCTTAAATTGTTTTTGGAACCAACCATGGTGAGATATATTTTAATAAAATACCACAAAACATAGGGTTTTACTATTTTGTAATAATTTTATCTAATTATGGGGTTAAGTTTCATAAACAATAGAATTATAGAAAGAATTATTTATTGAGATTCAGATTGTATAAGATTTATGAGATCTAGAGAATTCATGATACCAATAGAAGTAATACTTCAACAAAATCACAAGAGTCACTTGATGTAGATGAGATCTTCATCCATGAAAGATTGAATCATGATGTGTGACTTTTATTTTGGTTTATGACTCATTATTTCTGATATATAGTTATTGAATTCATTGTATTGTTTCTTTATTTATCTTGTGAAATATAAATTAATCGGGATTTGGGATTTTCATTTCCCCATTTTTTGTGAATTTTATGTTGAATTTATGAATCAAACCCCCCATTATTGAATTATTAATCCCAAATTCTCATGAAATGTAGATTTAGGGTAGAAACCTTTATCCTTAACTTTGGCATTAGTGGTTAGATAATTAATAAGATAGATCAAAGAACGAGGGACTATTATTCCCCCTACCTCTCTCTATATTATTCTTCCCTCACTATCCCCTTTCTCCTTATCTCACGGACTACAGAACATAACTCAATAGAAATATATATGGTGTGAGTTAGAAAAAAAATAAGTAAAGCATCATGGGAAAATGAGGATAGTTTGAGGGAAGACGATGAAGGGTGGAAACCATCACAAAGATAATAGGATCAAGTGAGAGGTGGTATTTGTGAGATTGATCAAGCTAGGGATGATGACACAACATTATGGATGCATGGAGTGATGGTGAAATGATGAGATGATATAGGTTTTAACCAAGTAGTGGATGATGAGAATGGGTGATGAATCAGGTGCAGGGCGACTGTGATGATGAGTGTGATACACCATAGTTGAAATAAGAAAGGGTGGAAGGTCACTAACCTCAGTCATATATTCCTATAGGACTAGATAAACACCCACCTACCATGTTCATGAAGGTTTGTGGCCAGTCAGTGAGCTTAGACCATGGGTTATCCAAGTGGTCCTGTCCCTAGACTATCGATCTTTCCCATGTGTGCCAGCCCTGTGGATAGCTAGCTAGAACATATGGTCAAGTGGGTGATTTACCCGAGTCGGGTCTACTCAAACTGGCTTGGAGGGGATCCATCAGATACATTTCATTTATAAGAAACAAACACCTGATTGATATCCTATGTGCAGGGAATTATATGACAAGAATTTTCTAGAGTGCCATTTCGCATACCCGAGGGCTGCTATGTGGTCTACACCACTCATGTGGGGCATTTTTTTCATTTCTTCATTGAGTGTTATTTTTAGACAAATAAATATCCTATACTAATATTTTATTCAATTATATCTCTATATAATGGTCCGTTTAACCATTTAATGTTGTTTTAGAGGAGTTATATGTAGTTTTAGGATTTATCTTCATATGGATGACAATGAGGTTCAAACATGATGACCAGAGTTTTATCAAGTTAGAAACTCTCTTTATTAGTTATTTAGGGTCTGAAAATGTGTCCCACATATCATCAAGAAAGGGTATGTATTCCCACTTCATATAGTAGTTGTATGATCCTCTATCTAGAAATTCATTTACCCCATATGTAAGAGCTATGACGGGGTGAGGGTCCTCCACCTCATCACATGTAGAGTCAGTATTCCCCCTAGATACCCAGGGTAAGATATCCTATATCTATTGAGTTAGTTACCCCCCATCCTAAGAGAAAATGTGGGGAAATAATCCTCCAACTATCACAATTATGGTTAGTATTACTGCCACATATCGGAGGGGTCAGATCCTCTGTCTATAGATTCATCTACCCCCTTGACCGATACTTATTCTTTAGAAAGGAGAAGGTTCTCCACTATTATTATAGATAGGTGACATTGGTTTTCTCATAGCGTGGTAATTATGATAGTAGGGTTTAGTACTCCCTTAATTTTTTTATATTTAGGTTCAAGGTGTGAGTTTTGTTATGGGGTTTATGATGAAAATGGGGTATCAGTAGTTACAGATAACAAGTTGAAATTACCCTTCAATAGTTGTTCTTAATTTAGTGAGGAGTGGGTCCTCCTTTAAGGTTATTATTAGATATTTGTAAGTTTTATATGCTTATTAGGTTATAAACTTCAATAATTGTGACTCCTCAGATACCCGTCAGATTACTTTAAGATGCAATGTACAACTAGGCTATCATATTTAGACCTTGTGGGGCTTTCCATTTTTTAAAACATCCTTATTTTATCTTGATGTACGAAACCTTAGGTTTGGAATTGAGATGACCAAGAATTATGTATATCCTTATGATTTATATTGATTTATCATACCTAGTTTATTTATTGTCTCCATCCTGGTTAACTTATCATATAAGGAGTTTTGAGTGGATTTTCTGATTTGATTTTACTTAGTGGTTTTGGGGCATCCTTATAATTTTGTTTATGCTCATCCCTATACAAGAATTTTTCAGACACATGCTATGTATATGTAAGCAAAAAATAATTCAAAGGTGGTCATGGTGGACATGGAGATAGTGTGGTATGTTTAGAAATGGCGCCTAGTGATGCTTGATGACACATGATGGGGCATAGTGGTTCATGATAGTGGATATGACTATTGAAAATAGAGTTCAATCTTGGTGTATATATAATTAGGAAGGTCTTTTTGAAGTCTAGTGAATACCAAATTCAGTGTCTTGTTATATGTAAAATTCCTTTGGTATTTTCCTAAGTAGAGCTATACTTGTATTTCTTATCTCATGCATGTTTTTTACAACTTAGTTGTTTATAGGTATATACTACTGATGATGTTGATTATTTATTTCATCAGATATATGTGTATGATGTAAGTTATTATAGGCTAGGGTCTCTTATATTGTTTGATATGGCTAATTTGTGCTAGTAATTGGCCCCTAACATATTATAGGTGGGATTAGGGTGGTATAATTGGACTATCATTGGCCTGGGTTGGTACTTGATGGGTCAATTCATGTCTTGATTATTAATGTGTTCTAGAATTCATATACCTTGATGCATAATGAAAACAATGGTGTATTTATCCTTGGTGAATTATCTTGCATCAATATTGGTATGAAATTAATTGAAAGTTAAATATAGTATTTTTACCCTCTAAATTTAAGAATGATATATCTGTAACACTTTGATTGAAATTGATGTTTCTAGTATAAATCCATGGCCTTGGTAGTTTACAAGAAAGTAATTTAGGAAAGTAAAATAAAGATAGATAGAGTAATAAAGATTATTTTACATATATGTATATTTCTTGATGAGATATCACATGATAAAGGGATTAAATTACATAGTGATAAATCAAAGGAAGTCTTTCAATAATGTCACTTTGACTTATTATCTTCTATATAGGGGCCTTGATGTGTTTATAAACACTACTCTAGGTCCGTGGGTTGGACCTACTACCACTTAGAAAAGAACCTTGACTTTGAAAACTAATTTTATCCCAATATCATAAATAAATATATGTTTCAAGTGTAGAGATATTATTTATTTAATTTTTTATTGATCAAATTATTAAATAAATATTATTCACAAGTCATGTAAATGTAATATTTATTTTATGAAATGAATATTTATTATTCAAGGATTAATTATTATTTATAGGAGGAAAAAAATTGAGTTTGATGATTTGATTGATGGAAATAATATCATTTAAATAAATTTTTATTTATTTTATGATATTAGATATAACAATCATCATATTTTAAATAATGTTTTTTATTATTTAAAAGGGTGTGTTATGTGGGATGTTTATTACGGTTAAATAAAATTAAAGGGACTTTGTACAATTTATTTTATTTTAACCAAGCTATAAAGAAAATTTTATATCATTTTCATTGGTGTATCTTTTCTTTTGTTACTCACATACCAATTGAGAGTAATTTATCTCCTACCTTCCTCTCAATATATAGAGATATCTTCTTCATATGATCACAAGATGTAGAAGGTAATTTAATTATCCATGCTATCACATAAATACTAAATATTAATGTTCTAAGAGATTTGTGGTACATGAACAGATACTTATATATGGGTTTTAAGTTATGCTCTCCCATGATGAAATTAACACTCAAGGGTCAAGTTTGGATCCATGACATTGAATATGAGATAAACCACTTGTAGTTTCTTCAATCAAACAAGGTACCTTATTGATATTATTTATTTCTTTCTTGAATTAATTATATGTTATCTATGGTATGAACCAAGATTTTTTGTAATGAATTTATTATTTCTCAATATATTCTTTTGTGAAAATTTTAAAATTCACTTTTTTGCATGGCCCAATTTCTTCATTTGAAACTTAGTAGATTTTGTTAAATTTATTATAATGAAACACTTTATTAATGTAAGTAAGAATCATAATGATATCCTTTCATGAATATTAATTTATAAATCCAAATAATTAATTAATTTAAATATGAGATAATGTTTATCACATAAAATATAATTTTTAATCCTAAAATATTATATAAATGTATTTTTTATTCTATAAAATATGATAACAATATAATCTACTTTATGTGATGATATTGAAAAAATTAGGAATGATTTATTCTTATTTATTGTAAAACTTTTAACATGATATAAATATATGTTATTTTAATAAAATATTTTGTTTTAATACAAGTAAAAACATGATTTATTTAATTGATATTTATTTTAAGTTATATTATAATCAATACAAAATACTAAAGTGTTATATTATTTCAATCGTCCATATAGATAGACCATGATAAAGTTGAGTGTTAATGGATTATCTAGTATACGATATATAGGAAATGGGTGAACCTAATAGGTATATGTGTGTATTAAATGTGACTTTTAAGTTTCATTTGGATGGGAAACAAAATATTTTGGTAATAAAAGAAATAGAGTTAGGATGTTTCATTAGATAAATATGGTAAATTATTTTTTTAACTAACTATAAATGGGTTACATGGGATAATTGGCATGATTATATACCTAAATAACTAGTTCATGCTGGAAAATATGATTACCCACAACTAGACTTGAATTGTTTTCCAATTTAAAGAGAAATTCAAGACCAAATAACTTTTTGATATGAAAAAATTAAATAAATTGTCTTTTAGTTACTATAAATAATTAAACCAAACATAGAGAATAAGATTTACCTTATTAATACATCATAAATAAAGTTTCTCTCTTTATTTCATTGAGTAAGTATTTAAACGACACTATTAATACCCAAACATAGATCTATGAATTACATCATTATTGATACTCTGCCACCAATCAACCATGAAAAACATGCGTTGAATGAACAAAAAAGTGTTCCCTATGATTCAAAACCTTATAAGAATAAATAATGACTAATGTAGGAAAATTAGAACCATTATAGAACCCTGTACGATTTTCATACCATGTCTATGAAGTCAATGATCAAAGAATACACCTAACTTTCATTACCCGTACAAGTGATTGGTCATTTACTCCCATTCTCTCACTGATAGATTTTGAAATAGAAATGAATGATCATATTCACATAACATGATCCTCACAATATTACATAATTTTTTTTCTCCACATGATTAGATAAAAATATAACTAACATGAGGGGGAGGACTTTAAAAATTATATCGCATCTACTAATAATGGTATTGATGAGGGGGGAAAGTTGTTAGGGAGGAATTATAGGAAGAGAAAATGTAGGGAGTCACTATCATGGGAATTTAGAGTAGAAAATGGTGTCCACTACTTGCAATGCTTCAAATTGACTTCTAAGAGAGGGAGATTGGATGGGAGAAAATAAGAAAAGTGAGGTCTAGTTTTCCCATAACTTCTTATTTCCCATGCCCAGGGTCACACAAGTCATACCCTAGGGTTGGGCCTAAAAATTAATATTATTTGAGAGTAACACTAAATTGGAATAAAATATTAATAAAATAAAAATCTTAGGCCAAAAATAAATATAGTGTATGGGGATATCATTTTAATGGGATTATTTTTAATAAAATTCCTCCCTGAATACTTAATAAAAACATAATAATTTCATGAAAAATATTTCTATTATAGGTTAAAATGTAATTAAATAACACCATGAACCTATATTTAAGATAAATTTTTGAATAAAAAAATATAAATGGTAGAAATTTTTGGAATCGATATTGGATCTTTAGAATAATTTGAAAGATGAAGGAAAATTTTCATGTTTTTGAACAACCACTTCATGCAAATAGAATTCTTGATGATTCTTTGAAAGATGAAAAATATTTGTATGTAAATTATAATGACCTACATCATTTGATGTTGGTGGAACCTAGAGACACCCAATTATAGTGGATTCGAATTCAAGAGGAATTTGTTTTTGGAATTGGATTTATATGAAGATTATTTTAGCTTCCCCAAGAGTTTAAATAGGGATTTTGGATATGAAAGTTTCTGGAAAAAAGATCAGGGAATAAAATTATATTGTTTGGAATAAAAAATAATTTTAGGTTGGTGGATGTAGATGCTATTGGGTCTGCGTTATGGTGCCACTGGGTACTTAATGTGAGGATTAGTGACATATTACCCATGTTATAGCCGCCATAAGGTCTGTGGCACTCCTACAATATATCAACCACAATATTTTTAGCAATATATAAATTTTATGTTTTATTCATGTTATTAATTTAATATTTTCAATATTTATACTTGTTTAGTTCAAATAAAATAAGCTATTATATAAATAATATGATAATTATTATATATTTTATGTTTAGATTATAACATAATATATGTTTTATTTAAAAGGATTAATATATCTCCTTATAATATTTTACTATTAAAGAATTATTTAATAATTATATATATTTTAATGAATATTTATAGAAATCTATGGATTTATATTAATATTTACCATTACTAATATTTTAGAAATTATAATGGTATGTTATGGAATATGAATGTGGTTTTTAATTTTAAAAGAAATATTTATTATTGTAAAAACTATTATTTTAATATAAAATGATTTTAATTTTAGAGGTTAATATTTAATAGTTAGAATCATTATTTTATTTTCTTATAATTTAGCTGCAGGACCTAGAGATGATTCTAAAATCTAGTAGCTCTAAAAATTCATTGAATTTGAAAACCTTTCTGGGAAGATAGTGTGAACCCCACCACCGTAACAGAAGCACAACTCGGTTTCCACAACTCTAATTTAGGTGCTTCTACATGGATATGGAAGAGGACTCATAGGCGCATTAAAACATTAACTTAAATAGAGGTTTTCATCCATTAAGGTTGATATTGATCATTATACATTTCAAGTAATCTTTTGGGAAATTTTATCCTGAAAAAGTCTTATTCACTTAAAATTCCATAACTCCTAAATTAAGTGGCTAAATGAGATGAAACTTGAAGAGAGATGAGAAATAAATTTAGTAATAAGTTTTATGAAGGGTACCATGCATGAATGTTTCATTTAATGGGTCCAAAATGCATCAAATTTTAGAGGATATAAATATTCCTATAAAAGGAGAGGAGATCCCACCTCTTAAATCATCCCATATTCCATCTCATTCCATCTGGTGGCAAGCATCAAAGAGGAGAAAAACACTCCCCTACTCCTCTTCTTCTTCATTCATATTTCTCTTCTTCCATGTTTATTTTATATTTAAATTTGATGGACCCTTATTGCATGGAGGGTTAGAATCCTTAGTGATTGGCTGAAGGGAAGGGGGATCCCATTTTGTGATGTTTGAGTTTCTGAATTTTTTCAATCGAAGGAATTATAATTTTAAATGAATGGTTTCCAATTTAATTTTTTTAATTTAAATTAAATAATATTGTATTTGAATTTATTCTTAAATATTAACTTTATTTGATATATTATTATTCTACTCTTTCCTGATCTACTCATTTTTTATACCGATTGGTTAATATTTGAAGAAAATCAAGTAAGAGAGTGTTTTAGGGATTACTAAAACACATGAATAAATTAAGATAGAAAAATTTAGTTATTTGGAGAAATCAATACCAGATTTGGTGTTGACTATATAATTAAAAAAACTGTTCATTAATATTTCTACACTTTGACATGTAATTAAATCAAAGGAGAATCAAAGAAACAATTGTTATTTAATTCATTTTGTCATTTATCTAAAACCAAAAGATTCATCATTTCTCATAAACTACAATTAGATTAAAAATGGGAAAACCTGACCTGAATCCAATCACTTATCTCTCATTATATATTTACAAAACTTATTAAAAAAACCTCTTACATTCTTAAATCATTAAAACTTGTTATTTTTTAAGTGACACCTAGATTAAAACACCGCTTCTTAGAGAACAAAATTATATTTACCATTAATACTACACCCTTAGGATTATTTAATCATTTTCCACACCTCACGACAAGAGTGTGTCAAAAACTATAAATAGTAATTGTGATGTATAACAATATTTGTTCATAAAAATTATAATAAAAGTCTATAAATGATTTTTTTTATTTCAATTTAGGTTTTTTAAATATTTAAGGTATTTATTTTAATATTTAACATTTTAATTAAATATGGTTTTAAGTTGAGTTATACATTTGAATTTAAATTACTTTCAAAAATAATGGTTTAAATTCAAATTGAATTTTATTTCTTAATATTTTATAAGTATCTAGAATGACTTATAACATTTGAGAAAATTATTAAATATTTTATATTATTTTAGATAAGAAAAATTTAAAAGCTCAAAATTAAAATTTCATTTGATATGATATAGAGTAATAATGTTAAATACATTAAAAAAAAACTAGAGTTCAAGTTTGAATTTAAATTCACAACCTAGTATTAAATACATCTTTAGAAAGTTATAAAACATTTAAGAAAGGTATGGAAAAAGTTAAAATAAAAAATATAAATAAAAAAAATTATTTTTCAAATTAAAAAGTATAATTTTAATCATTTATATATTGGAAAAAACATTTGAACTTCTTTTTAAAATAAGTGTTTAGAATCAAATAGAATTTTAGTACCTATTAATATATTTTTATCTAGAATGATATATAACAACATATAAACCTAAAAAAAATTTCATAAATGATAACATAATTAAGATATAATATAAATAATATTAAATTAATATATATTTTTTTATTTCAAGATAAATATGAAAATGCTTATGTAATGCTAACATAATGCCTGGTTAGCATAGGAAAAGTGAAAAATTATAACTTAAAGATAACATTTAAGAAGGGATAAAGATATTCTTAACTTCAAGAGATAAATATGATGATTAATAAATGACATTGATATATATTCATGAATATTAAAATTATATATCATGATAATTATCCAAATGTTTACCCAGTTCTTGTACAATATAATAAAATTAAAAACATCATCTTAAATATGTTACCATGATAAAAATGTGAATAAATAATGTTTTGAATGGTTTTGGATTATAATAATTATGAATAATAAATTATTATTATGTTAATAATTTATTTTTAAAATCAAATAATAGGATAATTATCCTAAGAGTTTATCCAACATCAATGTGGTGATTATGAAAGCATGAGAAAAGTATAAAATAGAGGTTTTAAAATAAATAAAGAGATAAGGTTTTAATTAATTTAATATTTTCATGGTTTTTATTGATATATATAATATTTAATCAATTATTTGAATACTAAAACTTAAATTCTATAATTTTATAGATATTTTTAAACTCAAATTAAAATAATAACCCTAAAAATATTTATAGATAGGGTTTTTTTTGTTACAAAAAGATTTGAAAATTTAAAAAAAAACATAAAACATTATCAAATGTCACATATATATGAGTAATAATATTATATATCCTTAATTTTCCATTTATGAGAAACATTGTACTTAAAATTTATTTTTTTATCCTTAAGTATTTCATTCCACCATTTCCAAAAAAATATAATGTTTTGTTTTATCTTGATATTATGCTAAAATTTATTACCCTATAATCTATCCACATGTTCTATATACCTTGGTCATAAGAAGGAGTCATAAACGTTTAATTATGAAGGATATACTTTAGGGAATATTTGACTATTCCACATAAGTATTATCTTTTTCTTAGTTTTATCTTCATAGAAATCTGATAAAATTTGGCCTATTTAGAAAAGATTTGAATAGACCATATTCGAGGATGAAATATGAAAATCATGTTATTATCCATCTTCTAATTAGTTTATTTTCTTAATATTTTTTCTCTAACAATTCTTGAATCTAATTTAAAACTTCCATAAGAAGAAATTAACATAAATATACTTTTGTAACACGGATATACTAAAAAATATAATTTTTTTAATCAATTATTATTTTTAGTATATTTATGTTTGGGTTTTTTTAACCACATACCTGAATAATGATACAATATTTTCTCTATTATAATTATAAATGATTAATAAAACATGTATAAATAATATTATGATATAAAATTTTGTTTTAAGTTATTATTATGGTTCTATAATGGTATCATTCAAATGAATGTTCTTTAAAAATTAACTTTTTATTATTGGTGAAGTTACCTAAAATGAGAAAGATATAGATTTATTCTCTATAAATCAAACTCATAACTCCAATTAAATTAACCAGTAACTTTATAAATCATTATAACATTAAGATTTATATACCTTGATCATTTTAGGTATGATGAAATTATGAAAAATAAATGATGTCTGAGATAGTAATACTGAAACTATCATAGAACCATGGAAACTACTATCATTTGATGATCAACATAGAAAATAGTTTCATTAAATTGATTATTAATAATACTAATTTTATTATTTAAGAATTTAGGTCACATTAAAATAATTAAGAGGATTAGATTAGGGGTTTCTTAATTCAATTTACTTCCATTGAGTTATAATTTTTTTCTTTGATAATATTCTTATATTATTGTTTATATTCTAACATTTGATTTATATATATTTTATTTTCTATTATTTTATGAGGGTTTTCATTTAAATATCCTAATCACTACCTTAATAAATTATTACTTCACATGTTTTGATCCTTGAAAGGTGTTCCTTTTCTTTTGGTATCTCTTATTATTTGAGAATTTCATCCTTTTCAATTGGTATTTTTCTTATATTTGCATTTTCATTATATTATATCATAGTTTTCTAATTTCCTTTTACATTGATCATGGATTATATATGATATTGGAAGGTGAATATTTTCTCTCTCTTCTTTTAGGCTTCCATCTTGGTATCTTTTCTGTCATTTTTTTCTTCTATTATCTTTTGATGGATTTCTAAAAAAGTTTTCTTATATCATATATTTAAAATAATTTTTAATGTATTTATGATTTTTGATTCTATTTAATCACACTTTATTTATTATTAAAACATAAAAATGAAAGATAAATTTCTTTTTAAAATTTCTTACATTATCCTATCCATTTTCAAATGATTTTTAACTATATCATTATCCTATTTTTTAATAATCTTCTTATTTAAATCTTTCTTTTATTCATCTATTTTTAAATTATTATATTTCATTTAACTCTCAATAATTAATTTTTTTGTAACATCCCTATCCTTTTACACATATTATTACATTATTTTGAGCATAATTATCCTTCAAATACAAACCAATGATTATAAATTCTAGTGTCTTTGGAAGATTAGATACATAATTAGAAATCATGAAACTAAAATAAAAACATTTTTATTTAATATTCAAATCAGCTTATAAAACCATTTTATCCATTACATATACATTGGATAACATTGGTAATACATAAATAAAGGTAGGAGCTAAATATCTTAGTAAGGGAAAACATAAGAATTAATCATAACACATGGGTTAGAAGGCATAACATAATGACATAAAAAGGCATGGAAAATGAATAAACACATGGAATAACAATATATAAAACATGGGATCATGTAATAATGGAATAATAGAAATGTTTCAACAACATAAAACATGAAAAAATCACGATTCAAGGCTCATTGCACATATAGGAGCATGAGTCAAGGATAACCACCAAGACCATTGCACATGCAATATTAGTCAAGGCTAACCACCAGGACTGTTGAACATGAAGTCTCATGAGACAAAAAATTACCCAATTAATTGGAGTAATATATGGTTTCACCCATCATAAAATGTTAATGAATATGTGTGTCAAATTAATAAACATACAAAAGTAATCAAACATAAACAAAAGGGTTACCCGTGGAAAGAATTGAGTATCATAATCATGTCAAAAGGAATAACAAAAAGGAATAACATAATGGTTTCCATGAAATAATGAATTCAAATAATAATTGGAATTTAATAAGGAAAAATAGGAATAAAACATTATAATTTAAGTTAAATTTAAGTGAAAACATTAATTTTTTTAAGAAACATTATAAATGAGCCACTTTAGTGCGGTTTAAGGAAAACTTTAATGATTTTTTTTAAAATAAAAAAGGAATAATTGTTTATATATTAACCTAAATTAAACAATATATATTTTCAGAATAAAATTATTTATTTTATAAAAATAATGGAGACTTAAAATAGATTATGTAGTGCACTTGAAAATGGGTAAAAAATAAGGAAGTTACCTTTAATTGGGCTTCCTTATCGGGAAGAATGGAGAAGGGAACCTTATTAAAAAAGTATTTACCCATCAAGAAAAGAAGAATTAAGAATAGTTAAATATATTTGGATCAAAAAATAGAACATATAAGGATTAAAAAATAATAATTAAGAACAGAATTGGGTTAAAGAGAGATAAATCATAACCTGAATAAAAAATGGATGTTCAGAAAGAATCCCTACCATATGTTCGAAATTGTTTTGTACTTGAACATAATGTACTATATAATCAAATTAAATCCATTAATTAACCAATTTAAAACCTTTTATACATTTATTTTATTTATTATAATTTTATTAAGTTCATTTATGGCATTTTTTATGAGTTATAAGATACAATTTCATCATTCGAGAGTGTTTGTTTCCTTGGTTTTCATGATCTGTTCATTTTTATACGTGTATGAAAGATCATGTAGAATGAGAATAGTTGTCCATAATTGAAATTATATGTTAATAATGAAATCATAGTAGTTTATTTTTTCATATATATAATTTTTTTATATTTTATGAGGATGAATCATTAGATATAATGTTTTTGATAATCATTTAGATCAATTTTGTGGTTTCTCGATCATCCTAAACTATTTTTGTTTTATTATTTAATATTATCTATATATAATGGTTAAAAAAATTAAATAAGATATAATAAATATCTTCTAATCCTTTTTAACCATAAAAATATTTTAATGACTCGTATTGAAGGTGGTAAAGGAAATTGAAAACTTGTCGTCCTTTAATGCGATAAATTAACACTTCATAGATGACGTTTTCATTTTTGAAATAAAAATGGGAGGGGAAAGAAACGATGATGTATTATTTCATTAACATAATAAAATTATATTATATGTGAGATACTATATTCAAAATTCTACATGGATAAGGGGAGTTGATAATAGAATAATAAAATAAAATAAATTGGGAAGAAATTAAAAGAAAATGAGGTTTTTACCTCTTGAATTATTCTCCTTGAGAACCTCTTTATGGCACTTGAGTTTGGTCTTTTATTGGGACCAAAGGATCCTGGAAATGGGGTAGAGACTTTGTAAGAGGTTTTTGTAGAATTTGGACAAACTTCAAGTCTTTATAGGTGCGAGGAAAATAGTTGGTGAGGGGTGGTATTTATAGTGGAGGAGAGGGGTGTTTTTTGATTATTTAATTATTTAGTTTATTATTTTGGATCAAGACTATGAATAGTGTGTATTGTTGTAGCTAAATAAATTAACTAATTCATGTGATTTTTAACCAATGACAACTTATATCATCCAATATTCAAGCATGACCCAAATGTATTTATTTACCTTATACCGTAAATTACTGTATTTCACTATTCACCAAAAATTTAACTATTTTAGAAAAATCCCAAAAATTAATCCTAACAATTTTTAAATGTGTAGAATTAATAAAATGGAATCCATTCTTTTAAAATAATTTTCTAAGTATGATAAATTTAATTTTTAATTAAAATCACAATTTACACAAAAAATACCCATTTTAAAACAATAACTGATTTTATAGCACTTTGAAAAATTAATTAAGGTCTCATAAATTTTGTTATGATAATAATAAAAAAATATAAATTCATGAATCCATTTTATGAAAATAAATTTTATTTTAAATCATTATATTAATTATAAAATTGTAAATAAAAATTTATGTTTTATAAAAATTACAACAATTAATTTATCATTTTCAAATCATTTATTTACTTACAACATGATATAATTATATCATATATTCATTTATAATATGGATAAATTTTATTTATACTTTCTTAGGTGAGATTACTATTCTATTGGCTGAGTTACTATTCTTATGGGTCACATTTCTATTCCAAAGGGCATGTTACTATTCTATTGGTTTGGGTTCCTTTATTTCTATAAACAATTATTATTTCATTAATTACTTATTTATAATGTTTGTATTATGTTATATATGTAAACTTATGTGATTTATACTATATAACATGATTATAAGAATGGAATTTTCATTGATAAAATTTTGGGTCGTTACATTCTTCCCCCATTAAGAAATTTCTCCCACGAAATTCTAGTTTACAAACTATAGGGAAAATAGGTGAGGGTAATTATCCTTAACCACTTCCTTTTTTCCCATATTAACTCTTTGTACTTATTGTTCCTCCATAGTACTTTCACCAGGTGAGTGGTCTTTTTTGCGTAGAACTTTATCTCTATGATCCAAGATCTTCCCTTGCTGCTCCTTATAAGAGAGGTAATTCTCCAACTGTACCACCTCTGAATTTAGTACAATGTGAGGGATCCTGTATGTACTCCCTCAATAGGGATATGTGGAATTCATTGTGTACTTGATACATGGTTGGTGGAAGTGCTAGTCGATAGGGCACGAATCCAACATGATCAAGAATCTCAAAGGGGCCGATGTACTTTGGACTTAGCTTTCCCTTCTTCCCAAATATCATGATCCTCTTCCATGGATATATATGGAGGAATACCATGTCTCAAACCTAAAATACAGGCCTCATCAATGATTCTCTTCATAACTATTCTATCAAATTTGGGTTTCCTAGATATTCTACTGAATTATTTTCACCTTTTCTATAATTTCTTTGACCATTTTAGGTCCTAACATCTTATGTTCATTGAATTCATCCCAACAAGACTATGTTATGTATCTTTTCCCCTAAAGAGCTTCATATGGAGGAATTCATACGCTCAAGTGGGAAATATTATTGTTGGAGAACATGAACAAAGGAAGATATTGGTCCCATCATCCCTTGAATCCCATAGAACACTCTCTCAACATGTATTCCAGTGTCTGAATATTCCTATTAGATTGGAAATCAGTTTGAGTATGATAAGCTGTAATAAATTTCAACTCAGTGTTCAGAACATGTTGGATAATTTTCTAGAACTTGGAGGTGAATCTCTAATCTCAATTGGATATAATCGATAGCGGTACTCCATGAATTTTTACCACTTCTTTGATGTATATCCATACAAGTTTATCCAGGGATAAGTCCTATAGAATTTCAATAAAGTGATCTATTTTTGTAAGACAATCGACAATAACCCATATAGAATTATTTCTTATGGATGTATTCATAATTCTAGTGATAAATTCCACAATGATGTGTTACCATTTCTATGTTGGCATGGGTAATGGTTTCATCATCCCTTTTGAATTTCTCCTTTTATCCTTCACTTTTTGACATATCATACACTTTGATGTATATTCAATGTTCTCCTTCTTCATATTGTCCCACCAATATTTTTCTTGGAGATCTCAATACATATTTGTTCTCCCTTGATGAATGAAAGGTTGAGCTATGCACATCATTAAGAATGTATTTCTTTACCTATTTATTGGATTGGACACATAATCATAACCCAAATCTCATGAGTCCTTACTCATCCATTTAAAACTCTAAGGATTTCCCATTTCTAATAGCTTCCACCTTTTCTGAATTTCCAAATCATTTCTTTGATAATCCTTTAATTTCTCCATGAGGGATGGATGAGTAATAATTTGATAAAGGATTAATGATTTTTCTTCTTTAATGATTCCCATGTCCATCCTTTTAAGTTCTAAGAAGATTGGATATTTCTCAATTCTCATTATTGATAAAGATGTATGATCCTTTCTACATAGATCATCTGCCATAAGGATGGTAGGGTATTGAGCAGTCATAATACTTAATGATCTATAACTATATTCACTAGATCATATTAATCTCTTTCAATGTGAATATATATTTAAGGCTCTTATTATTAGTATATATCTCACACTTATCTCCATAGAGATAATGCCTCTATATTTTCAATGCAAAGATCACAACTGCAAACTCTAGATCATATGTGGGATAGTTTTTCTCTTGAATTTTAAACTGACTTGAGGAATAGGATATCAATTTATTAGTTTTCATCAGTACACAACCAAATACCTTCTTTAAATCATCACTTTACCTCACAAATAGTTCCCCACTTATTGGTATTGTGAGCCCTGGTGTAGTGATAAGCCTCTTTTTCCACTCTTTATAGTAGTCTTTACATTCCCTGGTCTAATTTTCTTTCTTTTCGAGTTATCTTGGTTATTAGGTTTGAAAATCTTGTAAAGTTATTCAAAAATCACCAATAATACCCATATAAACCAATTAAACTATGGATATACATTATAAATGTTGGCCCAGGCCACTCTTCGATTGGATTTTTCTTGGAAGGGTCTATATATATCCCTTTTATAGTGACTACATTTCCCAAGAATGATGCTTCCTCCATCCATAACTCACATTTATTGTACTTTTCATATAGTTTATACCTTCATAAATTCTTTACCATAGTATTCAAATGCTCCTCATGTTCCACCTCACTCTTGGAGTATATCGGAATATCATCAATTAAGACTACCAATTTTTTGAGGTAATATCTAAAGTCTCTATTAATTAAAATCCATGAAAATTTTTAGAGTATTAGTGAGTTTTAAGGGAATCAATATGAACTCAAAGTGTCCATACCTAATTCAAAAGGTAGTGTAGGGAATATCTTTCTTCTTCACCTTTAGTTGGTGATATCCCAAATGAAGGTCCACATTTTAGAAATACTTGGCCCCACATAGTTGATAAAATTAGTCATCTATCCATATAAGGGGATACTTTTTCTTTATTGTGATTATATTGAGCTCATGATAATCTATAAAGAGGAGCATTAATCCATCCTTCTTCTTGATTAAGAGGACTAGTGAACCCCATGGTGAAGCACTCGGGCATATACAACCCTTGTCTAGATTATCCCATAACTACTTCTTCATTTCTTCCAGCACAACATTGTCTATTCAATAAGGTTTATTTGATATTGTTAAAGATACAGAAATAATTTCAATTGAGAACTCAACCTATTGATCAGGAGAAAGACCAAAAAACTCTTCGAGAAACACATCAGTGTAGTCCCTCACAATGGGCATGTATTCGAGCATGATTCTCTCCATTTATCAATTATTTGAGCTAGATATTATTGATCATAATTCTATAAAATTTAAAATTTAGATGATTATTATGATGGAGATTCATCATCCTCCTTATAATTTTATAGAAATTGATGATTCTTCGGGATGTGAAGATTGATCTCCCTTTCTTGATAATATATGTTGGCTTTGTATAAATATTACTAATCCATGACCAATATAGTATAAAAGTCCACTAAATAAATTAAAATAAGATTTTATAGGAGGTTAAGTCCAAAAACATTGACCAGGGAGCATTTATATAATTTGGATGAAATAACTTCCCCATTTTCTATTTTCATAGATAACTCAACATACATATTTTGAGTTGGTGTTTGAATAGTTCTACTAAACATTCAAGATATGAAAGAATGCGTAGAACCAAATTCAAATAGTATGTTCTCTATTCTACAATAAATAACCTTCATACCTATCACCACCTCATTTTTGAGATACACCTCAATATTAGTGATATCAAATTCCCTTCCTTGCTTCCTTAGAGTTTGTTGTTGTTGATTTCCTCTAATTAAACTTGGCTTAGGGAAATGATTTTCATAATTTCCATGTTCCTTTTAGTTAAAACACAATGATATTGGCCAAGTGTTGACTTGAACCTTCCCTTATTCTTCCATATTAGTGGGACTCCTCATATCACTTCAGTAGTTATTATCCCAATGCCCCATTCTTTCACATTTGAAGCATTTATGAGTTCCCTTTAGACAGTTCCTAGGATGCTTCTTTCTATAATTTTAACACATGGGAAATTGTTTTTTCTTTCCATAAAGATATTTATCTACTGATACACCAATATTAAACTCTATTTTCCTTGTTTATATCTAGAACAATGAGACCATTGAGAATCTCCAATATTTATTTCAACCATAAGGGAACAATAGACAAACTCTTAATATATGTAAAAGTCTCGAGTCACCAATGCTTTTTGTAGACTCAACTTTATCCCTCTAAATAAGAGATACACCTTGATTTTAGTGTTCATAATAAATTTGGATGCATATTGTATATGTCTTTTGAAGTTTTGTTCATGAGAACTGATAGACACATCTTCCTTTTTATTTTGACTGAGGAACTACCTCTCCATATTAAGACAAAGATTTCAGGGAAAATATTTAATTATTTTTTTCTTGAAATATTTCCATTCAATAGAATCAATTTCATCCTTGGACTTTGCGGTCTTGATCAATTTCTATCACTGATCATATTCCCCATAGAAATGATAGACAACTATAAAAAATTTCTCTTCTTTTGAGCACTTGAGGACAGAGAATATATTTTGAATGGAGTTAATCCACTGTTCTGGGAAGAGGTGATCAGAGGATATAAAAAACATGGGAGGCCTTTGTCGTATAGAGGATTTGACTGCAACTTGATCTTTCATAGAAGAAGGAGGGAATTATATGTGATTCAAGTTATTATTAATAACTTGATCCATTTAAGAAAGTCCTATCATGAAGTTTTAAGAACCCATTCCCATCATGTTTGGAATTTCATTAGGGAAATCATCACATTTACTATCACATTTATTGTTGGCACGAGTTATCCAATTTCTTTCCATTAACTAAGAAAAAGAAAGTACAATTAGGGGGCTTTAATACTTGTCTAATAAGTATATAAAAAGGAAACTTTTAACATAGTGGTATAAAATTTCAAATGAAAAGTATATCCTAAGTGTGTTTCCCTAAGTTTCAATATTGGCAATCCATGGTGATAGATTTATACCAAGGGTTCTTAATAAAGTTCTATAGTCCTAATCTCCAAAAATAAATAGTCCACTACTCTGATACCAAATAAAAAAACCCTAACCTTTTAAATATATTATTAAATGATTTTAAGAATAATTATACTTTAAATACAAACCAAGGATCATAAATTCTAGTGTCTTTGGAAGATTAGATACATAATTAGTAAGCATGAAACCAAAATAAAAACATCATTTATTTAATCTTAATAATGAAATTATAACACCATTTGAGCCCTTATATCTGCATTGGATAGCCTAAAGATTTCAAAAACAAAGGGATGTGATAAAAATCCTATCATGGGAGAAAACATAAGAATAAAGCATATCACATGGGTTAGAATGCATAACATGATGACATAAAAAAACAAGGAACATGAATAAACATATAGAAGAATAATATATAGAATATGATATCATGTAATCATAGAATCATAATAATATTGAAGCAATATAAAACATGACATAATCATGATTCAAAGCTCATTTTACATGGATGATGATGAGTCAAGGCTAACCACTAAGACCGTTGCACATGGAGAACGAGTTGAGGCTAACCACCAAGACCATTGCACATGACGTATCATGAGTCTAAAAATTAACCAATGAATTGTAGTGATATACGGGAACACCCATCATAACATGTTCATGAATATGTGTGCCACATGAAGAATCAAACATAAGTAATCATACATAAACATAAGGGTTACCCATGGAAAGAATTGGGTATTATAATTATATCAAAAGACATGAAAAAAGGAATAAAATAATGGTGTCCATGAAAGAATGAATTTAAATCATACAAGGACATTAATAAAGAAAAATATAAATACAAAATGATAAGTAATGTCAATATAAAGTGAAAATAAGTAAAAATAGTGTTTAATAAACTTTAGAAATGAGCCAGTTTTGTGCGATTTAAGGGAAAAGTTTAATGATTATTTAAAACGTAAAAGGAATTTTTTTTGTATAAAACCAGAAATGAAAAAAGATATATTTTCAGGATAAAATGGGGGATTTTATAAAAATAATGGTGACTTAAAATATATTATGGAGTACACTTGAAAATGTGTAAGAAATTGGGAAGTTCCCTTTAATCAAGCTTGCTTATCGGGAAGAATTAAAAAAGGAACCTTATTAAAACATGTATTTACCCATCAAAGAAAGAAGAATTTTGAAGAGGTAAATATCTTTGGAATAAAAAAATAGAACATATTATTATTAAATAATAGTAATTAAGAACTACTTTGGTTTAAAGATATATAAATCATAACTTGAAGAAAAAATTGAGGTTCAGAATGAATCCCTTACCTTATTTCTAAAAGTGTTATGCACTTGAAATTAATGTCTGTGATAATAAAATTAAATCCATTAATTAATTAATTTATAACCTTTTATACATGTATTCAATTTATTATAATTTTATTAAGTTCATTTATGGTCTTTTTTATGAGTTATAATTTACAATTTCATTATTCAAGAGTGTTTATTTCATTGGTTTTCATGTTCGGTTCATTTGTATACATGTTTGAAAGATCATGTAGAATGAGAATAACTATCTAGAATTGAAATTATAAATTATTAATTAAATCACATATGTTTATTTATTCTTACATATCATTTTTTATATGGTATGAGGATTAATCATTATATCAAATGTCAATGATAATCGTTTAGATTAATTTGGTGATTTCTCAATCATCACAAACTAGTTTTGTTCTATTATTTAATATTATGTATATATAATGGTTAAAAAATAGTAAATAACTTGTAATAAATATATTATAATATTTTTTAACCATAAAAATGGGTTTATTTAAAGTTTGGAAGGTGGTAAATGAAATTGGAAACTCGTCATCCTTGAATTTGATAAATTAACACATAACAGACAATGTTTTCATTTTTAAAACAAAAAGAAGTGTGGAAAGAAATGAAGATGGATTATTACATTAACATAATGAAATTTTAGTATATATGAGATAATAGAGTTATCATGACACTTGGATAAGGGTAGGTGACAATATAATAAGAAAATAAAATTAATTGTAAAGAAACTAAAAGAAAAGGAAAGAGGTTTTTTCCTGTTGAATTCTTCTCCTTGAGAACCTCCTTTAGGCATGTGATTTTGGTATTTTGTTGAGAAAAATGTATCTTGGATGTAGGGGAGATAATTTGGAAGAGGTTTGGGAAGAATTTGAATAAGATTCAAAGTTTCTTAGATGTGAGGAAAAGTGGTGGTGATGAGTGATATTTATAGTGGAGGAGAGGTGTAATAACTTGAATCTTCTTTTTAGATATGTTTTTCTTTTTCTGGTGTTTTTTAGAAAAAGAGGAGTTTTTGGAAATTTTTTAAGTACACGCCATGTAATTTATGAGAACACGTTGTGTACTCGGTTACAGCAGGTAGCCGGGTGCTAGACGTGTAGCATCCATGCACACAGCCGTGTGTGGTGACCTGAAGACCGCTTAATGCGGGGGACAGTGAAGGCAAGTACATGATATATACTTTTTTTCATTAAAAATACCAGGGATCGCATCTGACCGAAACAATTCCCTACTTATCGACCTAGTTCGTCCGTGATAGAGCCGAACATCTGTGAATATTCTCCGAGCCCCTGACCGAGCATCCGATCTCTGATTTGACCACCGTCGATTGCATTAGGATCACCTATGTAATCTCTCTCTTATGGTTGAGATTCTCTTCTGAATTCCTCCTCCTCAAGTTATCCTCTGTTGAACATTTTAGACATTTTTTTATATCTTTTGCATTCTAAGGTGATTCAAGCCCTGAGACTCAAGTATAAAGATCCCCCAATGCCGAAGTTGGTGGTTTGTGCCTTTCTATTGAAAATATTTGAGTTATATGTGCAATTTTGTCCAATAAACTTGAATGGGGTATTGCGTGTTTATCATTTGAACCCTGTTGATTTCCCGCCATGCTGGTATGTGTAAATTGAGGTTATTTGGATGTGAATAGGGTTTTTTTCTATGCTTTGGATGTGTTTTCCCATGCATGTTATATTTATGGCCGTTTTTTTCCTATTTAACCATTAGGACTCCTTGATTTTTCCCATACCTAGTACTATAGGATGGAGTGATTATTTTATCTAACATACTTGAGATGCTATAGACTGTTTAGCCAAGTAGTCCTTGAGGTTTACTTTATCCGTATTGCATTGCTATGATCATTTGACTTACACAGGGCCGTGAGAACCTAATGTAGTATACTATAAGAAGAATTGACCGTGTGAGCTTCCTCAGAGAGTTTTTATCACTTTTTACTATATGGGGAATTGAACGTGCAAGCTTCCTTAGAGATTCTTTATCACTTTTGACTATATAGGGAATTGACCGTATGAGCTTCCTCATAGAGTCTTTAATGCTTGGGACTATAAGGGGAATTGACTGAGAGAGATTACTCAGAGAGTCTTTGTAGAATCCTTGTTTTGGTTGAACCAGAGGGGTTTGGCTGAAAGAAATACCTAGAGGGTTACCTGATTGTTTTGCTATTGCTGATATATGGAACTGATTGCATTGAAACTGTAGGATTGGTTACTGCTGAGTACTTCCTTGAATACTAATTTCTTTTGTTTATTACCCGCCATATACTCACTGACTGTTAGGAATAAATATAGTGGTTATTGCCTACTGAGATTTAGTCTCACACCCTTTTTGGGCTATTCATTTGGTCCCAAATAGATTATATTTCTATAGTTATGGATAAAGACAAATACCCTTCTATTTCAGGTACTTGACTTTCTATGGAGCTGGAGAGCGTGGGACCAAGATGAGGCTTGTGATGCTGAGAAGATGTTATCTGTTTTCTTTTTTACTTTGGATTAGTACTGTTTTGTATTCCATCATTGTGATTTCTTTGGCTGCTTTCCTAGATGTATGTAACATGCATCATTTATATATACGTGTGCTCCAGTTTATTCTTTCCAGTCTTCTACTGTTTATTTTTGTATGGATTATTACTGATTCCGTTTTTTCCTTTTGTTTACTTCCACTATCTAACTCTACCAATGAGGGAATAGTTTTCCCACTATCACACCCAAGGCCCTCATTGCTATTTGGCAGCCTCTGGCATTAGGGGAAATGCGCTTGAGGCCATGTGACCAATCGGGTATGGGGTGCCTCTGGGTGGCTTCTGGAACCAGGATGTTACAAAGTGGTATCAGAGGGGTTTCTTTTCTTTGAATTACTATTTGGAGCCTATAGTCAGGGATAGGATGGAATAGGTACTTGGTAATAAGCTATGCCTAGGAGTAGCTAACCCCTGTACAGGGAAAATCCAATTTACCCCGTGTTGCAATTTTCTGGTTTTACAGTTATGACACTTGATTTTATTTCACCTTGAGTGATTCACATGTTTTGTGTTGTTCTTATTGATGTTATTGAGGTTCTATTTCTGTTGAAACCTAATGAGATGAGGGTATGACATCTCATGATTCATATAGAAAATTGTTAGGGATCACATGTCATGAATTCTTTCCATTCCATATAGGGTGCATTAGCGATTTCATGTTGTTGTAATAGGTTTTGTGCTAGATATGCCTGCTGTTGTGATATTTGCCATGATAAAAATACATTTTGTTTGATAGGATATTGTTTGTGTAAGGTTTTATTCGAAAGAATGCCAAACTTTGGTTCTTGAGGTGTTATGGGCCCTCATTGACCTGAATTTGGTGGATCATTGACTTGTTTACCATGTTATAACATGTATAAGATTCCAAGATTTGATTCTCGGTGAGTATGGGCCCTCACAGATAAGAATTTTGAAACTTGGTGTTCGTTTCAGTGTTTTTGTGGGCTCCAGAGTAGTTTCTGAGGCTTACTGTCCGAAAAAACCTAGAATACACGCCGTGTAGTTTTTCACTACACGTCACGTGTTCTTCTATTTGGGAAGAAACTTTTTTTATTAAGTACACACCGTGTACCTTATGTACATGCCGTGTAGTTTCTAACCATGTCATAGGCCGTGTGGGTAGAGACATGGGATAGGGAAACTCTTGTGGGGACATGCCGTGTACCAGTTGCACACACCGTGTTGTGTTGACCCTATGTTCGCCCATGTGACTAACAACATGGATGGAGAAGTCTTAGGTGATACACAACGTGTCAGTTCTAAACATGCCGTGTAGTGTAATCTTGGAATCCGGCTGTGTAACTAACAACACGGGTTGGTGTTATCTTTCCTAGTACATTCTGTGTCCATACGTAACATGCCGTGTAGTGTCAGCCGAGTATCCAACTGTGTCATGAACAACAAAGGTTGGTGAATCTTGTCTATTACATGCCGTTTCTGGCACAAAAACACCGTTTAATTTTGTTCTAAAGAGAATTGTGTGGCTTATCCATGTAGAAGGACTCCGGCAGGGGGAGAAAATTCAAGTACATGCCGTGTGTAAGTACAACGCACCATGTGTTTTAGGTGTTACACAACCAATTCTGGTAGAAGTACACGCCCATGTGAAAGACTTAAGAGAACACATTGTGTAGTTATTATACACTCCATTTAGTCTTATTTTGTAAAACCTTAATGTTTTCTTTATTCTGTTCCCTTCTTACGCTTCCAGTTGTTAGTCCTTGATGATCTTAATCTAAGGTGTACGCTTGACCTTGAAGAGTCATGCCACCGAGATGTCCTCCGGTTGTACGCCATTTTCAAGGTGATGATCAGACCCCAGATATGGATGATCAGGGACTACCGATAGATCCTCCAATTGTTTCACTCTTGGCACCAATAGTTATACCTGACACATGTGCCGATGCACAGTTCCAGGAATGCTTTATGAGGATGATGCAGACCTTTCAGGGAGCACCACTTCTTTCCTCGATGATGGTAGAGCTGACATGGGTTTTCCAGTAGCAACATCCTCCTACCTTCATAGGGGAAATAGGACCTCAGGCTGTAGAGTCATGACTAGAAGCCACATTGACGATCTTTGAGCATCTGGAGACACCTCTAGAGTGGAGGTTCAAGCTCGCTACGTACATGTTTCAGAATTCCACCAAGAGATGGTGGGATGTGATATCACAGGCAGGAAGCCAGCAGAATATGTCTTATAATGAGTTTCAACAAACCTTATACGATTACTTCTATCCAGAGACCTTGATGGACGATCAAGTCTGACAGTTTATGAGTTTGGAGCAGGGTACTCTTTCTGTTTCGGAGTATTCCTCTCACTTCACTGAGCTGCAGTGCTTTACACCCTTTCTAAGGGGAGATGAGTTGTTCCTTGCATGGAAGTTTGAGGATGGTCTCAGACAGAATATCCAATCCCAGGTGAATATCTTCAGGTTGACTTCGATATCTTCTATAGTCAACTAGGTTCTGATCACCAAGCACAATCTGAGGGATTCTGGAGCTGTGAGTCAGGGCGGTTCAACATCCAGAGTTAGTGCTCTTCCAGCTGATAGTAAGAAGCGCCGTAGGGAGACTGCATGAGGAGATCAGATTAGGAGAGATGAATCTTCATGTAGCAAGGTGGTATGCTACCAGTGCAGGAGGAGCGGGCATACGAGGGAAAATTTCCCGAGGGACCCAATAGAGTGATGATATTGCAACAAGATGGGTCATCTTCAGTGCTTCTATCAAAAGTTATCACTAGTAGCTAGTGACAAGGGTTCTTCTATGACTCCTCTTTTAGGAGCAACACCACCAGTTTATCACCATTCTGGAAACTGGTGTTCTTCCGACCATCCAGGTTGAGGTGGAAGTCATGGATGTGGTAGCCAATCTCCAGGTTTTTAGCGACATCAGGCTAGATCAGTTCAGAGTGGTCAGTAAAGGTCACATGGCCATGGTATAGGCCAAACTTTTGCAGTGGAGCAGACCTAGAAAGAGCAGGATCCCGGACCTTCTACAATTTGAGGTATGATCTTAGTTGCCTCAGTTTTAGCTTCTGCTCTTTTCGATACAGGGGATTCCCTTAGCTTTATATCTATTGCGGTAGTGAATATCCTTGGGCTCTTTATCTTTTCTTATGCTAATATCTTGATGATAGACACTCTATTTGGGACTAGAACGACTAGTGTACATCAGTGAAAGGAGTTCCCTCTTGAGGTTGGTGGTTGTCAGTTCTTATGGGACCTTTATGTCCTAGATATGACAAGCTATGATTTCATTCTTGGAATGGACTGGTTAGTTATCTTCCAGGAAGTCATTGATTTCTATCACCGTAGGGTGAGTTTCACATCATTAGAGGGAAGATCTTTTCTTCATAAGGGCAAGTGGGATGTCCTAGCGAGCAGAGCGGGACCTGAGAATCATGGGTTTACAGGAGTTACAACCTGGATTGCTAATCTTTATCTTGATGACCAAGTGTTTTCACACATGGAATTTCCTCCAGTGGTGGATTGTTTCAGGGATGTCTTTCCAGAGGACTTCTTAGGTTTTCCTCCGGAGCGAGAGGTAGACTTTTCTATTGAGATCTTGCTAGGAGCAGCACCAGTGTCCATTCCTCCTTATAGGATGGCTACACCAAAGTTACAGGATCTCAAGAAAAAGTTGGAGGAGTTGCAGGCTAAGGGTTTCATCCGACCCAGTACTTATCCTTGGGGTTCGCCTGTCCTGTTTGCGAAGAAGGCAGATGGTACCCTCAGGCTTTGTGTGGATTATCAGAAGTTGAAACAGTTGACTGTCAAAAACCGATATCCATTACTAAGGATTGATGATCTATTTGATTAGCTTCTAGGAGCCCAAGTGTTCTCAAAGATTGACTTGAGTTCCGGTTAACATCAGTTTCACGTTAGACCATCAGATATAACTCTCACAGCCTTTTGGAGCAGGTACGGTCTATACGAGTATATGGTTATGCCGTTCGGTATCACGAACACGCCTGCAGTTTTCATGGAACTAATGAACTGAGTGTTCCATCCATACCTGGATTCATTCGTGGTGGTCTTTGTGGATGATATCTTAGTGTACTCTCACACTCGACATGACCATGCCACACATCTTGAGATCGTTTGGAGTACACTGAGAGAGCATCAGTTATATGCTAAGCTCTCCAAATTCCACTTTTGGATGGACCAGATTCACTTCTTGGGTCATGTTATCTCAGAGACAAGAGTATTAGTAGACCCAGAGAAAGTGAGAGCAGTAGTTTCCTGGAAGCATCCAAAGAATGTCTTTGAGGTATGGAGTTTTCTAGGGCTAGCTGGATACTACAGACATTTCATACAAGACTTTTTACACTTAACAGTGCCACAGATGGGACTAACTAAGAAGGGTGCAAAGTTCTTATGGTCAGATTCTTGTGAGTCAGCCTTTCAGGAGTTGAAAGGGAGGCTGACATCAGCACCGATACTAGTATTTCTAGAGCCACAAAAGAGATATACTGTTTAATATGATGCTTCAAGTATCGGGCTGGGAGCTGTGTTTATGTAGAGAGAAGGAGTCGTTGCGTACGAGCCTCAGCGGTTGAGGCCACATGAGAGGAATTACCTGACACACAATCTCGAATTGGTTGCTATTGTTCATTACTTGTGCTATTGGAGAAATTATCTTTTGGGAGAGATTTTTTTTTGGTTTTCACCAACCACAAGAGTCTCAAGTACATCTTCACTCAGCGTCATTTGAATTTGAGACAGTGAAGGTGGGTTGAGTACCTTCAGTCTTTTGACTTTGAGCTTGCGTATACGCCTGGGAAAGGCAAAATAGTGGCTGATGTGTTGAGTAGGAGGACTTAGATACAGGTAGTTCAGGAGTCCAGTAGTGAGTGGAAGCCTATGGATTTGTTATCTAAGATGCATTTGGAGGTGCGCAATAGACAAGGGAATATTTTTCTTTCTTCTATGGCTGTTACCTCTACTCTTCTTGATCGAGTGCGAATGAGGTAGCTATCAGATTCATAAGGCCTAGTCCTAAGGGAGAGAGTGTTAGGAGAGGATACTATTTCAGGATAGACCATAGGCGAGGATGATGTCTTGTGTTTCCAGGGGCGCGTATGGGTGCGAGAAGACATACGCGAGGAGCTGATGCGAGACTTTGATTATTTAGTTTGTAAAGTTCATCCTATTATCACCAAGATGTATCGTGATCTACACCGTCATTATTGGTGTCCAGGTATGAAGAGAGATGTTTCTGGTTTTGTTATGAAGTGTTCCACCTGTTAGCAGGTGAAGGCGGAGCATCAGTGACCAGCAGGGCTTCTACAACAGTTACCCATTTTCGAGTGGAAGTGGAATGATGTTGCGATGGATTTTGTGACAGGTTTACCGAGGTCTCCTCGAGGGAATGATGCAGTTTGGGTTGTCATTGACAGACTCACTAAGGTTTCTCACTTTTTACCGATCAAGGAAAATTTTAGTGTTGATGAGCTGGGACAGTTTTACATCTGTGAGATTGTATGTCTACATGAAGTTCCACACTCCATTGTTTTAGAAATAGATGCACATTTTACTTCTTGGGTCTGGTAGGGATTGCAGAAAGCTTTGGGTACACATGTACTTTTGAGTACATCTTACCATCCCCAGACAGATGGTCAGTCAGAGCATATGATTCAGGTGCTTGAGGACATGTTTCGTGCATGTATCCTAGATTTTAGAGGTTCTTGGGAGAATCATATAAATCTTATGGAGTTTTATTACAACAATAGTTTTCAAGAAACTATTCAGATGGAACCTTATGAGGCTTAGTATGGTAGGCCATGCCGATCACCCTTATGTTGGCTGGAGGCAGGAGAGGCAGCTCTGCTGGGACCTCGTCCTGTCCAGGAGACCATTGAGCTGATAGAGTTGATTCAGAAGAATATGGCTATTGAAAAGTCTCGATATAAGTCTTATGCTGATCAACATAGACAACCTCTAGAGTTCGAGGTCGGAGATCAGGTTTTCATGAGTGTCACACCGAGGTTGGGGCACAAGAGGATTATGAGACAGGGTAAGCTTTCACCGAGGTACGTCAGACCGTTTGAGGTGTTGGAGAGAGTTGGGATGGTTGACTATTGGTTGTAGTTTCCTCAGAGGTACCGGGCTATACACGACGTCTTCCACATTTCTCAGCTTTGATGTTATTTCTCAGACCCATCTCATGTCTTCCTACCTGAGGAGGTTGAGTTAGAAGTGGATGCATATTTTGAGGAGCATTTCTATTCGGATTTTCAATCGAAGACGAAGGTTCTTCGTGGCCGGTCTGTTCCTCTAGTATGAGTGCTATGGAAGCATGAGCGAGTACATGATGAGACTTGGGAGAGGGAGGCAGATGTACGATCGCAGTGGCCAGAGCTGTTCGAGGTTTCTTCTTCCACGCCGCCTTGCTAGGGAAATTAGAGGACAGATTTCTTTAAGGGGGGAGTTTTTAAGAACCCAGATCTTCTTTTCAAGCATGTTTTTCTTTTTCTGGCATTTTTGAGAAAAAGAGGAGTTATTGGAAATTTTTTAAGTACACGTTGTGTACTTTATGAGTACATGTCGTGTACTCGGTTACCATAGGTATCCAGGTGATGGCCGTGTAGCAGCCATGCACACGACCATGTGTGGTGACATGGAGACCGCTTAATGTGGGGGTCGGTGAAGGAAAGTACACACTGTGTACTTATAATGTACACACCATGTACTTTTTTTTAATTAAACGCATTGGGGTTGCGTATGATAGACAGAATGCCCTACCTCTCGACCTAGTTCATCAGAGAGAGAATCGAACGTCTGTGAATCGTCTCTGAGCCCCTTACTGAGCATCTGATCTTCGATTTGACCACCGTCAATTGCATTGGGATCACCTCTATAAGATCTCTATTATTATTGATCTACATTTCTCAATCCCTCATCCTTTTCAAGTTATCCTCTGTTGAATGTTTTAGACATTTTTGTAGATCTTCAGTGTTATAAGGTGATTCAAGCCTTGAGACTCAAGTATATCAATCTCCCAACGCCGAGGTAGGTGGTTTGTGCCTTTCCATTGAAAGTTGTTGAGTTATATGTGCAATTTTTTCCAATACCCTTGAACGAGGTATTGCATGTTTACCGTTTTAACCCTGTTGATTGCCTTCTATGCTGGTATGCGTAAATAGAGGTTATTTGGATGTGAATAGGGTTGTTTTCTATGCTTTGGATGTGTTTTCCCATGCATGTTCTGTTTACTGCAGTTTGGTCCTATTTAGCCGTTTGGATTCCTTGATGTTTCCTATTCCTAGTACTAGAGGATGGAGTGATTATTTTATTTTACATGCTTGAGATGCTGTAGACTGTTTAGCCAAGTAGTCCTTGAGGTTTACTTTGGCCGTATTGCATTTTTATGCTTTTTTTGACCTACACAGGGCCGTGAGAACCTAGTGTAGTAGACTATAAGGGGAATTGACCATGTGAGATTCCTCAGAGAGACTTTATCACTTTTGAATGTATGGGTAATTGACTGTGTGATCTTCCTCAGAGAGTCTTTAATGCTTGGGACTATAAGGGGAATTTACTGAGAGATCTTCCTCAGAGTGTCTTTGTAGTATCCTTGTTTTGGTTGAACTAGAGGGGTTAGGCTAAGAGAACTATACAGAGGGTTACCTGCTTGTTTTGTTGTAGTTGATATATGGAACTGATTGCATTGAAACTATAGGATTGGTTACTTCTCAGTACTTCCTTGATTATTTCTTTCCTTTGTTTATTACCTGACATATACTCGCTGACTGTTAGGCACAAATCTTGTGGTGATTGCCTACTAAGATTTAGTCTCACACCATTTTTGGGTTATGCATTTGGTCCCAAACAGATTATATTGCTGTAGGTATAGATAAGGGAAAACTCCCTTCTACTTCAGGTACTTGACTTGCTGTGGAGCTGGAGAGCGTGGGACCAAGATGAGGCTTGAAATGACGAGGCTTGAAATGATGATGAGCTGTTATCTATTTTCTTTTGTACTTTGGCTTAGTACTGTTTTGTATTCCAACATTGTTATTTGTTTGGATGCTTTCCTAAACGTATGTAACATGCATCATTTATATATACATGTGATCCAGTTTGTTATTTCCAGTCTTCCACTGTTTATTTTTGTATGGATTATTATTGCTTCTGTTTTTGCCTTTTGCTTACTTCCACTATGTTACTCTTCCAATGAGGGCATAGTTTCCCCACTATCACACCCATTGCCCTCACTACTAGTCAGCAACCTCTGGAGTTAGGGGAAATGTGCTTGAGGCTATGTGACCGACTAGGTACGGGGCGCCTTTGGGTGGATTCTGGAATTGGGATGTTACAAGAGGGGTGTTTGATTATTATTTAATTCATTAGTTTATTATTTTGGCTTAATACTATGAATAGTGTGGAGTATTGTGACTATATATAGTAACTAATTCATGTGAGTTGGAACTAATGGATACTTACATCCATGACTGAAGCATGAATCAAAATGCATTTATTTACCTTATACTATAAATTATCATATTTCACTATTCACTAAAAATTCAACTATTTTAAAAAAATAAAAAAAATCACCCAAAACATTTTTTGACATGTAGAATTAAAAAATGTACTTATTTTTATGAAAATAATTTTCTATATATGTGAAATTTAATTTTTAATTAAAAACATCATTTACTCTAAAAATATCGATTTTAAAATTATAACTGATTTTATAACACTTTGAAAATTTAATTAAGGTCTCATAAAATTATGTTATAATAATAAGACAACAAAATATTAATTTATTAATATATTTTATAAAATAAATTTTATTTTAAATCATTCCATTAATTATAAAATTATAAAAAAACATTTATGTTTTATAAAAATACCAGCACTTAATTTATCACTTTAAAAATATTTATTTACTTATACTATGATATAATTATATAATATTTTCATTTATATGATGGATAAATTTTATTTTTACTTTCATAGGTTAGGTTACTATTCTATTGATCAATTTACTATTCTATTGGTCAATTTACTACTCATGGATATTCATTTTTTATGAGTTGCAGGATATCACTATCATTTTCATGAGTAAACAACCCAATACTTTCTTTGAAGCATCACTTTATATCACAAAACCTTCTACACTTATTGTTAGTTTGAGTATAAGAGAAGTGATTAACCTCTTATTGTGATCCTTAAATATTTCCTCACATTATTTTTTATTTACATACTATAAAACTTTCCATGTTAACTTATTTATTGGAATAGAAAATTGTTATCAATTTCATACAAAACATCGATAGTACCCTTCTATAATAAAAAAACCATGGATTTACCTGACACTAGTTCATCTCATCCATTCCTCAATTTCCTTTATCATTGAAGAGTTTACAGAAATTCCTTCACTTGTGATCACATACACTAAGAATGTGACTTTCTATATAAAAAAGTCACACTTGTTGAACTTAGCATAAATTTTCTTCTTCCTTAATGCCACAAGGACAATACTTAGATACTCTTCATGTTAATACTTTATCTTGGAGTAAATAATAATATCATTGATAAATAATACCCAAAGTTTTTCAAGGTAGTATCTAAAGACTCTTTTCATTAAATCCATGAAGATTATAGGGGTATTAATAAGTTCTAAGGGAGCCACTATCATCTCATAGTGTCCATACCCTGTACAGAAAGATATATTTTGAATATATTCATTCTTAACCTTCAGTTGATAATATCCAAAACAAAGATCCACCTTTGAGAAGTAATGATCTTATCATAGTTGATTAAACAAGTCATCAATCCTTAGTAGAGAATACATATTCTTCATGGTGATGTTGTTTAGATCCTTGTAACTGATACACAAATGCATTGATCTATGTTTTTATTTAGAAAGAGCACTGATTCACCCAAAGGTGATGCAATAGGGAATATGAACCCTTTGTCCAAATGTTCTTTCGACATCTTCTTTAACTCCTCCAGTTCAATAGGGGAAATTATATAGTGGAATTTAGAGATATAAGTGGATATAGTTATAATATCTATTAAAAAATATACCTCATGACCTCGTGGAATTATGGGAAAATTTTCAAGAAATAAATATATGTATTCCATAACAATTTGAATTTCCTTAAGGTTGGTTCTTACCTTAGACTCAACTATTTGGGAAATATTTTCTTCTCCACAGGGTATAAACACCCACACTATGTAGGGATTTTACAATGGAGATTCATGATCTTCCTTGCATTTTTACAGGAGCATGGGATGGTTTAGAATATAAATTGAGATTTTCTTTTCCCAATAGTTGATGTGTTAACAATATAACAAGATATAATCTATACCCAATATAGCATCAAATTCCACCAAGGTAAGGAATACAAGATTCTATATAAGAATATTTCCACATTTGCTAAGAAGAGAAGATTCCAACACTTAATATTCAATGATTTCACTACTAGGTTTTTTACAGATATCTCTACTTAAAGGTATAATCGATTCAATTAAATAGTTATAGAAAAATTACAATATATAAAAAAAAATTTAGAACAATAATCAAATAAAACATTTCCCATTATTTATTAAATAGGAAGTGTGCCTTTTATGAATTCATTTCCAAGATCCACTTTAGAAGTAGTGATGACATAAGATTTCCCTTGTTCCTTTATCATTGGTAGTTTCTAATTTTGATTACCCTCAGTCACCCATGTTTTGTTGAAATATATTTCACAGTTCCCTTGATACCTACAGTTGAGGCATTAAACAATGGGCGGTGCATGAAGATGATCCTTCCTTTCCTACATCATGTTGGTCAGCTTCATCATGTCTGTTCTACATTCATGATTTTGCTGGCATTCTCTCCCACACCTAAATAATTTACACATCACTTTAAGGCAATTCACATGATGCTTGTTCCCATATTTTTGACATGTGTGTGGTTGGGTCCTCTTTTCTCCCTTTTAATTTGAACCACCATATTGAAAATCCATTATGATATTCTTATCCCCATTCCTAAAGTATCAATCTCTAAACTTCACTTTTTACTATGAGGGAACATCAAACTAATTCTTTGTAACTCCCAAAGTCTTAGATATCTAGATCCTTTTGAAGGTGTGGTTTTAAAACAATAAATAATTTATCTATCATTGTTGATAAAAAAACACGAGACATATATTTCAAGACTTTTAATGTTTTTCTTATAAGTCGTGATAGATTCAAATTCCTTTTTCTTTAGCTCTAAGGATTATATATCTACCTTTCTTTAAATATTTTGAGGAAAATACTTGTTAAGAAATATTTTCTTAAAGTCTTCCCACTTAATCTCTTCCATTTCATCCTTTAGATTAGTTTTCTTTATCAATTCCCACCATTGATTATATTATATATCTAAAACATATATGGGTAGATTCACATTCTCCTTATTAGAATAGAAGAGCATAAAAAAATATTCTCCAGTGAGTTAACCCACTATTCTGTGACAAGTATATCATAAGGTCCACTAAACATTAATGTTCATTATTGCATAAAACAATCAATAACTAGTTTTTACTTATTTTCTGAAGGAGTATGTTCCATTTGGTTCAAGTTACTATTCATAGCCTGATATAGCTATGTAAGAATCACCATGAATTTTTGAAATCAACCTTACATGGAATTTAGGATGTCATTTAGATGATCATTGCATTGTTCATCACATAGGTTGTTGGCATGGTTTCTCTTACTTACCACCATTTTATAAAAGTATTGAACAAAAATTAAGTTAAAAAATCAAGAATTAATAATTTATGTTTATGAAGAAATTAACTCTAAAGGAATATCATATGGGATCCTTATGTTTATCCTTTAAAAAAAACAATTATTTTAGGACGTTTACCTATAAATAATCTTATAATTATGTTTTCCTCTAACATTTTATAATCCTAATTCAAAAATTAACTGAACCATGCTCTGATATAAAATATAGGGACCTATATTTTCATTACACGACTATTACATCATTTTTAAGATAAAAAAGTAAAAAAATAATAATAAAAATAAAAATATAAAATACCAAGGTTTAGTGTGTTGGTAAAATTAGGCTCATACATAAACTTTTCATAATAAAACATAAAAATTTATTTAAATCCTTTTAATTTATGCTTTTGAAAGCACATGTTCTCTTCAGTACATGTAATCACATAAGGATATACATCAAAAAAGGGGGTGATCTAAAATCTCATTAAGAGGAGAAATAAGGATACAAATCAATAGAACATGGGTGATAATAATGAAAATAATTATATCATATGCATAATATAATCATAAAAATCATGAGGTAAAAATTTTATAAGACATGGAATATGTCACATGCATAAAAACTAAATGTTATGCCATAGTTGTCAAATACCACACAATGTTTTGAACAAATATATCATCATGTTCACTCATAAAAAATGTGCATACATGATAAAATAATCATTGTGGGAAAAGATAACATCACGTTAATTCATAGTGTACATAATATCATGAGATAAATCACATTACCTAATGTAGTAGAGGGCTATATAATTCGGGGCCCACCCATCACATCATAATATTCACATAATCATACATTCCACATAGAATGTATAACAATTGTAGTCATGAAATAAACCATGGAAAGGAATGAGTTTCATAAGTATTTATTAAATCATAATTTAATGAATAAAATCATTATTACCAAATGAATAAGGGAAAAAATATTTAGCATAAACATCATTATTCTTGAGTGAAGAAGAAACAAATCAATATAAGTCAAAGATATGTTTTTGAAAGAAAATACTTTTTATAAAATCTTTTTATTTTTAAAATAAATCGAGGTGAAAACCTTAATATCCCAAAAATAAAAGGGAATAATAGTGAAAATATATTTAAGGAAAATTAAAGGAATATACATACTGAAAATTATGTGAAATAGGGATAACCTAAAGAAAAGGAGTTGTGTTATAGAATCCCCTTACCATAAATCTTTCTTTATTTCATCGTTTTTATACCTCCTAAATAATGAACATAGTTTTATTAGAAAACTAATCTAGAAATTAATTATTTCACTTTTTTTAACTATTTATCAATTATAATCATTGTATCATATTTTTTAATTCCCTTGGTTAAATGTAAAACCTTTTTGATATCAATTTTTCCTTATAATTTCCTAGTTTTCTTCAAATTGACTATTTTTCTCAATGTAATTTATACCCTAATAGATTTAATTCCATTATATTAAAATAAATATATTTATAAATTTGTATATTTTAAATAATTTATTATAAATATAAATTAGGTTGTTGATATGAAAGAAGTTGGGAATGTGCTTATTGGCGGTTGACCGGCTGTTATCAGGAATGTTGTCCAAAGGAGAAAGAGAGGTATAAAATAAAAATACTTCAAAAATATATTTTTTGTAATAGGTTAAAATCATTATTATAATTTTAACATACTATCTAATTAATCTTATAAAACTTGGTTTTTAAAGGTATAGTGAAATATATGTAGAGATGAGGAAAACCTAATGAATTGTTGATGAAAACATACCCTCTTCTTAGTGTTGCTTCCCTTATATGACACTAGAATCCCTTAATGATTAGTGTTGGATTACTCTAGAAAATTCCTATAGATTATAAAAGGATAAAGATATAATATTTGGGAAGATATTAGTATTTATAAATTGTGGAGGAGTGGTTTTCCAAGGGGAGGTGGATGAGTTATTTATACTTGAGGAAAGAGGCATTTTTTAGTTAAAATATTGAATAAAATACTATATCCAGGGTAAAAATTGTAATAGTAAAATTATTTAAATTATAAAACATATTTTAAATAAATAATAATATATTAAGACTTTAAATCACTTTATTATTATAATTAATTAGTTTAATCAAAAGTAAAGGTGGGGAAAATGAGAAAATATTATTTTATTATAATACTTTTGATTTCAGACTTTGGAAAATGATTTTTGCTTTTTAGGCCATGTTTATTATATTTTAGTTAATATTTTTTAAATTAAATTTATTTTGGTCTATTATCAAGTTCTATAAATGTTTAGGTCATTATTACATCATGAATGATGTAATTTAAGATACACCTATTGCCGAAAAACAGTATTTTTACTATTCACTTGAAAATTGAAGCATTTCAGAAAATTACCAAAAAATAACCCATGTATAATTTTTTACAGTATGATTTAAAAAATACTCATTTTATAAAAAATAATTCTTCTAACATAGGAAATTATAATTTTTAATATAAAAATTATGATTTTTATAAAATACTTTAAAATATAGTTTATTAAAAATGTTCTAATATTTTTTTGAGTTGTTAATCATGATATTTATTTTTTTAGAATTATAATATTTATATTTTCTTAAATTAATAATGATAATTATTATTAATATTACGTCGTATCTGGATTATTCTGGTGTTCTTGGGGTCGGATCCAGTGCTTTGGAGGGGGGAGGTCTTGCATTTTAGCGCTGTTGTAAGTCTTTTACAGGTTTTTATTTGGTTAAGGCGAGATCTTGTTTGACTGGATGTGAAATTGGTGGTATGGTGGTGGTGCTATTGACGTGGTTGGCTGTGAATCTTCTGGTTACCTACTGTTTAATTTTTGATGGAGGAATGGATGTTCTGTTGGGGAATCCAGGCATTCTACAAGGTTTTTCTTCAGAGGAGGATATAATCGAATATCTTCATCATGTATGGCTTTTCAGATTTAGACGATTGAGAGGGTATGACATAGCCATTGGTACCAGGCCCGTGCATCCTTGCACGGGACAACTTGTTTATCATACATACTTTGGTGGAGATATTCCTTAATGATATTGATGCTAGGTAGAGGCACTTCTGTGTAGTCTTCTTCTGGGTTGCAGCCATTTTATTTTTTGAATCTTGTTAATGTTCTGATGTCTCTAAAGTATTGGTTTTCCCCCTTTACCCTTAAAAGGGGATTATCCATAATCAATAAAAATATCGGCCTTCGGGGAATTCAGTCAGTATTAATATTACATTTCAATATTTTTAGGTTAAATTTCTACTCTAACAGCCATGTTACTATTCCCAACTGTCAGATTACTATTCCCTAACGGTCACATTACTATTCCAATGGTTATATTACCTTCTATAAATACTAGTTAATTAATTAATTCATTATTCACCTCAATTTATATCAAGGTTTTTTATTTCCATTTTATAAAATGTTGATTAGTTTTCAAATATTTTGTTTCTTTTCCATAGTGATGTTCATTGGAGGGATGATTCGAGTCAATTCGGGTGATCCAAATTTTCCCATTGTAGTTTTTTTATTTTATATTTTTTGTCACCTTATAGTATTTGTAATTTTAATATGTTTATTCATTGACTAATGTAATTATTTTTATTAATGAATTAATGTTTTTTTGTTTCTCTATGTGCTCTATGTGTATAATACTTATATAATATAATATAATACACATTTATTTTGGACAAAATTATCCTTTAAATAGTATGGGTATTTATATTCTTAATACATCTACTAGATCCATGCTCTATTTCTCAGTAGATTCCCATGGGCCCCTTTCCCTTACCTTGATCAATATACATGAAGTCTATATGTGCATCGAGATTTCCATGTATGGTGTGAGTAATAAAACCCTGTAAGACACTATCAACCTGTCCTTAATAGACATGAAAAAGTATAATAATTTTTTTACATGATAACAATAAATGTACAAGAAATCATAAAAAAATCATACATTGAATGTCCATGTGATTACCAATCCACCATAATTCATGACCGCACCTACTTTAGATGTTGTGGGAAGGATAAACATAAGATTTCAGAAGTAATCAAGAACTAGCTATAAGGCTAGTGAATTTAAAATGCATTGAGTTTTGGGTCGATCTACAAGGCCTATTATGAACATATACTCGATATCCTTAAAGAATTAAGTTTTAAAAAATTACCCAGTATCCAAAAGGCATTAGGTTATGAGAATGCTACTCGGTATCCACAAGGCATTGTGTTTCAGGTCAGGCCATAAGGCTCTCATGCTTCTTCCCCATGTATAGGTCTATTGTTTTCATCACCACATATCATTAGAACTCCCCATATTAGGGTTAATCACACCATGGTTGTTGACCTATTAAGACTACCAATATGACACCTCTAAAGTCATGGTGAATACACACAATCAGGAAGAGAATAATAAGGAAAATAATAACACACTATCATGAAATTTTAGTCGAAACAATAAAAAAATGTGATAACTATAAATCATGATAAAAATCTACACTATCATAATCATGGAATCAAGTATCATAAACAGGTCTCATAGGATACACATACACTCACATGCGATATCTATCAAGTATGCTCAAACAAGTTTCAACATAATAACCACTCCAAGGAAACAAATATATACAGGGGCCCTGAATAGTAAGTAAATTCCTACCTCAAGATTTCTAATGAAAAAACCAAAGGTTTTACAAGTATTTATCACTCGAAATTTGTCCACATACTAATTTTCTTAATTATCCCCCAAGTATTTATAGAAACAACTAAAATTATTTTACTTTTAAAATAAATAGAAACACCCATTGAAATAAAAATTTCACTCTCCTGGAAAATTTACTAATTTTTGATTTTATCCATAGAATGAGATAACCATTACTTATATAGAGATAATTATATTTCCAAATGCGATAAAATTTTCCCCCTTGATAATAATCCTAGATAAAGTGCTACTGAGTGTGCATGGTTTTTTCTAAGGGAAATGACTCTTGTATTATCACACAAAATTTCTGTTTTGGTAACACTCATACCATCGTCTGTGAGTGTGTGTTGTATCCACAACACTTGAGTACAAAAAATTCCAGCTGCTACATATTCAGCTTCAGCAGTGGAAAGTGCTACTGAGTGTTGCTTCTTGCATGATAAAGAAACTAATGAATCTCCTAAGAAATGACAAGTTCTGTATGTACTCTTTCTATCCATTCTACACCCACCAAAGTCATCATCCGAAAAACTTTTTAAAATAAAATCATTTCCAGAAGTATAAAAGAGTCCTAAATCCATGGTTCCCTTTAAGTAGCGAAAAACTCTTTTCACTGCCTTTAAAAGTGATTCCTTAGGATTGGATTGATATCTTGCACATAAGAATACTGAAAAAATTAGGTCTGGATGACTAGCTATCATGTAAAATAAACTTCCTATCATACCTCTAAAAGATGTTTGATCTACTGGTTTCCAGATTCATCAAGATCAAGTGTGTTTGAGGTACCAATGGAAGTAATTATACTCTTAGTGTTTTCATATCCATACTTTTTAAGAAGATCTTTAATATAATTATGTCGGGATATATAGATTCCTTCTGGTTTTTGAGAGATTTTAAAACCAAGGAAAAATGTTCACTCACCCATCATACTCATTTCAAACTCAGATTTCATTAGATCTGAAAAATAATCTATTAAAGATTACCGAGTTAAACCAAATATAATGTTATCAACATAAATTTGAACAATAAAAACGTTTTTCTTATCTTTCTTTATAAAAAGGTTTGGATCTGCATTTCCCTTAACATAATTATTTTGAAGTAAAAATCCTGTAAGTCTATCGTACCAGGCTCGGGGGGCTTGCTTAAGTCCATACAAAGCTTTGGTAAGTCTAAAACATGATCATGATGTTTTGTATCTTCAAAACCAGGAGGTTGTTCAACAAAAACTTCCTCTTGTACATAACTGTTAACGAAAGCGTATTTCACATCCATTTGAAAAAGTTTGAAATTGAAGAATGCTGCAAAGGAAAGTAAAAAACGAATAGATTCAAGTCTAGCTACTGAAGCATAGGTTTATTCATAGTATATTCCTTCTTGATGATTATAGCCTTTATTAACAAATCTAGATTTATTTCTAACAATGATTCCATTTTCATCACATTTATTTCTGAAGACCCATTTTACTCTAATAACAGAAGTTTCCTTAGGTCTTTCAACCAAGGTCTAGACTTTATTCCTTTAAAATTAATTTAGTTCATCTTGCATGGCTTAAATTCAATCATCATCACCTAAAGCTTCATCAGTGCTTTTTGGTTCTAATTGGGAAAGGAATGCTAGATTTTATACTTCATTTCTTAAGGAACTTATAGTCCTTACAGGTTGATTCAAATCAACAATGATTCTATCACTAGGATGATTCTTAAGAAACAACTGATTTGGGTTTTGTAAAACCTGTTCATCAACATAGGGTAGAAAATCTTCTGGGGTAAATGCTTCAGAAGTATTTTCTTGGGAATTTTCCTTATCAGAAGGATCTTCTAACAAAGTTTGATAATCAGTTTTTGAAAACACATCCGAAGATGTTGTTTGGGGTTGTTTAAAAACTAAGGGATCTGTTTCATCAAATTTCACATGTACTGTCTCTTCAACAGTGCAAGTGTTTTTGTTGAAAACTCTATAAGCCTTAGAATTTGTGGAGTAGCCTAGGAAAATTCCTTCATCAGATTTTTGTGAGAATTTATGAAGATTATATTTAGTATTTAGAATGAATACCTTACAACCAAAAACCCTAAAGTAGGAAAGTCTAGGTTTTCTACCATTCCATTACTCATAAGAAGTTTTATTAAGAAAAGGTATAATCAAAACACGATTTATAGTATAACAAGAAGTACTTACAGATTCAGCCCAAAAAGTTTTGGCCTTAGAATACTTGCTCAACATGGTTCTAGTTATCTCTTGAAGAATTCTATTTCTTCTTTCAACAAAACCATTTTGTTGAGGTGTTCTGGGTGCTGAGAAGTTATAAGTAATGCCTTTTCTACTATAAAAAGTTTCAAAATATGAATTTTGAAATTCTCCACCATGATCACTATGAATAGTTTTCAATGGAATATTTTTCTCATTTTTAACTTGGGCTCTAAAACTTTTGAAATATGAAAAATCTTCAGACTTATTTTCTAGAAAATAGACCCACATAAATCTAGTGTAATCATCAACCAAGAAAAATACATAATACTTGTGCCCAATGATTCCAGTTTGTGTAGGACCAAAGAGATCCATATGTACTAACTGTAATGCATAAGTAGTTGAGACTTCACCGACTGATTTAAAACTTGATTTATGTTGCTTTCCATATTGACAAGGGTCACAAACTTTTGAAGAATAAAATCTAAGCTCCGGTAGATCCTTAACTAATATTTTCTTAGAAATTTTGCATAAGTTCCTAAGGTTACAGTTTCCTAACCTTCTATGCCATAAAAAATAATGATCTTCCATTGCACTAAGGCAAGGTAGATTTTGGATCCTAAGGTCTTCTAAGTTTAGTGTGTAAATATTCTCTTTCCTATGGGAAGAAAGAATAAAATCTTCCTTGGAATTGTGTACTAGGCACTTGTCATTCCTAAAATTCACAAGGTAACCTTCATCACATAATTGGATTATGCTAACAAGGTTGTGGTTAAGACCCTTAACAAATAAAACATTTGATATCAAAGTTTTTAAAATAAGAACAATGTTACCTATACTAATAATTTCTCCCTAAGCATTATCTCCGAAAGTTACTTTTCCTCCTTTCGTCTTGATAAAATTTTCAAAATAGTTTTTGTTACCAGTCATATGCCGGGAATATCCACTATACATGTACCAAGTATTGATGTTGGTACCTTCTATATTTTCTTGAAAATAATAAAAAGTTAGGTTTTCAAAATCCAAACTTGCTTGGATCTGGAAATCTCAGAAATCAAAATTTTAGGCACCCACATTTTTTAGAAAAATAGACTTTATAGAATCCTAAATACTGGTTTTTTTAAGGAACAATTTTTTACCCAGTTTCCACCGTAATGACAATTAGTATATAATGAATCACTTTGAGGAAAAAAATAATTATTACTAAAAATCAGTTTAGAACCAGTATAACCAAAACCAGAACTATTCCTTAGAGGTCGGATTTGAGAATACATTTTATAAATATTTTCCTTACCTAAGGTAAAGTTTGAAAAACACTTCCTCAAGGAAAATATTTCGTATTTATGTTTGACAACCAAGTTCTTGTATTCTAAAACTTTTAATTTGGAACTATATCTAAGCTCAAAATCATTTTTCTTAGAAATTACATTTTCTAGATCTTTAGAAAGTTTATTCTTCTCGGAATTTACTTCCTCAATATTTTTTGAAATATTTTTAAAATATACATTTTTCTTATCAAGATATTTAGAAAGATCTGATATTTCCTTAGTAAGAATAGTATTCCTAGATTTTTCCTTATCATGTTTTTCATGAGTTTTGAGTTCCCAATCTCAAGGAGTTTGGAAAACCTAGAAACTTCATCATAGGAAGGTAAAGTATTATCTTCATCAGAAGAAGATTCTTCATCCAAAGAGTTATAATATTTATCATTACTATAATTTTCATTTAAAGAAATATTGTTCATTGATTCAAAATTGTGTACCTTAGCCATTAAACAATGATTTTCAATAGGTAGTCTGGTTATTAGACCAAGATTCTTTTGTCCCGAAGATTCATAATCCGAAGATTCATCTGAAGAGTCTCTACCACTGGCACTCCAAGTGTCATTAGCTTTTAATACTTTCTTAGATTTATCCTTGTAATACTTATTTCTATTTCTCTCATAATTCCATTCTTTCTTTTCTCTTGAGAATAGGACAATCAGGTCTTATATGTCCAGCTCTCTTACATTCATAACATGTAACTTCTGAATCTTTCTTATATTTCCTTTCTTTCTTCTTGTTTCTGGACTGAAAGTTCCTCTTTCCAGCTATCTTGTTCATTCTTCGAGCAAGATTTGCTAACTCATTCTCTGAGGATTCACTTCCACTAGATTCGGATTGGATAACAACCTTCTTTGATTTAGATCTAGTAACTATCTCAGGAGTCTTGGCTTTCATATGATTAGAAGTTGTAGTAAAAGCAACATTTCCATTCCCATTATTCTTCTTAATATTATCAGCATCTCTCTTCATTATAGTCTCATGATGAAGAAGAGTTCCAAATAGATCATCTAAGGAAATATGAGTAACCTTTCTGTTCTCATCTATAGCTATCCTCTTGGATTCTCACTCATTAGGCATGATGTATATGATCTTATCAACAAGGGATTCATCATCTAATCCTTTCTCACCCATGGATTGTAAACTATTCACAATAGTCATGAATCTTTTTTGCACCTTACATATGGGTTCTCCATAAGAAAAGCAGAAACCATGATATTCATCTCTAAGCATGGATCTTCAAGTTTCAATTACTTTGGAAGTTACAAAGTGATTAACTTTAATTTTCTTCCAAATAAAATTTCCTACTTCACAAGATAAAATTTGGCTATTCATATTTCTAGTCATGGAGCAAAGCAAAGTATTACGTAACTTATAATTCAGTTGATACTCATGCTTTTCTTGATTGGTGAAGGTACTAACTTCTTTGTCAGGGATTTTATATCCTCCAGTAAGCATAACAAAATTATCAACACCAGTATTGATAATGAATGTCTTCATGCGATCTATCCAATACTCGTAATCATTTCCATAAAAAATAGGTGGTCTAGTTTGATTGATATTGTCTATGGAACAAACATTGATTCCTATTATCTTAAAGAAAATTATTTACACCAAAACTTGTTAGTATTAAAGGTTTGTAAACAAAGAAAATATTACTAAACAAGGAAAATATAACAAGAGTATCTCTAACCAAAAACGAATATGAACTATACGAGCCTGAAAAGCTGATTCTGGAAAAGAATGAGATGAGTTATCTTCTGCTTATAATTGTGATATTAATTCAGATTGAAACAAAATTCTGAATCCAATTGTTAGATTGGTTCAATATTCAAGGTCACCTCCTCTAATACCAATTTTTGAGATGGTATGTGAGTATGATATACTCTATAATACCAAATATAGGATCAAACTAAAAGAGATACTGAGTAAAGTATCTAATGATGCTTAAAATACAAGAGGGGGGGGGGGGGTGAATTTTATACTTTAAAAAATTCCTTTGTAACTTTTAAAGATGGTTATGTTTAATAAGGTTAAACATGGAAATTCAAAAAACCTCTAGTTCTACACACTTGCTTGATTCCAGAAATATGATTCCGAGAATGTGATACCATAAAAGTTGGTTCTGGAAATGAAACTTAATGAAAGTTTACAATGATGAAGATTCTAACTTAAAACATATAGAATCTAACTAAATCAGAGTACAAGTATAAGGAAGTATGAGATAGTTATACTTTCCTCAACAATACAAATGCAGCGGAAAACTTGTAACAAAACGAGTAACAAGTAGTAAATCTTTTAACCCAAAGAGAAGGGTATCCAACAACCTTGGATAAAGGTACCTTGATTTATAATTTCAAGAAAGTCTATCTCACCCACACTAGGGTAAGCCCTCAATACAAAGATCAGAGTCTGTCTTGCTATCCTCACAAGCCCTCAACTTCAAGGTAGTCGACACCTCTGTCTTAGTCAGCAAGGAAGCCCTAAACTTCAAGGTAGTCGGCACCTCTATCTTCCTATCCCCGAAAGCCCTCGATTGTACACAGTAACAATCAGATTCGCACAAAGAAAATCTGAACCAGAAGTTCAGTACGCACTAAGCATGATGGTATCTCTCTATAAATCACTTAAACAACATGTAATCTCTAGAGTCATAGAACAGTCATGAGCTCTTTAAAATGAGCTCCTATTTATAGGCATGACTTCATCGGTCGAATCCCTCTTTCAACGATCATATTTTTCCTTGAATTTTGGTGGGACCTATACACATGTCACTCAAATAACGGTTAGTTAGTAACTGAATGTACGACATTGTTTTTATAACAAAACAAGTGTAAGAAAAAAATATGGTTACATAACTAAAAACTAATATTCAGAATGTAAGAAAATGAAAGTTCGGAGGCTAACCAAAATTGAATTCGGAGTCTATAATACAAGGATATTCAGATTCTTTTTTCTAGGAATTCGGATCCTTAACTCTATAGAATTCTGGAGTCTGAATTTCAAGGAAATTAGAAATATGGATTCACAAGAATTCATAACCAGAACTTACAAAGTTTGGAGTCAGAGTTCATGAGAATTCGGATTCAGAACTCATAAGAGTTCTAAGTCTGTATTCAGAGAACTCGGAATCAGAACTCAGAAGAGTTCATAACCAGAATTCGTAATTAGAATTCGGAGTCAGAACTCAGAAGAGTTTGTAACCAGAATTTGTAATCAGAATTCGGAGTTAGAAATCAAAAGAGTTCGTAACCAGAATTCGTAATCTGAATTCAGAGTCAGAACTCAGAAGAGTTCGTAACCAGAATTCGTAATCAGAATTCGGAGTCAGAACTCAGAAGAGTTCGTAACTATAATTCGTAATCAGAATTATGAGAATTCAGATCCTAAAACGGAATGCTTCATATCTAGGTAATTATAGGATTCCAAGGTTTTGGTTTCAAACTGAATTTTACACTTAGAAAAACTATGATATGAACAATGAAAACAAGATAAGGATAAATTTCCTTCGGGAAGGAAATTTTTCCTTATAGAAGTAAAACATAGGGTAAAAAGATATTTCCCTTGAGATAAGGTGTTTGTGATTTTCAAAACCATAAGGAATTGTAAAGACATAAGGAGACCTTTTTGACTAAACAATCTCCCCTAAGTATGAAGGAATTGAAAACTCATAAGAAAAACCTTATTGAGTCAACACATAAGTCTACCTCTCTGTGAGGAATTAATTTCGAAACGTTTTCTAGAAAGACGTCTTCATACTCATCCACCACTATAGGAAACTGAGGACTCTTTTCGTCCACTGAACCGAGGGTGAGGCTGAAAAACTGGTGAGTGATTGGCTATACCCTCCTCTGAGAAAGTCAGTCCTATGATACCATAGATCCCTTTTCATCAGTGAAGGAAAACCTAGTCCCATCCTCATAGACACACCACACTCCATGCCTAAGATAGTCGATTTAAGCATGAACTGTGGATAACCAGTCTATACCCAAGATGGAGTCATAAGGCCTCGAAGCCACTACTAAGAGATCCCAACCAAATATTTCTCCTCCTATAGTAAGCTCACACTATTGGAATCAGTGTGTAATCATCGAATCCTCTCTCTTAGGAGTCTCTAATTGTAAGGATCGAGCCAACGGCTCCACCGGAATTACCAAGCTCCGAACAAGGTATGTGACAAGGAAAGAGTGACTAAAACCTGTATCTATAGAAACCAAAACTAAGGTGGAGAAGACACATATCATACCTCTAATCATCTATAGAGCATCATGGTCATAAGACTTCATTGCCTATAGATATCCTCGCCCCTTTCCACCTGACCCCGAAGCCCGTGGTGGACCACCTGGGCGTCGTGGTGGTAGCACATCGAACCCCCATTTATTGCCAGATGCTCTATCGGATCCCCTAACACATCTTTTTCCCTATATACCACCACTCTCAAACCTCTACATCTACCTTGGAGGTCCCTATATTGTCTTCTGGTTGTCTGTGTGGAAATTTGGGCAATCATGAGCCATGTTTCCCTTCTCGCCACATGAGTAGCACATCCTACCCCTCTGAAAACTCCCTTTATACTGGATATATTGTATTGCCAATCTTACATCCTAGGGTATCCCCTTGAAACACTTGGCCCACTTGGGACCCCATGTCTGCTTCCTTCTACCAACTGCTAAAGACTCCATCGCCTGGGGTCTACTAGTATCTCCTACTACTGGAGCCTACTCTGCTAGGAATCTCTCCTCAAGCAGGTCTCACTCCAGCACCCCAACCTGAGTAGGGATGCTAAGAAATACTGTGGATTCCTTGATCTCTCGACGTTGTCCCTACTCAAAATTTTGATCCATAAAGAATGAGTTTCAGACCATGTACATGGAGTAGCGATAAATCTTGATGAATCTCTCTTAGTACTCTGTCGATTTCATGCCACCTTGCTTTGGGTGAAATATCTCTTGTATGCATACTAATAGAAACATAAATGGGAAGAACTTCCCTCTAAAGAGGCACTCAAAGTCTATCTAGGTGAGGGTTTCCTCATCATGTGCATGGATCGTCAAACCCCACCATCTCCCCATTAATCCCTGAAGAAGGCTCGCAACAAATATTTCAATATGGTCAAGAGTCATCCTCACTTGTTGGAAGACTTGTGTAACCGCCTCAAGCCAATCCTATGCAACTTGGGGGCCAGTACCACCCCTGAACCTGGGGGGTCACTGCCTCTGGAACTCAAGTTAGGCACTGATCCAACGTGCAACCTCTACTGGTAGTGCCCATAGAAACTACTGACCAATAGGTGGTGGAAAAGATGGGGCACATCTTGGTGGGTCCATCTATAGTACTAGTCTATGTACTAATGCCTCGTCATTGGGAATACCATCCTTATGGTCACTCACTAGAATCCTTGATGGCTGTTTGCATGGAGACATCCTAAAATAGATCAAAATTTACCACGATTAGTAGGTTATACCTGGTGAGTTGACTCAAGGACTTGAGGAAATACTCAAAATTCTATATAATGCATTAAACTAGTGGTTTCGTGTACCCATTAGAAAAAAACAATTCAGGGTCCTGATGAATGGATACGTCAGTCTATACACATGCACTAGACTCCCCAAGCATGAAAGTCGAACTCGAAACATTATACACTATTTCCCCAAAACAAAACCACAGACTCTCGGTCTTTAAGGTAGAACTGACTACCCCTCTGATACTATTTTTTCCTGAACCATGCCCCAGGGATGATGCCACGACTACCACAAGCCCGACTCCCAAAGGCCAAGGGCTGGCAATTAGCCTCAAAGGAAATAACCTGAAAGTGTAAGTGATTTTCTGATTTTGTTTACACACTCACACTCACAACCCCAACCCAAAAAATAGAAAGGAAAAACATGTATGCCACTAAGATAGCCACATAAGGTATAAAGTTCATGATTAAAGTAAAGGGACCAGAATAGAATCCCAAAAAAGACAAGATGAAAATAATAAAGTACAAAGGTCTATGAAGATCCATCTGTAAAAAAAACCTACCTGAAGGGTAGGTGTAGAGTAGCTACTAGAAGCCGTAGCAGTACACCTCGTCTGTCCAATCTCACTAGGAAATGCCTGGTCCTTGACCACCAAGGTCTCTATCAAAGCATCAGATGTCTACACAAGAAACGAAATGTGTGGGTGAAGCCCATGCAGGGTTGAGTAACACAATACACAGTAGGTACCCCAGACCACAATGAAAGACCACAAAGGAAAATTAAATATGAAGTAATGGACAAATCATAGAGGTATGATTTAAAATATAGAAATAAATATTATCAGTTATAAATCCAAACAATTTGTACTACTGAGGGACTCATCTCCGATGAGTCGTCGAAGTTTTTCAAGCCACTGAGGTTTTCTCGTCTGATGGGCCACTATGGTTTTCTCGACTACTCGTATGTCAGGCCATATAGGTCTGTAGGGATATTTTTCTACCAGGTCACACATGTATGCATGAATGATTGTCTGTCGGGCCACATAGGTCCACACGATTACACGTATTCCAGGCCGCTAAGGTTCTCTCGACACTTACTTATCATAATAGCTTGTCAAAGGATTCCTACTCATAGTGACCTTGATTCAAGGAGAATCTAATACTAAATCCATAGTTTATATCTCAACCTCTATAGAAACACAGTTGGAGTATTTCAAAAGTATCTCATCTTCTCGAGGGTCCCAACTCCACAAACATATCATCAATCAGATGCATGGTTTGCAACTTATGACTATTTTACTAAAAAGGGGTTGGTGGGTTCTGTGTCTGGTCCGACCATGTTGGACCGAACTAACCCAACCCGGCCCAGGGTCCACTGACCTGACCTAGATCTGACCCATCCTGGACTTGACCTAGTCTGACTGGGCCACGGGTCTGACCCACTGGGGCAGCCCGCCTCCTTCCTAGCCCACTGTGAGCAGGCCAAACTGCCTGGACAAGATGTGGCCAGTGCGTTGCGTCCCCCACTCTACCCCACGGGTCGCTGCATGGTCGCCACCACCATGGTCCAGCTGGACCATGGCCTTCCAGCTGCATGATGTGGTGCGTCCGCCGTGTCTTCATGTTCCACCACTGTACCACTACCGGAGGCCTGCTCCACAACACACGACCAATGCCGCATGCCACCTCACCATTGCACCGCACGCCGCCTCCCACACACAGCACCGCCAACGACACCATCATGCTGACGATGTCTTCCGTGGGCCACCCGGTCTGCTATGGTGGTCTGATTCATAATGTGCAAGCACCCAAAAAATTCTCAGGTTTCTTCCATACCTACTATGTCCTCAATGTTTTATATTCATTGATATGAGGGTGTTTTCATGAAAAAAACATGAACACCAAAAACAGAGGAATCCAGGCCTTGTTCATGTCAGCTCGAACCCTCCGCGTTAGATTTCAAAACAAGTGTGTATGAGATTTTATAATAATTATAACATGGATAATCCCAATTCAAAGCCCCGAATTAAAACCCTCTCACAAACAAACACATGATCCCTGAATCATTCCATTAATCAAATGATTCATGTTCATCGTGGATATTTCAAAATAGGGAAAGAAAATTAGGTAATACACCCTACTTGAAGTTGGATCATTCGTTCGTGATGATCAGTGTCATTGTATTCATCTTTCCATGATCCTTCGTTGGCGTCCATTTATAGATCTCCATTTTCCAATGCCAAAGCTCTAATAGTTCAGAGTGGCTCTCCAACGTTCCAATGATCCCATTTTTTATTAACCCATTAAATGGGGAAAAACATTTCAACATTTCTTTTACGCTATTTTTTTAGGAAAAAATGTTTATGTTATGCTGCAACGAAAATAAAAATAAAAATAAAATAAAATAAAAGTTTATTTTATTTCATTTTTCTTAAGAGAATTATTTTATCAAATTCCATTAAAAATTAAAAATTAACTTTTTCCATTGGCCTACGTCGGTCGAGGTAAGGTCCTTTCTTGGGTAATTTCATCATTTCAGATGTAATAGTGCCCTCATATTTTTAATCTGGGTACCCATTTAGAAGTTTCAAAAACCTCTCATGTGAAGTATTTTAAATAAAATTTAAAAAAGTTTGAACAATTGGTTTGGGATCACTGGGGCAAAAAATAAAGTTCCCTCTGAGTTCCTGGTATTGAAATAATCCCATATAATTTTAAAAAAAATTACATGGAATTCCGGGACGTTACAAAAAAAATCCCACAATGTCCCTCTTTTACCTTGGCCACTGGAACTACCACCTAAATTAATGGTACATATTTTTCACTCATGGATGAATTTACTACTTAGAAGTATGAAAGTCTCTCATTATATATTCCGTAATTTAATCAAGAACTATAACTCTCCTATGTACTTAGATCACATAATTTCTATCCAATGACAACCCATATATTAGGACAACACCTTCCAGATGTTACCTCATCACAACACACTCTAGATCAAATTCCTGACTAACCTTCACCCTACCTACTAAATAAGATGCGATTAGTAATAGGTAATATTTCATTAATCTCTCGTACTTATAAACATCCATCCTCTAATCCGCCAATAAACTCATTAGGAACTACTATTCCACCAAAAGGTTATTCAAAAAGTTCCTAAGATACATGTGTGTTATGGACAAGAGAATATACAATGAAGTTTCCTTTACTGGGTGTATAGACCATCTCAAAGTCCAACATCTACAAATACTCTACCCAGAACCTCTTCCTCAAATTCAAATCTTGTTGTGAGAAGATATAAAAAAGCATCTTGTGGTCTATTTAGACAATAAACCTATCACTAAAGATATAGTGTCACTAAAACTTCAAATCGTGGGAAATGATTTCTAGATCCAAGTCATGGGTAGAACAGTTCTTCTCATAGGGTTGTAACTAAAATAAACCATGAGCTAATATCCAATCCCTCTGCATCAATTCTACCCCAAACTAACTCATGATGCATCACAATATACTACATATTTGATTGTACCATTAGGAAGAATCTATACTGGAGAAATAGTAAACCTCATATTTAGCTCAATAAAATCCTCCTTACACCCATCAGTCCATTGAAACTTAACCCCTTTTTTCATTAGTGTGGTGAAGGGTGTTGATGATTAGGAAAATACCTGGATAAAATACTGATATTACCCTATTAAACCAAGAAATTACATGATCTAAAAAAAGTTTTTTGGATATTTAAAAGACATCACTACCTATACTTTCTACAGGTCCAATGATATTCCATTTTTAGAAGCCACATTCCCCAAGAATTTAAAAACCTAAATCTGTATTTGTCACTTCATCATCTTGGTATAAAGTCGATGTGCTCAAAGTGTACTCAGGACTATCTGAAGATGTATTTCATGCTTCTCTAGGGTTGGAGAGTAAATGAGGATATCATCAATGAAAACCATGATGAATGAGTCAAGTTATGGGTGGAAGATATTTTTCATGAGATCTATGAACACTTCTAGTAAATTCATCAGTAAAAATGGAATAAAAAAGTACTCATATTACCCGTACATACTTCAAAATTAAATATTTGTGATTTCATATTCTTTAACCTACAACTGGTGATAGTACGATCAGAGATCAATCATAGAGAACCAATAGGATCCCTATAAATGATAAAATATATCCTCGATCTAGGGGAAAGGAAATATATTCTTCACCATCACCTGATTTATATTTCAATAATTTATGAAGAGTCAAAGATTACCATTTAACTTATTGGTGAAAAATACGGGTGCACCCCAAGGTGATGCACTCAACCAGATAAAACCATTTTGTTCCAATTATTCGAGATGTTACTTGATTTTTTTAACATAGTCAATACTAGATGACAAGGGGGTATCAAAATGGCCTTTGAACTTGGAATGAGTTTTATCTTAAACTCAAGTCCTTTATGATAGTGTAAACTAGTGAAGCTATCTGGAAGGATTTTCTGATTGAGATCCACAACAATGGAAAAAATTAGGGGGATACCACTGATCCCTAAGGAGACATTTACTCCTTGTTTGTTGGTAATCAAGGGTGGAGTCTTGGAAGGGAAGTCAGGGAGAGAGAAAATGATTTGATGTGCCTATGTCCTCTCTTGTTTTAAACCCCAAGTTCCTGTCATTATCCCTAAGGTCGAGGTCCTCATTACTATATGAATTTATAATCTAGTACACTCCAAGGATCCCACCTATTATTTAGGATAAATTACATACATCCATTACCATGATAATATATAATCAAGTGGTTATACAGATGTTCCCTATGCTTTGATCATATATATTCGAAGGATTTGATGTAGGCCTTGACTTGGTCCCATTCAGATGAGGGATCCAAGGTAAGAGGTTACCTACCATCAATGGTATGAAATTGGGATCAAAGGGTGGAAATCATAGGTTTTTTTGGGATAATAAAAGGTGGATCATGTAGGGAAGTCTTGGGTGAACTATATTTTCTTTATACAGGTGAGGCTTATGAGAACTAAAGGGGTATTACATAATATAGACCTAATAAAGTTGAAGATGCATTTGGGAAATGGAAAACCTAGGAAAAATCACTTGGGAAAGGTTTTTATAAAGTCTCCAAGGGTCTCCTTAGGTGTATTTTTATGACTGATGCTCATGTTTTGAGTAATGTAATGGTCTTTCACCTTAGTTATTGAATGGAGGGGGTGGGGGGAGTGTTTCCCCTCATAAATTGTAGTATTATAGACTATTAGGGACCTCAATACAATGATTTATACTAATTTACCATTATTTTATAGGCTTAGAGTACCACTGGAGTGTTTGGTGTACTTGGGAAAGAGAATTGGGTGAGAAGAGCTTCAAGCTATCTCTTTGTCATTCAGTCATGTCAAATAGGGATTCCACAGGTCCTATTTAGAGAAAAACTTGGGACCTTGGTTAAATGAGGCATTCATGAAGGCCCATTATGAAGGTTTCTCATATAGGACCTTCATGCAGGTATTGTCTCTTCATGATGGTCCGTGTAGGTGGGGATTGCATGAACCTCTTAGTGTGAAGGTGGAGTCCACACAGGTTTATTGTACAGAATGACTTTGGTGGGTTCATTGACTCTCCTTATTTACCTTAACCTATCCATTATTTGAAGTATTTTCCTTTTAAAATTATCATCCTATTGTAAAAAGGGAGTGTCAAAAAAATCACCCCCTCAGGATTGGATCTAATTGTAAGAAGAGGGTACAATCCTGAGGTAGATAAATATAGAAATTGATGAAATATTTATATATTTTCCTTCCTATATTTGAGTATCCTCATTTTATGGGTAATAGTTCACCAATACTTGATCTTAATAAAAGAGGGAGTGGGTGGGGGATCACATTTTCCCAATGCATAGGTGGGTTGCATAGGTTTGTTGTTCAAGTGACTAGACTTCTATAAACAAGGCCACCTCTCTGAAGAATTCTTCCTCACTGCTTGTCTTTTTTTATCACCACACAAGCACAATGTGTAGTTGTTCTTTCCTAAATCTATTTATCTATTTGTCTCATGAAGCTTTTGGTTTTTGTGTTAAGGATACTTGGGAGAGACACTTCCACCAAATCATATGAGAGAGTGACCTGTGTGAGGTCACTTGAGTAAGTGACCTGCTTGAGGTCACTGGAGAAAGTGACCTACACGAGGTCACTTAAGTAAGTGACTTGCGTGAGGTCACTTGAGTGACTATAATGTGGTCACTTAAGTGAATTAAATATGATAGGTCACTCCTTTTTTTAAATTTCCTCATTGTTTTAACAAACACTCCAAAGTAAGTTCATGACGCTTACAAACATCCCCGTGTTTTCTTTGTAGATATCTAATGGAAACTCAAAGGGCATCTAATGAACAAGCTATTTCATGTGTTATATAAATACTCAAAATCATCAAAACAGATTATTATAAAATGTGTAACTCCTCTATTCCAGAAATAGTTAAAAAATTTCAGAAGTACCAACATGATTACCCAAGAAGTGATCAAATGTCACTATATGACCAAAGTTTTCTAAGAGACACTTTCATCTAAAAGCCATAGAATTACTTGTCAAAGTCCTAGCTCATGGAGTACACCAACTAACCCATTTGAAAAATATTCTATAGAGGAATATTCATCAATTAAGTAATATTTCCCACTGCATGCATCATACATAACACCATAGGTTCCCCTGATCTGAAGCCTCACACATAGGAATCAAAAACTCACTATTACCATTGGATCTTCCACACTTCAAAGAAAAATCAATCAAAAGGTTGGAAGGAATATTGGGACTTCTATTCTAGAGGGGGAGTCAAACCCAAATAGATGTGGTCATTATGGGTGCATCAAACTTGTGTGTAATTCAAAACTGAGCTACAAGCAGTCAGAATATACGAAGCTGTCTAGGTGGCCCAAAACATATGTATATAAGAATCTATAAATCATCTATGAGTTTTTAAGATGATGGAGGAATTAGATAGATACTTTCCACCTAATAAATTATGAAGTTGGTATTATTTTATGAGACATATATAGGATCACATGATCTCCCATTCTTAAAAAAATGTATGATGAATTCATCTCTCTGAAAGAAACATGGGTATACATTGAAAGGGAATAGGTTTTGGCCTGGAAGCTGTTAAAGTTAGATTTAAAGGTGATAAAAATGGACCCTCTACCAAGGTATGATGTTCATTCTGAAACATGGATGAAGTCCTTCATGGAGTAGTAAGGAGAGTGGCCTAAATACCAGTGGACAATAGTATTCCCTTTATTAGAGAATCACAGAGAATTCTTGGAAACTTTTGGCCTACATTGTACCAGGGATTGTATAACCATTGGGGATATACAATCAAGTCCGTCACCCCTATGAGTACCTACCTTGGAAACTTCTTGGGGTTGTGGTCAAGAATATATCTACTACTAGTCCATGAATCTAACGATGGTATTTGGCTAGGGACATTTTTCATAGTGGTCAATCTAGCAGAGGGAAATAACATAGGGTTAGATGCCCCTATTTTGAAAAAAATTCTTTTAGTACTTTTTACATGTTTATGTTGGGAAGGAACCATACTATATTCTTCCATTTCAAGTTCTATGGGGGTGGAATGAGAACACTTCAGTTTCTATGAATCTATGAGTATATTTGAAGTCAATGAAAGCTAGTTTCATCCATTCATTCTTGATGTTTTTGATATTCATCCCTTATCTTTGAAATATGGAGAAGCTATAAAGAATATGAATGTACCAGGAGAGTTTAAATTCTTCCTTCATGGATATCCTCCTACTGATACATTTTTTTAACAATATCCAAGGTGATGATGAAATGAGGTTATACAAGATTGCATTTAGATATAGTGTGATGAAAGCTTGTATTGATTGTGAGATTATATGCGAAGCATATGATCCATACTGATTTTCCCTCTGTTCAAGTTTCTACAATAGCCTAATTTATCTCCATATGTATACGTTCAGTTTGAGAAGCACCTGATGGTGGCCCAAAAATTTTGGTTTCTTTTGGTCTTAGAGGTATCCCAATAATTGATTAAGCTACCTCTAGAAGGTGCATTCATTGGGTTGAAATCTAGGTATAACAATGCCTAGATTTATCCAACCCTTAAGGGGTGTTAACTACAAGCATCCCTTGAGTCAAGCCTCTAAAAAATACTCAGCATGGTAGAAAGGATCAACACTGGGGTGATGACATCGAAGATTAAAAAATATTCCAAATGATCTTAGACATGGGATACAAAGTAGGCTAGGGTTGAAAAGACCACATATTTCAAAACAAGGTAGTATAATAATCATTACGAGGAGGATACCTGAGATCTAATTTCCCAGCTTCCTACCTAAGTAGATAGGATTTAATGGTCCTCAAATTCAAAATATTCTCATTCTTCCTCGAAGCCTACCACATCGACATTGAATTATGTTCAACCCATGGTGTTCAAATCCTTTAAATTCATAACCCATGAAATTAAATACTAATGGATGTTTCACCAAGATGGAATACATATCCCACAACTTAGGGATATTTTAGTGACAACCAACCTTCACCCAAATACCAATTTTGAAGGGGTTGGGTAGTATATTAGTGAGTTGGAGATGTTTCTATATGTGATTGATGATCAGATTCCATCCAAAAAGCGGGTAACTGATATGCTTGACTACAGTGCTACTGAGGGAGTGGCTGATCACTACAATAATGAATGAGATTAATTCATTTATGTTAGTGATGTAGGATTTTTTTCATTTACTTTTGAATCTATAAACATTTTTTATGTAGTGGAACTACTAATAAGGATATTTTTACTTATAGAAGGTGGTGTCACCAGAACCATCCTACCTAAAATACACTTCAATGGGTACCCCAATCCGAGTTGAGTAGTTTTCCCATGAGCTCAGGGAGTCATATATAAGTCATAGATTAATTGGAGGGAGGTGGCAGCGAGACCCTTTCCATATCTAGTGCCTGTATTTAAGAAGACTGACAGGGGACCTTCACTATCTCAGATGAAGAAATAGAAAATGGTAAAAGTATTGGTCATACATATGCACTGTAGTATGTCTCTATAATGTCATTCGATCCATTAATTCACCTAAATTACCAATATGATTTTGATTTCCCCTTTTAGGATCTGTTTTACTTTCCTCCCTCAAAGGGTCCAACCATGGTCCTTCAAGGGATTAGGGGGACATTTCAAATAAGTCAAAAACTCATGCTGGTGAGTCTGTCCCTTTGAAAAGAGAATTTACAAGAGATGAATCCATATATTCTCATTTTACTATAGAGAAAGAGTAAGATCCGGTTAATGTCAGATTCATATCACAAGGTTCCATGTACCAATCAATAACTTTTGTTTCTTACAATATTTAATATCTTCTTCATATTCTTGAGGACGCTTCAATGACCACTACTAACCCTGTTACTATCTCAGAGAAAGATGAATAGATTCCAAAGTCATCGTAAGAGGATATTCCACTGGGTCCTGATCTCGATGTCTCATGTTTCATCACAGGTGAGGTTTCCATGAGGACTGGGGAATTATTTCATGAACGAATAAATTACGACATGAAAATTGAATACATTCTCACAAATATTAATATTTTTCATCTCTTTAGAAGAGTTTTCATAATTATACGTGTGTGATTTTTTTTACATAACTAAATTTTATGCCATATGTTATAGTCATGAATACTTTATTCATGAATCTTTATCCATGGAGAAAATTATCATGGGGATGCATGACCAAGGTTCTGTGGTCCATTTTACTCCTATTGCTGAGAGAACAATGGATGAGGGCCCCGAAGTTGGAGATTATTGCAACGACCCAAAAAATGAGCTTCTTTTATTTATGGATATATTTCCTCCTAATAAATTTTTATTATGTTTTACAATAAAAGCACATCAAATTACATTGGACCCAAATTGTAGTTTTCAAAAATGATACAATTATTATAAAAAAATAATGTACATGGAATAATGATTATTTTAATTAAATATTATAATTAAAACTCCCCTTTTAAATATAAATGATAAAATAATTTTATTTTTTCAAAGTGTCAGAAATTTCACTATGCAATATCACTATTCATTTTCTATCCGTTATTATTTTTAATAAATAAGTATTTTTATATTTAAAAGATAAATTTCTCATACTTGGAAAATTATTGTGGTTAAATACACATCATTTTTTGAATTTTAAATGTCAAAATTAATATAGGATTATTTTTAGAAGTTTTATAAGAAGTGTTATTTTTTTGATAAATAGTATTTTATTTGATGAATAGTGTTGGATGAATAGATTTTTCTTGATGAATAGTATTTGATGAATAATGTTATCTTTATTAATAGTAAATTGTTATTATTATTAAATAACTTTTTCTGTGAAATGATTTTCAAAAATTCGTCATACATTGTTGTAATCAGGGTAAATAATGTGGTTAAATAAGATCAAAATATTTTTTTGGTGAATAGTAACATAACCTTATGAATAGTAATTAATATTAATTAATAATAATGAATAGTAAATTGGAAAAGAAATATAAACTCTACCCATTAATGTATAAATACAATTTAGACATCTTAAAAGTGAAAAAACGATCATAATATAAGTTTTGGTATTTTTGTATGTCATAAATATTATATATACAATTTTATAATTAATTTAATAATTTAAAATTGAAATTTATTTTCATAAAATGTAATAATAAATTTTAACTTTCTTGTCTTATGGTTATGCGATAATTTTATGGGACCTTGATTACTTTCTCAATGTGTTACAAAATGAGTTATAGTTTTAGAGTTGTTTTTTTGTATAAATAATGATTTTATTTAAAAATTAAATTAAAAATATTTACAAAATTAATTTCATAAAATGGAGTTAATTTTTGAATTCAGAGTATCGATATTAGGTTAGGGTGAATTTATGATATTTTTATAAAATGTTTTTTTCGTTGAATAATAAAAATACAATTTTGAGTTTCGGTGTGTTTAATGACATCATTAATGATGTAATAATGATGTAATCATTATGGTAGTCTTGTGAATAGTAATATATTCTATTAGTTTTCCCAAGTGGCCAATACAATGGGAAAACCCATGGTTTTTCAAATACCACCGATGAGGTTTCCCTTAGAAATTAATTAAATATTCCCCCACTTTTGCTATAAATACCAAGCCATTCCCTCATTCCTTTAATTCCAAAATCCTCAACAAAGATCTAGTATTTTTACCTCCCAAGGGGTCCTCCCAAGGTTCAGTCAAGCCCCCAAGGTCCCAACATTCAAGCTTTTGAAGTTACTCTTCAAGGTAAGGGAACCTTTCACCCTCCTCTTTTAAGTAATGAATTATTTTATGTTAAGTCTTCTAGTTTACATTTTATGATGTGGTGGTTTGTCCTTCTATATCAATACTACTGTCCATTTATTGATCAATTTATGAGAGAACCTTTATGCTCTCATCAACATGTTTTCTGAATTTTTAAGAGATGCAGTTAGGCTGTAGAGTTTTGAAAAAAAAAGCGCATCTTCTCTTTTCATTCATGTTACCTTTTTATGTGGTATGTCATTCAAACTTCCATACCATGATCTTATTTGTATATTATTCTGTCACAATACTATAAAATTATTAATTTATGGATGGGAGACCCTTGTACCCTCTTTTTTTATTATTTTCTAAAACATGTCATGTAGCCGTTATGCTGTCGAATTTTTGTCTCAAAATTTCTCTCTTTTTTCCCAAGAAATTATCTTGTTTTATTTATGTGAATACCCAAATATAATTTCATTTCTTGGGGTATTCATAGAGACATAAAATTGATCTATTTTATTCTATAATTTATATACACATAACCCTCACTCCCCTCCATGGGTTATAAATGACATAATGATTCTATTTTTAAGCACTTTTAAAGTGTCATGATTTTGAAGTGAAAACCATTTTATTTACTCTATTTGGGATATTTATGAAATGTATGATTATGATATATGTGGATCACATAAAAATAAAGACATATTAAGGGTTCTACCAGATAGAACTCTAATGCATTGGGTAAAGAATTTAATCTCTAGAGATGACAAGTTTCACGACACCTTGGTGAATAACCTTGGTAATTTTTATGACACCTTGGGGATGAACCTTGGTGATATGTTCATGAATGTCTAAATTAAATATTTTAGCCACATATTAATGTTATGGTTCAAGTTATTTTCTTTATGATATGCCTCTACTTTCATTGATCATGTCTTTTTGTTTTTCATCAAGTTCTTATTGATATCACAAGTAAACTGATTCCCTTGATTTCCTTACTGGGACATCTGCTCACCCTTTCCTTTGATGTATGTACCTAGGTTAAGAGATGTAGTAATTGTACATGGGAAAAAATTTTCAAGTAGATTTTCAAGGGGATTTAAAATAATGTTTTATTTTTTCATGTTTTATTTTCCTGATTTCCAAGATACTAAACTTTAAAGATCCTCTGTTTGTAAAATGTAATGGAAAGTTATGTAACAAAAAGGCGGGATGCCATAATTATCAAGATCCTTATATCTCAGTTTTTGACCAAACCTAGAAGGATGATCCACACCAGGGGACCCAAACTCAAGACATTGAGACCATGGGTGCTAAGGATTCATCAATCCCATTATTGGATCCATCCACATGTCAGTATTATTAACAACTTTTATTATATCCCCACCCTTTATATATGTTAACCCCAATGTTAACAATGATTCTTATTTATTATTCAGAACCATCGACTTCAATGTCCAAGCCTAAGGGAGTAGGATCCATACCAATTTATTCAATAGAAAATGTGAAGCTAACATTTCTTTGGGGGGAGAGGAATAGGGCACCTCATTGAGTGCATTAATCCTATAGTACTAATCTCCATTTTAAAGAAGATCCAAGTCAGGATTGGAGGCACAAGATTCATTTCATACCTCTCATCATTTCATTTGGAGATACATCTAAAAATTAATCATGTTGATGCCTCTAAAAGATCTATAATTGTGACTTCATTAACTCCCAAATATGTTTTACATTTTGTGGTATGGTGGATTTGATTAATTCATGATCCATCATTCCCTAAAGTTTTTCATCTAGAAATGGAAATAAAAAATATTAGAACAAGCTGATGCACAGTTAGTGGTCCAGTTCTAAGATATTAAAGTTGATGTATCCTAGGTGGAGATCAACTGTGCCAAGGAAGTGGAATATAATTAGCTCTGTAATGAAAATAAATATCTACATATGGTATGCCTTAGAAAAATTAGATGTCGTGAAGGAAGATATTTTACAACTATAACAATACTTGAACAAGGTCTTGACATAAATAATGGATTCAGTTATTGTAGATGAGGAGAAACTTCATCATGCTGAGGAGGCTGTCACCAAACAACTAGATAAGCTTTAAAAGACTGTAGATAAGGCTTGGGCCTTACTACAATAGATTAAGGATTATATTGAGGAACAATTATAATATTTAGATGAGAGACTCCATCATGTGGAAGATCTTTTAAGTTTTAATACATGAATGAAAATAATTTTATTATCAATCTTATATTTTTGTGTACCATTCCTCATTGTAACCATAACATAACACTGAAACTGAACTATTTAATTGGAAATCATTGTTTCATGTGTTGTAATTAAAATGATAGTAATTGGAGGGTGATACAATTTTTTCCTAGCTCTTTGGACCTAGAAAGCATAGTTTGACTATTTCTAAAATCACATAACATATCTTATAAACTTTTGAGTATTTTTCATCACCACCCTAATATTTGACTAAGTTAAATATGAAGAAGACTTATTTGGTGAAACTTGTATTTTTCTTAGGCATCCCTTTTTTGGTTTTCAACCGAATAAGTTTTATGTATTTTTTTTATTTCTCAAAAATATAAACCATGTGGAGTGCTTGTCTAATGAGTTTAAACTAGAATTTTTCCCAGGGTTCCCTTTTGTGGGTTTTTAACCTAGATACTATTAAATATATTTTCATGGGTATTTTGGAGTCTTTAAATATATAATAATGAAACTAGTGTTTTATGTTGAATATATTTTATCATGATTATTTGGATGATGACCCAAGTAGGGATTTCTAGCCGAGAATGTTTTGACATTCTTCAGTAACACAAAGGGAGTTGTTAAGTCACAATTTTATGATTTATGGATATAAAATGAGATACATGAAAATTATAAAAGGAATGGACTTGAATTATGTTTGAAAATATTCTTCTAGAATGATTTTTTTTGTTTAAAATTTTTAAGAGGTTCCTTCTGAGGACAAAGGTACCTCTGGTTGACTGAAATTTCTAGGGAGAATTATGAAAATGTAGATTGTGGAAATTAAATTTATAGTCTAAACAAAGGTGTCCTATGGAATAATACATTCTATTATTGATGGATAGTAAGTTTATGAGGATCTATATTTCTCAAGACCATATGGCGTAGTTTGTGAAATGAATTTGTCTGAGAATAGAGGAAGCATTCAAACGGCACTGACCTGGAATGAGAAACTGCTCCTACACAAATTGGATTTACATGTAAATAAAGAGGAGTTTTATTTCAAACAAAAGATTTAAAATTATGGGTTCTATGAGAAATCAAGAACTTTCCACCCATATCGTGGTTATGTCTATCAATGGAGTGAAAAAAAATTTGGTTGTTGTAGCAGATGTGACTAGAATAAAGGATCTAGGCATCACTAAGTGCCTTTATGAAATGAGAATCAAGTTGCACATAGTTATTCAAGGTTATTCATTGAAATACTAACACCAAAAATAAATTCTTCTTCCAAATAGTGGTTAGATAATTATAAAGTTTAATTTCATGAAATGAGGATGTGAACCACATAGTTTTACATCTTACAGAAAAGATGATGAGGGTATTAATTTAAGGTCATTTAGCTTTGATAGAAAGATTAATTCTTTCCATTTGATGGTGATTTTACCATGAGTGTTTCATCATTTTTAGTTATGAAGAGGAGAATTTTTAATCTATGATCTAAAGTCTTCTAGTTCCAAAGAGTAATATGAGATAAGTATGTAAGGAATGACCATAGATCATGTTTGAAAAGAATTTTCCAACATGATGTATTCGGGGATTACTAAAATAGAAGATGTTTCTCTTAAAGATGAAGGCAAATTTGGTTGGCATGATATTTTGGGGGAATTAATTAGGCATTTATTATTGTAGGTGTTTTATGAACAGTAAAAATAAAGGTTTTCTTTTCAATTATACATTCTATCACTGATATCTAGAGAAAGTTTATGGAGATGTGGATTACCCAAGATAGAAAGTTTCATTTTTGTAAGGTTTGTACCTTAGTATGGAAGGATAATTTTATGTTGAAATATCCAAAAAATGGTAAAAATGTTTCCTATGTAGGTTTAACCTATATTATAGGAGGGATATTTTTTTCTATGGCTAGGAAAAAAACATAGAATCTGGTAGTCGCTATGTATCTCTTAATAAAAGAATCAATCCAAACATAGTTCTTGGATAAATTCCCCTACACAGACCAAATTATTATATGGTGAGGGATATTTTTTTTGAATATGGTCTTATGAGTGGGTTGAGCACCCATATTGGACCCCCAATGTTGATATTTCTCATATATAAGAGAGTAGGGGAATTTTTATATTGTACATGTTCCATGATGTAGGATCTAGGCATCCATACCTATCTTGTAAAAAAGAGAGTCAAGACACATTTTGTTCTTATACGGAGTGGTGGTGGGACACCAAAACCTAGGGTAGTGGTCCTCTTAGGAGAGGGAGATAGAGATACACAATTTTACTTCACTGAAGAGACATCATCCATGTAGTTTAAAATCACGTGGTAATGAAATTTGGTGTTCATTTTAAGGTATTTCAACCAAGAAGTTATTAAGAATTACATGAACTAATGTACCTCAATCATGTAGAAATACCTTACCACAATTACTAAGACCACATGATCTATGATATTTGAGAGAAACACAGGGTGTCATAATGTCCTATCACCACACAGAGGTGATCAAAATAAAAGACGATGGTATTTTAATCATGCAGTGGTTGGACCAGGATTTATGATCTGATCGTTATTACCTATCTCATTGGGGTGATAATTAAGTCATATGTAGTTCTGGAAGAAAATTAATGTCAAATTAGAGGGACAATAACAATGCAGTTTAACATCATGTGGTAAGGATGGATGGTGTCTTACAGTTTTAGGTCATGTTACTAGGACCATAAATATGGAAACAATGAGAGAAATAGGGGTTAACAGGCCAAGGATGTCTGGAAACAAAATGTATATGGAGAATGAATTTAAAATCCGTGATCATGGGGGTTCTTGGATTATGAGGAGTGATATGGGAGAACTATGAAAAGAGTGACCACATATCATGTTCAAAAAGCAGTTTGCAACATGATATTGTCATATATTATAGAGATAGAAGAGGTTTTTCTTGAAGGTAAATGTGCCTTTGGTTGATTAGACTTTTGGAGGCGACTTATACAAAGCCGCACTGGGGTGTATCAATTCATATTCCAAAAAAGGTGTCTTATGGAATTAGAAATTCTGTTATCAATGGCTAGGGAAAGCTAATAGAGATCTGAATTTTCCCAATATAGGGAGTATGATGAGGGGAAGTGATGTGTGTAAGCATAAGGGAAGCAATTGGACTGACATTGGATGTGGATTGAGAATTAGAATGAATAGATATTTGTTTATATATAGGGAATATATTATTTTATTTGTTTTTGTGATGGGCTCCTAAATGAGGTAATCCAAATTATGATATCCTACATGAATTGGGGTCATATGTAGGAGAAAAGGGACAAATGATATTTTATTTTATATGTATGGGCCTAAGTTAAGGAACCTGGGAATAACTATGTATCTTCTCTTGGTAGGAATCTAGCCACACATAGTTCTAATCACTAAGATGGGCCCAAATGTGAATAGACCCATGTTGGATTATTTTGCATTGATCTTTATTTATATACAAGAGAGGGGGAATTTTCATTACTTCGTGGATGATACTAAGAAATAAGATCTAGGAATCACTATATATCCCATTTAGATGAGAATCAATCCATACATAGTTCTAAAATGGAGGTTTTGTGGGAGACCAACACCAAGGAGTGTGATCCGCTTGAGGAAGGATCATAATGTTATGCATTTTTTCATTGTGTAACAAGGATGTGAATGTTGTAGTTTAATGTCATGAAACAATGATGTTGTCATAAAATTTAACATTTTGTAACTATGATGTTAGGCTATGTAGTTTAAATTCTTACACCTCTAACTATAGTGTCTTTTTGTTTTAGGCCATATGACTAGGAACATCTTTCATTCCTTTTAAGGTCATGTGATGAAGACCATTTGTGATTACACAAGGTATTTCTTGAAAAAACTTAAATTTTTAGGGTTCATGACTATCTATCTATCCATATAGATCAAGGAATAAGCTCTATTATAGTGAAACTTGTGTATAGAATAAGGTTCATCTCACTTTGTCTCAAGCTTTGTAGGTTTCTTCCCTGGTTTCAACGAGGTCTGAAGGGCCAATGCTAATTATCCTTGGAGGAATGAGTGGAGTTGAACTTTCTGGTTAAAATGATGTGATATCTGATTTTGTGGGACATAAAAATGATATAATGTAAGAATTATTTTCTCATAAAGTCACTCTAATTCATCTAAACATATTTAATATTGATCATCTATGGATAACTAATCACATATGGAAACATGAAACAAATTAAATTGGGAATCAATAGGAAATACCACTTCCATTCTATATACCTGTGAATATGGTGTCACCTGTGTGGTGGTGTAGGTATTTTTTTCATAATACCACAAGGTATGAAATATATTTTTAGTTCAATAATTTTTATTTTTATCTACCATTTTATGAAGTATGTTTGATAAGGTCTTGGTGAAGGCCCATATATTTCCATTAGCTGACGCATGATAGAGAAATTAATGATTAGATTTGATATTATACTTATGGTACAACCTCTAAAACTCAGAAGACAAGAAATTTTTTCCATTTTCTATCAATATCAAATGAGGGACACCAATTATAGCAATGATATTTGATTTCATGAAACTGATAATTTATTTTGTCCTGACTTCTTTGAGGGGTATCACATTGAACCATTTTAAGAATAGGTCAGCAGTAGTGAAGATTTATTTGAATTGTCTAGCCGTAGATAGAGGATACAGACTTGAAACATCCATCCCCAATATATAAAATGGCCAGGATAAATTTGCTATGTGTAGTAACTCCAAGGGTTTATGGATGAAGTTATAATTCACTTGGTAGGAATGAAAACTTTTGGTAATTTTGTGATATCTAGTTTCATTGAAGGCCAGAAGTATCCAAACCTTTAGATTTGATGGGAAAGCCTGAATCCTGACTAGTGGGAACTGAAGGTCTCTATGTGTACTTCCTTTATGATAGCAATGGTCTCTTATCCATATATGAATATGAGAAGGAAACTATTAAATCCCCATTTATAGATAACTTTCTGTTGATTTAGGCTGCTATAAAGAGTAATGTTGGTCACTCGTCACTATGTTTTCTATTTTATACCTTTTTCCAATGAGATAAAACCATTTTGAAGGTATTTTATAGTGGTAATCATCCAAATAGTTGTAGAACTATATAGTTTAGGGATAGAATTTGCCTCGTTGATTTCTTCTATGTCAACATGAACAAAATGTGACACCATTTGGGGATGCTTGATTATAATAACCATTTCATCCTAGTCCGTATTTTAAAAATTCATAGCCACATTTACCAATGCATCTTCTTGGGTATTTTGTGATCAGGGAATGTGAGTCAATATTAGCTCGGAGGGAAACTCAACCATTAGTCCTCGATCATATTCATGTAGAGGGATTAAATCTTCTTTTATGATGGAATAATTACCATTGAACTGTTTGATTACAAACTCCAAATCACTTTTTACCTTCAAATGGTCCATTGACATTTTAAGTGACTATTCTAGCCCTATAAAGCGGGACTGATATTCTGCCTCATTGTTATTTCATCCTTCTAAAAATAAGAAAGTGTAAGGTAGGAATTCTTTTTCTGGGGTGATGATTATGACTCCCAACTCAATTATTTTGAGCTTGGTCTTATCCAATATCTTCCACTTTGGGATTCTAGATGCACCTTCAAAATACATCTCCAATATTTTGGGTGTCCTATTGAATGGATAAGATCTCTTCATCAATAAGTTTAGTATTTAGTGATATTGTTTCTGAAGATGGGTGTTATGAAAGGAAATATCCTAATGACTGGAATTTCACCTATTCACGAGGTATGAAATTAATTTCAAATTGCTACAATATGGACACCCACTATTTTAATCTTATAGTCAACATAGTAAATATAAGGATGTATTTAAGTGGGTTGTTATGAGAGACCAAATGGAAATTGTGATGTTGTAGGTAGTGCCTCTTCTTTTGAACCATGAAGATTAAAACTAGGAAACTCTCCTTAATATATGAATAATGAGTCTCAGTATTAATAATGGTTTGACTGAGTTAATATAGGTTATTTTTATTCCCTAAATAATTCTTTTGTGCGATTATAAAAACCAGTGATCATTCTAGGACTTTCACATAATAAATGAGTGTATTTACCTCAACATGAATCATCAGCACGAGTGGATTCAAAATATATTTATTGAGAATATCAAATTATTCTTTAGAGTCATTATTCCACTGGTATGTGATCCCCTTTTTTCATCATCCTGGTGGAGGGTAAACACTTTCCTACATGGTTTTATATGAAGATATATATATAAGAAAGGTTTCCCTATAATACCCTCAACTCATTGAGGTTTTTTGTAGGTTACATATCAAGGATAAACTTCATCTTATCGAGAATGGCTTCGATTCCATGATGGTGTACCATGAAGTTGAGAATTTTTCTCAAGGTAACCCCAAAATCACATTTTAAGGGGTTCTTTTTTAGGTATGATGTATCATTTTATAAAATATTGTCTTAAGATCATCAAGGTGGTAAGAGAATTTCTGATATTTAACCACTATATCATCAACATAGAATTATATAGAACTTCCAAAAAAGGGTTTGAAGATACGACACATGACACATTGGTATGTAGCTCCAGAATTCCTCAAACCAAAGGGAATTACCTGATATAAGTACACCCCTTGGGGTGATATGATAGTAGTGTATTCCTAATATTAAAGGGCCCATCCACATTTTTTTTACACTAAATATCCATCTATGAAGGAAAGGGTATGATATCTGACCGTAGAAGCAATTAGTAGTTATGTGATAAAAAATGGGAAATCAAATTTTGGAAAATAGTGGTTGAGATATCCAAAGTTGATGATAACTTTGATTTTTCAATTATTTTTCTTGACTGGGAAAATATTTTCTAACCATTTTGGATAATGGAGCTTTTGAAAAAAAAATTCCTTGATGAGCTTATCAACTTCAACATCAATCCTAGTGGTGTGAGTCGGATGTGTCATTCTGGCTTCCTATTTATAACCTCAATGATTTTCCAGAAAACCCAGGTGGTGAGTGGCCACCTTAGGAGTAAGGTCCTACATTTATATATACTTCTAAGAAAAAAAGTCCCAATGTTTCATTAAGAAGGAGTTATATATATGTATTACTCTTCAGAAGGCATAGAAACACTAATCAAAGTGGCCCATGGGTCCTTATATATATTGAGATTTATTTCATTAATTTCATCATTAGTGGTAGAGACACCTTCCTTTAATTCTATATGGGAATCCCTGAGGTCCTCCTTATCTTCCTCTTATTCTTACTCGTAGTCCATACTCTTAGGAGAGGTAAGTTAATAAAGAAAATTTTCAGATTTAGGAGAGGAGTCCACATTCATGACATCTAGAAGAAGAAGAAAATTCCTCCGATCTGACTGATGATGTGGAATTTCATTGAAGCTCCAGAGGTGAGATGAGGGACAAAGAATGATCATCTCCAATATCTTCTTGTGGAAAGTTAATTTTTATGATTCATCTAGTGGGGAAAGAATTTGTTGAATCTCAAGGGATATAATGAAGGAATTTTCACCCAAGCTTTTACTACTATTCAGAGTGTCGATGACCTTTTCAATGCCTATTGGCTCAATATTTATGACTGATATCAATAAATTTATTGAATATGTACCCAAATTTGGAATCAACTATTTGATATGATTTATGGAAAAAACATATTCTTCAATGAGCTATTTAAAAGGACTATTAGAGGTTATTTCTAGAACATTTGTGGAATTGACCCAAGCTACACCATCAATCACATGATTTTCCCTTCCAACTTGTAGAAACCTAAATCAATGCATTGTGATTCACTGAATTCTAATGGATATTTATCACTATGAAACATACCAATTTTCCTATTAATATAATATTTGAGGCATTTTTGGTATTATAAGGGGAATTACACATGTTGATGCAACCAAGGCCTTCCTAGAAGATCATCAAATGTTGTATGTTTCTGAATGAACATAAATTTTGAGTTAGATATGATGTCCCCAAACTGATATATAAGATAGATTTTTCTAAGGGAAAATTTCTCACATTTTTCATATAACTATGGCATTAGAATGGAATGGGACAAGTGGGCCTCATGGTAGACTAATTGTTGAACTGTTTACACTGGAATGAGGTTAAATCTTGATCCATTATCAATGAAATCCCATTGGATATCAACACCATTTATCATGATAGACACATACAGGGGTCTGATGTGCCCATGTATAATGACAACTTTTTCGTTCTCCATGAAAGATATGATCATGTGAAATTATGAGGAATAAATATATGCATGATATAATTCACTAGAGGAAACCTATGCTTTAAAATCTTGAGTCATCAATAAATCCTCTATAAGTGATTCTCTGAGGTCATTCGATAAACGAAGATCATCTAGGATTGAAAATTTGGTTGGCGCCAATGCCAATTTATTTACAATGTATAACTTATGAGCTAAAGGTATGATCTTTCCTATATAAGGATTCACCTTCATAGGAACTTTAGGAACCTAAGTAATTGATGTAGGAAGATCATCCCTTGGAAAAGGATTTGAAAGTTCTCTTGTCCTCAGTGGGTTAGGCCAAACAAGTCTGCCTTCTTTTTGATGTTGATCATATAATTAAACCCCCTATAATCATTCTTCTTGGAAGATAAGTTCAAGGAAACCCATGAAATATGTGGGGGAACTTTATTACTCTTGTTGAGCCTATTTGAGGACTTTACCATTAGTTTTAGAAACATGGTTGGTCTGAGCAGGGACATGAACAGAGTATTGTGTTCTACCGTGACTGCATCTTCCCCAATACCCTCAACTCCAAGAAACTCTTCCTCTTGTCCTCTAATCGGGTGATGGAACTCAAGTTAATGGACATACTCATCATTAGATAAGGGATGAATTAAGTTAATTCCATCAATGGAACCAATGATTAATTATTCACATGATGAGGATTCCATCTCACAGGTTAACAATTGTGGTACCATTTGGTGGGGAGATGCTCGTACTTTTGGAAATAAAGAAATGAAGCATGAGAGTGTTAAATATATCTTTGAACATGGTATAGGTTCATATTCATACATTATTTTATTCTATTTTGACAATATTTTTCATAATATTGGACTTTATATGTCTGCGGTGCTGATAGAGTGAGCTGTGATATACAAAAAAGCAACTCGGGGCATAGTTTGTTGTTTCAAATATGATATGAGGATAGAATGAGTTCATTTGATTTTGATTCTATTCATAAAATCACTTAATTTATACATATTATTGTTGGTAACTTTTTTTCCGTTGAATCTCTTCCTCCAAATTCGTGGTAGAAACACACGCTACCTGTATGGGTGGTTTATCCTGTCTCACCTGTACAGAATAAATCATCTTTTATAGAACATATTTAATCATGAAACAATCATGGATGGTGTAAATAAATATTGTTTTATAGGTAAAATAATTCAAGATATCATAAATTATGACTTAGTAAGGTATTTTGGGTTTGAGATTGTTTTCCAAGGCTGTTAAGAAGTTTCTAGAAACCTGCTCATCTAAAAAAGATCAGACTTTGTTCTTCTAGTCTCCAAATTGGGTGTGTTTTGACTCTTTAATTTTATACTAAAGATTAAAATACAAATAAAGTTTCCATTCAAGATGAGGTAGCATACGAGGAGGTGTGGGATTTGGAGTTTGTGCTGGAGTAGAGGCTAGTTTCAACGTAACCTTTGCAGCTTCTACTCTACCCATCCTCTTCCCTCAAGACTTCAGCACAACATGGGAGTTATCCTTGGTTCACAAAATAGAATCTTTAAACTTGTTTCCTACTATAGAAAAATTATGAACTCCACATGTAAACTTTATTAAAATAGGAAATGTTCTTTGTTTTTCATAAATATCCTTAATTCATAGAAACAACAAATCTTCATGAGGGAGTTTCTAGTTTCTTGAATAATTCAAACCTTTCCACATAACAATGAAACACGATACCATCTCATATTTTTCTATCTAAATTTTTTATTTATTGAGGGATTTTTTATGTAATATAGAGTTAAATTGATAGATTAATTTTTGTATAAGATCTTATCATCCCATGATTTTTCTGGATGGTAGACTGGTATACTAAGTAAAGGATGGTCCGTCTACAGTCTGTACAAAACATGTGAGTTTAGCCACTTCTTTCTTCTCAAGGGTCCCCATCATGGGGACACACCTGGAAATTAAGTGAATTAGTTGTTTTTATATATATTCTTAACCAAATATTATTAGGAACATAGGATTCTAAATGTTTGGTAGGTGAGGAGTTTCATCCACACATTCTGGGTAAGGATTTTTCTTTGGTTGTACTAATGCACATTTTCCTTTCATGGAATCTTATAGATCCTTTAGTGTTTTGATAGTTTTGATGATATGTGGAGGAATAACTGGCCTAGTAGTATCTTGAGAAAGGGTAAAGATAGGATATAATAACTGTATAATTCCATCTTGTACTTGTGGTGGGTAACCTATAGGGGCTGGTCTATGAGGATGTGTCTGACCTAGCTCTGGTCATGTATCCAATAAAGGGAAATCCTGATATCTTTCTATTATGGGGTCCAAATATATTTTCGGTCATAACCCCTCATTTAGATTGCTCTATGATTCTATTTGAGTTGTGTCAAAGCCTCTTTGTTGAGGCACATTAGCTAGGAGTATAGGGTGAGACTCTTCTTATAGAACATATCAAGTAGGGATGTTTCCTCAAAGCAGTTATGAATTGAGTTTTATCAACTCTTTCATCTATTCCTCATGTATATAAAATCTTTCCTCAACTGCGAGGACTTAAAAATATTTATATGGTGGGTGAGATATGGATTCATCTTTACTCTTTTCTTTGCTATATCCTCACCAAATAGGTAGTTGTGGAGCAGTTGAGGATATTACAAAATTCAAGTTAAGACTCTAGTTTCAAGTATTCATGCCTTCTTCAATAATTTTAGTGTGAACTATATTATGTACATAAACCCACTCCTAATATTTCACCATATCTTCCACATTTATATAGAAAATGTAGGGGTGGTCTTAATGATGTTCAATAATGCAAAAACACATTATAGGAATTTCATAAACCTCTTTGATAGATTATTTTTGTTTGTGTCCACCTTGAGGTATCATCCTCTCATTCACCAGTTGTACTAGAATTGTATGAAGAATGGTAATCCAAAGTGAATATCTGGGATTTTTTTTGTGCATGTTCCAAGTGAGGAAGTCAGGTCATGGGATAAGATGAACTGGGAGTATTTTTTTTCTATTATCCCTTTAAATAAGAGAATGATGACTTATTTTGATGGGAAGATTAAGCTAAAAATACCCTAGACCTATGGGATGGGGCTTAACCTATTCCATTTTCATAACTTTATAAACTTGGCTTATCAGCCTCATAGGTTGTGTTAAACCCCCCCCACAAACCTTTAGGTTGGTGTTTCTCTTGGATTTTCATGGATTCTGCTTATATGACTGCTATTTTCATTTTATGAGATTTTTTTAAACATTGGATGGATATATTATATAATTTTCAACCGAGCCACCTACTTCCAAAGATTTTATCCCTACCTGATGATTGGATTCCTTTAAGTGGCAGGCTTACTCAATATTCTCATATTCTTGATGTATAAATCTTTCTATGGATCTCTCTCTTATGGACCAATTTCTTTGAGAGTTTTTCATGTATTTTTTTTTGAGCTTACCAACTTTTATGAGAAGTGTTCATTTATTAAAGTTAGTCCAAGGATATGACATTTCATGATGTCACCTTTGGTCAGCTTTGCTGATCAGGGAGTGAAGTGAAATGAAATTCCCCTAGTTTTCTTCATCCTATGATATAAACACCAGATAAGGTCTCAAAGATCAGTTTATGTAACTATTTTAATGCATTTAGACATGTTTGTTGAAGGTCTACTTTATTTTTTATTAATTTCAAGTTTCATGTAGCTATGAGGGCTACTAATTAAGTTTAATAGTGTATCTATTCTATTATCCTGACATGTATTGGATATTATTTATACAAAAATAATTTTGTTTTTAGGTGATGAAGAGCATTCCATAAATTTATGAGGATTTTGTGCACACATTCTTCCAAAAATTCCTCTCTAATGATATATTAAGGAGTTTCTAAAGGCCAAAACATGACTGGTATATTGTAGTCAACTATCTCCACATTGGAAATATGTATTATTTGTCTTTTCCAGAGGTTCCTCCTCCTGATCTGACCAATGTGGATGTTTCCCTACTGAATTATTATAAAAAATAGTATTGGTAGGTATTTCCTATGTTGTATTAGAGGTTAAGCAGTCCAAGGGTGGTTCAGATAATGGCGATTTCCTTAGTCTATCTTCTAGTTGAGAATGAATGTCACTTTTCAATGATGAGGCATCATGGATGACTTGAAACATATTACCAAGTGCCTCATGATAGGAGGGATTTCTCAAAATTTATTTTGAAAGGGGAGGACTTCCTGGAAAAAATTAAGTGTCACTAATGGGAGAAACTTCATAGTGACTGCCATCATGGGGAGGGTTACCATCACAACTTAACAACCAAATTCATGGGAAATTCCTGTAGAGTATAACCTAGGTAGGACCTAAATGGTGGAATATAAAAAGGGGAGGGACTTCTTTTTATTTAATTTTCAAGCCACAAGAAGGTTTTTCATGGTTCTCATCACGGGATAGTCTCTTGTGAATGATCAGATTATGGACATTAAGTAAGCCTTCATGGTAATATGTTCAGGTAGGACCTTCAGAATTGATGGAATCAAAGTTATAGGGAGGACCTTCATAATTGTAGCTACTATTTCCAAAATTTTTTAACAGATGAGTAGGATCCCAATCCACCATAAATAAACATCTAAAATATTCAATAAAAAAATAATTTAATAGAGTGGGATCATAGACCATATCATCATTTCCAATCACCTTTGTCATGGCTTCTTTTGGATGATCTCTTATGGAAAAATAGGGATTCTTTTTGTGGATAACTTCATTCATATATGGAGGCTTGTTTGATCGTCTCCCATATTATTGATGGAATTTTCTGACAAATTTTTAGAATTTTGGGAAGGATATATGCCTATTGTGGATAAGTCACATGTATGGACCAATGAACTATAGTTGGAATGGGGGTATGGTCCAGATCCCATTTTCTATTTATCATGGGATTTAGCCCACAACCCTCATGTAAGGGATACAAGATATGAATCTAATCTGGATTGAACCTCATATTATATTGACGAGTCATCGAGTAGATTTTATTCATTGAACTAGAAACAACCAATGGTTTCCTTATTCATGATGTTTCACAATCCTACTTTCCAAAGGTAGGTGTCCATTGAGAATTGGATCAAAAAATGATTAAAGACTCACATTGGTTAAGATAATGGGAGTTTGGTCTCATCATGCCTTTTTGAGGTAAATTATTTCCTATTATAGGACTCTCATATAGATTAAAGACATATTTTTGAATCCTTTATTAAATCCTAAATATGAAATAGGTCACCCTTAAGTTAAAAATAAATTATTAGAATGTATTGTATTTAGAATATTTTATTTAAATATAATGTTCTCCATTGATGGTACCCTTTTTTATATGAATTACAGGTTCTCATATCATTTATTATCATGATTCTGGTTTTAATCCACACAGTGGGGCGCTCTAGGATTTATCATCATCCAGGAACACAAGAGATGTTTTGGTGTTGGGATTATGAACAATATATGGGCTTCCTATGTTTCATTGTGAAAGGAATCATAACCCATGTAGTTCAATGCCACATAATAGGACACGTCATACCTTTTAGGGTCAAGTGACAAGGATCAAGACGTGCTGTTTAACATCTTGAATAAAGGTCTTCTATGAGAAAGGATTCTAGTCAAGGGATGGTATAAGACTTAGTAAAAAGATTCAAAATGTAATTATAAGGGATATAGTCTCCTAGGTTGGATATAAACCTATTGGGAATGCGACCTATAGAAGGATAGGGTGAAATTTGGGTTTTCAGTTTGAACTTTGGGGAGGCCAGCTACATATCCCATTTGTATGGGAATCAAAACCCATGTAATTTAAAAATTTATGGGATTAAACTGATATAGGAGGCCCATGTCATGGTGGGAGAAAGATCTAGAAATCATTATATGTTGAGATAGGTAAGTAGTTTCCATTGACAATTCGACCTTTATGGATTAAGTATTCATAGTCCATGTGCTTATGGATAAGTGATAGTGTAAACACTACCGTAAAGATGTGGAAATCAGAAGGTCCAATGGTTTTCCTCATTTAGAATATGGACCATTGAGGTGGTGACATGGTTTTTTGGCTTAAACCAAATACGAGGCCCTAGTAAAGGTGATAGGAAGTTATATAAAAGAAATCATCTCCTAATTTTGGTATTTGATCATGCATATGTAATTATCACCATGAATCTATAATACCACATGATTCATGATCTGTGTGAAAAACTAGAGGAAGTGGAATATCTAGACATCCACAGAGTCTCTATTTTCTAGTGTAAGAGGGTGGGGATATTTCCCACATGAAATTATAGGGGCTCAATCCCTAAGGGATTCCCTAGGGTGAAATTTACACCCTGTCTACTCATAAATGAGGATTGAGTCTTGACAGGGGAGTCAGGGAGAGAAAAAATGGTTTTAATATGCCTTCCTCCTCTTCTTTTTTAACCCATAGGTTTGGTAATCATCCATAAGGTTTAGATCCTCATTACCATGTGAATTGATAATCTAGGACAGTCCAAGGATCCCACATATTAGGTAGTATAAATGTGAGACTACCATTACCATGAGAATATATAATCGATAAGGCCTACTAATCTTTCCTATGCTCTGATCATACATATTTAAAGGATTTTATGGAGGCCCTCAATTGGTCCCATTTGAATGAGGTATCCCAAAGAATAGGTTACCTACTATCGAAAATATGAAACATGGTTCAAAGGGTGGCTCATACACATAAGGATTGAATGAATAGAAGGTTGCTCTGATCGTGTTGTCGAGTGCATCCAATTAGTTGTTTAGTTTTTCTAGAATTTCTGCAGTATAGAAACAACCCTAGGCCGTCTCTCAATGAACCCTTAGATCATTAATTTAAAAATAGAGTTTTGATTATGAAAATAAAAGGGTAATTATATTTTTTTAAACATGGGGTTTTATGATTAAAGATGATAGAAGAAAAATGAAAGCGATAAAACAAAGCAGGAATGAACAAGATTAATTAAGTGTGATCAACCCAAGGAAATCTCATGATTCTCATCCTTCATCACTTCAATGGATAAGGTTATGATATTTTTATACCTGGTTTGTAACACCTATAACTATAATGTTACTGAGTTTATACTAGGATAACTCCTAGGGTTTAGTTAGAAACACACAATGATTCACCAGTTACCATTGATGATTGGGTGATTTGTGTTCGACTTCATAATTGAAACTCACTAAGGAAACACACTAAGAACATGATGGGCTATCTAGGATTGTATGTTATTTCAATGTTTTACCATTAATTTAAAGTAAATGGTCATCATAGTGTTTATGTAAGTTCAATTAAATAATATGAACCACACAAACACAACAGTTGAGAGGGGGAAGAAGAAGTGGTGAACGATGTGTGAAACATCACATGAATGGGTACCCCCAAACATGATCATATGAGTTGATCATGAAATAAAATTACATAAATAAATTAAATAAGAATATAGGATGATGAAAACCAACACACAAACCTATAATTTAAAATACCATTCAAATATTACATAAACAAATCTTGGGTTACATCATGTTCGTCCTTGGGTGATCACAAGGGGTTTAGAAATTCATGGGAGGGGAGGCATAGGAAGATGTTGAAGTTTCACTTACCATAGACTCCATAACTTATATATATGATGAGAGGACTCCTTTATGGCTCCAAGATGGAATCGACTTTCCTCCTGGTCTAACTCCTAAATGAGGTGCCCAAGGTGTTCTTTTATAGGCAAATTGGAAGGTGGTTTTAAGCACACAGATTGTGTAAAACCACTTGGATCATAGTTTTTTGCCACTATACAGTCATATATACATTTGAAAAAAATATAAATTTTTATCCCACCTAAATACTATATCCACTAAAAGTTATGATCCATTTGGAAAATCACAGCCGGAGATACTGATAAAATATAGAACACCACTTTTGACTTGTGCATATTCGATTCCCTGAACAGATCAATTTGGATGGGAATTTTAGAGGCCTAATGGGGATTTGGTTACTTAATATTAAATGTATCCAATTATATTTTTGACCCACACACAAAATTTCATACCATTTGGACTCACTATTTAGTAGCAGTACTCATATTAGCCCACTGGTGTTCTTGGATCCTGTGCAGATTGGCCCATTTTTCTTGGACTTCATCATGGGCCCTCCAAATCACCTACACCTATAACAAAAACATAAAAACAAGTAAAATATAAATTTTTTAAAGTGATAATAATTAAATTATATAATCAAACATGAAGTGAAAATTGTTATTAAACTTGTAATTTTCAATACAAAATCAGTTTAATACATTGGTATAAGGGTGAAATAAAACAATGAATCGTGGTACAATCACACCCCGAAACCTAAAACTTTGTACTATGAGGTAAAGTATAATATCCTAATCATTTCCCATTCCTAAAACAAATGTGTGAAAACATCCAAAATTATTTTTAAAAAAAATTAATCATGTCTCGTTTATGGAATCAATTTTCCTATCATTTCTCTTTTCACACATTCAAATTTGTTAAACTTCATTTGTTTACCCATGAAACATGTCACAGCCTACCTCACTTATAAATTTTCTCTCTTCACTCAAGGAAAATTTGAAAATGGAGTTATATTTTACCCAAAGTTCATGTGATCTTAACAAATGATTTCCAATATTCTAAGTTCTCTACCGGTAGAAACTAGTGTGCTACTCAAGAGGACATCCAACAGGTTGTTATGAGGTTCAAGGGTTGGTAGGATTTAATTTATAAAAAAAATTTCAGGTAGAAGAGAAGTTTTTAATCTATTAATTAAAAAACATGTCAAAATTCAGCAAGTGTTCACAATGATTGTACACACTCATCCCCTCACAAAGTGTATTACCTCCAACTCACTATCCCCATTATCCATTTGTGCAGGTCACAACCAAGAAATGAATAATAATGAGTAAACATACTCTTTTCTCCATTTTATTATTTTGTTCTATTTTTTTGTATAGAACTATTTATTAATAAATTGTTGTTTTTTTTGAGATAAAGAGGGTAACATGTTTAAAAAAAATCATGGAATATGTCTTGTGAACCCATTGACCAAAGAAAATGTTGGCACCCTTTATATCAACCCATAAAAATGATTTTATCCCCAAAATTACCTTGGAAACACCCTCTTTCCCACACTTGATAAAAAAAAATATATATAGAAGATATGAGTTGGTAGGGATAAATTATATTATAATGTGGCTACCTAATAGGCATTTAATGGTCTTTAAGTCTTAAGAAGGATAAAATGTAAAGGTGGCTGAAAATAGAGGATAATTGTACAAATGGACTTTCAATGAACGATTTCATCTATCATGAATGAAACATACTTGAATCTTATGGATTCAAATAGAATTAAGGCAGGTTCTAGTTTCTCTACATGACCCGAGACTCTCAAGAAAGTGATTAAAAGAAATAATATTTTATAAAGGGATTAGAAAGTCTCTCAGGTAAGGGATTAAAATATTGGTCAGTGCTAATGAGGCATAGGATTCAAAATCCATTAAACACCTAAGAATGATTTGAAAATAAAAATTCTAGAAAAATATTCCATATCAAAAATCATATGAATTTTTTTTCCAAAAACAATGGAATTTTCCACACAATCGACTCAAGAATGAAAAATGTTATTGGATATTCTTTTTTAGATCAATTTTTATCTAAAAAAATAAGAAATCAAAAATGAAAACACATTTTTCTTTTTTCTTTTTTAATTTTTTTAATTTTTTAATTTTTTTAATCCTAACTATGACATGATTTAATTTTTTAATTTTGTTTTGTTTTGTTTAATCCTAACAATGACATGTCACCCTCCACCACACCTAAAAGTGACATTGTCCTCAATGAAATTATATTAAATAAATAGAAAATTAAATAAAGGTAGTGAGAATGGACAACCTGATAAGCGGTGTCATATGTGGAATATATCAGTTGTATTTCTTCCAAAAGATGCTTTGGAAAATCCTCATAGAAGTTTTTGAGTCTCTACCCATTGACAGTAATATTCTATCCACTCTTCTCATGCAAAAACTGTACAACACAAAAGGGTAAACATCGGTAATGGTATAAGGATCGAGCCATCAAGAACGAAGCTTACCTGGGTGGAGCTTTAGTATGGAATTATACATGAGAACCTTCTCCCCAATATGAAACTTACACTGTTGAATCATCTCATCATGGATTTCCTTTGTTTTCTCTTTATAGATTCGGGAGTTCTCATATGCATCACGTCAAAATTCTTCCAAATCTTGAATCTATAACTTCCTATGATCACCTTTATTTGAGATATTCATATTACATTGTTTAACATCCCAATATGCATAGTGATCCACTTATACTGGGGGGGGGGTGAAAATCCTTTACAAACACAATACTATATGGTGACATTCATATTGGGGTTTTAAAAGTTGTACGTTATGCCCAAAGTGCATCATCCAAACGTAAAATCCAATCTTTCCTATTGGGTTGTATGGTTTTTTCCAAGATTCTATTAACTTCCCGATTGGAGATTTCTGCTTGTATGTTAGTTTGGGGGTGATATTCTATGGAGACTTTATGAACAAACCCATAATTATGAACCAAAAATTTCAGGTTGTGATTGCAAAAAATTTGAAACCTGATAACTAATGATGAATCTCAGTAAACCAAACCTACTGAAAATTTGGGTCCTCATAATATCAATAACCACTCGAGAGTCATCGGTCCTAGTGGACTCTACTTCTACCCATTTAGATACATAGTCAATAACCAACAAGATTTACAAAAAATCCAAATGTATTTGGAAAATCCCCATGAATTCAATACCCCTTTCATTAAAGATTTCACATAATAACATTGGCTGTTGGGGAATTTCATTCTTCTTGGAGATATTTCCTGTGAATTGACAATGACTACATGAAATTAAAAATATATGGGCATCCCTATACAATGTTGGCCAATAAAATATGGAGTCAAGTACTTTTAAAACTGTACGTTGAGATCCAAAGTGACCCCCACAAGACAAGGTGTGGTAGAAGGTCAAAACAGAGGCGAACTCATGGTCAGGGACACACTGACTAACAACTTGGTCACTATAAAGTCTCCACAACTATAGATCATCCCAAATGTTCCATCAAGAATCATGATTAGGTCTCTGGTATTGTGAAGTGATGAAATCATTGGGGACCCTATATGTTTCTAGAAAATTCACAATGTCTGCATGCCAGGGGGTAAGGTCCAAAACATCACAAAGGTTCTCATGAGGGAAGAATTATCTAATGGGGAGGGGTGAGTCAACATGATTGTACAATGGTTAGTAAATCCTACTAATCTGGTTAGATACCACATTTTCCACTCCTCTCTTGTCATAAATCTCATGGTCAAACTCTTGGAGGAGGAGCATCCACCGAATGAGGCGAGGCTTGGCTTTAGGTTTCTTTAAGAGGAAACGAAGGGAAGCATGTTCAGAGAAGATGATAAGTTTTGACCTGATAAGATATACATGGAATTTTTCCAAGGAAAACACAGTATAAATAAGTTCCTTTTTAGTGGTTGTTTAGTTTTCCTGGGTAGGGTCAAGGGTATGAGAGGCATACACAATGACCCGAGGAGCCTTCTCAACCCTTTTTTGATAAAACTACCCCAACTACAAAGTTAGAGGCATCACACATAAGCACAAAGGGGAGATCTCACCATGGTGGCTAGATGATGGGAGGTTGTGTGAGGCTCCTTTTTAGTGAATTTAATGCATCATCACATTTTTTATCAAACAAAAACTCAGTATCCTTTTGTAATAAATGAGACACGGGAAGTGTGATCATACTAAAGTCTTTAATGAATCAACGGTAAAAACCGGCATTAACCAAGAAATATCACACCTCATGAAAACAATTTGGATATATAAGGGATGAAATTAATTCAATTTTAGATTTATCAACTTGAATTACCTTATTTTAAATGATATTCCCAAGAACTATCCCCTGCTCAACCATGAAATAGAATTTACCATAATTTAAAAGAATATCTTTTTCAATATAGTGGCAGAGGAAATAACCTAAGTGTTCCAAAAAATCATTAAAAGAAGAAAGATATACCATGAAATCATCCATAAAGACCTCCATAAAAATCTCAAGATACTCAGAATAAATACTCAACATACATCGCTGAAAAGTACCAGGAGCATTATATAGACAAAATAGAAATCTTCTGTATGGAAATATGCTGAATAGACATGTAAATGTTGTCTTTTATTGATCCCCAGGGGTTATATGGAATTAGAGATAACCCTAATATCCATCAAAGAAACTATAATGGGACTTACTAGACAACTGTCCTAACATTTGGTCAATGAAAGGTAAAGGAAAGTGGTCCTTCTGCATGGCTAGATTCAGTAGACGGTAGTCAATATAGACTTGCCAAATGGTTTTCACACACGTTGGAACCAATTCATTCCTTTCATTTGACAAAAAATTTATTCCTATTTTTAGGCACAATTTTCACTGGTTTAACCCATTTACTATTAGATATAGGATAAATGATCCCCACAACAAGTAATTTACTGACTTCCAATTTTATCACTTTAAGGAGAATGGGATTCAAATGGCATTGAGATTGTATTATGAGCTTAGCCTCATTATCCAAAAGTATATGATTCATACAAATAGATGGGATAATCCTGATAAATATCATCCAATGCTCATCTTATCAACTTTTTACACTCTCAAAAGGTTGAGAAGTTTTGATTCTTGCTATAGAGAGAGGTTATTATAAATAATGATGATAAATTGGTCAATACCCTCAAGATATGCATATTTTAAATTATAATTAAGTGGTTTATGTTCCAACACTATTAGTGTTTGGATTTAGGGAGGGGGTATAGGGGGATTTAGGTCTTTGAAACCTTATATATGTTTATGCTTATTCTCTAAGGATAGAGAATCTATTGAATGAGATTAACAGAATCATCGAAGATCATGGGTACCTTAGAATGAACACACTAATCAATTAAAACACAAAATTTACACTTTTCAAAACCCATAAAACACTCAAAACATGAATCAAAACTAAAATCATCCAATGTGGAAGAAGAAGAAAATAAATCATAGTATGGGCTGAGGAGAGAATTGTGTGTGTGTGCATCATTTGAGAGCACTTCCATCGAATAGACTTGAAGAGTGGAGTGCTCTTCCATGGGGTGTTTTATGGCCTCAAGGATGTTAAAACATACCACTATGTGTGTGTGAAAATAAGTGTACATAGATTAAGTCATTAAATTAATTGAAGTACCTAAGTGTAGTATTGCATCTGAAAAGAATGTCACCCATATGGTTCAAGGTATCATGAAAGTTCCCAGATCCTTGCACTTGGTTGGAATTGCTGGTTGAATCAAGTGTCAGACATTCCTTCCAAGGTTGACTCTCTCATTCCCCTTCATTATCCTTCTATGGGTGTAAACCTATTTAAAAAAAATTTCAATTCAAGGGATTTGTTTAATTGCATACAATAAAGTAATGTTAACTTTCACTTTTTTAAATGTATCCATTATTTCATTATCAACCTCATTATAAAAATTATTCTTAGATTTAGAGAGTATTTGGGGGAAAGGAAGAGGAATGTATTGTTCATGGGAATCATCAATTATAATTGGTTTAGCCTTTTGTTTTTTTTCTTCTTTGGAATCATTTATGGGTGGGTAAAGAGTGTTTTCAAGAGGGGGACATACCTATTGTGTAGAATCAGTAGAAGGAGAAAATTATTTACCACTAAGAAGTGTAATTTCACATACATTACATTTTTCCTTTGGATTATCAATGGATTGAGATGGTAGTTGTCCAAAACCTTGCATCTTGATCTCCCTAATAGTGTTTTCCAATTGTCCCACTTGAGTTAGTTGGTCTTGAATAGATGATTGTGTTGTCTGTTGGAACTGGAGGTTTTGGGATGCCATTTTTTTGACCATGTACTCGAGTATTGGTTCACATTTGGGAGGATTAGGAGGATTATTCCAAGAAGTTAAGGGATAAAAATATTACATGCCTTGGCCTTGCTGATAGCAATCTTTCTTGGGGTAGCTTGGGTTGCCTCCTTATTGGTATTATGGTTTTGATTTCCACCCGAGGTTTGGATTTGGCCTAAATAGTTCTCTATTGATGGGAAGTGCTTGGTGAAAAGGATGCCCAGGGAATACTGCTACACAAGACTCAGACGAATCCTGATGTTTTGGGAACTAGTCAGAAAAATGAGTGTTATTAGAACAAATACCACAATGTAATGGAATAGAAGTAGAGTGTGAGTTACCTTGTTCTTGATCTAATTTCCTTATAAGGGTATGAATCTCATCAAGTTCATTATCTACCTTTTGTTCTTGGGCAGAATGACTTACCTCTTAAACTCCTTGGGTTGGTGCAATTGCTCGTGTACCAAATTGTTGTGCATTTTGAGCCATGTTGGATATTAAGTCAAAAGTTGCAGAAAGAGTTTTATCAAAAAGGGAACCACTGGCTACAAAATCAACCATTCCATGATCCATGGGGATAATTCCCTCATATAAGTATTGGAATAATAGTTTTTCAATAATATGGTGGTGGGGGAAGTATGAGAAAAGTCTTTTGAATCTCTCCCAGTATTCATGAAGGGTCTCACCTTGTGATTGACTAATGCCACAAATTTATTTCCTAATTTATACAGTTTAGGAGGCAGGGTAAAACTTCTCTAAAAGTGTCTTTTCATGTCACTACATCCCCTAATTATGGTAGGAAAATAGTATATCCAATCTTTAGCTACACCATCAAGGGAAAAAGGGACGACCCTAAACATAATTAAGTCCTCAGACACATTTTGGGGTTTCATGGTGGAGCACACTATGTGAAACAACTTAAGGTGTTTATTAGGGTCCTCATAAGGAAGACCATGTAATTTAGGAAGGTAGATAAGGCATTATATCAACTCATAGTTGGCTACTTGCTTAGGATATTGGATGTGCGCAAGTTGGTACGCCACATCCGGGGAGGTCAGTTCTTTTAAAGTTTGGTTATTTGCAGCCATGATTCTTAGGGGTTTGATTGGGTTCAATTTTTAAGTGTTTTAGGAAAACTTGAGGTTCAAAAAGAGGTTACTTAGTGTTACTTTATTGACATACTCAATATTTTATGATTTGTGAGTGAAGTGTCTTTTCAATTTCAGGGTCAAATTCAAGCAGTTTTTTTCTGATCGGGTCATGTAAATAAGTTGCGAAGTTTGTTTTTTTTGTTTTTTTATGATTGAATATGGGTAAAATCACTTAATAAGGGTGAAAATAGAATATAATTTTATAATATATAATTATAGAGAGAAAAATGTTGAATAATAAGAAGATAGTGAGAGAGAGAGAAAGAACACCCAAAAAAAACAAAAATTGAAACAAAAAAAAACAAAACAAAAACAATCAAATGGGGGTGGAATATTTAAAGTATTTATAATTAAAAAGTAAAATAAAGAAATAAAAAAAAATAAAATTGAATAAAATGATTTTGGATCCTTGTAAATGGTTCCAAAATTTGATCATGTTGTCGTGCGTGTCAAATTAGTTGTTTAGTTTTTACTAAAATTTCTATAGTATAACAACAACCCTAGGTCGTCTCTTGACGTAGCCTTAGATCATTAATTTAAAAAGAGAGTTTTGATTATGAAAATTAAAGGGGAATTGGTTTTTTGAAAACAAGGGGTTTGATGATTAAATATGATAAAAGAAAAATAAAAGCAGTAAAACAAAGCAGGAATAAACAAGATTAATTAAGTGTGATCAACCCGGGGAAATCTCATGATACTCATCCTTCATCACTTCAAGAGATACGGTTATGATATTTTAATACCTAGTTTGTAACACCTAGAAATATAATATTATAGATTTTATACTAGTATACCTCCTAGGGTTCAGCCAAAAACACAAAATGATTCACTGGATACCACCAATGATTGGGTGATTTGTGTTTGACTTCATAACTGAAACTCAAGAAGGAAACACATGAATAACTCGATGTACTATCCATGTTTTTCTATTATTTAAATGTTTTACCATTAATTGAAATTACATGTCCATGATAGTGTTTATTTGAGTTAAATTAAACAATAAGAACCACACAAACACTACAATTGAGATGGGGAATAAGAAGTGGTGAATGGTGTGTGAAACATCACATGAATAGGTACCCCCAAACATGATCATATGAGTTGAACATGAAATACCAGTACATAAATCAATTAAATAAGAATATAGTATTATTAAAAATAGCACACAAACCTATAATTTAAAATACCATCAAAATATTACATAAAAAAGCTTGGGATTACATCATGTTCCTCCCCGAGTGATCATAAGGGGTTTAAAAATTCATGGGAGGGGAGGAAGAGGAAGATGTTGAAGTTGCAATTCCCATAGCCTCCATAACTTATAGGGATGATGAGAGGACTAAATTGGGGACCCAAATTGGCAGCACCTTTCCTCCTGGTCGAACTCCTAAATCAGGTTCCCAAGGTGTTCTTTTATAGTCAAATTGGAAGGTGGTTTTGAGCACACAGATTGTGTAAAACCAATTGGATCATAGTTTTTGGGAAATAAAAAGTAGAATATACCTTTGGAAAAAACTATAAAGTTGTATCATCACCTCAGGACTATCTCCACAAAATTTATATCTCCATTTTGACAATCACATCTGGAGATATTGATAAAATACAGAACACTGCTTTTGAATTGTGCATATTTGATTCCCTGGACTGATCAATTCAGATGGGAATTTTAGAAGCCAAATGGGGCTTGGGTTTCTTCATATGGAATGTATCCCATTAAATTTTGGACCCACACACAAAATTTAATCCCATTTTTATGCACATGATAGTACCAAAATACAAATTAGTCGACTGGTGTTTTGGGATCCTCTGCAGATCGGCCCATTTTTCTTGGACTTCATCATGGGCCCTCCAAATCACCTCCGCCTATAACAAAAAAAATCAAAACAAGTAAAATATGAATTTTTTGAAAGTGATAATAATTAAATTATAGAACCAAACATTAAGTAAAACTTTTATTAAACTTTAAATTTTCCATACAAAATCAATTTAATATATTGGTATAAGGGTGAAATAAAAAAGTGAATCATGGTACGATCACACTCTCATAGGGTAGGCTTGGGAGAGCCGTAGGTTCTTCATGCATATGAGTATTATGTGAAATGAAGGTTTTTTTGGTAGGGTAGACCTGGTAAATTTGAATATGGCTTTGGGAGATGAAAAACTAGGTAAAAACACTTGGTCGAGGCTTTTCTCTAGGCTTTAAGGGTCTTCTTAGGTGTCTTTGGATGACTGATGCTCGTGTTTCAAGTAATGGAAGGGTAAATTCTGAAGTAGTTGACTAGGGGATGTTTCCCCTTAAATTTATTCATAGTCTAGATATCGAGTAACCTAAATCCATTGATCGCTACTAATTTCACCTTATTTTTTAATCTTGTAGCACTACCTAAGGGTTTGAAGGTCTTGGTAGAGAGACTTATGAGAAAAGAGATTCAAGAAGCCTATTAATCATTCAGTCATGTCAAATGGGGATGCTGGGGATACTATTTATAGGAAAACCCAAGACCCTAGGTTAAGAAGTTCATATATGCAGTTGTTTCATAAAGGAACTTCTTGTAGGTATAGCTGTTAATGTTGGGCTACGCGGGTGAGGCATGTGTGAACCTATTGTAACATTGGTGGAGTCCATACATGTGTCTCACTAAGGATAAATTTGGTGATTTCTTTAACAATCCTTTGTTCCCTTGACCTCTCCATTATTTCAGATATTTTCCTTTCAAACATCTCATCCTTGAGTGAAAAGGGACTGTAAAAAAATCCCTAACTTAGGATTAGATCTGATCAGGAGAAGAGGGTTTGATCCTGAGGTAGAGAGATATAGATATTGACAGAATCTTTGACTATTGTTTTTCATGTATTTGAGTATCTACATATCCGAGGTAAGAGATCGTCACCACAATTTCTCATACAAAATGGAGTGGGTGTGTGGAGTACACATAAAACAAATACATAGGTGGGTCACGTAGGTCATCCACACAGGTTGGCCACACATGTTGGCTAGTAGGCCGACCATTAGTTCAGCTGCATAGGTGATCAAGAATCTATAAATAGGGTTACTTGTCTAAATAACTCTAACTCCCTGCCTGTATTTTTCTCTTGTCATGTAAGCATTATGTGAAATTGTTCTCCCCTAACATTCTCTCCCTAGTTTTTCCATGAAAATTATAGTATGTGTGTTAAGGATAATTGTGTGAGATACTTCCTCACATGATGGGGTGACCTGTGTGAGTTCACTTGAGAGAGTGACCTATGCGAGGTCCCTAGAGCATGTGACCTTCATGAGGTAACTTAAGCTAGTGACTTATGTGAGGTCACTCCTTTTTTAAATTTCCTCCTCTTTTTTTTAGAAAACACTCAAAACTAGGGTCATGACTCTAATGTTCATCCTCTTATTTTCTTTGTAGATTTCAAATGGAAAGTCAATGTGCTTCTGGTGAACATGTTGCGACATGATTTATTGAAATGATCAAATTTTTTGGGCTATATTATTTTGACATGTCTGAATCTACTCTTCTGGACCTATAAAAATAATTGAATAAGTACCAACATGATTACCCATGAAATGATCAACTTCCATTGTATGACCACTATCTTAAAATAGATGATTTCATCCTAAATATTTCAAATTACTTTCCTAAGTCTTGTTTTATGAAGTACGCCAACTATCCCACTTCCAAAATCTCTTCCAGAGGTTTATTAACCAATGAAGGAATAGTTCCCACAACATGAGTCATGCATCACAACATATATTCCCTAGATCTAAATCCTCACACCCATGAATCAAAATATCACTACTACTAGTCGATCTCCCAAACTTCGAAGATAAATCAATCAAAATAATGGAAGGAATATTGGGAATTACATTTTGGACAGTGAGTTAAAATATAATGGATGTGGGCATATTGGGTGAGTTAAAATTGAGCATAATTCAAAACCAAGATACAAGAAGTTGGAATCTACGAAGCTCTTAGGGTGAACCAAATGTACATATACAAGAATTCATACATCATCCCTAATTTGTTGAGATTATGGATCCCTCAGATGAATGCTTTCCACCTAACACCTCATGAATTTGACATCATTTTATGAGATGTTTATAATATATCAATAGTTCCCATTATTGAAAAAATCTATGATGAATTTATCCTATCGAAAGAAACATGTAATATAATTGAAAGGGTTCCGATTTTGGCCTGAAAGTTATTAAAGTTGTCCCAAAAGGTGATAAAAAAGGACCCTCACCCAATAGGTAATGTTCATTCTAAAACTTAGGAAAATGCCTTCCTCTAGAATCAAGGAGAGGGACTAGTGACCATCACCCAAAAATATTCCCTTCATTGGATAACCAGATCCATCTTGGGAAATTATAGACTATGTTAGAGTAGTGCTAGAATGACCGGTGTGGTATACAATAAAGTTGATCATCCTTGCGAGTACCCACATCACTGAATTTCTGGAGTTGTGGTTGAGAATATATCTACTGTTGGTCCATGAATATAATTCTTGTGTAATCTTGGGGAGATTTTTCATAGCATCCAAACTTTATTATAGATAATATAGATGGATATATAACCCTATTATGGAAAAAATCTACCAGTACTTATTGCATGTCTATGTACGAAAGGACCCATACCATATTTCAAAGGAATTTCAAGTGTTATGAGGGTGGATTTCAACACACTTCATTTCCTATTACATGTTATGTTGAGTTGAACTCGTTGAAGGCTGTTTTCCTCTATTCGTTTGGGTTATTTCCATAATTTATCACTTATCTCTAAAATATGGTAAACATCTAAAGAATAAAAATATATTGGGAGAGTTTAACTTCTTCTTGTTTAGTGATCCACCTACCATGTAATTTTTTCACAATGGTCAAGGTGATGAGGAACAGAGGTCTTACATGAGTGTGTTAGAAGATAGTGTGTTGGTAGCCTGTATTGATAGTTATTTTATATGGGATGTATATACTACATACCAATTGTCCCTCTAGTTCAAGTATCTAAAATATATGAATTTAAATCCTTCTATACATGTCTGGTTTGAGAAGAACTTATTGGTGGATCAAAAATTCTAGACACTCATAGCCTTGGAGGTATCTCAAGAATTTATTAATCTACCTCCATTAGGTGCATTCATTGGGTTAAAATCTGGGTATGCCAATGAATAGATTTATTCCTACCTTCAAGGGGTGTCAATAATAAGCGTTCATTGAGTCGACGAAATAAAAACTTCTGAGCATGCTAGAAAGGATCAGCTCTAGGTTGATGACACCGTAGCTCCAAAATATTTCATATGATCTCATATAGAGGGATATGGTGTAGGATAGAGTTGAAAAGAACACATATTTTTGGCTAAGGATTCATACTAATCATCACTGGGAGGAGACCCAAGCACTAATTGACTAGGCTCCTCATCGAGAAGAGAGTTGTGAAGGGACCTCAAATTCAAAATATGTTGGTATTCCTTGAATATGGCCACATCAAATTCAGATTATGTGTGGCCCATGGTGGTCTAATCCTTTCAATTTATAACCCATAACATTAAATACATCTAGATATTTCATTAATCCCTCATACAAATCCCACAACTTGGGGATATTTGAGTTCCCTCTGACCTTCAACCTGACATCAATTTTTCTGAGGCGGGGAAGTATATTTGGGAGATGGAGATATTGGTACATGTGACTAATGATCCGGTTCTATCCACAAAGCAAGTAGCTGATATGCTAGATCATGGTGCTGCTGAGGGTGTGGATGCTCACTCTAATTACGAATGAGAAAAATTCATCGATATTGGTGATGTAATATTATTTCCCTTTCCCTTTGAATCCATAATAATTTTTAATTAGAGTGACTACTAATAATGAGACATTTGACTTACCAAAGGTGGTTTCACCTAAAAAAGACTCCCCAAAATACACTTCTATAGGTACGCTAATCAGAGTAGAGGGGTCTACTTGTGAGATTGAGGAGTTATCTACAAGTCATTGATTAATGTATAAGGATATGATGGAAGGACCCCTGAAACACTAGGTTACCATATTTGATAAGACATAAAAGGTCCCATAAATATCTCATATTAATAAATAAGAAAGGGAAAAGGAATTATTAATACGTATGCACTGCAGTAAGTATATATAATATCATTTAGTCCTTAAACTCTCATAATGTTCCCACCTAATTGTGATCTCCCTTTCCAAGATCTATTTTACTTTCCTCCCTCAAAGGGTGTACCCTTGATCCTTCAAGGGAACATGGGGATATTCCAAATGAATCACAAACTTAAACTGGTGAGTCCATACCTTTGAGAGGGTAAGTTACAAGAGATGAATCCATGTCTTCTCTTATTACTATAGAGATAGAGTAAGAGCTTGGAAATTTTTTATTCATATGATAAGGTTTCATGTACCGATCAATTACTTATTTTCCTTATGACATTTAAGATCTTCTGAAACCACCTAAGGACATTGTGATGACCACTTCTAACCCTATTATTGTCTTAGAGAAAGCTGATCAGGGTCTTAGGTTATCATTAGAGAATGTTACGTTGGGTCCTGAGCTCAATGTCTCATGTGTCCCCATGGGAGAGGTTACCATGGGACTTGGGGAATTAATTCACGAACTGAGAAATCACAACCTGAAAATTGAAGGCTCGACCACACATATTAATATTCTTGGATATTTATAGGACATTTAGGAATTTGGTAAGGAATTGGAAGGATGTGAATTTTTATTTTCACATAACCAAACTTTATTCTTGTTGTTCTAGTCATTACTACTTGATTCATGAAACATTTTCTATGGAGAACATTTATGTGGTGATGAATTACCATGGAGTTGAGGTCTGTATTTATCATGCTATTGAAGTTATAATGGCTGAGGTCCCTAAAGTGGGAGATTCTTGAGACCCATCTATCCCAGCTTCTAAGAAAACCTAGGAGGAAGATCCACATTAGGGGACCCTCACTCAAGACGTTTAGACCAGGGGTGTTAAGAAATATCAATCCTAGCAGTCAATCTATCTACTATTGAGTATTAGTAACTGATATGATTTTCTCCCTTCCCTTCTATCTATTAACCCCCAATGTTAACGATGAGTCCTATCTATTATTCAGTTCCATTGACTTCGGCTACTAAGACTAAGAGAGAGGACTCCAAGTTAATTCATTAAATAGAATAAGGAGAAGCTAAAAATTATTTATGGGGTGCAGAACAGGGTTCCTCATTGATTGAATTAATCCTAGTGTATATATCTACCCCTAAATGTGTCTCTGAGTCAGACTTGGATGCACAAGACGCCTTTCACACATCATGTTGTTTCATTTGGAGAGACATATAGAAATAAATCTAAAAGACACCTATTAAATATCTATTATTGATAATTCATCGACTCCCAACTATGTTTTCCATTTTGGGGTATGAATTATTTTATTACCATATGGTCCATAATTCCATGATGTCGATCATCTAGAAACAGGAAGAGGATAAAAGATTGTGAAAGGATGAGGTGCTGCTAGTGGGCCAGTTTGAAGGTCTTAAAGCTATGGTATCCTTGGCAGAGCTCAGTTATACCCGTGAAGTGGTAGAGAATCATATTAGTATTAAAAATAAATCTCTCAAGATGGTTCTCCTTTAATAATAATTATATTCTATAAAGGAATGAATTGTACAACTCCACCAATCCTTGAATAGGGTCTCAGTATAAAGAAGGGATTCAATTGTTGAGGATAAGAAGAAACTTCTTCATGCGGAGGAGGATGTCTCCACACAACTGAAAAAACATTGAAAAAATATAGATAAGGCTTAGGCCACACTTCAATATATCATGGAATATGCTGAGGAAGACTTATAATATTTGGTGGATAGACTCCAGGTAGTGGAAGTTCCTTTGAATTTTAATACATGAATTAAAAGGATTTTATTACCAATAATATATTTCTATGTTCCTATCATCATTTTAATTATAATATAACATTGAAAATGAAGTATTTTATTGAAATTAAATATTTTAATTTGTTCTAATTACAACAATAGGAATAAGAGTGTGATTAGAATTTTTTCCTAGGTATTTGGACCTAGAGAGTGTTGTTTTACCATTTTTAGAATCACATAATGGATCCTATAAACTTTTGAGTCTTTTTCATCAATGAACTACATTTTTTAACTCAGATATGAAGAAAAATTAGTGGGTGAGAATTTTATTTTTCTTAAGCCTTACTTTTCAGGTTTTTAGCCAATTTTTTTTATGGATCTTTTTATTTCATTGCTAAAAAATTTAAACCATACAGAGTGAATTTCTAGTGAGTTTAAACATGAATTTTACCCAGGGTTACCTTTTATGGATTTTCAACATGGGGAGTAATATGTCTCTTTTAATGGGTATTTTAGAGTCTTGCATGCTATACTAATGCTACTGGTGTTTTAGTTCAAAAAAATTTGACCATGATTTATGGGATGATGATCCAATAAGGGCCTATTTCTCAAGAATGTTTTGGCATTATTTAGGTAGAAAAAGGGGGATTTTAGGTCACAATTTTTTTTAGATCCAAAACATGATATAGGATAATTATGTAGGGAATTACCATATAGTATGTTTGAAAAGTAGTTTCCTTCATGGTGATATTGGGAATAGGGAGATAGAATTGGTTACTCATAATAATGAAGGTGACTCTTATTAATAGGCCTTTTGGGGGGAAAATTATGAAAAGATAGAATGTGGTGCATCAATTCATTCTCAAAGTATAGGCGTACTTTGGAATAAGAAATTTAATTACTGATGGACATGATTTTATGAGGATTTAGATTTTTTAAGACCACATGGGGTGGTTTGTGAAAGGATGGTGTCTGAGAATGGAGGAATCATTCATATCAGCACTGGCCATAAATGAGAAACTACACCTACAAAAATTTGATTTGTATGTAAAGAAACATGTGTTTTATTTCAACCAAAAGCTTTTAATGGAGGGATTATGGGAGAAATCGATAATTTCCCACCCATATCGGGGATGTTTCCTGGAATAGAGGAACAACAAAATTTTGAATGATATTGTAGATGGTCCTAGAATAGAGGATCTAGGCATCACTATTTGTCATGATAAAATTAAAATCAATTTCATATAGTTATTTGAGGTTATGTGGTGAATTATCGACACTAGGAAGAAAGGATTCTCCTGGAATAAGGTTAGAGGATCATGGAATTTCATGTCATGTGACTAGAATGTGGACCACATTGTTTAAATTATTATAGAAAGGATGTTGAGGGAATGAATTTAGGTTCATTTATCTTTGAATGAAAGATTATTTATTTACCATTTCTTGGTTATTTGACCATGGAAATTTCATCATCCTTTAGGAATGAAGAGGGGAAGTTATAAGTTTTGATATGAGGGATTCCAAGTCTGAAGAGTGATATAGAACAAGTATGAATGGAATAAATATGTAATTTTTTTGAAAAGAAGTTTCTAGCATGATGTCGCTGGGGATTACAGAGATAATAGTGGTTTCTCTTGAGGAAGAAGGTGCGTTGGGTGAAAATTCTATTTTTGGTGCACTAATTATGCATAGCTGATTTGAGGAATATTATGCATTGTCAAAATAGAGGTTTCCTGATGAATCAAACATTCTATCACTAATAGTTGGAGAATGTTTATGGAGATTCAGATTACTCAAGTAATAGAGTTTCCTTTGTGGAAGGGATGTGACTGAGTGTGGAAGGATAATTTTATTTTTAGATCACCTAAAAAGGGAGAAAATGTTTCTTATGAGGGTCTAAACCAAATATAGGGATGGTGATATTTTTACCGAGCTAAGCCTAAGACATAGGATCTTGGCATCTCAATGTATCTATTCAAAGATAGAACCAAGACACAAATTTTTCTAGGGTAAATTAACCCACACTAACATAATAATTATGTAGAGAGGGGGGATTTTTTTAATACAGGCTCATGAGTGGGGTGAGAACCCATACTAGAACGTCCTATACAAATCACACTCATAAATCGAAGTGAGGGGATTTTTTATTATAACTATACCAGGATATAGGATATGGAAATCACTACATATCTTGTAAAAGTGAGAATAAAACCAAACACAGTTCTTGGATGTAGGGGTTATGGGAGACTAACACCCAGGTTTGTGGTCCTCTCAGGTGTTGTCCATCAAAATGCATAATTTTATGTTATGCAATAGTCGCCAGTTAGGAAGTTTAACATCCATAAGTAAGGATGTTTTGGTGTTTCTTTCAAGGTCTTGAATCTAATATCCTGATTAGATGATGTGAATTAATACATCCTGATCATGTAGAAATCCCTTACCATAATTCCTAATCCCATGTGAGCTAAGATCGATGCGAGAAACAAGTAATGGAACAAGGTTTTTTCACCACACATAGGAAATCAAAAGAAAATACAAGTTCATTTCTATCATGTAGTGGTTGGACCGAGATATAAGATTTGAGTGTCATTATGTATCTTATAGGGGTGATAATCAATCCATATGTAGTTCTATAAGAATCTTAATGTCAAACTAGAGGGATATTATCCCAAAATTTTAATGTTTTGTGGTAAGGATAGATGATCTATTGTAGTTTTATTTCATGTGACATGGACCATAAATATGGAAATGATGAGAGACATAGGTATTACTGGGACAAGGATGTTCCAACACACTCTAGACATGGATAATGAAATTGAAAACCATGATCTTGGGGGTTCTCAGATCAGGAAGAGTGATATGGGACAAGTATGCAAAGAGTGACCATATACCATGTTTAAAAAAAGGTTTCCAACACATTATTGTCAATAATTACTAAGGTAGAAGTGGTTTCTCTTGAGGGTAAATGTGTCTATAGTTGATCTTCCTTTTGGGGGTGACATATACCAATCCATAATGGGGAATATAAATTCATTTTCAAAAAAAAGGTGTCATCAAGAATCAGAAATTATATTACCGATGGTTAAGGTATTCTTTTGGAGATCCAAATTTTCCCAAGACAATGAGTATGATGTGTGGAAGAGATGTGTTCAAGCACAAGGGAATAATTTGGTCTGGCATTTTCTATGGATTTTGAAGTCACTAATATAGATCTTTTTTCATATATAGAGAAGATGATATTTTTTTGTGATGGGTTCCTGAATTAGGGAATCCATATTATGATCTGTTACATGGATTAGGGTTTTATGTAGGATGAAATAGAGACATAATCTCATTTTTTACAGTAGATGGACATATGTTAAAGAACTAGGGAATCACTATGTATCCTTTTTTTAAGAAATAAAGGCATACATATTTATTAATTCTTTATATGGGACCAAAAGTGAACGAAACCAGGTGGGATTCTTCTGCATAGATATTTATTTAGATGCCCAAGAGGGGAAGTTTTATTTACTTCATAGATGGGACCATGAAATAAGGTATTGGAATTACTTTTTATCATATTGATATGAGAATAAAACCACACGTAGTTGTGAAATAGACTTCTGATGGGAGAAAATCCCCAAGGATTGTGATCCACTGAAGTGCAGATCAAATGACTTGGGTGAGAAGACTTGTATGGGAGACATAGAAGTGATACTTGGGGGACCATGGATTTAATAGGCCTATTCATCATTTATCCATGTTAATTGAGGAGCCCATGTGTTATTTTTATAGTAAAATATGAGTACCTATGTGAAGGAGTCCATCCGCATAGGTCCATCATGCAGATGTCTCGTATATGAAATTCATCTTGGTATTGACCATTCATGCCGATCTAAGTAGCTGGGGACTACGTGAACTTCTTGGTTTGCATGTGGAGTCCATGTAAATGTATCATGAAGGTTGAATTTGATGAGTTCTATGAATATCCTTTGTTCCATTCACCTATCCATTATTTGAGGTATTTCCATTGAAACTTCTCATCCGTGAGATAAAAGAGAGCATTAATATCATTATTAACCAATAAATATAATTAATATTATATTCACTAAATCTCATGAATAAATATTTACTATTATTTAAATAAAATATTTATTTATTTGAATAATTCATAATTAAATATTGGTAATCAAACAATCCCAAATAATTATTAAACCATAAAGAGGAAATAATATTTATTCTAACTTGTTAAATTTAAATATAATTTAACTAATATATATAATAGAATTAGTGTGTGACCCTCTAAACCTCTTTATTAGTGGAATTAGGTGAAATCACCTAAATTGAAATCTTAGCAGCTAGAACCACACCAAGTCACCCATAAAGAAATAATTAAATTTATTAATGAATTTAAATCTCAAAATATTTCTCATTGTGCAATATAATCCATTTACTATGACATCTCTAATCAAATAGGTTGCATGTTGGGATCATCAACCTATGTGCTTAATTTCTATTTCTTTGAATTATTTGAATTGACCCTACCCCATGAATACCATAGAAATAGATATAATTAGGTTATTATTGTCCCATAAAAGGGCATAAGATTTCAATTTCTATTAAATAATATAAGGGTAAAATAATTTCTCATATTATTCATTTATTTAATATCACTTGTGACACACCCAAACTATCATTCTTTTCCATGAAAATAAGTTGGCATTATTAGATTAATATATCAAAGTATGTAACTATGAAAAATCAATAAACATATCCATAGATAGGAACAATCAATGACACAAATAAATAGGGATTTCTTATGGGAGGTCCATGTCCTCATAATCTCATGCATTATAAATTACCAAGCTCATCCACCATGATAAACTGCCTCAATGTTCTACGAGTTTCCGCCCATGATAGCCTATATAATTTATGTATTGTAAAATGAAACCATATGTCTATTGAATATATATTTAAGAATAGTTTTATTACACTTACAGGTTATCATTATAAAAGAGAACTACAATAACCTTTCAGCATGATAGTTACTTTTAAGATATTATCCCAAAATATGTCACACAGAAGAAAAATCATGATGTTATAAAAAGTTTATTAATATTGAATAAAATTAATAAAATTAATCATAAAGTACATATAAGTTGGTTCTAGGGCCCAAACTCCAACAAATACTCTTTTATTTAGGAATATTCTTATAAAAATGCTACCTTTATAAATCTATATGCCATGATTATCTTTCATTTTCCTCTAAAAATAGAATTATCCAACCCATTTCATTTTATTCATTTGGGTTAACTTTGATGATTTTTATTATGTGTTTAAATGCATGATATTATATATTTTATTCATTTTATTATCCTAGAATATTATAGAGGATGACAAGTCGGAATTTTCATATATCACCCTGATTAATTTTTAATTATTTATTCTCTAGTGAATTTTTTTTAGAAGTAACCAAATAGGTTATTACATTATGGGTGATTACAAGTGATATGAATATGATGTTCCAATAAACCTTCATGATTATTATATTCTATATTTTCTTGGATATAGTTTCCCTTATGATTCTATTTTAATTCTATTGATATGAGTAATGTAGTTGATTTCAAGATTTAATATAATATTATGATTTAATATGAATCCAATATATCCTATTATGAAATTGATTCATCTTCATGAGTTTTCTTATATTTAATGTCCTAACAGTTTTCTTCCATATGTTTAAATAATATTGAGATTTATATTCTAATCCCAATTTTTTGTATTTTTTAGATTTCTTAAAAATGTGTAGAAATGATAATGAAGTCAAAGTTAAAGTTGTGATGATTATTAATAAATTAAGAGAGTGGTAAGAACATGTTTTGTGGAATAAATGAAAACCTAATAGGTTTTAACATGTGTTTTGTTATGTATTATTATGTTTTATGTGTTCTAATTCTATAAAACACCAAACCCAATGTTTTTAGAATATGTGTGTATTGTAATATTTATGGATTTTTTAATGATGGTTCTATTCATGAATATATTTTTAGAATCTTCATGGGACACTAGGTGGCTAGTATAGGGATACCAAATACCCAATGGTACCCAATTATATTTTAATGTGTGGATGAAATGGGGATTTTTTAACCTCTCTTAGAATTACATAGTTGGTGTAGTTTGTAGGAGGAGAACCCATCCCCCCTACTTCATATGATTCCCCATCTTACTCCTTTGATCCATGGAATTAATGAGTTTTTTTCTACAATTAAGGTAAAATCCATCCTCTATCAAATTCTATTTTCCATTATTTTATCTTCCTTTGTGTTAGAGTTTTTATATTTAAATATTCGGGTGTGATTCCACTAGAGTATGGTAAAATATCCCCGTAAAAAAGGATATTTTTCTTCTAGTACATTGAAAGGATAAGAGAGGATTAATATTAGCCGTGTCATGCCATTTTTTTGGTGGTAAGCTAACTAATTTGTTATTTCTTTATTTTAGTCAATTTAAGGTCCAATAGTTTGATTAATTTATTTGAAAAATTTAGGATTTTTCCCATAAGGGGTTAAGAGTTATCTATAGTACTTCAACATTTCATTGTATGAGATTCTGATAAGGTTATTACACATGTTTAGAATTTCATAAAGTATTCAAATTATGGATTTTATTTTGAAATTTATTATATATTAATTATAGAGCCATTTTTATTACAACAATAAACTTTATTACACATTATCTCATGATTTATTATATAAAAGTACACTTAGTACGACCTATAAAATCCAGAAGCCAAGTGTATTAAATAGATTTGGTAAATATCACATAAACTTGATACATTTATACAAAAATATTATTGAAAACTCCTTAACATGATTCTAAAATTCCATTACATTTAAAACCGCACAGGATAACCTGGGGACATACATAAGAAACAAGTGAGCTATAAAGTATAGTAAGGTAATTAAAAAAAGAATAACATAATGAAAAAATTAAATAGTATTAAATAGATATTTAAATGAGACATAAAAGGTTTAATAATCATAATCTTGAAAAATGAAGCATGACACAACATGATAACCTAAAGGTAACATGGGAATGTGGAAACACCATAATACGTTGCATCATTAACATATGTCAATGATAACTACGAAGGCATTATAAAATATTGGAAGAAGTCCCATAATGTATTTGGATTACTACATAATACCATACATGATTTCTCATGAGACTAAAATATTACCCAATTCATTGGAGTACTATATAAATTTGGGTGCACCCATCACTTGCATATCATGTACATGCATAAGTGTTCCATATAGATCATTCAATATAAGATCATATTTCATCACATTTAATACCAAGATTAGGGAGTTTTGAATAAATAAATGTATGTACCCAATAAAATAAGGATAGTTATGCCTAGGTGAATACCCTTGAGTGGAAATGGTGATGGTATCCACAATACAATGGTTTAGCAAGGAAAAAATCATAGAACAATTTTGGCAGCATAATGAGGGTTTATGTAACACCCCGACCCTAGTTACCCAGAGTCGGTGCATTATTACATAACATTGGAATGATCACAAAAAAGATCAAATCTCGAAAGACCGATTGGTTTAGTAGCCTTGGAAACACTAGATATATTCATAAGTCTTACATTACATCATAAAATAAAAAAAACTACTACAACAACATATTTTCTCCATAAACCACACTCATATCCCCACATAATATCCCTGCAGGTCATTCATAATTTACTTCTTCACTTCCTGGGAAAAATAATACATAGAAAAGGGGTGAGCTCAAATGACCAGTAAGGATAACAATATACCGGAAACATTCATAAATAAGAATAAACATTTAAGGCTATGTATAACTAAAACAAAAGCCTTTTAAACTTGAACTTCAACATATTATGGAAAAATTAAAATGAAATAATGACATTTACTTGTTCACATGGATATTTTACTAATCGAATAATCACATGCAATATCAATAACCAATTTCATAATGTTGGAATGCATAATGCCAGACTATCATAACCACATAGCCAAGGCCTCGTGTCAAGAATACAAACAATATTTTGTCAAGGCCTTGTGCCAAGACACTATTTTGTCTCATGAGACCTACCGATGCATCGGGGAGCTATAGCGGGCTCCACCCGTCACATATTAAGTCCAATGCATTCCCATATGAAAAGGTTTAAACATAAAATAAACATTTGTATTAAAACTAGCATACGAAATGTCAATACTTTCACCATAAACTATGAATGCTATAAAAATAGCACATCCACAGTCAAACATATCACAAAACCTTCAATACAATATAGAAGTTTTGTATCATAATTAATCAACTTCAAATAAGCGTAAAATCCATCAAAGGATGTTGACATAGATGAAATCAAAACTCTTTTTAGAGAAATATCTCTTTTTATTTTGAAATCATTTCAGAGCCATATAAAATAAAACATTTTCTTTTGAAAATATTCTTATAATCTTGTAAGGGAAGCTTATAAGATTTTATAACGGCGGAAAATAGCTGCACCCACCGTATAAGTTAAAAAAAAAAATTCTTTCCTTAATCCTGTCGAAAAGGTTAAAAAGGACCTTGTTTTGAAAACAACGGAAAGATTCCTTTATAAACCACTTATAAAAGTCAAAAAGGGTATAAATGACTTTAACTAATATTCTAGTAAATCTTAAAAATGTTTTTGAAATATATTTTTAAGAAACATGGATGTGGATGATAAAGAGATCCCAGTAGATAATTATGAATAAACAACCTCGGATAATGAAGAGATTGTGAAATAAACCTTACCTTGTACTTTTCCTTGGTTGGGGTAGGTTAACCTCCTGTATAATGGTGAAATAATTGTTATTAAATTATACAATAATCATATACATTAATATGATATCATATATGATCTTTTAATATTGATTTGATAATAATATCTTAGTATTATCATTGTTTCGGGTGTTAACTTACTTGTTTTCTTTTATATGTTTTGTTACGTAAGACATGTTTGTAAAGGATAGGTTGTATATTATTCATATCTAGAATGATATCAAGTCCTTAAACATCATTTTTTAAATCATCAAATGATAATTATACTTGAATGGATACGATGGAGAATGAATCTCATCGCGTTCGTGGAGACGGTAGTCCGTACGTACGCACGAGCGACAATATCATTCTTTTGATATTAAAATAATATATAAAAGGATGGTATATCATATATACTGAATCATTAACATGTTATATTTATTATTTACATGAGTTACACATCATTATTATACCCATCCAAATAATATTATATTGAATAACAATTACACCACGACGTGGAGACGGTAAGCCATACGTACGCACGTATGGTGACATGTTATTCAAAGGGTGGATAGAATAATGAATATGGTTGTACCATATTTATAATAACATCACAGTATATATAAGATACTGGAGTTATTATTTTATAATGGTAATAACAAATAAAGAAGAAGTGTAAGAAGAAAGGAATTTGAAAAGGGGTGGTGAAAACATTACCTCTTCTTCCGGTTCTTCCTTTTGATTTGATCAAAAGGGATGCTTAGGTTGGATTTCTGATCAAAATAAGGCCTCTAGGTTGTAGTGAGGGAAGTTGGGAGAGTATTTGGGCAGAGTTTGGCCGAACCAAAAGGCTTTGAAGGTGTGAAGAAATGATAAGGAGGAGTGCCCTTTTATAAGAGGGGTGAGGGACACCTTTGGAAAAGCTAGAGATATTAGTTTATAATAAATTCATATTCGGTTTCCAATGGCTCCAAAGTTGACTATTCAAAGGTTAAGGTGGGGATGGGTCGAAAACAACTCAACCAATATAATTTAGACAGGTTTGGGTACTTATATTAACCTTATCTTTAAGTATTAACTATAAGTTAATTAGTTTCACTTTTACAATGTCTCTTTGTATTTTTATATAATATGGTTAATAAACTTACTATATACATCCAAGAGACCCCCAAGTGGTCAATTAATGATGAAAATATCATGATATAAGTCTCTTGGTCGAACATTAGATTTTTAGGAATTTAATATCAATTAATAATATAATATTTGTTTTAAGAACTCTTTTATGTCAATTTTGACACTATTCAATAGTTGATTTTTTTGAAACTCATAACAGATTGATTAATTCGAAAAAAGTGAATTAAATCAATCCTAATATATCATATTATCCAAAAAAATTAGTTTAATTCATTAAAATTTTCATATTATATTTATTTGGGTATTTATAATATCAATTAATTTAATTTTTCACTATTTTAGTAATTACTGCATCATCATTGTGTCATAAATAAAATAAATTATTTAATGTCTAAAAATTCTAAATAAAATATAATTATGTAGTAAATATTTTTATATTTCTAATGAATATTTATAATATAATATCCAACGTATATAACCCTATGTAATAATTTTTTTTCTAAAAGATATATGCTTGTGTCATTTTTGTATTCATTTTAACTTAATTAAAATAAAGTGTCCCTATCACCTACAAGTGGAACCATGGGGTCCCCAAATAGACCCAAAGATGCCTATGGTCGAACATGTATCAACCAATAAGTCTAGGACACGTTTTAGGGTAATTTAGTATTATTATAATAATATTTTCTAACCCTTATTTACCAGATTTACCCTTAACCATGGTAAATAAAATATTTACCACAGTAATTATTCAAAATGTCTAAAAATAAAAGTTACCTATTTACACAATTTGTACATCCTGATTCAAAATATGGAATCCATTTTTCTAAATTCAAAACAAAGAAGTGGCAGAAATTAATTTAAAATTAATTCCCGCTGTCAAAACAAAAAGCGTGTTTTTAAGAGATAATAACTATCAAAAGATTGACACTTGTTTATGTTCGGTTTAATTGTAAAATTATGTCCAATGACCAACATTATATTAAATGGTAAAAATATATTATAAATATAATTTAAAAACACTCAAATTCATAATTTATCACTATTAATTATTTTGATTAAAAAAGTTGTTTTTAATTAAAATTTAGTAATTTTCACTATTCATCAAAATATGAAAGTTATCCGAAAGTACCAAAATTTCACCTTAGGCTAAATTCGATATTCCGAATCCAGAAATGAATTCCATTTTAAAATATAAAATATATATAATTTCGAAAAGTAGGTATTACTATTCATAACGGCTAGCTTGATTGGTTATGGTGTGTTAGAACTCGGTGTTGCGTACAACACACTCTATCAAATTATTCAAAGAGAAGCGTACCGTAGAAGCTTGGGGTGTTACATTCTCCCCTCCTTCAAATAATTTTGTCCTCTAAATTTCTAGAATACTACCGCATGAAAAGACTCGGGTGGTTCTTCATCATAAGTTCCTCGGGTTCCCACGTTGCCTCTTCCATCTTATGGTTTCTCCAAAAAACTTTTACCAGACGCTTCGTCCGGTTTCTCAGTACTTGTTCTCTTGTATCAAGAATCCTGACAGACTCTTCACAATAAGAAAGATCGGGTTCCAGTTCTAATTCCTCATAGGTGAGTACATGCGTTGGGTCAGACATGTATTTCCTCAACAGAGATACGTGGAACACATCGTGAACTTTGGAGAGACTTGGCGGGATTGCCAATCGGTAAGCTACAACCCCAATTCGTTCTAGAACTTCGAAGGGTCCGATGTACCTGGGACTCGATTTACCTTTCTTACCAAAACGTATGACTCCTTCCACGGAGATACCTTCAGGAAAACATGATCACCGACTTGAAATTCCAAATCCTTCCTTCAATTATCGGCATAGCTCTTCTGCCTACTTTGAGCTGCTTTGATGTGATTTTGGATTACCTTCACCTTTTCCACCGTTTCCTCCACCAGTTCTGGGCCTACAAGTTTTCTTTCACCAACGTCATCCCAACGGGTTGGTGTACGACATCTCTTTCCGTATAACGCTTCATATGGTGCCATCTGAATACTCGAATGGAAGCTATTGTTATAGGAAAATTCTACCAGTGGTAAATATTGATCCCACATACCCTGAAAGTCAAGTGAGCAAGATCTCAACATGTCTTCTAAGGTTTGAATAGTCCATTCTGATTGTCCATCTGTCTGAGGATGGTAAGCAGTGCTCAAATGAAGTTCAGTATCCAGGGATTTCTGAAGACTTTTACAAAATCTTGAAGTAAAATGGGGATCACGATTAGAAACAATCGATAGGGGTACTCCATGAAGTCTCACAACTTCATTAATATATAGTATTGCTAGACGTTCCAGGGGTAGATCTTCTATTATAGAAAAAAAATGTGCTGACTTGGTAAGACGATCAACAATAACCCATATTGCATCATTCCTTTTAGGAGTCTTTGGTAGCCCCATGACAAAGTCCATCGTAATATTGTCCCATTTCCACTCCGGTATGGGAATAGGTTGCATGACTCCTCCAGGATGTTGCCTTCCAGCTTTCACATGTTGAAAAACTATACGTCAGAAATCTCCCTCTTCATGTTGTCCCACCAAAAATGTTCCTTCAAATATCTATACATTTTCGTGCTCCCAGGGTGTATAGAGAAATTTGAACTATGAGCATCATCCAACAATTCCCTTTTTAGATCAGGTAAATCGGGAACACAAAGTCTCTTCCCAAATTTCAAAATTCCATCTTCATACACAAAGTCTCTCAATCTCCCATCATTCACAGCTTTAATCTTCTTTTGAAATTCTTCATCATCGGTCTGAGAACTCTTAATCCTTTCTAGTAAAGATGGTTTGGAAACCATTTGAAAAAGTATTGATGTTTCACCTTCCCTGGTTATTCCCATGTCTATCTTCACTAGATCCATGAAAATTGGATCCCTTTCAATTCTCATATTGTTCAAAACTCCATGGTCTTTTCTACTCAAAGCATCTGCCACCTTGTTTTCTTTCCCCGGGTGGTAGTGTATCGTGAAATCATAATCCTTGAGTAATTCAAGCCATCTCCTTTGCCTCATGTTGAGTTCTTTTTGTGAGAAAATATACTTCAAACTCTTGTGATCAGTATAAATCTCACATTTTTCACCATAGAGGTAGTGCCTCCATATATTCAAAGCAAAGATCACAGCTTCTAACTCGAGATCATGAGTAGGATAGTTTTGTTCATGAATTTTCAACTGTCGTGATGCATAGGCAATAACTCTATCATTCTGCATAAGGACACAACCAAGTCCTTTCTTTGATGCATCACTATAAATAACGAACCCATCATTCCCTGATGGTAGAGTCAATATAGGAGCATTGACTAATCTTCTCTTCAGTTCTTCAAAACATTCTTCACACTCTTTTGCCCAAACAAATTTAACCCCTTTACGTGTGAGCTTCGTTAATGGGTTAGCCAATCGGGCAAAATTCTGGACGAAACGTCGATAATAACCTGCCAAACCAATAAAACTACGTACCTCAGTTATACTCGTAGGTGCTGGACATTCTTGGATTGCCTTGGTCTTAGAAGGATCAACAGAGATTCCATCTTTAGAGACAATATGGCCAAGAAAAGAAATCTTCTGAAGCCATAATTCACACTTGCTAAACTTCCCATATAATTCATGCCTCCTCAGAGTCTTCAAGATAATGCGCAAGTGATTTTCATGATCTTCGTAGGTTTTGGAGTATACCAAGATATCATCAATAAATACCACCACAAATTCATCGAGATACTCCTTGAAAACTCTATTCATCAGATCCATGAATACAGAGGGTGCATTAGTCAATCCAAACGGCATTACGGTAAACTCGTAATGCTCGTACCTGGTTCGAAATGCTGTCTTCGGAATGTCTTCCTTCTTCACACACAACTGATGGTATCCAGATCAAAGGTCAATCTTTGAAAAGTATTTAGCTCCATGTAGTTGGTCAAATAAATCATCAATACGAGGTAGGGGATACTTGTTCTTTATCGTTATAGCATTGATCTCCCTGTAGTCGATACATAACCTCATAGATCCATCTTTCTTTTTAACAAAAAGAACAGGGGCTCCCCATGGAGAAACACTAGGGAGAATAAATCCCTTATTACTCAATTCCTCTAGTTGTTTCTTTAGTTCAAATAATTCTACAGTGGCCATTCTATAAGGGGTCTTTGATATAGGCCTTGATCCAGGAATCAAATCAATGGAAAACTCAACTTCTCGTTCTGGAGGATGTCCAGGTAAATCTTCCTGAAATACATCTACAAATTCTTTCACAACAGGTACATCCTCTATTTGAACATTCCTTTCATCACCGACAGTTATTTCATTCTCTTCCTCCCCAATAATTGAATTAAGTTGAGCTACTGGGGGTGGATCTAAATAAGAATTAGGTGGTGACGATTCTGCTCTAAAGATAAAGTGTTCCTTATCATTATCATCAAGAATCGTAACCTCTTTCTTCTTACAATAAATCTTCACATCATAGTCCGAAAGCCAGTCCATACCGAGGATTATATCAAACTCAATAATAGGTATGACGACGAGATCAGCAGATAAAGAACATTTATGTGCTCTAATGGGGACTGATTCACAAAACTTTGTTGCAATGATACTTCCCTTAGGAGTTTTAACTGATAATTACCTTATTAAATCAAATTGGAAATATCTAATTTTCTTAGCAAACTGGGAAGATATGAAACAATGCAATGATACAGAGTCAAATAATGTATTTGCTAAACTTGAGGAAACCATTAAATTACCTGCCACCACATCTTTCGGAGCTTCTACCTCAGTAGTAGTGATAGCATAAGCCTGGCCTTGATCCCTTGGCCTTTTCTGAGGTAAGTTCTCCTGACGCTTAGGACATGCATTTGCATAATTCCCCATCTCCCTGCAATTGTAGCACTGAACGTTGGTATCTTGCTTCTTCCCCTTGCAATCACGAGCTTGGTGGCCTTTTTCACCACACTTGTAACAGACTCCCATTCCCTTCAAGCAAGTAACAGGATGTTTCTTCCCGCATTTACCACAAGATGGATATTCAACCTTTCCCTTCTTCCCCTTATTTCCATTCCCAGATTGATCAGAAGGTCTCTTCTTCTCTTGCTTTTCTTTAAAGTCATAAGACTTAGAGAATTCCTTTTCGGTCTTGATAGCACATGAGACAATGTCTTCGTACGACGAAAAGGATTGTGAGACTAATGCTCGACAGAGAAATGGTTTTAACCCATCAAATAAACAATCAATCTTACTTCTTGGGTTACGTATATAATCACCAGCATACCTTTCTAACCTTGTAAAGTTAGCCTCATACTTTGTGACATTCTCATCCTCCTTCTGTCTCAGACTTAGAAATTGTCTTTCCATATCTGCTCGATGGTCGCGAGGAAAGTATTTTTCTAAAAACAGATCTTTGAACTCCCTCCATTCCATATTTGATACTTCATCATCTTCCTTCATATTTTTAATTAATGACCACCATTGATCAACATCTCCAGTGAGGCGGTAAACTGCCATGATAACTTTTTCCCTTTCACTGCTCCCCAAATCCTGAAATATTTTCTCTAGGGAATTTATCCATTGCTCAGCTACTAAGGGATTTTTAATCCCATTGAACGTTGGTGGTTGTTGCCTCATGAATCGATCTAACATTGATCCTCCACGCTGTGGATCAGGGTGCTCCATACGGGTAAGGTTATTATTCATAACCTGAGTAAGTTGTCCCAGTATGGTAATTAGCTGATCGGCACCAGTTGCATCACCAGCTCCACTATAATTATCTTGAGCAGGAGGGCAATCCCTACATGGAGTGCGTGCATTGATACGGTTTCCATTTCTTCTACTAGGTGCCATTTCTAAACAATGGCATAAACTAGATCAGTTTATGAATCAAAATACATAATCCCATACTTATAAAACACTTAACATAAATTGAACTATTTATGGATATAATCCATAATCATAAAAATGTTTTCTTTGAGGAAGTATATACTCATAAACCCTTCATAATGATTTGTAAAGAAAATGAGAGTTATCCTAAGCATATCCCCCGGGAGTGTCGTAACCAAGAGTGCAGCAAGGCCCGTTGTCGTGCACCAATTCCCGTTCGAGTCTAGATCAAAGCGGTGTTTTCGGGTTTTACCCCTAGGTACATCTGTGCCAGAGCTGCCTCTACCTGCTCATATCCATACAGGGATGTATTGCTCGGAAAACTCATAAAATCTCTACAATACCAAAATTCTAGGAAGTTCTTCTATACTAATCCTCAAAGTACATCTTAGGTATACGTGCTCTAATCAGAGTTTATCTAAATCTAGCTTCCAAGGTTTGTACTAAACTTCCTCTGATACCAACTGTAACGCCCCGAACCTAGTTACCCAGAGTCGGTGCATTATTACATAACATTGGCATGATCACAAGAAAGATCAAATCTCGAAAGACCGATTGGTTTAGTAGCCTTGGAAACACTAGATATATTCATAAGTCTTACATTACATCATAAAATGAAAAAAACTACTACAAAAACATATTGTCTCCATAAACCACACTCATATCCCCACATAATATCACTGCAGGTCATTCATAATTTACTTCTTCACTTCCTGGGAAAAATAAAACATAGAAAAGGGGTGAGCTCAAATGCCCAGTAAGGATAACAATATACCGGAAACTTTCTAAATAAGAATAAACATTTAAGGCTATGTATAACTAAAACAAAAGCCTTTTAAACTTGAACTTCAACATAGTATGGAAAAAGTAAAATGAAATAATTCCATTTACTTGTTCACATGGATATTCTACTAATCGATTAATCACATGCAATATCAATAACCACTTTCATAATGTTGGAATGCATAATGCCAGACTATCATAACCACATAGCCAAGGCCTCGTGTCAAGACTACAAATAAGATTTTGTCAAGGCCTTGTGCCAAGACACTATTTTGTCTTATGAGACCTACCGATGCATCAAGGAGCTATAGCGGGCTCCACCCGTCACATATTAAGTCCAATGCATTCCCATATGAAAAGGTTTAAACATAACATAAACATTCGTATTAAAACTAGTATACGAAATGTCAATACTTTCACCATAAACTATGAATGGTATAAAAATAGCACATCCACAGTCAAACATATCACAAAACCTTCAATACAATATAGAAGTTTTGTATCATAATAAATCAACTTCAAATAAGCGTAAAATCCATCAAAGGATGTTGACATAGATGAAATCAAAACTCTTTTTAGAGAAATATCTCTTTTTAGTTTGAAATCATTTAAGATCCATGTAAAGTAAAACATTTTCTTTTGAAAATATTCTTATAAGCTTGTAAGGTAAGCTTATAAGATTTTATAACGGTGGAAAATAGCCGCACTCGCCGTATAAGTTAAAAAAAACATTCTTACCTTAATCCTGTCGAAAAGGTTAAAAAGGACCTTGTTTTGAAAATGACGGAAAGATTCATTTATAAACCACTTATAAAAGTCAAAAAGGGTATAAATTACTTTAACTCATATTCTAGTAAATCATAAAAATGTTTTGAAATATATTTTTAAGAAACATGGATGTGGAAGATAAAGAGATCCCAGTAGATAATTATGAATAAACAACCTCGGATAATGAAGAGATTGTGAAATAACCCTTACCTTGTAATTTTCCTTGGTTGGGGTAGGTTAACCTCCTGTATAATGGTGAAATAATTGTTATTAAATTATACAAGAATCATATACATTAATATGATATCATATATGATCTTTTAATATTGATTTGATAATAATATCTTAGTATTATCATTGTTTCGGGTGTTAACTTACTTGTTTTCTTTTATATGTTTTGTTACGTAAGACATGTTTGTAAAGGATAGGTTGTATATTATTCATATCAAGAATGATATCAAGTCCTTAAACATCATTTTTTAAATCATCAAATGATAATTATACTTGAATGGATACGATGGAGAATGAATCTCATCGCGTTCATGGAGACGGTAGTCCGTACGTACGCACGAGCGACAATATCATTCTTTTGATATTAAAATAATATATAAAAGGATGGTATATTATATATACTGAATCATTAACATGTTATATTTATTATTTACATGAGTTACACATCATTATTATACCCTTCCAAATAATATTATATTGAATAACAATTACACCACGATGTGGAGACGGTAAGCCGTACGTACGCACGTATGGTGACATGTTATTCAAAGGGTGGATAGAATACTGAATATGGTTGTACCATATTTATAATAACATCACAGTATATATAAGATACTGGAGTTATTATTTTATAATGGTAATAACAAAGAAATAAGAAGTGGAAGAAGAAAGGAACTTGAAAAGGGGTGGTGAAAACATTACCTCTTCTTCCGGTTCTTCCTTTTGATTTCATCAAAAGGGCTGCTTAGGTTGGCTTTCTGATCAAAATAAGGCCTCTAGGTTGTAGTGAGGGAATTTGGGATAGTATTTGGGCAGAGTTTGGCCGAACCAAAAGGCTTTGAAGGTGTGAATAAATGATAAGGAGGAGTGCCCTTTTATAAGAGGGGTGAGGGGCACCTTTGGAAAAGCTAGAGATATTAGTTTATAATAAATTCATATTCGGTTTCCAATGGCTCCAAAGTTGAATATTAAAAGTTTAAAGTGGGTATGGGTCGAAAAAAACTCAACCAATAGAATTTATACAGGTTTGGGTACTTATATTAACCTTATCTTTAAGTATTAACTCTAAGTTAATTAGTTTCACTTTTACAATGTCTCTTTGTATTTTTATATAATATGGTTAATAAACGTACTATATACATCCAAGAAACCCCCAAGTGGTCCATTAATGATTAAAATATCATGATATAAGTCTCTTGGCCGAACATTAGATTTTTATAAATTTAATATCAATTAATAATATAATATTTGTTTTAAGAACTCTTTTATGTCAATTTTGACACTATTCAATAGTTGATTTTTTTGAAACTCATAACAGATTGATTACTTCGAACAAAGTAAATTAAATCAATACTAATATATCATATTATCCTAGAAAATTAGTTTAATTCATTAAAAGTGTCATATTATATTTATTTGGGTATTTATAATATCAATTAATTTAATTTTTCATTATTTTAGTAATTACTGCATCATAATTTTGTCATAAATAAAATATATTATTTAATGTCTAAAAATTATAAATAAAATATAATTATGTAGGAAATTGTTTTATCTTTATAATGAATATTTATAATATAAAATCCAACATATATAACCCTATGTAATAATTGTTTTTCTAAAAGATATATGCTTGTGTCATTTTTGTATTCATTTTAACTTAATTAAAATAAAGTGTCCCTATCACCTGCAAGTGGCACCATGGGGTCCCCAAATCGACCCAAAGATGACTATTGTCGAACATGTATAAACCAATAAGGATAGGACACGTTTTAGGGTAATTTAGCATTATTATAATATTATTTTTTAACCCTTATTTACCAGATTTACCTTTAACCATGGTAAATAAAATATTTACCACAGTAATTATTCAAAATGTCTAAAAATAAAAGTTACCTATTTACACAATTTGGACATCCTGATTCCAAATATGGAATCCATTTTTCTAAATTCAAAACACAGAAGTGGCAGAAATTAATTTAAAATTAATTCCCACTGTCAAAACAAAAAGCGTGTTTTTAAGAGATAATAACTATCAAAAGATTGACACTTGTTTATGTTCTGTTTAATTGTAAAATTATGTCCAATAACCAACATTATATTAAATGGTAAAAATATATTCTAAATATAATTTAAAACCAATCAAATTCATAATTTATCACTATTAATTATTTTGATTTAAAAAGTTGTTTTTAATTAAAATTTAGTAATTTTCACTATTCATCAAAATATGAAGGTTATCCGAAAAGTACCAAAATTTCACCTTAGGCTAAATTTGATATTCCAAATCCAGAAATGAATTCCATTTTAAAATATAAAATATATATAATTTCGAAAATTAGGTATTACTATTCATAACGGCTATTTTGATTGGTTATGGTGTGTTAGAACTCGGTGTTGCTTACAACACACGCCATCACATTATTCAAAGAGAAGCGTACCGTAGAAGCTTGGGGTGTTACAGTTTATAATGAACCATGAGTGGGATTAATGAGACATTTAGGGGTATATAATAACAAGGAAATAATAAGGGAAGAAATAGGGAAATTTAAGAACATAATTTAAAATGCAAAATTTGAAATTAAAAGGAATAAGACATAAAGGGTGATTGAATAAAAAAATTTCATGAAAAAATAACAGGATTATCCCCGCAGCATAATGGGGGTTGATAATGAATATTGGGAGGGATTAATGAGATTTAAAGGTTTATATCATCACATGTAAATAATAGGTATAGTAAGAGGGATGTGGAAAAATCATATCCCATTAATAGGAATTGGAATAAAAAGGGAATTATATAAAGAAGGTGCTGAATAAAGAGAAGGAGAGGATCCGTTACCTAGAGGGGGTGTTTCCAAAAGTTTGAGATGAGCTTCTTGAGAGAATGGGGAACCTTGGGAGGTATGTAGATAGTAAAGGGAAGAGTATAGTCATGATCCAATGGATTTTACTGAAGATAATTGGGATCTTAGGTGGGTTTACATAGGAATAGAGAAGTGAGTACATTATTATTTTCAAAACATAGGTTTTGGACTCTATATAATAAAGTAATCAAAACCACAAACCTTACCATATTTCTTCCCATGGTTTCTGAAAAAGAGGAGTTTTTTAATAATTTTAATATTACATGAACCAATAATATTAAAATAAAAACCATGGTGATTTTAATGTGAATCATGTTTAAGAATAATTAATTTTAAAACCTTAAAATATAATATATGTTTTGGAAGATTTATAAAAGGTTTATAAAATTAGTCAAATAAACAAAAAAACACATTAATTTGGGGGGGGGGGTAAATATAGGATTGGTCATGAATAAATTTTATGTCACATATTACAACACTTTTGGTTCATTATGATGTCATAATATATAATGTATATATATTAGGTTATTGGGGGTGCAATTACATTAAACACACACACACACACACACACCACACACATGTCGGAAATGCAGACCATATCCCCCCAAGGGATAGAATACCCATCAAGAAATATTTACTCAGTACATGTCCTGAAGAACCAGTGGGAAAGAAGATAATTACATGGCCCAAAGGGCCACAAACTAACCCAAAATCCTATTTCAGCGTCATGCCCACGTCACCGCCTGCGTCACCACCAACCTCACCGCCTACATCACTGCCTGCCAGTGTCATGCTTGTGTCACCGCCTACCAGAGGAAATTCTATCCCACTAAGATTTTAACCCAGGTTTTATGTAGGATTAATGGGATACTTTACAACTCAGGTAATATACTAACTATATAATACATATCGTATATTTATACCATATTTATTTTTTACCCGAAAAATTGACTATCTCAGAAAATTATAAATAATTTACCATTAGATAATTTATAAGTTATGATTCCAAAAATAATATTTATTTTATCCAAATAATTCTATAAATATGAGTAATTAAACTTTTATATTAATGGTCCCATTTATTGAAAAATATCAGTTTTTTGACAATAACAGTTTTCTAACACTTATAAAAATTAAATTTTCACTTCATAAAATTAAATTATCATTTATATAATTTTTAATAAAAATATTTTGTTAAAATGTTATTTATTTAAAAAATTATTGATTTAATAAAAATAGTGTCTTGATTGAAACTATATTTTATGCAATATACAATTTGTGTTTTATCGTATTAAAAATTAATTTTTTTATCAAAAATAATTTATTTAATCATTTTAAAGTAAAAATGATAAGGAATAAATATAATAATTATTTTATTTAAAATAAAATATTAATATTAATACTATTATGGTCAATATACATAACCCTTTATTACACTAGTGAACTCTCTAATGGTCAGGTGTGCGATGGTGAGATTTTCTTAGGGTAGTTCAGATAACATGTTTTGGGTCATGATCTTGATGATCTTGAACATATCCCATAAAAAATTAGACCCTTATTTAGTTGTGGAGTCATTGCTTGATCTTGGAAAATGGAATATCCATGAGATGTTATCTCCCTTAGAAACTCCGATTAATGGGCTTCATCGGGTATGATCGTTCTCGCCGAGACCATCACTTATTTTATCCGTATTAATTATATTTATCAAAAAAATTAATATATACTAATAATATGATAAATATTCAATGAATATATTATCAATGGTAATGATTATTAATAAAAAATTAAATCTGACCATATATAACCCAACCAGTGTATGTTTTTTCTATAACCATATTACTTAATAAGGCATTAAATTCAATCACAAATGAAAATTTATTTACAAAAATTCATGTTATTACATTATTCACCATTTATAAATTTATCCATAAAAATTTTCATTTCATTAATTGAAACAAACGAGGGTATTTATATTTCATATCCTCTTTTAGTTCCCAAGTCTCTTTCTCAAACTAGTGGTTTCTCCCCAACACTTTGACTAGGTGAATTATCTTGTTTCGTATAACTTTGTCTCTACGATCCAAGATATTCACTATATGCTCATTGTATGAAATATCGTTCTACAATGGTATCACCTATAGAATTATTATGTGTTAGGTTTATGTTTTGTACTTTCATAATAGTGATATAAGTAAAACATATTTTTCTTGATATTAGTTAGGTGGGAGCGTTAATCGATAGGCCACTACTCTGATGTGATCAAGGATATCAAAGGCGCCGATGTATCTAGGACTAAGCTTAAATTATACCCAAACCTCATGAGTTTCTTACATGGTTATATAAAAAGGAACACTTTGTCACTGAACTCAAACTATATTACTTATTGATGATTATCTATATAGATTTTCTATTGACATTCTGTGGATTTCTTATGATGCTGAATGGTTTGAAACTTTTATGTCATCTCTTAGACAAGATCAGGTCCCATAAGTCTCTTCTATATACCTTTTTCCCTTGATGTCGGAGTCCAACACTTATTCCCATTAAGATCCAGATAAAGATACATTTTAATACTAAAATGGAAAATGGTGTTATACGATAACTCCACTAGGGGAACACGTTGATCCTAACTTGTTTGGAAATCCATTGAACATGATCTCCACATATCCTCAAAAGTTTGAGTGGTACTTTCAAACTGAACATCATTCTGAGGGTGATAAAGAGTGTTAAAGATCAATTATATATTAAATACTTGCCTAAGGCTTCTCTAAATCCTTGAGGTAAAAATCAGATCTTGATTATATACAATACAGACTGTAACTCCATGCAGTCTTACCACTTATTTTATGTATATCTTGGCGAGTTGGTTGAGAGAGAAATATTTCTTGATAGAAATAAAATTATATAGCTTTTTAAGACGATTGAATACCAAATAAATAGAATTATTTCATTTATATGTCCTAGGGAGTCCTATTATGAAATCCATGGTTGTGATTTCCCATTTCCATAATGGTATAAGAAATGTTTTCATTATACCCTTTTACTTATATTATTTAGACTTGACTTGTTGGCATACCAAGTGTTGAAATATAAACTCTGTAATCTCTATTTTCAAGATATCCTATTGAAAATTTTGATTAAATATATATACATATCAGTGCTTCCTAGATTAATAAAGAAGGAGTAACTATGTGTATAATCTAGAATTTCCCTATTTATATTTGGTTTTGATGGGACACATATCGGAGTTTCAAACCTTATAACTCTATCTTCAAAAAAGTTTAACTCTGGTATAATCTCTACCTTATTCTATAGGAATTCATCATCTTTTTGAGCCACCTTTATTTTTTTAAGAATGGATAGTTGACTAGTTATTTGATCAAGGTAGGATGGTGATCCTTTTAGTATTCCCATATACATGCTTTTCATGTCTTAGAAAATTGGATCCCTTGTAATCCTCACTATGGATAGAGTTGTGTTATCCCTTTTACTAAGAGCACCTTCCAATTTGTTTTCTTTCCTAGTATGGAAATGTATTGAACAATAATAATCTTTCATAATCTCTAAACACCTTTGTTGGAACATATTAAGCTTATTTTGTGTGAATATATAATATAGAACTTTATGGTAAAACTATATATATCACACTTCTCCCTATAGAGATAATGTCACCAAATATTTAAAGATAAGATCACTGTAGCCAATTCTAGATCATGAGTTCAGAAGTTTTTCATGGATATTTAGTTGGCATGAGTCGTAGACTATCACTTTGTTATTTTTCACGAGTACACAACCCAAGAGTTTTTTGGATGAATCAGTGTAAATCATAAATCCATTCACAATAGTGGGTAATGTGAGTACATGTGTAGTGATTATCCTTTTATTTAAATATTTAAAACTTTCCTCACATTGATCGTTATAGATAAACTTGACTCCCTTTTGAGTTATCTTGGTTAGGGTGATTGATAAACATCATATGTTTCTCAAAAATAAATGATAATACCCAGATAATCTAAAGAAGCTATGGGTTTCTGTTACAGAGGTTGGTCTAAGACATTCTTCAATCATCATTGTTTTTGAAGGATCCAGATATATCTATTTGCAGGTGATGAGATTCTCCCATAATTTTACTTGATCCAACCAGAAATCACAATTACTATAATTTTCATACATATTTTCTTTTTACAAGGTCCTTAGTACAATATTCAAATTATCCTCATGTTTATTATTTATTTTATATTAGATATGAATATCATCAATAAATACTACCACAGGATTATTAAGGTATTCTTTAAAGACTAAATTCATAAAATCCATAAAGATTTTTGAGAATTAGTGAGTTCAAATGGAATCACTATGAACTCATAGTGCTCATAACTTATATGAAAATTAGTATTCATAATATCCAAATTATTCACTTTTATTAGATAAAATCCTAATCAATGATCTATATTAGATTAATACTGGAATCCATGTACCTAATCTAATAAGACATCAATCTATGATAGAGGATACTTGTTCTTTATAATGATCTTGTTGATCTCACAGTAATCAATACATAGGCGCATTGACCCATCCTTATTCTTGATGAAGAGGAATGGTGCACCCCATGGGGATGCAATTGGGAATAAAAACCCTTTATCTAGATTCTCATATTAATCCTTCTTCAGTTCCTCAAGTTAAACAAAAATCATTCCATACAGAGTATTGGATATTGGGAAATCACCAGGTATAATCTCAATTAAATATTCAACCTCTTAGATACGAGGAAGACCATTTAATTTTTCAAGAAGCACATCAATATATTCCCTCACAATATGAATGTATTAAAGGATGATCTTTTACATAAAATCAATTATTTGAGATAGGTACACTTGCTTGTAGGGAAAATATATCCATGCTTGAGATGATGATACCAAAGAAGATTCATCCTCATATTGTCACTTTTATTGAACCAGAGAGAGATTTATGATACAGAGGGTTATTTCTTTCTCTTAGTATATAAATAAATCCAATACATAACCATAATTACATTAAATTATGTTAAATGTAGTATCATACTGTTTTTTGGGAAATTCAGTCAAAAAATTTTGATAGGGGGAGTTATATACTTGGGATGTGATGATTGCCCCATTTTCTATTTTCACCGATATCTATATTTCTATTCTTCGTGGTGTTTTTTTAATAGTTATACTAGTCGTTTGTAATGAGAAATAATGTGGATAAACATTGACATAAGCATGTATTTCACAATTTTATTCTAGTTATAATCATTTACTTCATCAAAAATAGACTTAGGCATGAAATTATTTAACCAATTAAACACATTAAAGTGAAAATATGAACATTAAAGGAATAAATCATAAATTAAATTTATTATTTAACCAATTAATTTTAGTTTTTTAAATATAAATTATCAATGGTCTATTTCCTAACATAAAATCTTTTGATCATTTCCCCCATAATAACATTTTATAAGAAGTTTATGTATTTACAAAAGCATATCCCCTAGGAGTGTAAAAAAAGTTTTGAAAAAGGTGTGTTTTCATTCACCAGGTTATGATTGAGTCTATATCAATTCAGCATTTTTTGGTTTATCACCCATAGTGTAACAGTACAAGATTTTAAAAGAAGAACATTATTTTCAATAGTGCATGTGACACACAACACTGGGCTTAAATGAACCTTAATAAAATATAAAATTATAACCTAGACATTAAATTAGAAAGTATGAATATCAGTAAAAAAATTATGAAAATTATGGTTATCTATTTATTATAAATAAAATAATTATCATTTAAAATAAAAAGAAATGTTTTTTTTGAAAAAATGTATTTTTTTCCTAAAAGAAAGTTTAGTCGCGCTTTGCGCACATAATTTAAAATTAAATTTTACCAATTTTGGAAAATTTATTTGATAAAACGAACATAATTTTTTAAATAATCTAATCAAAATTGTCTTAAGGTTAATTTTGGGAACATTTTCTGAAAGGTTTCTTTTTTGGATTAATAGTGAAAAATACTATATTTTAATTAAAAAACGCCTTTTTTTTAAATTATTTATAAAGATTCAATATATTTTCAATTTGTTTAAAATTAAAATTAGTTAAATTAAATAAAAATTTAACTTATATAGGTCTTTGGAATCATTTTCATATTAAATTTGGATATAAAAACTTTGTAAACTTTTGAACGTCTTCTCTTTGAAAACTCATTTCCTCATCACGTTTACAAGATCAATTTTAAATTATAGTTTTCCCATTATATGAATGGAATTTAAAAAAAATGGATTTTATATTCTTAATAATATTAATTTTTATTATATAAAATGATTAAATTAAATTTTTACCATAATTAATAGAATAAATAGTAAACATTATTTACCATGGTTAAGGTAAAAATGGGTTTACCAGAGGGTTAACCTAAAACGATAAGGGTTAAAATGACCTAAAATTTTTTATAAAATATATTTTTAAGACATATATAGACCTTATAATATCTAAGTATATTTAATAATCCATTTTTACCCTTATTTAATGTCCATCCATCCAATGGACCGAATGGATTCATTTTTTATTGATTTATTGATAATCCACCTTTCAATGTGTGAGGTGTGCCACTCACCTCACTTATAAAAGGCCACCCCTGTCATATCTTGTTCACAAATTCAAACACATTTGGTTTAGATAATACCTAATAAAATCACTTACCAACTTCCATAAAATCATCATATATTCATTTTTTATTCATAAATCCATTCTAGGAATACTTTAGGTATAATCATAAAGAGGTTGTCTGAGAAGTGGTAATATTCCTAACTATGCATTTTTGTTTTCTTTTTTCTTCAACATAATTAATTTTTTTAATTTAAGCATATTTAATATCAAAAATATCTACCATATACTATTATTTTATTATTATAAGGGAATGATCTATATAAATCTCCTCTTCCCTCTAGTGGGAAACGATAATTTCATTTGTGGGCACAACATACTACCGCATCGCAAACTGATGTGACATGTTTTCCATTAAAAAATCTCATAGTTGGGTAAGATGATGGAAATAAAGTATATATATAAATATATATTATATTTATATAATAAGTATACATTTTTATTCATTCGATCATATATAACTTTTTTACTCTCTATTCGGTAGGAGATATGATAACGTCGCTCGCGTGTATGGTAGAATACCGCCCTGTGAAGAAGTGTGATTCATTTTTCACTAACACTTTACATTTAAGGTAATCAGGATAAATTTAATGTAAATATGTTATATAAATGACATAATTATTAAATAAAAGAATATATATTATTTTTATAAGATAATATATCATTTTCTTTCTTACATTTCACTCACTGAAAGATGATAACACAATTCATATAAGTGTGGACTACCGCCTTCACGAAACAACGTGACTCTCTTTTCATCACCATAGCATATGGATTATATATATAAGTATATTTTAAAAAATAATATGTTATTTAAGATATTATTATTATTGGGTAAATGGAAAATATTAATTACATTATTTAAATAATGACTGTTGAGAAATGGAAACGTTACTCATGCATATGTACGACCTACCATTACCATGATCATAACATACTTAATTTATAAAAACCATATATCATGATTGGTATTAAAATTATTATTAATGTATAAATATGATAATTATTTAATGATTATAATTATATATATGATGGAACTATATAATATAAACAAGCATGGGAACTTTCCTAACAAAACACAAATAAGAAAACAAGAAAATTAACACCAAAAACAATTAAAATAATTAATGATTATTTAAAAATGGGTGATAAGATGTTATAAAAGGATAATATATGATATTATAAATATTAATATGGTTATTTTATAATTTTATAAAATTTTTAAAACCACTATATATGATTTTAAATCATGCTCATCCAAAAGGAAGTGTGAAGTAAGGCACTTTGTCTTAATTTCTATTCATTAAGGCATACTGTAATGTCATGAAAAAATTTATTTTATATGGTGAATATAGTTTCCCTTTAACATCTAATATAATTAATAATTTATAATTCATGGTAGTTTAAGTCTCAATTTGAATTATTTCATTCAAGTATATTTTACTTGAAAATTTCCAAGTTGTAAAGAATTTCATAACTCAATTACTTTTCATTGGGTTATATTACATATTCATTTTATTTGATATTATATGACTATTTATGAAATTAGTTTTTAATATATTGTGTTTTATTTACACTTTTTATGTGGATTTACATTTGTCACATATAATTGATTCATTTATTAATTATCTCCTCAACATTATGATCTTTTTAAGGGTTTGATTCACAATTTCATTTTAAATGGGATTATTTATACACATGTTTTCATTGAATGAAATTACCTAATAACTGTCTAATAAACCCATTTAATTATATTATTCTCTATTTATTCATGTAATAATATCATTTTATACTCTTTGGTACTTAATATGATTGAGAAAATGATTTTGGAAAAATCTAACTTTATTTCTATCTTTGACCAATAATAAATTTTCATAAAAACCCACGATTTATTATAAAAAATGTTTTTAATATTTTCCATATGATTTATTAAATAATATTTTACCCTTTTTACTTTTAAAATTTTAATAGAATATTCATTTCATTTTCAAAAAAATGCCCATTGTTATCTTATCGAAAATGTGAAAGGAATCTTTATTTTAATATACATGGAATGTATGAAATTTTATACCATATTGAACAATAAATGATTTAGTGATTGCTTTATAAGTTTTAAATATAATTTTCAAAATGTTTTTTGAACTTTTAGTTTTAGAAAATTATTTTTTAAAAAGAAAAAGAACTTTTCCTCAATAATGTTTTTAAAGATCGTTCTATGGTTTTTATATTCATCAAAAACAATAACACTTTACTCTTACCCTGATGGGTTTATGTTGGATTGATACTATCCTTATTATTTATATGGATGGTTTATGATCTTTTTAACCAAGTAATGTATTGACATTCACCCTCTTGATTTATTTTTTTAGTTATTAACTTTACCTTGAAATATTCACCCACTTCTAATAATTGGAAATTAAGTTTCTTCTAAATATCCCTATTATTTATCATGGATATGTTTTTTTATTAAATTATATATCACTTCTATATATAGTGTTCTATATTTAAGGTTGTTTTTTTATCTAGAAAAACATTGAAGAATATTTATTCTTTACTCAATATGGATATTTGATGATAAGTTATATTGTTCATAAATTAGATCAATTATTCAATATATGAGAAATAATTTGGACATGAAGATATGGGTGGGGTGCGATTAAATATATTCTCTTGATGAATTGGCAGTCTAATTAGATGAATCATTTGGACAGAATTAGTTAAATTGGTTTCTACCCATCAGTTTTAAACTATCTTAAGTAAAGATCATGAAAGTATATGTTTTCATGATGCTTGAGATCATAGCATCTAATAATTAATCATTTTCATCATTGAGAATTTATTGATTATTATCAATTATATTTTTTCATTTATATTATCTCTAGATTAATTTCATTCGTAGTTTACTGATAAAATGGAATTTAGAGTTATTTAGTTAACTTTACATATTCATTAAGCCTTATATAGTTATAGTAGTCATGTTATGGATTAAACAGTGTGTGTTTTAGTTATTTACTTTATCATGTTTATTAGGCCTTATCTTATTATCTATGATATTTTTAAAGTGATATTATCTCTGGATACATTTCGTTCTCATTTTATTGAGCAAATTGCGTGTTTTTTCAATTATTTCCATTTCCATGATTAATTTTATTGATTTATGTTAGATTTCACTATACTTAACCCTTAATGAGAATTTGAGCTCACCAATATTTTTTTCTTAGGAATACCTGAAGCGTACTATGATTGATATGCAAGGATATTATAGAGTGAATTATTTTATTCTAAAAAAAATTTGTTGTAATTTTTGTTTTTAAATGTAATATGTGAACCATATATGTATCTAGTTTACCAAGACTACTAAACTATTAAATCCTTTAGGATGTGATTACTTGATTCTTATTCCAATATAATAATGCAGACACCAGCTCTGGGCTACTAGGGTCAGGTCATTATAGTTGGCATGAGAGGAAGTTTTGTAGAAACCTTGGGAAATAGATTTCGGAAAACATAGATTATAGAATATAAACCTATGATATACATTGTGGATAAGTATAGAAGAATATCCTATAATATTTTTAAGGAATAGATTATGAGATTTGTACTATACATACACCTCTATATTAATAATACAAGTGAACATGGTTTTGGAAAAGATGTACCCATGGGTAATAAATTCAAAAAAGGTGCATTGGGATTGACCCAATCATCACCTGATGCATGATAATGGGCCTTACAATGCACTTGGTTTGACATTCCTAGTGGATATTCTTATGATAATTCACATTTTATTTACAAACCATTATGAAGGATTTGAAGGGATGATGAAAATGAACGACCTAGGTCAAACCGAAGGTGTATTATTTTGAAAATAATATGTTATTATTTTTAAATCTTATAAATGATTATATAGTTTTAAAATTGTGATTATTATTACCCACACTATGTTTTTTTGGTTTTAGTAAATGGCTAGAACCTGAGGGAAATGTTCTTAAATTGAACATAAAGGAAAATACAGTGACTATTAACAACCAAATGCATTTATTATAGGAGTGAAATATATCATGATGATTATTATCCAATTATCCTAAAATATGATTAACAATCTATATCATACCCGACTCCTAAACTCATTGAAGAAGAGAAAAATGAAGTTTTCTAAGATCTTGAGTAGTGGAGACTATGGAAGAAAGAAGGAATGATTTCTATAATGTCATAAATAGGGAAAGTGATCCTAAGGAAAGTGTCTAAATGGAATTGGAAAATTATTTATGTTTGTAAAAGAAGGTCATAAAAAAATAATTTTGAAGGTAAAAAAAAGAGTACTATTGAAGGAAATAAATCTCATTCTAGGGTCCCATTTATAGTTTGTTTTATTAAATGTGGGGAAGTTGGGAATTATCTGATTCAATTATCCCTTTTAAAGGTTAAACCCTAGACCAAGGAATAAATTATATTTAAAAAAATGGATGAGGTATTTATGTATTGGGAATCACGAATTAAATTGAAGAATTATTTTTTACCAATGGGATTCTAGTGAGAAGAATCATAAAACATCTAATAATTGTGTTGAATTCTAGGATCATATTTGTCTTCAATAACATAAGAGTTATGGATACCATCATAATTTATAAATTTAAGGTTGATCATAATTTCAAATTATCAAACACCCCTTTTTATGTTTTATATTATGGGAGTCTACTAAGATTATGTATATTTTTTGGAAAACATTTATGGGAATACAACCTATTGTACTAGTATATGAAAGAGTTATTTGAGGAATAATGGCTTCATAAATTTTTGGAATTAAGTTTAAATATATTGGTAACATTTATGATTTATCTTATCTTTTATGTTGATGAAATTATGGGTTATTAAAATTTGGGAACATTATAAAAATTATATTAATATAGATATAGAAAAAGAAAATCTCATTGGATCCGGTGAAGGCCACGAGGCTTGAAACCACAACCGAAGGATGATAACGGTTCAATACATACCACTAGACTATGTGATGTCTTGGTTAATAAGTAATTTTTCTTAGTTAAAATATTAGGAAAATAAATTTTGATGAAGAACTAGTAGTGTTACTGTAGAGTTCTAGAGATTAATTTATTATATTGGATAGAATGTGTTAACCATATTAGTTTTGAAAATTAATTAGAGATAGATAGAAAGACTATTCAATATTTTATGGACCTTAAAATATATTAAAATTGAATTTTAGTTTTTTAGGTATAAAACAATTTTATTTTTGGACTTTCATTTATTGAAGTAATTAATGAATTGAAAATTGATCGAAGTATAATTGTGCTTATGAAATAGAAGAAAATGAAGTAAGTATATTTTCATATATTTTATAGATAACAAAAGAATTACTAAAATTACATAAAATGATCTTGAAACAAAAATATTATCCTAATACCTAAATTTTGGATGAATCAAATTGTTCCTTATATAATAGCCCATAACCCGCAATCCTGGTTCCGATGCTGAAATTGTAAACTTTATATTTTTGGATTTGATACCGATAATTGTATCCTAATTTTTTAATATCCAAACCTTTAAATATAAAAGGGAAAAATTGGATAACTTATTTTATCAAAGACATTTTAGATTTACAATTTTAGAGAATTAGGACAAACTCCTACATAAACAATACCCGTTTCCTTAATTGGACATTTCTCCCACTAAACCTATCTTTTCTTATTTCAAATTAAGTCATCATCATCACCCATATGAAATCTATTCTATACAAAATACATTTAACATCATTTATTGATAACTTAGGTAAAGTGAAACACCCGAAGGGTGAGATCAAATACTCAGTAATAGTAAACATAAGAATTAATAAGTAGAAGTCATCAATGAACATAAGAAGTGAATAAGGGTATGATTACATAATCAGTGTGAATGAGTGAATCATAAAATAACTCATACCCATAAAGACCTAAATCATAAATCATAAAACATGGCATAAAGATTTAACAAAGGAAGGATTAATAAGAATCCTTAATCATGTGCCATGTGATATCAATATTGATCAAAGGAAACATTATAAACTCCTAGAAATCATAGATAAAATGTGTTGGTATCTAGGAACGTCATCATTATAGGACACTTAAAAAAACTTATAATTGGAATAAATACATGACTGACTTCCAAAATAATTCTATGTAGAACATAATCATCACCCAATATATTGGAGTGCTATCTGGGTTCTCCCATCATATAAGATATAATGGGCTCACCTGGTGTGATCATATAACAATAATAATTTATAATGTAGACAAACTATAATTAAAGTACAAATATCTTAGAAATAATTGTAAAACTTATAAAAAACCATTATTCCTTTCATAAATTGTTTAACACATGGAAAATAAATGGGCTCCATAATAATCTCTCTAAAACATGATTAACTTTTGGAAGATAAATTAGTTCTATAACAATATCTTTAAAACATTTTTAACCTATGGAAAATTAATAGGTTAAATAAAAATCTCTTTGAAACCATCTTAATCCATCTAGAGAAAGATTGAATATGGTATCAATAAAAAATATCCCAAATTGGAGCATAAATAACAATAAGGATTTCTAACACCAATGAATGAAAATACCATCAAAATATCATTAAACACATTTTTAGGAAAAATAACCTTTTTATTTGGAATTTTTTTTTTGAAAAAACTAAACACTCATAAGATATTGATAAAATCCTTTTATTTGAACACAACCTTGGAATCATATAAAGAATTATTTAAAAATAATTTAAAAATTTATTGAGGAAATTTTCATTTCAAATTGGAAAAAAATTATTTTTTTGAAAACATTTTAATTTAAAATAATCTTGAAAACTTATAAAGGAATATTCAATGAACATAATGGTCATGATGGTGGAAAATTATTTTCATTCCATGCGTGTTAAAATAAAGTTTTCTTTCACATTTTTGATAAAAGTTATACATTAATTTTTTGTGATATTATATAAATTTTACATTAAAAATTTATTTTAAAAATAATTTAAAAAATGTTAAAAACATTTTTTAGAAAATATTGTTTTTGGAATAATTTTTTTACTGAAGAGAGAAATAAAGATGATTTTTCATAAAAATATTATTTTGAACTCTCAATTATATAAAGAGATGAAAATGAAGGGAAAATATTTATTCTAAAGATATAAAAAAAGAATTATAAAATTCATGAGAATTATTTAGAGGTAGATCATATTATTTCAACATTATTGACTTAATCACAAACAATCTTGATAAATGATGAGATTATAACATAAAAATCTTACCACTTGGTAACATTGAATCATAATCACCATGAAAGGATTAAATTAAATAAAGCATAAAATACCCTGAGAATATATAAATTCATGATATTAAATTTCAAAGGTAAACTATATACCCCTCATAAAAAAATATAGGTGCATAACATGACATAAGTATCAAATTAAGAAAATCATGAAATAAGTCCACTACTGGTTTGGTAATATTTTGAATAATAAGCCCCAATGAAACTTTAAATATCATGAAATTAAGGATATTCATGATATAAAATTTTAAAGGGTAAGTGTATACAATATATAAAATAAATTAGGTTCATAACATTATAATATACCTTAATGAAATAAAATTGAGAAAAAATCCCTTACCTCACACTTCCTTTTAGTTGAACACGATTTATCCTACCATATAATGGGTTTAAACAAGTGTTTAATTTATTAAATAACCATTTTTAATTTTTATAATATCATATATTGTACTTTTATAAAATCTTATCACTATTTTTTTAACAATCCTACTTTACTTTTTGTTTTTAATCGCCTTGTTTTCTCATTCATGCTTTATTATGAATGTCCCAATTCTTGTGAATATAATATAGTTATATCATATATAGAATAATAATCATGACATAATTATCATCTTTACACATAAATTGAACATTTAAAACCACTAATGAAATATTTTTATGAAAAATGAACTAATGTTATGATCATGGATATGGTAAGTCATACGTACGCTTGGGTAACATTTCCATCTTTCGATGATCATTATAGAAAGAAGGTACGTAATATGTTATCATTATAGTATATTATTTATATAATAAATACCATATTATTTAATTATAAATACTTATATATATAATTATTGTGGTGTTGTAAAGAAAATAGTGACGCATCGCTTCATGAAGAAGGTAGTCTGCATGTACATGAACGATGCTATCACATTTTCCATGAGAAAAAAGGTAAGAATGAAAATGATATATATATTATATTTAAATAATAATAAATATATCATGAAACTCATAATTATTTCATATATATCACATATACTCATTATCTTTATTTTTGTTACCTTCCATGTATTGCGTTAGTGAAAAATAAATCACATCGTTTCGTGAGGTGACAATCCATCGTACACACGAGCGATGTAATCATATCCCATATGGAATTTTAAGTAAAATAATTTATATATGATATAATTATTAAATAGTTATAATTATTTTATAAATATAACATATATACTTTATATCCATTATCACACCCAACCGTGAGAGTTGATAATAGAAAACAGAACAACATCAGTTTGTGAGGCGGTAGTCTGTTTTACACAAGATTGATGATTTTATAACCCATTTTATGAAAGTGGAGATGATTTTAGGTCATTAAAATATTATAAAAAAAATCCTAGTATATATAAGATACTTATTTTATTATATGATAATGGTTTAAGAATAATTGAATGTGGTGGAGAAATAAATAAAATAAAAACACTCATTGAATAACATTACCTCTTTTATAGGTATCCTACATAGGTTTCCACCAAAGACCTTCCTAGATTGTCTTTATGCTAAAAATAATGAATCTTGGATGAGTTTAGAATTAGTTTATCTAATATGGGTTATTAATGGATGAAAAAAATAGGTTATAAGGTGTGTAGATGAGAGAAGAGGTGGTGGCCTTTTATAGATGGGGGAGAGGACACACTTGGCATTTTTGAAAAGAATTGAGTGCTTCAATGTCTTACATGTGTCAAAAAGGTTCAAAAAATGGAACATTAACGAACCTAAGAGGTGTAATGGTAAAAATATGGACATAAAATAGTTTTCATACAATATTATACATCATTTCAACAAATATATTCTTAGTTTAATCCCATATTAAATCCATTTTTACCTTAAGCGTCGTAATTAATTTTTTCTATTCATTTTGGTCAAAAATAAATTAAAATTATGAGAAATTATAAAGAGATTGTTTTTTTAAAATAAATAGTTCATAAATCCCCAGGGAGTTATATTCTCTTCTAAGTTCAATGTTTCATTTACTTTACACTATCAATCATAATTTTCTTGTTTTGAAATATCAGGGTGTTACATTCCCCCTTTAATAAATTACGTCCTCACAATTCAAACTTTATATTGGTAATCAAATGATTTAAATTTAAAAATAATTTTCTTTGTAAACCCACATCATAAAAGGGTTAAAAAACATCCTCTTAATAATGTAGAAAGGGAAATACAAAGGACATATGGAATAACACATAACTAGGTTTCTAAATAAGAGAACATAGATTGGAATGGAAGAAAAGTATAAATAATTATAGATAGTGATTGAGGTTATTGATCCGAAAAAGTTAATGATCAATAGAAAGTTAAGGGTCTCAAAACCATAAATTCTGATCGTCTAAAATACAATATGATTCATTGTATATGAATGTAATATAGTAAAATTTTTGTTTTAAGATATTTTTCATAGATTTGAGGAATTATTTCACCATTTGGAATGAAAAAAATTGTGAAATATACTTACTAGTTAAGTATAATTTCGTCCTTTGGCCAATTTCCAAAAAAATATCATGTTTTTATCCAAATGATGAGTATTCAATATGATTTTTTCAGGCCTAATGAACTAAAAAAAACTTTCAAAGGATCATATAACCATAACAGGGATAAATTTTTTTTCCATCTTTATTTTCACCTTAATAAAAACCCAAATGGTTAGCACATGGTAAGATAATTCAAAAAATGAGTAAACCTTCATATGATATATTAGTCCCCAAAATTAAACAGTAATACCCAATGTTCAAAATAAATCAATGATAAATAACCTCAAAATAAAAGGGTGTTTTAACCTCAAATGTTATCTTCTACCTTTCAGCTTCTAATCCCAACAATATCTTGATATAGTTTTTGAAATATAATTATTCACAAAGCCACCAAATGAATTTCCAATCTCGTGGTTATCTATATGGTAAAACTTGTTGCCCCATATTTTCATCAATATCCAAAATCATATAAACTGTAAAGGTTATTAATACCTTAAATCATATACCCAAAAAATGTAAAGAAATAATTCACATTGAACGGAACCCACACTCGCTGATCCTTTACTAAAATTCTAAACTTTAAATTTACAAATTTGATTGTCACGACCCGTCCTCGGGGCCCGTGCCGTGACTACCCCAAGCCCGCCTTCCATAGGCCAGGGGCTGGCGACTAGCACCAAGGCGTAAATCCCAACAAAAGGGAAGGAATTGACTTTGAAAAGTAAACAAGCACCACCGAGTAAGAAAGCGGAAAAGTAAACAGTAAGAAAAAAACTGTAACAAGCTGTGCTGAAAGTAAAAGGGGCCGGAAATACAAGCCCAACTGTAAAGTACAACTGAAAGGGGAAAACAGCAACTGAAAGAAAAGCCGCAGCGTCGAGCCATCCTCTGGAAGTCCCACCTAAAGGGTGGGTACAGATAGACTCCACTGCTCCTCGGGTCCACCTGATCGCTCCGAGTGCGTCTCGCCCAGTGGTCCACCTCCAGGTACCGTCCTCCTCCGCACGCCTCCACCACGATCAGCGCCGTCCGTCGTCTGAAACCAACACAACGTAGTGCGGGCAAAGCCCGTGCAGGGGTGAGTATAAGCTACTCAGTATGGACCCCGAGACCCGAAGGTCTCCCTAAATCCACAAAGGATAAACCAAAAGGAACGATACAATCACGAAGTAACATCCGACACTACTTAGGTATATGCCCATACATATATCTAAGTCATCAATTCCCATTCGGCTCCAACATCCGAGCCCATACACAACCCAGTCCACACAGGAAAGAAAAACGTATACCCACACAGGATAACACAACACAATCCACAAAGGAGAGTAAACAGTAAATCCACACAGGATAGTTCAACACAATCCACAAAGGAGAGTAAACAGTAAATCTACACAGGATAGTTCAACACAATCCACAAAGGAGAGTAAACAGTAAATCCACACAGGATAGTTCAACACAATCCACAAAGCAGAGTAAACAGTAAATCCACACAGGATAGTTCAACACAATCCACAAAGGAGAGTAACACAAGATTTAGCTCACACATGAATACTTATTCAAATGACGATAGAGATGATCAGATATAGCCACTGATTCATCTAAGCCGTCGGACCCACAAGGATCGGAAGTCACAAACCCCCCCCCGCAATGACCCACATAGGATCGTTCATGAAGTTGGACCCAAAGCTATTTGGAAACTCCTTCTCCATCAAGTACAGTGGTTATGCCGCTACAACCAAGCGCTCTTCCGTCGTGGGCCTGACGCTACAACCAAGCGCTCCCATGTGCCGCTACAACCAAGCGCACCTCTGTCGTGGGTCTGCCGCTACAACCAAGCGCTCCCCTGTGCCGCTACAACCTAGCGCACCTCTGTCGTGGGTCTGCCGCTATAACCAAGCGCTCCCCTGTGCCGCTACAACCAAGCGCACCTCTGTCGTGGGTCTGCCGCTACAACCAAGCGCTCCCCTGTGCCGCTACAACCAAGCGCACCTCTGTCGTGGGTCAGCCGCTACAACCAAGCTCTCCCCTGTGTCGCTATCCGTAACACACCGAGTCATTCGATCAGCAGTCGTCAAATATCAACTGGCTCTAGGGTTCCACACACAACATGCTCGTTCCGGGAGGGTCCACTCCACGAGCTAAAAGGTCGATGCATCAACTGACATGCAGTCCAGAGTTGATGTATCCCAAGGTGTACCGTAGTGGTCACTGCCGAAAACACGGAGGATTCTCGTACTGTTCTCATCATCGTCGCAGTCGAATCCACCGAGGATCTCTGCATAGTCGTCGTCGTCGAAGTCGCAGCCAACACTAGGGTTCCCGCACACAGCAAGCTCGTTCGGGAGGGTCCGCTCCATGAGCCGAGAGGCTGATACATCAACTGACACAAAGTCCGAAGTTGATGTATCCAAAAGTTCCGTATCATCAACATGAACTCAACGCCGCAGACGACGCGTCAATCGGACGCCCGGTCTGACAGTTATTGGCTTTTTCGTTCCAGGGGCCCGGTTGGTTTTTAAGGCAAAACCAACCCGACCGTACTCCCCCTGCGTCCAAACCTCGGGTGGAGTATGCCAAAAGAACCGTCTCATTTATAGAAATTCAACGAAGTCGACGGCACGTCGATCGGATGTCCGTAGCTCAAGATATGAGCGTTTCCGCTCCGAGGGCCCAGTTGGTTTCATGTACGAACCAACCCGGCCGAACCCAAAGTATTCCAAAACCTTGAGTGCAATATAACGAAACGACCGTCTCAATCCAAGGATCACGTTGCCGCTGACGGCGAGTCATTTGGAGGCCCGTAGCTCAAGATACGGGCATTTGACCGAAAACGGTCTGAAGACGGGGGGTCCGGGCCCGGGACAACCCAGCCCAACCCCCCCTGGGCGGCCGAACCTGGTCGACCCAGTCCCACCCGGCCGGACCCGGTCCGGCCCGGCCAGGACGCGGCCCGGCCGGTCGGACCGGCCTGGCTCGGCCGAGCGGCCGAGCGACGCGGGGGGGAGCCGCCGCCCCCGCGACACCCGCGGGGTGTCGCCCTGGACAACCCGAGCGACGCAGGGTGGAGCCGCCGCCCCCGCGTGACAACCCCGCGGCACCCGCGGGGTGTCGCCCCGGACAACCGGATGCGGCTTCAGCCGCGTCCCGCGCGCGCCGGACCCGCGCGGCCGCAGGTCCGCGAGTGCCGCCGCTGCGGCTTCTGCCGCGGCGGCCTTGTCCGGCGGCGTGCCGGGGGGCTGCCGCTCTCGGCTACCGGCGCCGCAGCGCCAGCGACCGGCGCCGCCGGTGGCTTCTACGGGCCACCGGAGTCGCTCCGGTGGTCCGTTTCTGTTCCCGTCTGCGCCGCTGCTCCTCCCGGGACTCGTTCTTCACTGCAGAATCCTCAAAATTCAGTTGCGGCACGTTCCGTCGTCGCCCGTCAAATCCGCACAACAACGAAGAATAGAGGAGGGTTGTCGGGCCGTGTTCGTTTGGCCCGCACCCTCCACGTTAGAGATAAACAACAGGATAAATACATTCAACACATGAATACATATCCAAAAACAATTTTTAATGAAATAAAAATTGTTTTATGAATCGGGTTCTTCATTCTTGAATGGAAACAACATGGGAAATAAGGGCATTTCCAAAAAATAAAATCCCTACCTCGTAGTCATCGTCGAATGCACGTTCTTCGCGGATTTGTTCATCGCGGAAGGAGGGGATCGTCGTGTCATCGCGGAATCTGGCGTTGAGTCGGCGAACTCAACGGACCAAGAAACAACAGATTTAATTTAGTTATATAAAATTAAATCCGTGTTTTATTAAAAAAAACACAAGGGAGATTTAAGAGAATCCTGAAGTCTCTTACCTCAAACAGCTGATCGAAGATTCGTTGCGGAGGGAGAGACGTCGCAGAAGAACGTTGCAGGAAGGGAACGTCGGCGTCACGGAACACGGCGTCGCGTCGTCGACTTCCACGGGTTCAGCGTTCTTCGTCGGAGGTCGGCATTCTTCGCGTTTTTTGCGTTTTTCGCGTTCTTCGCGAAGGAGGATGAAGGCTCAAGAACTCTGACAAACCTCCCAACGAGTAATCCTCCAAAAAGACATGTTGGTCTTATTTTATTATTACGCCAAAAAACGAAAAAGGTAAGTAATGACCCATCAATTCGTTGAATTAATTCAACGAATGGAACCGCCCATTTAATTCACGAAATAAACCAACCCATTAAATGGTGCATTAAGAATTTAAGAAAACGCGTCAGTTGGCTTTCATAATGACGGGTTTTCGGGGGTGTGTTACTTAGCGGAAAGAAACAGCGGGGCTCGTGCGGGCCCCACCTCACAAATATCCTACCAAGGGGGTATGATATTTCTGGATAGAATCCTATCCAGATCAACTTAGCTTAAGCCTCCTTTAAGTGGCTTCAAGTGGCTTCCAAGTGGCTTAAGTGAAATAAAATAAAGTTTGCCGAACAAATTATTTTATTTCTTAACCTTTAAGCCCAAAAATTTAAAAACCACACCCGAGCAAACGCAACTCCGGAAGATGCGTTTCTAAGCAAATACCGGTGCTGCGATTTCATCGGTGCCCTCAGAATTAGATTCCAGGCACCGGTTCAAAAGTTATAAAAACCCGCTCGTCCGTTCACTGAACGTACCCGAGCCAAACTTCGGAACATGATTCCGGGCACACCGGGCCTCAGAATCAGGTGCCGTCAGAAACTGAGCTCTTGTAAAATTCCAAAGAAAATTAAGAAAAAAATTTCTTTGAAATTTATGGGTCTTTACCTTACTCCCACCACAGGGCTTTATGTCCCCGTAAAGCTTCACCACAAACTTAGGGATACAAAGGCGGTACTGAGCACGCATCTGAGCCTCCTGCTCCCAAGTGCTCTCCTGGAGGTTCCCGAGCTACCATCTGAAGTGCACTAGAGGAATTGATCGTCCACGAAGGACCCGCTCTTGTCGATCCTTGATCTCCACTGGGACCTCCGCAATAGTCACCCCATCACCAAAGACCAGCTCTTCATGGTCAAAGATTGACGTCGGGTCGTGCACGTATCTCCTCTACTGAGATACGTGGAAGACGTCGTGCACCCGGCACAACTGTGGTGGTAGAGCCAGGCGATAATCCACCTTGAAAATCCTACTGAGGACCTTGAAGGGTCCGATGAAGCGTAGAGACAACTTGCCGCCTCAGCCAAATCTTCGCAAACCACGTCGAGGTGAGACACGCAAGAAGACGTGGTTGCCATTCTCGAACTCTAGTGGCCTCCGCCTCCTGTCAGCATATGACTTCTGCTGGCTCTGAGCTGTCCTCATCCACTCCTGGATGACCTGGACCTTCTCTGTCATGGCCTGGAGCATCTACGGTCCCACAAGAGCTGCTAAGATTTCTTCTTTGCCGATAAGAGAAATCTGGTATCATCCCCTAGATGAACCACTTCCTTTGCCTAATATAGTCAATCCCGACATGGATAATACTAATCCATACCAAGGATGACGTCGTAAGGCCTTGATGCTACTACCAAGAGATCCAACCGTTACTCTCGCCTCCAAGGGTTGAGTCACACTGTCGACATCAGTGTGTGGTAACTGGGTCTCCTCCAGTAGATGTCTCACGAGTGAGGGTCAAGTCAATAGTTTAAACCGGAACCTCTTAGTAACAACACAAAAGAGGACAGGAATAAAAACATCACAAGGGTATTCGTCTTTTATTATTTCAGCTCATAATACAAGACACTACACCATAGAAACAAGGAACTAGAAGTACAAAAGACGTATTCACTAGTCCCGCTCCTGTCCATCTACTCCTAGAGATCCTTGATCGAAGGCCTCAGCTGCCTGAAGCTGAGCTCTCGCATGTCCACCAACTCCCTGCGGTCGGGGTGGACCTCCTGGTGGTGGTGGTGGCAACACCCCGAAGCGTCGTCCACCTCCAGCTGCACGGCCAGCTCCCCTGCCATGGCCGCCTTCTCCTTGCGGTCCGCCTTGATCGAACCTCTGCCTCTGCCTGGGGGGTCCTTCGTTCATATCTGGTCATCCGTATGGCAGGTCGGACAGTCACGAGCCATGAGACCAACCCCGCCGCAGGAGTAACACTGCCCTCTCATGGCAAGTCGTTGCCCACCCCGAGTGCCTCGCGAAAACGATCCAGAGTCATGCTGTCGACCACCTGTAGGTATAGTCCTCTTGGACCCCTGCGTCATCTGTCTACTGCCCGCTGCAGAAGACTCTTCCGTATGCCGGAAAGTGGTGGGTCCTGCTGCTGGAGACTGCTCAGCAAGGAAACTCTCCACTAAGAGGGCTCACTCCAACACCCCTGCCTGAGTCGGAATGTTGAGGGAGATTATCGAAGCCCTGATCTCGTGCCTCAGTCCCTGCTCGAAGGTCCGGGCCAGGAAGAACGGGTCCCGTACCATATCTGTGGAGTAGCGCAAGATATCGGTGAACCTCGCCGTGTATTGGGCGACCGTCAAGCTGCCCTGCCGCAGTTGAAGAAGCCCATGAATGCGCACCGCACGGAGGGTGGCCGGGACAAACTCTGAGTGGAAGAGGCTCTCGAAGTCCGTCCAGATGAGGGAGGCATCATCGTGTACCTGGAGCATCAAGCTCCACCATCGTCCTGCTGCTGGGTGCAGTAGGCTCACCGCGAGGATCACCATGAGGTCTGATGGTGTCCTCACTAGCCTGAAAACTCAGATGACCGCCTCCAGCCAGTCCTCGGCTACCTGGGGGTCCGTCTCCCCACAGAACCTGGGTGGTCGCTGGCGCTGGAACCCGTGCAGAGCTCCGAGGCGACGTGCATCATCATCGATCGGTGCTGGAAGCATCGGGGGCTCGGAGGGTAAAGGTACCGCCGGTGCCTCTGCTGTCAACGGGCCTTGTACCGAGGCCTCGTCGCTCGGCGGGCTGTCGTCGCGCTCTACTCTCAGAACCCTAGCGGGCTGCCGTCGTGGGGCCATCCTGAAAAGGAAATAGGTGCGCCACGGTCAGAACAGTATACCTGGTGATCTGACATAAAGTAATCACAAATAAAACTTGAAACACACATGCAATCAATGTTTTCGTGCCTTAAGTCGGAAATCAGAAGTCAGGGCCCTGGTGTACGGATACGTCGGCGGCCGCACCAACACTGGACTCCCTGGACTGATAAGCACACCCAATACGCTAAACACTATTGCTTCACATAGAAGAAAGATCAGAGTCTACGGTAGAACTGACCACCTCTGATACCAATTTGGCACGACCCATCCTCGGGGCCCGTGCCGTGACTACCCCAAGCCCGCCTTCCATAGGCCAGGGGCTGGCGACTAGCACCAAGGCATAAATCCAAACAAAAGGGAAGGCATTTCCTTTGAAAAGTAAACAAGCACCACAGAGTAAGCAAGTGGAAAAGTAAAAAGTAAGAAAAAAACTGTAACAAGCTGTGTTGAAAGTAAAAGGGGATGGAAATACCAGCCCAACTGTAAAGTACAACTGAAAGGGGAAAAAAACTGAAAGAAAAGCCGCAGTGTCGAGCCGTCCTCTGGAAGTCCCACCTGAAGGGTGGGTACAGATAGCCTCCACTGCTCCTCGGGTCCACCTGATCGCTCCGAGTGTGTCCCGCCCAGTGGTCCACCTCCAGGTACTGTCCTGCTCCGCACGCGTCCACTACGATCAGCGCCGTCCATCGTCTGCAACCAACACAACGTAGTGCGGGCAAAGCCCGCGTAGGGGTGAGTATAAGCTACTCAGTAGGGACCCCAAGACCCGAAGGTCTCCCGAAATCCACAAAGGATAAACTACAAGGAAAGATACAATCACGAAGTAACATCCGACACTGCTTAGGTATATGCCCATACATATACCTAAGACATCAATTCCCGTTCGGCTCCAACATCCGAGCCCAAACACAACCCAGTCCACATAGGAAAGAAAAACGTATACCCACACAGGATAGCACAACACAATCCACAAAGGAGAGTAAACAGTAAATCCACACAGGATAGTTCAACACAATCCAAAAAGGAGAGTAAACAGTAAATCCACAAAGGATAGTTCAACACAATCCACAAAGGAGAGTAAACAGTAAATCCACACAGGATAGTTCAACACAATCCACAAAGGAGAGTAACACAAGATTCAGATCACACAGGAATACTTCTTCAAATGACGATAGAGATGATCAGATGTAGCCACTGATTCATCTAAGCCGTCGGACCCACAAGGATCGGAAGGTACAAACCCCCCCTGCAATGACCCACATAGGATCGTTCATGAAGTTGGACCCAGAGCTATTTGGAAAATCCTTCTCCATCAAGTATAGTGGTTATGCTGCTACAACCAAGCGCTCTTCCGTCGTGGGCCTGCCGCTATAACCAAGCGCTCCCATGTGCCGCTACAACCAAGTGCACCTCTGTCGTGGGTCTGCCGCTACAACCAAGTGCTCCCCTGTGCCGCTACAACCAAGCGCACCTCTGTCGTGGGTCTGCCGCTACAACCAAGCGCTCCCCTGTGCCGCTATAACCAAGCGCACCTCTGTCGTGGGTCTGCCGCTACAACCAAGCGCTCCCCTGTGCCGCTACAACCAAGTGCACCTCTGTCGTGGGTCTGCCGCTACAACCAAGCGCTCCCCTGTGCCGCTATCCGTAACACACCGAGTCATTCGATCAGTAGTCGTCAAATCTCAACTGGCTCTAGGGTTCCGCACACAGCATGCTCGTTCCGGGAGGGTCCACTCCACGAGCTAAAAGGTCGATGCATCAACTGACATGCAGTCCGGAGTTGATGTATCCCAAGGTGTACCGTAGTGGTCACTGCCGAAAACACGGAGGATTCCCGTACTGTTCTCATCATCGTCGCAGTCGAATCCACCGAGGATCTCTGCATAGTCGTCGTCGTCGAAGTCGCAGCCAGCACTAGGGTTCCCGCACACAGCAAGCTCGTTCGGGAGGGTCCGCTCCACGAGCCGAGAGGCTGATACATCAACTGACACAAAGTCCAAAGTTGATGTATCCAAAAGTTCCGTATCATCAACAGGAACTCAACGTCTCAGACGGCGCGTCAATCAGACGCCCGGTCTGAGAGTTATTGGCTTTTTTGTTCCAGGGGCCCGGTTGGTTTTTAAAGAAAAACCAACCCGATCGTACTCTCCCTGCGTCAAAACCTCGGGTGGAGTATGCCAAAAGATCCGTCTCACTTAGAGGAATTCAACGAAGTTGACGACACGTCGATCAGACGTCCGTAGCTCAAGATATGAGCGTTTCCGCTCCGAGGGCCCGGTTGGTCTCGTGTACGAACCAACCCGGCCGAACCCAAAGTATTCCGAAACCTTGAGTGCGATATACCGAAACGACCGTCTCAATCCAAGGATCGCGTTGTTGCTGATGGAGAGTCATTTGGAGGCCCGTAGCTCAAGATACGGGCATTTGACCGAAAACGGTCCGAAGAAGGGGGGTCCGGGCCCGGGCCGACCCCCCCTGGGTCGGCCGACCCGGTCCGGCCCGACCAAGGCGCGACCCGGACGGTCGGACCGGCCTGGATCGGCCAGCCCGGCCCGGCTCGGCCGAGCAGCCGCGCGACGCGGGGGGGGGGGGGGAGCCGTCGCCCCCGCGTGACACCCCCGCGGCACCCGCGGGGTGTCGCCCTGGACAACCCGAGCGAAGCGGGGGGGGGGGGGGGGGGGGGAGCCGCCGCCCCCGCGTGACAACCCCGCGGCACCCGCGGGGTGTCGCCCCGGACAACCAGACGTGGCTTCAGCCGCATCCCGCGCGGCCACGGGTCCGTCAGTGCCGCCGCCGCGACTTCTTCCGCGACGGCCTTGTCCGGCGGCGCGCCGGGGGGCCGCCGCTCCCGTCTGCTGGCGCCGCCGCGCCGGCAACCCGCGCCGCCGGCGGCTTCCGCGGGCCACCAGAGTCGCTCCGGTGGTCCAATTATGTTCCCGTCTGCGCCGCTGCTCCTCCCGGGACTCGTTCTTCACTGCGGAATCCTCAAAATTCAGTTGCGGCACGTTCCGTCGTCGCTCGTCAAATCCGCACAACAACGAAGAACGGCGGAGGGTTGTCGGGCCGTGTTCGTTTGGCCTGCACCCTCCGCATTAGAGATAAACAACGGGAGAAATACATTCAACACATGAATACATATCCGAAAACAATTTTTAATGAAATAAAAATTGTTTTATGAATCAGGTTCTTCATTCTTGAATGGAAACAACACGGGAAATGAGGGCATTTACAAAAAATAAAATCCCTACCTCGTAGTCGTCATCGAACGCACGTTCTTCGCGGATTTGTTCATCGCGGAAGGAGGGCATCATCGCGTCGTCGCGGAATCCGGCGTTGAGTCGGCGAACTCAACGGACCAAGAAACAACAGATTTAATTTAATTATATAAAATTAAATCCGTGTTTTATTAAAAAAAACACAAGGGAGATTTAAGAGAATCCTGAAGTCTCTTACCTCAAACAGCTGATTGAAGATTCGTTGCGGAGGGAGAGACGTCGCAGAAGAACGTTGCAGGAAGGGAACGTCGGCGTCGCGGAACACGGCGTCGCGTGGTCGACTTCCACAGGTTCGGCGTTCTTCATCGGAGGCCGGCATTATTCGCGTTTTTCGCGTTCTTCGCATTCTTCGCAAAGGAGGATGAAGGCTCAAGAACTCTGACAAACCTCCCAATGAATAATCCTCCAAAAAGACATGTTGGTCTTATTTTATTATTACGCTAACAAACGAAAAAGGTAAGTAACGACCCATCAATTCGTTGAATTAATTCAATGAAAGAAACCGCCCATTTAATTCACGAAATAAACTGCCCAATTAAATGGTGCGTTAAGAATTTAAGAAAACACGTCAGTTGACTTTCATAATGACGGGTTTTCGCGGGTGTGTTACTTAGCAGAAAGAAACGGCGGGGCTCGTGTGGGCCCCACCTCACAAATATCCTACCAAGGGGGTAGGATATTTCTGGATAGCATCCTATCCGGATCAACTTAGCTTAATCCTCCTTTAAGTGGCTTCAAGTGGCTTCCAAGTGGCTTAAGTGAAATAAAATAAAGTTTGTCGAACAAATTATTTTATTTCTTAACCTTTAAGCCCAAAAATTTAAAAACCACACCCGAGCAAACGCAACTCTGGAAGAGGTGTTTCTAAGCAAATACCGGTGCTACGATTTCATCCATGCCCTCAGAATTCGATTCCGGGCACCGGTTCAAAAGTTAGAAAAACCCGCTCATCCGTTCACTGAACGTACCCGAGCCAAACTTCGGAACATGATTCCAGGCACACCGGGCATCGAAATCAGGTGCCGTCAGAAACTGAGTTCTTGTAAAATTCCAAAGAAAATTAAGAAAAAAATTTCCTTGAAATTTACGGGTATTTACATTGATGCCAATAATTATGGCCCAATTCTTCCCATCCGAACCATAGAACATAAAAATGAATAATTGTGTTAGTTACATTCTCAAGGATCGTTTATGTCTAGGGTTTTATAGAATCTATAAAAACTCTTACATAAACAATAACTATTCCATTAAATGTTCATTTCTCCAACTTAACACAACTTTTCTTATTTTCCATTAAGTCATCATCATCACTAATATGAAATACCTTATAGTTAAAATTAATTCAACCTCATTTTTTTATAACCTAGGTAAAATTAAACATAAGAAGGGTGAACTTGAAGGCTCAGTAAGATAAAACTTAAAAATTAACAATTAAAGATCATCAATGAATATAATTAGTGTATAAGGGTATGATAACCTAATCAGAGTGCATGAGAAAATCATAAAATAAATCCGACCCTCTAATACTTGAATAATCAATCTAAAAACATGTAATAATGATTTAACAAAGGAAATAGTCATAAGAATCAATAATCATGATCCATGTTATTTCATTCTTGATAAAAGAAATCATTATAAACTTATGAAAAAAATAGATAAAATGTGGTGGTATCCTATAACATCATCATCATAAAACACTTTCAAAACCCATACAAAACCCTTAATATTGGAATAAAATCACAGAAAACTTATAATATAATTCTTTGGAAAAAATAATCCTTACCTAATGCATTAGATCACTATATGGGAACATCTATCCTATATAATGTCCAAGAATAAAAAGTAATGTACATATATCTTATAAATATTTATGAAACTCATAAAACAACCATCATTCTTTACATAACTTGGTTAATCCATGGAAAATAAATGGGTTACATAAAAATATCTTTGAAACATGATTTACCTATGGAAGAGAAATGGTTTCTATAACAATATCTTTGAACCATTATTAAAACATGGAAAATAAATGGGGTCCATAAAAATCACATTGAAACCATCTTAATAAATCCAAAGAAAGAATGAAGATGATATTAATAAAAAATATTATTATTGGATAATAATTAACAACAAGGGTTTTTGACATTGATGAATGGAAATAAAATTAAAATATCATTAAAAAAATTTTGAGCAAAAATAACATTTTTATTTTTAGTTTTTTAAGACTAAAAATTCACAAGATATTTCAAAAATACTTTTATTTGAAAACAATCTTGGAAGCATATGAAGGAATCATTAAAAATCATTTAAAAAATTTCATAAAGAAAATATCCTTTGTATATTTTAAAATACTTTTTTTAAATCCTTTTATTTTAAAATAAACTTGAATACTCATAAATTATTCTTTAATGAAAATAATGTTCATGACAGTGGAAAATTCTATTCAAGCTGTACACATTAAAACAATGATTCATTTCACAATTTTGGTAAAATCCAAATGATCATTATTTGAAAAATAAATTAATATTACTTTATTTAAAATAAAACTAATAATAGGCAAAAATTTATTTTATAAATCACTTAAATAATGGTAAAAACATTTTTAGAAAAAAAGTTTCCAACTAAAGAGAGAAATACAGATGATTTTTCATAAAAATATTATTTTGAACTCTCGAGTATATAAAGATGTGAAAATTAAGGGAAAAATATATTTTAATGAAAAAAATATCGGATAAAAAAATTAATGACAATTATTTAGATGTAGATCATAATATTTCAACATTGGATACTTAATTGTAGTCCCGATAAAAGACTAGATTATAATATAAAACTCTTAGCAATTTGTTAACTTTGAATCGTAATCCCCATGAAAGTATTTTATTAAATGAAAATTTAAATACCATGATAATTTATATATTCATGATATTACTTGTTAAATGGGTAGTATATACACCTCATAAAATAATATAGGTTCATAACATGACATAAGTCTCACAGAAGGCTAATTATGAAAAAAATCCATTACTGATTTGGTAATGTATTGAATTTGATGTCATTATAAAACTTTAATTATCACTAAATGAATGATATTATTGATACAACATGTCAAAGGGGAATTATTTACACTATATAAAATAAGTTAGGTGCATAAAATTACAATATGACTTGATGAAATGAAATTGAGACGAAATCCCTTAACACAAACTTTTTTTTGGTTGAAAATTATTTAACCTTATGTATAGTTGTTTTAAAAATGTTTTTAACTTATTAAAAAACCATATTAATATATATAATATCATATATTATCATTTTATAACATATTTTCACCTATTAATTAATATTGTTTAATTACATTCATTGTTTCAGGTGTTAATTGCATTGTTTTCTCATTTGTGCATTATTATGAAAGTAATGATTCTTGTGAATAATATGTTATTCTATAATATCCATAATTACAATAATGAAATAAGTATCATATTTATACATAAATATAACTTTAAAACCAATCATGAAACATGTTTATGAAAAATGAGCTAACATTACGATAATAGAGATGGTAGGCCGTTTGTACGAATGATTAACATTTCCATTTTTCAATGATCACTATCTAAAGAAGTTATGTAATATTAAATCTTTAAACAATGATAATTATATATTAAATACAATATTATATACTTATATATATTATATATATCATTCATGATATGTGGTGAAGAAAATAGAGTCACATAACTTTGTGAAGGCAATAGTCCACACATACATGAATGAAGTTATAACTTTTTAAATGAGTGAAACTGTAGGAAATAAAATGATATATATTATATTTATATAATGATAAAAATGTCATTAATATAAAAATTATTTCATATATGTCACATATATTCATTATCTTTACCCCTTTTACCTTCCATGTAACGTGTTAGTGAAAATTGAATCACATCGCTTCATGTTGTAGTAGTCCACCGTACACATGAGATACATTATCATATCCCCTACAAAATAGAAATTTAAAAAGGTATATAAGATATAATTTCTGAATTTGTATAATTATATTAAAAATATAATATATAAAATATACTTTATATACAACACCATACCCAATGATGATATGTGATAATGGAAAAATAAATGACATCAGTTCACGTGGCGGTAGTCCACCGTACACACGAATGATGATTTCATAACCATTTTGATGAAAGTGGAGATGGTTTGTAAGAACCCGGTTCTTAGTTTTGAGGTATGGGCTTCTTATTTTTCCTTTTCCTTAAGTGTTTTTGAGAAAATATGGAAAATGGGGAAAAATCCTAAATTTTGGAACTACACGCCGTGTACTTTTTCCACACGCCGTGTAATTCTAGCCGTGTGGGGATGAGTACACGGGGCGTGTAGCCATGCCGGTGACGGAGGGTGTAGGAACCGACTACACGCCGTGTAGTGGTACTTTACACGCCGTGTAGTCAATCAGCAGGCCTAGACAGTAAGGCGGTGGAGCAGCCGACAGCTGGGCGATAGTACACGTCGTGTACTTTAGAATACATGATGTGTACTCATGTCGACGGTTGAACAATGTGGTGGTCCCGCCAAATGAACAGTGAAATGAAAGAAGTAAACGCCGTGTACTTTGTTTTTTTGGATTAAAATAGGCAGTAGCCTCCTCATTTGACAGAGGAGGCATTTGAGCCATTTTGGAGACAAGGAGGACGGCCGGACCTTTGAAGATCCGCAGGGGATTTGTCTCGAATTGGCTTCCGCCTCGGATGATCCCATTGGAACCGTATGGGTAAGCCCTCTCCTCTCCTGGTACCGTTCTTACCAATTATTTCCTGAGGGAAAGTTATTTACATTTTAATGGGTTTTGTTCTATGTTAGATCTACACCGTTCTTGGGCGTTTTTGGAGTCGGCGTTCGGGTATAATGTTCGTTGGCGCATAAGGTAGGTGGCTTTGTGTTTATTTCCAACTGTCATGCGTTTTTGTGCATTTTGGGCCACAAACCCATGTTGGGGTGTCGTGTGGATGAGGCCATTGATATATTTAATTCCTAGAATTGCATAGGTGATTAAATTGTGATAATAAAATGCTGGTTGGGATCGTTTCTTGGATCTGGAACCACCCTCGGGGTGTGTTTCACTATTTAAGCGTTTGGTCAGGGTACCCGAGGGTATGCCTTTAAAGTAGTAATTGTAGAATTTCCTAGAGAGGAATTGCTTGTTACTGCTTGTTTACCTGTTGGTCATGGCCCTGTTACCTGTTTAGCCCGAGGGCGTTGTTGTATTTGGCCTGAGGGCGTCGTTGTGATTACCCTAAGGGAACTGCACTATTTAGCCCGAGGGCTATAGTATTTCACCTGAGGGAAATATTTCGTGCCTGAGGGCTTGACTTATGTTCCTGAGGGCGACAATTCCTACGCCTGAGAGAAATTTCTGTTACACTTGAGGGCAATACCTGCGGGTTGGATTCTGTATGGCTTGAGGGAAAGCCTGAGGGCGTGGTTACTATTTTATCCTGAGGGCACGGTTCTGGTTGGCCTGAGGGCTTGGTGCTGTTGAGCACAAGAATGTTACTAAATTAAATAAATTAAATGAATAATAAAATGGCAATTTAATTGTTAAGTTAGTTGCTTTTTAGTACTGCTTACTTTATTGCATTTTACTATTACACACTGTTGTTGCATGCTTACACGCAGTGTGGCATGGGCCTTTGGTGGGTGCCTACTGAGATATATTTCTCACACCCTGTTTGGGCCAAGATTTTCGGCCAAAACAGATTACGTTTCTACAGGTGTAGATAGGAGAAAGATTCCCTATACAAGTACTTGACTATTGATGAGGAGTAGGAGGGCATGAGACTGAGCCTAGGCTCGCGATGCTGCTGCCAGCTATTTTTCTTGTTTTGCTGTACTCCGTATTTTGTTGTACTATATTGATGTATAACATGTTCTGGCTGTTTTCTTAGAACTTGAAACATGTAGCATCATCACTTATATACTTTTGGTTATATCCACTACAATTGTTTATTTCCGTTGTGTATGTTTACTGCTTCCGCTGTCATTGTATGTTGATTCTGTATTCCACTACGCTACACTTTGACAAATGAGGTCATAGTTTCCCCACTATCAGACCTGGGCCCTCGCTACTAGTCGGTAGCCTATGGCATTTGGGGAAATGCGCTTGAGGTCATGTGGTGAACCGGGTTCAGGGGACCCGTTGCGTGACACCCGGGTCTGGGACGTTATAAAGTGGTATCAGAGAGCATTTATTTTCTTTGACTTACTATTTGGAGCCGTAGTCAGGGATAGGACGAACGGTAGTTGGTAATAAGCTGTGCTCGGGCGTAGCTAACCCGCATACAGGGAAAAGCCAATTTACCTCGTGATTTCAATTTTATTGATTTTGCAATTTACAGTTGATATGTTTTCACCGTTGGGTGACACACTTTGAGATTGTACAGTTTATATTTTATCTATGAGTTCTATTTAGTTGAAACTCGATGAGATGGGGGTATGCCGTCTCATGCATCATATAGTAACATGCTAGATATCACATGCCATGCATAGTTTCCATGCCATGTAGGTGCATTAGAATTTGCATGTTGTTTTGATAGTTGTTGTGCTAATAAAGCATGCTGTTGTGATAGCTACTTGATAAATACCTGCCTTGTGATATGGTGTTTTTGTCTGAGCTTGTTTATAGAATGGACGCCAAACTTTTTTTTGGGGAGTATGGGCCCCCATTGACCAGAATTTGGTGGATCATTGACTGATTATTGGTTATAACACATATAAGATGTCAAACTTTGATTCGTGGGGAGTATGGGCCCCCACGGGTCGGAATTTGACACTTAGGTGTTGGTTTCAGTATTTTCTGGGTTCTGGGGAAGTTTCTGAGGCATAATGTCAGGAAACCCTGTATACACGCCATGTAGTATTTTGATACACGTAGTGTATGTTCTTCTGTTTGGGAAGAAAAATGAACTTTTTGAGTACACACCGTGTACCCTGAGTACACGCCGTGTAGTCTCTTCCCGTGTCACAAACCGTGTGGGCGGCGACACGGGGTAGGGAAAGGCTTGGGTAAAACATGCCGTATAACAAGTGGACACGCCGTGTAGTGTGACCCGGAGTCTGGCCGTGTAACTAACAACACGGGTCGAGGAAATCTTTGATAGAACATGCCGTGTCAATTATAGACACGCAGTGTAGTGTGACCTGGGGACTCTTCCGTGTAACTAACAACACGGGTCGGTGTCACCTCTCCCTGAACATGCCGAGTACCTGTGGGACACGCCGTGTAGTCTGGTCTGAGGACGGAAAGTGTGGAGTTAGCCGTGTGGCTGGGATACAGGGTGCTATAAACTCCGTGTACGAGTGTAACACACCATGTGGAGTTAAGCCGAGTAGTCGGTCATGTCACAGATGACACGGAAAGTTGGAAAATAGCACCGTACATGCCGTGTAGATATTATGCATGCCTTGTAGTTTTGTTCAACACAAGCTGTGTGGCTTAGCCGTGTAGAAGGACCCGGGCAGGGGAAGGGAATTCAAGTACACGCCGTGTAGTCTGTGTACACGCCGTGTAGTATTGTTTTGAAAATTTTGAATGCCTTCTTCCTCTTGTTTCCTTTGAGTTTCCTTTGCGTTTTGATCTTAATAATCTTGAATCTGAGGTGTGCTTTTGACCTTGTAAAGTCATGCTGCCTAGACGACCACGATTTGTTCTCCAGGAGAGAGGTGAAGATTATACTCTGGAGATGGTGGGCCATGGGCTACTAGTTGATCCTCCAGCAGAGCCAGATGCAGCGACAGCTGCTATACCGGACATAGGTGCAGAGGCGCAGTTCCGTGAAGGCTTTATGCGGTTCATGCAGACCTTTCAGGGAGTACCGCAGGCTGCCACATCTATGGCTGAGCTAACTCGTATCTTCCAGCAGCATCATCTGCCTACGTTTTCAGGGGATGGTGGACCACAGGATGCGGAGTCTTGGTTGGGGTCGATGCAGACTATTTTCGAGCATCTTGAGATGCCTCCAGGGCGGAGGGTCAAGCTCGCGACATATATGCTGCGTGATTCCGCCAAGAGGTGGTGGGATGTTACCACCCAGTCAGAGTATCACAGGGACATGGCGTTGGAAGATTTTCAGGTAGTCTTCTATGACTTCTTCTTTCCCGATACGCTGAGAGAAGATAGAGCTCGAGAGTTCATGAATCTGAAGTAGGGCTCTATGTCGGTGATGGACTATTCTGCTCGTTTTACGGAGCTTCAGCGTTTTGAACCCGTGCTGGTGGGTGATGAGACGTTGAAAGCCAGACGTTTTGAGGATGGTCTTCGGTATGACATCTGAGCACTGATAAATGTTTTCAGGTTGTCTACTATACACGCGATTGTGAACCAGGCGTTGATTACAGAGAGGAACCTTCGGGAATCTAGTGGTGTGGGCCAGGGCAGTTCAACACCAGTCACTGGTACTATTTCTACTAGCAAGAGGAAGAGACAGATGGAGTTCTCCCAGGGTGGCAGTACCAGCCAGGAAGCTTCTTCAGGTGGCCCGATCAGGTGCTACCAGTGTGGAAGAGAGGGGCACAAGAGGCCGCAGTGTCCATGAGACCCAGTGGAGTGCCGAGCTTGCGGCATGATGGGTCATCTGCAGTGCTTTTGTAGGGCGTTTCTACCAGTGTCTAGTGAGAGGGGTTTTGTGCAGACTCCGCATGCGGGAGGAGGACCAGTGGATTCTTACCAGTCAGGGAACTGGAATACGTCAGGGCGTGCAAGCCGAGATGGTGTTCGTGGCCGTGGTAGCCAGACACCAGGATCGCAGAGGCAGCAGGGCGGGACAGCTCAGGGTAGCCAGTCTTTGTCGCAGGGCCGTGGCACTGGGAAAGCATATGCAGTGCAATAGACCCAGCAGAAGCAGGATCCTGGACCTTCGACAGTCAGAGGTACTATTCTAGTAGCTTCTATCTTGTCTTCAGTACTTTTTGATACGGGAGATACACATAGTTTCATATCTGTACCCGTTGTGGAGAGCCTTGGGCTCAGTGTTTCTTCTTCTTCTGATATCATGATGCTAGACACTCCGTTGAGAACTAGAACGGCTGGTGTGTGTCAGTGTAAGGAGTACCCCCTTGAGGTTGGAGGGTGTCACTTCCTTTGGGAAATCTATTTCTTAGAGATGATGTGCTATGATGTCATTCTCGGGATGGACTGGTTGGTTCCCTTTTGAACCTTTGTAGACTTCTATCATCGCAGGGTGAGCTTCACATCACCAGAGGGCAGAGAGTTTCTATACAAGGGCGAATGAGATGTTCATGCAAGTCAAGCTAGACCAGAGCATCATGGATGAGTTGGATTCACAACCTAGATTGCGAGTTTGTATCTGGATGATCAGGGGACTTTTCAGACAGATTTCCCTCCAGTGGTTGATCATTTCAGGAATTTCTTCCCGGATGACTTTTCAGGCCTACCTCCGGTGCGTGAGGTGGATTTCTCTATCGAGATTGTGCCAGGAGCAGCACCGGTGTCCATTCCTCCTTATAGGATGGCCATGCCTGAGTTGAAGGAGATCAAGAGGTAGTTAGAGGAGTTACAGGTAAAGGGATTTATCCGACCTAGTACTTCTCTTTGGGGTTCTCCAGTCCTTTTTGCGAAGAAGGCATATGGTACCCTCAAACTTTGTGTGGATTATCGGAAGCTAGACCAGTTGACGGTTACAAACCAATATCTCTTGCCGATGATTGATGATTTGTTTGATCAGCTTCATGGAGCACGAGTGTTCTCGAAGATTTAATTGAGATCCAGATATCATCAGCTACGTGTGAGACTATCTGATATACCTCTCACAGCTTTCAGGAGTAGGTATGGTCTATATGAGTATACGGTTATGCCGTTCGGACTCACGAACGCGCCATCGGTTTTCATGGCATTGATGAATCGTGTGTTTAATCCGTATCTTGATTCATTTGTGGTAGTATTCGTGGACGACATCTTGGTGTACTCTCACACTCGACACGACCATGCCACCCATCTTGAGATCGTATTGAGTACAATGAGAGAGCATCGACTATATGCTAAGCTCTCAAAGTGCCACTTTTGGATGGACCAGATTCACTTCCTGGGTCATATCATCTCAGAGGTAGGAGTTGCAGTAGACCCAGAGAAGATGAGAGTAGTAGTTTCCTGGGAGCATCCTAAGAATGTGTTTGAGATATGGAGTTTCTTAGGGCTGTATAGTTACTACAGACGCTTCATACATGACTTCTCCCACTTAGAAACACCATTGACGGGACTGACTAAGAAGGGTGTGATGTTTTTTTGGTCAGAAGCATGCGAGATAACTTTTCAGGACCTGAAGGGAAGGTTGACATCATCACCGATCCTGATACTCCCGGAGTAGGGAAAGAGCTATACAGTTTACTGTAATGCATCATGGATTGGGCTGGGAGCCGTTTTGATGCAGGGAGACCGAGTTGTCGCGTACAGGTCTTGGCAGTTGAGGCCACATGAGAGGAATTACCCGACACATGATCTCGAGTTGGCTGCAGTTGTGCATGCATTGCGCTGTTGGAGACACTATCTGTTGGGAGAGCATTTTGTGATTTTCACCGACCACAAAAGCCTCAAGTATATCTTTACCCAGCGTGACCTGAATCTGAGGTAGAGAAGGTTGGTTGAGTACCTACAGTCCTTCGATTTTGAGCTTGCCTACACACCTGGTAAAGGTAATGCAGCAGCTAATGCACTGAGCATTAAGACTCAGATACAGGCAGTGCAGAAGGCCAGTGGTGAGTGGGAGATCATGGCTTTGTTATCTGAGATGCATCTGGAGGTGTACAACAGTCAGTGGTAGGCTTATCTTTATTCTTTATCTGTGACATCTTCCCTCTTGGAAAGAGTGAGGATGAGACAACTATCAGATTGGGAAGGCCTAGTTCTACGAGAGTCGATGGCATGTGGGGACCCTTCTCCTGGTTGGACGGTAGGCGATGATGAGGTTTTGTGTTTCCATGGACAGGCATGGGTTCCAGGGGATATACGCGAGGAGCTGATGCAGGAGTTTCATGCTTCAGCTTGGGAAATTCATCCCAGGGTTACCAAGATGTATCGAGACTTGAGACGTTAGTACTGGTGGCCGGGTATGAAGAGGGAGATAGCTGGTTTTGTTACGAGGTGTTCCACCTGTCAGCAGGTGAAGGCGAAGCACTAGAGGACAGCCGAGATGTTACAATAGTTGCCCATTCCAGAGTGGAAATGGGATGATGTCATGATGTATTTCGTTACGGGATTTCCGAGGTCACCTCGATGAAATGACGCCGTGTGGGTTGTAGTGGACAGACTCATGAAGGTAGTTCACTTCTTGCTGATCAAGGAGACCTTCGGTGTGGACGATCTCAGAAGGATGTATATCCGAGAGATCGTACGTCTTCATGGGGTCCCTCATTCTATCATTTCAGATAGGGACACCCGCTTTATGTCTCGTTTCTAGAAGAGTTTTCATAGGGATCTGGGTACACAGGTTCTTTTGAGCATAGCATACCACCCTCAAATAGATGGCCAGTCAGAGCAGACGATACAGGTGCTAGAGGACATGCTGCACGCATCTGTCCTAGACTTTGGGGATCTTGGGAGAAGCATATACCCTTAGTTGAGTTTTCCTATAACAATAGTTTGTAGGCAACTATTGAGATGACACTATACGAGGCTTTATATGGTAGGCCATGCTGACCACCTTTGTGCTGGTTAGAGGCAGGTGAGGCAGCTTTACTGGGGCCACAACTCGTACAGGAGACATCTGAGCAGGTCCAGTTGATTCGGAAGCAGATGGCTACCGCACAGTCTCATCAGAAGTCTTATGCTCATCGCTGCAGACGAAATTTAGAGTTCATGGTCGGGGAACAATTTTTCTTGCGTGTTTCACCAAGGATGGGGCACAAACAGATCAGGAGACAGGGTAAGATTTCACCAAGGTATGTGGGACCATTTGAGAGTCTGGAGAGAGTCGGGCTGGTTGCCTATTGGTTGCAGTTACCACAGCGGTACCGAGACATGCACGACATCTTTCACATGTCTCAGTTGTGTCGCTACCATTCAGACCCATCTCACACATTTCCTCCAGAGGAGGTTGAGCTTCATCATGATGCGTCCCTTGAGGAGCATCCGATCCGTATCGTTGATAGAAGAATGAAGGTTCTCCGAGGCCGGTCAATTCCTCTCATACGGGTGCTATGTCAGCATGGCCGAGTGCAGGACGAGACCTAGAAACGAGAGGCCGACGTATGTGCTCAGTGGCCAGAGCTATTTTCAGCTTATTCTTCGCCACCCTTATAAGGGAAATTCAGGGACGAATTGCTATATGGGGGGAAGTTTGTAAGAACCCGGTTCTTAGTTTTGAGGTATGGGCTTCTTCTTTTTTCTTTTCTTAAAGTGTTTTTGAGAAAATATGGAAAATGGGGAAAAATTCTAAATTTTAGAACTACACGCCATGTAATTTTTCAACACGTTGTGTACTTCTGGCCGTGTGGGGATGAATACACGGGGCGCGTAGCCATACCGGTGACAGATGGTGTAGGAACTGACTACACGCCGTGTATTGGTACCTTACACGCCGTGTAGTCAGTCGGCATGCCTAGACAGTAAGGCGGTGGAGCAGCCGACAACTGGGCGATAGTACACGCCGTGTACTTTAGAGTACATGCCGTGTACTCATGTCAACGATTGAACAGTGTGGCGGTGCCACCAAATGAACAGTTAAATGAAAGAAGTACATGCCGTGTCCTTTGTTTTTTCAGCTTAAAATAGGAAGTAGCCTCCTCATTTGGAAGAGGAGGCGTTTGAGCCATTTTGGAACCAAGGAGGACGGCCGGACCTTTGAGGATCTGCCGGGGGTTCTTCTGGAATCGGTTTCCGCCTCGGAAGATCCCGTTGGAATCGCCCGGGAAAGCCCTCTACTCTCCTGGTACCGTTTTTACCAATTCGTTCCGGAGGGAAAGTTATTTACGTTTGAATGGGTTTTGTTCTTCGTCATATCTACGCCGTTCTTGGGAATTTCTGGAGTCGGCGTTTGGGTATAACGTTCGTTGGCGCATAAGGTAGGTGGCTTTGTGTTTATTTCCAACTGTCGTGTGTTTTTTTGCATTTTTGGGCCACAAACCCATGTTGGGGTGTCGTGTGGATGAGGTCGTTGCTATATTTAATGCCTAGAATTGCATAGGTGAATAAATTATGATAATAAAATGCTGGTTGGGATCGTTGCTTGGATCCGGAACCACCCCCAGGGTGTGTTTCACTGTTTAGCCGTTTGGCCAGGGTACCCGAGGGTATGCCTTTAATGTAGTAATTGTAGAATTTCCTTGAGAGGAATTGCTTGTTACTGCTTGTTTACCTATTTGGAATGGCTCGGTTACCTTTTTAGCATGAGGTAGTTGTTTTATTTGTCCTGAGGTCATTATTGTGATTAGCCTGAGGAAACTACACTATTTAGCCCGAGGGCTGTAGTATTTCACCTGAGGGAAACCTTTTGTGCCTGAGGGCTTGACTTCTGTGCCTAAGGGTGACACTTCCTACACCTGAGGGAAATTTCTGTTACACCTGAGGGAAATACCTGCAGGTTGGATTCTGTATGGCCTAAGGGAAAGCCTGAGGGCGTGGTTACTATTTTATCCTGAGGGCACGGTTCTGGTTGGCCTGAGGGCTTGGTGCTGTTGAGCACAAGAATGTTACTAAATTAAATAAATTAAATAAATAATAAAATGGAAATTTAATTGTTAAGTTAGTTACTTTTTTTACTGCTTACTTTATTGCATTTTACTATTGCACACTGTTGTTGCATTCTTACACACAGTTGGGCACGAGCCTTTGGTGGGTGCCTACTGAGATATATTTCTCACACCCTATTTGGGCCACGCTTTTCGGCCCAAACAGATTACGTTTCTACAGGTGTAGATAGGGGAAAGAGTCCCTATATAGGTACTTGACTGTTACTGAGGAGTAGGAGGGCATCGGACCGAGCCTAGGCTCGCGATGCCGCTACCAGCTGTTTTTCTTGTTTTGCTGTAATCCGTATTTTGTTGTACTGTATTGATGTATAACATGTTCTGGCTATTTTCTAAGAACTTGAAACATGTATCATCATCACTTATATACTGTTGGTTATATCCACTGCAGTTGTTTATTTCCGTTGTGTATGTTTATGGCTTCCGCTATCATTTTATGTTTATTCTGTATTCCGCTGCACTACACTTTGACAAATGAGGGCATAGTTTCCCCACTATCAGACCTAGGCCCTCGCTTCTAGTCGATAGCCTCTGGCGTTTGGGGAAATGCTCTTGAGGTCACATGGCGAACCGGTTTCAGGGCACCCGTTGCATGGCACCCGGGTCTGGGACGTTACATGTTTGTAGGTAATTTCCATATTATAAGAAAATTAATGTATATTTAATATACTGATGTTATTATATGATCATGTTTTAAGAATAATTTAAGGAGGTGTATAAATAAATAAAATAAAATCACTCGTTGAATAACATTACCTCTTCTTCGGGTATCCTCCTTTGGTTTGCACAAAATTCCTTTCAAGGTTGTATTTCTAAAAAAAATCAGGCTTCTAGTATTAAGGGATGAATTTTGGTAAGTTATTTAGATATTTCTTGGCTGAAACAATGAGTTTTTAAGGTGTGAATAAGAGATGGGAGGGGGTGGTCTTTTATAAGTGGGGGAGATGACAGACTTGGCAATTTTGAAAAGAATTGAGTGGTCCCAAAATTTTCATAATTAAAAATGTTCAAAAAATAGACCATTATCCAACCTAGTAGGTTTAATTTTCTAAATATGTACATTTATTAGTTTTTAGACAAGTGTATAGTCTATTTTACCACTTATCTTCTTAGTTTTACTCCATAGTAAATCCATTTTTACCTTAACAATGGTAATTAATTTTAACTATTTTAACTATTTATTTTGGTAAAACACTTTTTTACCATTATAAAAAATATAAATTATTATGACTAAAATATTGAATCAATTTATCTATATTCAATTTACAAATTTTTAATTTTTTATTTAAAATTAATCTCATAGATGCAATGAGAAAGTGAGTTTTTAAAGTGAAAGATGTTCAAAAGTTTACAAATTTTTTATATCAAAATTCATTTTGGAAAATATTTAAATGAAATAAATTTGGTTAATTGATATATAATTTAACAGATTTAATTTTAAATAAACTTAAAATATAAATTATATTTATAAATAATTTAATCGAAAGGCTGTTTTCAATTAAAAATCAGTATATTCACTGTTCATCAGAAAATTAATATTTTCATAAAATTCTCAAAAATTAATCATAATATTATAATTAAATGATGATTTAAAAAACTAATTATATTATTTCAAATAAAGTTTCTAAAATTAGTGAAAAATAAATTTAAAAAAAGCCTGTAGATGCAATGAAAAAGCGAGTTTTTAAGAAGTGTATTTTTCAAGCACAAGATGATTTTATATTAAATTTATGTTTAATAATAATAATGTTATGAATATAAATTAAGTTTTATTGATATATAATCTGTGAATTTAATTTAAAACATTCCTAATTAGGTATTATTTTAATTAAATAAAAACGAGAAGTATTATTCATTTTTAAATCGTTTTATAAAAATCCATTTATTAAACCCAAAAAAACCTTATTATAAAATACAGTAAAATGATGATTAAAAAGTAATCAAGTAGATTATATGATACTAAATAATACTTATTTTACATTAAATAATATTCAAAATATAATGTGACTTTTAAATTACTTAATTTATCGAGAATTAATGATAGTTTTAAAAAAATTGGTATTTTTCAATATTCATTGAAAAATCAATATTTTCATAAAAATTAAAAAATTTCACCCAAAGTAAATTTTGATATTCAGATTAAAAAAATGAATATAATTTTATAAAATAAAATTTTAAAATGTTCCAAAAATTTAATATCATATTTTTTTTTCATAAAAATCAATAGAAATCATTTTTGGAGAAAACATATTTTTGAAGAATAAATTCACTTTAGTAAAAATTGATCAATTATTTACAGAAAAATTATCAATAATTTATATTTATTAGGATATATATATATCATAAATCAATTAATATTATTCATACCTTTTAATTTAAAAATAATGTTATAATGATTTTATATATCAGGGGTTGTTTAAGCTTAGTGTTGCATGTTGAATACACTATCAAATTTAAAAATATCAAAGTTATGTGTATCAAAATATATTGAATATATTAAATTCATTTAAATATAAATATTTAGTAAATCCTTGGAGAGTTACATTCTTGTTTATCTTTAGTTTTGTGTGTCATTTAAGCTATCAAACATAATTTTCTTGTTTTAAATCTAGGGGGGTATACCTTGAATCATCATAGATTTATAAATTTTTGGTCGTTAACCTTCTATAGATCACCCAATTTCTTATGGTCAATGATTTATATCACTATATATTAATCCTTTTTTATTATCATCCTCTTCCATGTCCAATTATTCATTTCAAACCAATGTTATCCTATATGAAAACCTAGTTTTGTTTTATTATAGACGACCTTTGTACTTCCTATTCTCTTTTATTAAGAGGATGTTTTATTAAACCATTTAAGATTTAAAATTTTCATTTATATTATTAAAAATTTTCAAACCCTTTATTATTTATATCAAGTTTATATTTTTTAGGATGCAATTTATTTAAGGTGGAGAAAATGAAACACCCTGGTATTTTAAAAGAAGAACATTGTTTTTGATAATGTATGTGATACACAAAACCAATATTAAATGACCTGTAATATAATATACCATTATAACATAACCATTAAATTATAGTGAATGAATAATAATGACTAAATTATAAAAATTATGGTAATCTATTGATCATAAATAAATAAGAATCATTTAAACCAAAAAAGAAATGTTGTCTGAAAAATTGTATTTTTTTCTAAAAGACGGTTCAGTCTTGATTCATGCACATAGTTTAAAATTTCATTTTAAAAATTTTACAAAACATATTTAATAAAATTAAAATAATTTTTTAAATCATCATATAAAATTATCTTAGGTAGAATTTGTTTCTGAATTTTTTATTTTTTGATGAATATTGAAAAATACTGTATTTTAAAAGAAAATTTCCTTTTCATTTAAATTATTTATAATGTTAAATTATATTTTAAATTTGTTTTAAATAAAAATTAGTTAAAATATATTACACTTCATATAATATAGGTCATGATAATCATTTTCATTTTAAAGTTTGATATAAAAACATTGTAAACTTTTAAACATTTTCTCTTTGAAAACCAACTTTCTCATTGCATGTGTGGGATTAATTTTAAATTATATTTTCTACTTATGTGAATGGAATTTGAAAAAATTTATTCCATATTTTGAATAATAATATTTTATTCTATGTAATAAGTTCAACTTAATATAATAAATAGTAAAAATATTAAAAATTATTTACCAGGGTTAAGGTAAAAATGGGTTTATTGCTGCATTAAACTAAAAAGATAAGGTTTATAATGAACTAAAAACATGCGAAAAATCTATTTTAAGGCCATTTTTAGACCTTATAATGTTTAATTATTGATAATAATTAATATTTGACACATATTTCATATGAGAAATGTGGGAACACTTTTTTCTTTTCAAATATTACAAGTGTGACACTCACTCGCTTATAAAAGGCCACCCCCTCTCCTCTCTTCTTCACACCTTAAAAATATTTTTCCAGCAAGAAATACCCATTTAACTTCCCAAATTACATACCCTAATCCTAGAATATATATTTTTTATAAATAAATTATAGGAATACATTAGTTATATTCATTAAGAGGTGGTCTGAGAAGTGGTAACATTCATAACTATGTGTTTTTTTCTTATTAATTATTCTAACTCCTTAAATTATTCTTCATTTATTGTTTTATAATATTATAAATATTTCCAATATAATTTTATTTTATAATGTTAAGTTAATTACCTATATACATTTCCTCTTCCAAAAAATGGAAAATCATAACATTAGTCATGTGTACGACAAATTATCATCTCACGAACCGACGTGACACGTTTTCCATCAATATCTCTCATAGTTGGGTATTATGATGGATATATATTATATTTATAACATAATTAGACATCTATAGTAATTATGTCAAATATAAATTTTTTTAATTTATATTCAGTAGAGTGGTTATGATAACGTCGCTCATGTGTATGACGAACTACCGCCTCGTGAAACGATGTGATTTGTTTTTCACCAATATATTACATAGAAGTTAATAAAGATAAATTTAATGAATATATGTGATATAAATAACATAATTACGATATAATTTAAATATTTATAATTATTAAAAGATAATATATCATTTTATTTCTTATCTGTTCATTCATTGAAAGATGATAACATCGTTCTTGTATGTGTGGACTACTGCCTTCATATAACGATGTTACACTCTTTTCATCACCAAACCACATAGATGATATATATATAAGTATATATAAATATATAATATAGTATTTATTATATTATTATAATTATTTAAATAAAAAATATTAATTACATTTTCATAATGATTATTGAAAAATTGAAATTTTACTCATGCGTACGTACGACCTACCGTCTCCATGATCATAATGTACTTCATTTCTCAAAAATATCATTTAGGATAGTTATAAAATGTATAATTTATGTATAAATATTACAATTATATAATTAATACAATTATTTATATTATTAAACTATATAATATAGACTATAACTAAAACATTAATGACAAAACATGAATGAGAAAACAAGGCAATTAACATCAGAAACAATGAAAATAACAAACGATTATTAGTAAATGGGTGATAAGATGTTATAAAAGGATAATATAGGATATTATAAATATTAATATGGTTATGTTATGATTTAATAACTTGTTTAAAATAACTATATATAAGTTTTAATCATGTTCAACTAAAAGGAAGTGTGAGGTAAGGAAATTCATCTCAATTTCCCTTCATTGAGACGTATTGTAATGTTATACACATAATTTATTTTATATGGTGTATATAATTCCCTTTACACTTTTAATATCATATATAATTCACAATTCATGTCATTTTAAGTTACAATTTAAATTATTTCATCATAGGGTTTTGAATTGAAAATTACCAAGTTGTAACGAATTTCATAACTCATTTTCTTTTCATCGGCTTATATTACTTCTTAATTATCTTTTATATTATATGATTATGTGTGAAAATTATTTTTACTATATCATTTTTTATTTAAACTTTTTTACATTTATTTACATTTGATACAAAAAATTAATCAATTTATTAATTCTCACTTCATTATTATGATCTTTATAATGGTTTATTTCACAAACTCATTTTAATAAGGATTGTTTATACATGAATTTACATTAAAGTAAATTATTTTATAATGGTATGTTCAAAAAATTTATTTTTATTCTCCTCATTTAATTCATTAATTTTTCAATTAATATTACCATTTATCCACAATTTGGTATTTAAAATTACTGATAAAATGTTTTTATTAAAATCCATATTTATTTCACTCTTTGACCAATTTTTTTTTCATAAAAATACATGTTTTCTTAAAAGGTTTTCAAATTTTTTTAAACTTTTAAAAATGATTTATTAAATGAATTTTTTTAATTTTTACTTTTTACATAATGTTTTGAAATTAATCTTCATGGTGTTTTCAAAACATGACCAGTTTAGTTTTTACAAAAAAATATGATAAGAATATTTGTTTTAACATACTCAGTGTGTATATAGTTTCATAAAATCATATAAAATAAATGTTTTAAATATTTCTCTATAATTATAAAATATTATTTTCAAATTAAAGTATTTTCAAAACATTTTATGAACTTTTAGTTTTAAAAAATGACTTTCAATATGAAAAGGATATTTTCCTCAAGAATGTTTTTAAATATTTTTTTACTAGATTTATATTCATTGAGGACCAAAACCATTTTTTCTTAATCAAATGGATCTGTGTTGGATTTATACTATACTTATTAACTTTATGGGTGGTTTATGATCATTTTTACTATGGAAAGTATTAACATTAATTTTTTGATTCATTTTTATAGTCATTGACTTTCCCTTAAAATATTAACTTACATGTGATCGTTGGACATTAAATTTACCCTAAATATCTATATTATTTTTCATGGATATGTTTATTTATTAATAAGTATATCACTTTTCTACATTGAAAGTTATTTGTTTTTCTTGGGAAATATTGATAAATATGTATTCTTTACTCAATACTGATGTTTGATGATAAAGAACAATGTTCATGAATTAGACCGATCACTTGATATACAATGAATTATTTGGTTATAGAGATACAAGTGGGCCCCAATTATACATTTCCCCTTAATGTATCATTATTCTCATGAGACTAATCTTTTGACTAGACTTAGTTAAATGGGTTTCTACCCATCAGTTTTTAAACAATCATGAGGAAAGATCTTAACAGTAGAGTTTTTCATGAAACCTGAGATCATGAATTAAAACAATTAATTATTTCATGAATTAATAATAGATCTATTATTATCTATGATATTTTCACATTGATATTATCTCTAATTGAATTTAATTTTTTGTTTATTGATTAAATGGAATGTTGTTTTATTTATTTTCCTTTCTATATTGATTATGCTTATCCAATTATTGTGTCCATATTATTGATTAAATAAAATGTGTGTTAAGTTATTTACCTTCCCATATTGATTATTCATTATCTTACCATCCATGATATTTTTTACAATGATATTATCATTGGATGCATTTAATTCTTACTTTATTGATTAAATGGAATGTGTTTTTAGTTATTTACCTTTTCATGATTATTATTATTAATTCATGATAACTTCCACGGTACTTAAACCTTAATAATTATTTTAGATCACCCTATTTTTTTTACCATTCCTAAGAATTCATGAATTTTACATTGATATTCAAGGATATGCCGGAGGGAATAATTTTATTCTTGAAAAAAGTAAAAATTTATGTTTTCAAATGTAACATGGGAATCATGTGTGCATCTATTTTACCATGACTAATAAACTATTCCAACATTTGGGATGTGATTCCTTTTATATTATTATTATTTAATAAAGAATACATTAGCTTTGGGATTTTGGGGTCAGGTAGTTACACCTAGCGACCTATGTTCTAGAGCCACATCCACTTTTAATATCTAAAAAATAATGTATTTTCTTGGAAGCCACTTACTCTATAATTTATGAAACATTACAAATGTTTTATTATGCTAAGTCTTTACTTATGTATTTAAATAGATTTTTCTATTTGTAATCCAAAAAATAACTTTACATTCATCTCATACCAACTATGAAAAACCGTCTCCTTAATAAACTTTATTTCATGATTTATTTCCAAAAATCAAACTTAGTATAACCTTTAAGATATTTAATCCTAGTGTATTTGGTATATTAGGTACATAGTACATTAATTTTTATATATAAATATAATAAAATTGTTGAAAACATCCTTAATATGATTGAAAAGTTCTATAGCTTTTAAATCCGCCTGGGATAACTTGGGGACATACATAAGAATGGGGTGAGATATAAAATCTAGTAGGGGAATAAAAATAGAATAACCTGATGAAATTATTTTATTTTAGTAAATAGGAATTTCAATGGTACATAAAAGGGGTTCTAATAATAATCTTGAAAAATGAGGCATGATATAACATGATAACATAAAGGAAACTTGGGAATGTGGAAACAACATTAAACATGACATCATAAATATTGGTCAAGTATAATTACCAATTCATTATAAAATGGTGGAAAAATACCCATAATGGATTAGGTTTACTTCCTAATCCTATAAAATATGTCTCATGAGACTAAAAAATTACCCAATTCAATGGATCATTATATAATCCTGGTGCACCCATGACTTTCATATCATATACATGCATAAGTGTGCCACATAGATCATTCAACATAGGATCATATTTCATCACATTTAATTCAAATATTATTGAGTGTGGAATAAATACATGGAATTAAATAATAAAATAAGTACTGGTTTTTCTAGGTAAATACCCTTGAGCAGAAATAGTGACAATATTCATAATATAATGTTTCATCTTGGAAAAAATAGAAGGATAATGTTGGAATTCATAATGAATAATAGGAGGGATTAATGGGATTAAAAGGGTATCTCATCACTTTTAAATCATAAGGGAAGTATGAGGGAAATTTAATAAAATACTCCAATAAGAAAAATTTGGAATTAAAGTTACTGAGACAAAAAGGGTTCTTGAATAAAAGTTTTTTATGAAAAAATCGACGGATAATTTCGGCAACATTACATGGGTTTATTGTGAATCATGGGAGAGATTAAGGACAATGAAATGGGTATATAATCACATGGATATCAAAATGAAAGTAATAGGGATGTGTAAAACCATATCACAACAATATAAATATTAAGAAAAAAGGTATTACATAACAATGGTGCTTGAATAAAGAGGGGAAGGAGAGGATCCCTTACCTTGAGAGGGTTATTCCAAAAGCTTGGAAGAAGCTTCCTGGGTGTCTGAAGAAAATATTATAGGGATCTAGAGAGGAAATGTAAGAGTAATGAAATGATATAATGTTTTTTAGGGAAGATAAATTGGATCTTGGTTGGGTTTATATAGGAAGATAATGAAGAAATATATATTATTTTCTATACTTAGGTTTTGAACTCTATACAATTAAGAAAATAAGAAAACAAAAATTTCCATGTTTTTTGACCATGGTTTTTACCAAAGAAGAGTGCTTTTAATTATTTTATAATTACATAAACCAATAACATTATAATAATACACTTGATGATGTGTAAGTGAGTCATGATTACAAATAATTGATTTTAAAACCTTAAAATACATTATAGGCTTTGGAGGATTCATAAAGAGTTAATAAAATTAGTCAAATAAACTAAAACACACATTATTTTAAATTTTAAATATATATTTGGTCTTTTATACCTTTTATGAAACATATTATATCACTATAGGGTCATTATTATGTCATAATACATACCACATATTTATACCGTATTTAATTTTGACCCTAAAATTTGAGAATCTAAAAAAAATTATGAAAAATTTACCCTTGGATAATTTTGACATTATAATTCAAAAAAAAATAATAATTTTTTCAAAATAATTCTCTAAATATTAGAAATTTCACTTTTAAATAAAATAAATATTTATTTGAAAAATATTTTTTTTCATAATAACAGTATTTCGACCAATATAAAAATTACATTTTCACTTTGTAAAATTATATTATGATTTATATAGTTTTTAATAATATTATTTTATTAAAATATCATATATTTAAAAAAATATTTAATTAATCAAAAGTTTTTCTTAATTGAAATAATATATTATCCAAAATACAGTTTGTGTTTTATCATTTCAAAATCTATTTTTTTATCAAAATAATTTATTTAATCATTTATAAAGTAAAAAAATTTAGGGAGAAATATAATAATTATTTTATTGAATATAAAATAAAAATATTCATATTATAAGGGTCAATATACATAACCCCTTATTACACTATTGAATTATTTAGTTATTGAATTTTAATTTAGTATTAGTCAAGTGAAAATTCCAGAGATGCTGTATACCTCAGAATATCTGATAAATGGTCTTCATAGGGTATGATCCTACTGGTTGAGGCCATCGCTTATTTAGTCTATGTTAATTGGATTTATCATAACCCTTAATATATACTAATCATAAGATCACTTTTAAACAACTATATTATCAATGGTCATCATTCTTAATAGTTTTTTAAATATGAAATGATATAAAAAAAATAAGTGCATGTATTTTCAATAACCATATTATATAATAGGGTATTTTATTCAATAATAAAGGTAAATTTACTTCTAAAAGTTCAAGTCATATCATTTTTGAGGATATAAGGGTGGATTCATATATGTATGTAGATTTATTATATAATTATTAATAATTATTATGTTAGGTGCTCCCAAATATTTCATAGTTTAATATGTAGTTGCATGTGTGGTGTGATATGAAAGAATGAGTAAGAAATTGAAATCGGCCAAAATGAGTCACAACAGGGATTAAAGGGATATTAAAAAATGATTTTGACCTATTAGGATCATAATAGATGATCCAAATTTATTCACATGAATTTTAGATTTGTACTACAACTTTTCGATATAAGAATCCTTGGATATAATTTTTGTGAAAGACCCAAAGTTAGTGACCTACCTTAAGTAATGAATCAAGTGACCCTGGGAGGTTCCATGAAACATCATATTAATTTTTTTTATAGTGGTGAGATATATGTGATCTAAGAATTACAATTTTTTTCAACTTTATAGGGATTGGGTTCACCATAAGGGTTTACCCTTTGAATTCGGATGATATAAATGTGATAGGTATTATAAGGATAAATATGATTATAAAGGATATTCTACCATGGGTAGTCTATTAAGTTATCCTCATGTGTTAAAATTGACTTTAAGTATTTTTGTATGGAAAAAGTTATAAATGATCTTTATAATATAATTCACCCTTGTTATTTTGACTTTAAAAGTGAATTTGGATCAATGGTTAGACCAAGGAATGTCGCATATGATTATGAGTGATGATCTACTGAGGTTATAGAAACATAATTTCTAGTATATGATAGATCTATTCAAAGACCATAAATGATTAAGAATAATGAGTTATAGACACATGAACATTTCCTTAAATATGTGACTACTAGGAGTTGTGGAAAAATTCTGGAATAAATTAGCCTTGATTGAGTGTATCAAGATATAACTTATATATGAGGTGGTAGTTAATGTTACTTAGGGCCTAATTGATTATTAAATTAGGATATAATATACACTTGGTTCATTTGGTAGTCATCATATTGCTAAATTTGGTTAGTGTGTTTCCAATATTATTATCATTATCTTAAATTTATTACCATTATATGATGCGCTATTCACTATTAAGTGGATGGATGTTATACATGAACATAATTTTCAGGTATGGATACCCATTTTTTTAAATCTTTTTTTTTGAGAATTTATTGGGTTGTTTTAGGTGAAATTTTTATGTTTTTAGTGTTTTTTGGGCCTTTGTTAGATCGGTACATGGTTAAGAAAAACCATGTGGGTCATACTGGAAAATTGTATAGCTTGTTTTAGAGTCCCAGAGGAGGGCGTATAGTTAGGCCAAAATGTGTGGCCTTATCCAAAAATATGGACTGACAATTTCACATGGTTGGTGCATGGCTTTTCAAACTGTGTGGCTAAACTTTATGGATCCTCCAATATCACAGAAGGGGTCACACAGTTTTTCAAACCATGTGGGACAACCATGTGATACTTATTTATTAACCTAAATTTTATTTTTAAAACCTGAAACACCTAGGTTTGGCCTAATTCTTCTTCCCATGAATTAGGCTCTGGTGAAATACTATCCTCTTAGATATTTTAGATATATATTACCTTTTTGAGCGTGAATTTAATAGATATAATAGAATGAGATCTAGGAAATTGAATGTAGGTCTCCATTATTCATCATTCTTATCAACACTTCTAGATCTATCCTATTTATCTTAAGATAAATATTAGATCATAGTAGTATTAATGAGATATGGGGTTCATTTAATTGTCTATTTATGTTTCAATTAGACCAGTCATTAAAAGAGGGGAAATTATTTGGATCCAGTTAGATTTTTGTGTGAATATTTGATATCTTCATGGTTTATAGTATCTCTCTCTATATCTCTCCCTTTTCTATTTATATTGGGATCATCAAATATGAGTTTTATGTTATAGGATCCATGGTTTAAGTTCTTCTATTGATTTAGAGATCCCTCTTCTCCTTTTTTGTATGGACCCCATGTAATTATTAGAATAACAAGTGGTTTTGGTGGGTGGTTTCATCTAATGTTTTTTATTATAAACTATATATATTTTCTCATTTATAAACTTGATTTCAAAATATTTAGTGTCATGATATATGATTTTTTGAAATGTTTATATGATGATTTTATATATAAAATGGATCCCACATTTTATTTGATAAATAATGTTTGACTTCATAACATAGTTGTTTTTTTTAATAAAATTTGATTTCAAATCATGGTCACAGTGTGAATTTTTTTTTGGTATGATTATTGAAATGTGATATTCTCTTTGGAATTGAATTGAAAAGTTCAGCATATAAAATAATAGGGTACTTAGGAGAAGGTTTGTGTATGGACTTATTTCCATGACTCTAAGGGAGGATCACACATTGTGGTTATACTCTACTCCCTAGGTCATCATGTTGAGGAAAGTTTTAAATGACATCATGGGGGGGGGAGGTAACAAATCTTGGTATTCCTATACTCCTTAGGTCATCATACTGGGGTCTTGTTTAGTGTTCACTTATCAATATTGATCACATAGGGTTAACATCCTAGTTATCCTGACCTAAATTATCTCATTGGTACCTTCCATTATTCTTTTATTTGAATTGTATTTATGATGAATTCTCTAAAAATTATAAAGGGGCTACTTTAATGTTTTTTAAAAACAATTTCATATGAAATTTCATATAAATAGTTTGAAAGGGTGAATTTACCATTTTTTCAGTTAATTTGTGAATTGTTTTTTATCATACCTTGTATTATTTTATAATGAACATACATGACTTATTTAACAAAGATTTTTTGTGGAACACTTGGTGGGATCCCACTAGGATTTGTTTTCTCATACCCTATACAAAGCCTTTGATGTATGTAGACCTTGTTTTTTTGCAAGAATGGGTGGGGTTCCATTATAACGTGACTGGTATTTGAGTTATCTTGGTTTTGGACATAGTTGGTTAGTTGTTGGGATGTTTACACCTTATATCATAGAGATAATAGTCATCATATTTTTTACTTTGGTTACTCTTGGATCATGTACTTGGAGTTTGGTTTATTTTTCCAATTATGCATCTATTTTATGCTATTTGACTCTATTATGTAATTTTTTCCTTCCTTATGATACATTTCATAATAGTTGTTGTATCTGTATAGGTTAAATAATTTCCTAGGTTATCCTTGATATTAGATGCTTATTTCCATCTTGTAGAGATTGATAACACCCTTTGGGTCTTATTATAGATCAAATTTGAACCTAGATTGATGGTCCATTCTAGTCACTTTTTGAAAATGGATACTTTTATATCTATGGTATCAGGAGGATGTTGTTGGAGGGTATAAGGATAAAACCGATATTATTTATCAAACATGTTTCTCATAATATATAGGAGGAAAATACTATATCTGAGACTTCCCTATCGTGATAGAGATATATGATCAAACACTGTGTCGACATAGTTTCTAAAGGCTATATCAGATCCTAACCTATTTTGAGATAGACAGAAGAACATAATATGAACACACCAACTACCCAAAGTATATATCTAAACCCACACTATCATGAGTTAGATAGATGAGAAAAATTTGTATCAAACCAATATCCCAAGGATTTATTCAAGCCCCCCTATTGGAATTTCCTAAAATAAGTAACCATTTTCCTAGACAAAATTGAGTTCTATAAGACCTCATACATGACACCCTACATTCCAGAGGCTAAAAACTATCGACAAGGGTAAAATGATATCTCATAGGGATTTTATACCCTTAGTATTCTAGAATACAATACAAATAAATAATAAGCATTCATTCTATCAATACCAACATCAATTTACCATTTGAAATTATAGTGGGAATCTCACCAAAAATCATAGATACCACAATAAAATAACAAAAGGATTAGATAATTTCATAGAATTTTACATTATAATATATATCACATGGTGGGTTCATAATATAAAATACTTATACAAAAGAATAAAAAATTACACACCTATATAAAAAATCATGACATCACTTTAGTACTATCTTTGCAGGATTTTGTGGGACATCACTATGCTTAAAAGTAGTAGAAGAAAACACCAAATCTATGCATAATAATATTAGGATAATAATCAATAAAATTAAATAAAGAAATATAAAAAAATAATACCCCACTTTCCATGTTAAAAAATCTATAATAGCGAGTTTAACTAATATCCCTCAACAGTAATAAATGGTTTGTTACCACTAAAGGTATCCATTAGGTACTGGAATAACTAGACGCTTTGTAAAACCACTTATCCTTAAAAATTTTCTAACACATCCTTTAAAAAGGGAAAAAAAGAGAAGAGAATTAGAGAGTTATTAAAAAAATAATGATCTCTTGTATGTTTCAATGAGTCCCACAAACCCCATTTATAGAACACAATCAATGAATAAAGTTTCCTGCTAGATTTTAGATATTTTATATGGAATAAAATAACTATCTCGTTGGATCCAATATTTTAACTCTTTATAAAAACCACTCATTAAATAATGTGATTGTTATACCCCTTTAACAATATATAATCTATCCATACGTCATCATAAGATGAATCATAATTCAAAATAATATGATAATCAATGTAGGATAATTATATAAATGATATTTTATATCATTTACCATATACAAAATTAAACGACACTAATAGTCAATAGATAACAAAAATAATGTTTGGATACTATCACAAAGTCCTGGTTTATGCTTTAGTATATGTTTTCAATAAAGTGAAAATTACACTAAGGCTGTATATAATTTATATAGAACATTATAACTATTTATGAATAAATTTAAACACCTTTAGACATGATTATCATATAAAATATCTCTAATTTTGGACATTCACTTTTCACAAAAATTATTATTTATTCCATGGAAAACTATATTTTCCTATACTACTTTTTAGCATTGAAAAAAATTATGTAATATCAAATCCATAATTATAATAAAAATAAAGACTCTAGAAAATAGTCAATTTTAATCATGACACTAAGGGTTCTAGCATTATCCCAATAAAATACACTCATATCTCCATATAAACATGTTTTTCACAATATGCATGTTTTTAAATAATATGCATGCATCTATAATAAATTTGGTCAAGTTGTTGAGTGTCTAAAAGAAATTAAACATGAAGATTTAGTATAGGCTATCTCATATGTTATTTTTATTCAAAATAAACTATCAATATTGAATGAATATATCACATGTCATACAACCATGTAGTCGAGAACATCAACCAACTAAGCATGGAAATGTATTTCCTTATTATAATTCAATAAGGGGAAAAATTTCTTACTTTTCATACAAGTGTAAAAATTATATCTTGGTTAAAATGAACTGATGACATAATCAACAACATACCCAACCCCCCTTGATTAAATAAACCTCAAAGATGGTGTAAGAAAGGTATCAAAGTATGAAAATTTACATGAAAAGTATATTTTTAACCTTAGTTAATGGGAATTCATAAAAATTATATATTCAAAAAGTATATAAATGAACTTATGAAATCCCTTGTGACATATATTGGTAGGCCAGTCCATATAATAAATCCTTACTTATTATATCATGAGTCTACTCTATATCATTTAAAAGATTTTACTCTTTATAATCTTAATAAATTATCAAAGACCACAATAGTCTATGATGATCCACGATTAGGGATAATTCAAAGTCATAATTTGAGGGGTTTTTATCATTATACTATTTATGTAAAATGTGCAACAAACATAAATAAACATTTCATTTTTTTATAAAATATAATATATTTACATTGAAAATGACTATTATGTATAGTATTTTATGTTTATAATATCTATAAAATTTAAATGACTATAATGATTATGTTGTGTTAATGTATTTATTAATAGATTCACTATATTTTCCACTTCATCCAACCAACATATCATTACATTAATTCTATTAATTATTTTATAATTAATATGGTATTTGTGAAGGATGTTTTTGGTCTTTTGGAGAGATTGAGGATCTTTGGCTTGAGAAATATTTCCATTGTTGTCATGGTAAATCTTAATTACTCTCAAAATTCTAGGATCCAAAATATTTTTAGTGTTAAACTTCTTGATATAAATATATATATTTGAAATATCTAATATAGTGATGTACTCAAACTTATTTATTAAGATTTCCATGGTGGATATTTTGGAACTATTCTATATAATATATTTATTGTTGGGAGAAAATAATAAGCTATAATGAGATATCATATCATCCTTTTTAGTTTGGAAGCTTTCATCAATGTAATAATTCATAATTATAAATTAAGCACCTCTGAATACTAAAACCATATCCATTGTTTCGCATATCTAAATCATTATAAGGAAACTAAAATGTTTTAAGAATCACTCCATTAAAGATTCGTAAAGAATCATTCATGAAGTTATTCACACAAAACCACTTTATCAATTTACAATATATGTGTTCTGACCTGGTACAAGAATCATTTTATATCCATCTTGATAGATTTACAAACCTAGTTTTTAAGAAGCATCAACTATCTATTTAATTGAAAACAGTTTCCCAACCATACATTTGAAGATTTAAATTTGAGATATCATTTATAGTAAGTAGTATTCCATCCACATACAACATCTAAAATACCCCAACACCCCCACTGACATTCTCATACACAAAAGAATCATTCAAATTATTGATGAATCCAAACCCTCATATTTCATTATTAAACTTTATGTTCTCAATTTTAGAACCTTACTTTAATATATAAATATACCGTTGCAACTTTCAAACCTTAGAAACATCATTCAAAACATAAAACCTATTGTTGTAAGATATAAATTCCTTTGAATAAATATCCATTATTAAAATTTTGTTTGACATAAATTTTATATATCATTTAATTATAATTAATATATATTAATAGAAAATATCCAAATTTATTTTATTAAAAAAACTAGTAAAACGGATTATTTATAGTAAAAACCCTGTATTTTTTATAACCCATTACCACTAATTAATATTTTTGAGTAGAAACTCTATTATACATGGTAGTTGTTATCTAAAAAAATCACTTTAACTATATGGGTATCACCCCCTCATGTGTATCTACCATGTTCTAAATGGATCCCACCTTAAATATCATAGAATCTAACAATTTCTTAGAATAAAAAATCTTAATGTCATCTCGATAAGTAGTAGGTTCATTACCTATGAACATTAATTCATTATAATTTTTCATGATAAATACTTATTACTCAGGCTCATCATAAATAACACTATAATTTTAAGGGTCTTTTATAACTTTAGTTGGTTCTATTTCTACAACAACTTATAGAACTCATTTTTTTTGTCTGAGGAACAATTCCTATATGTTGGTATTAAACATCTCCAAGTTTGAATTTACTCCCAATAAACTCTTGATTCACATGACCTCTCTCAAGTAAAATTCCATATGAATAAATAAATACTTTTTATTCAATAGTATTTTAAACATAATATCCCATTTTATTTTTTATAAAAAATAAAAAAATAATTTATATAATTTAGGGATAATTTTATGAGAATCCAAACACCATGCACATTCTACAAAACCCAAAATATTTAAAAAACAAATATTGAGTTTCTTAGAAATTTATATCTCATATTTCTTTAGGAATTATTTAGATGTATTATGGTAAATTAGGAATATAAAAATTTCCTAAACATATCACTATAATGATATGGGAAGTTCATGTTGACCCATGTTAAACAAGGTTTGATTCATCCTATTTGACACAACATTTAATTATGGTATTCTATTAGGGTAGAGTTGGTAAATAATTATAAAACCTCTTAGTTGATCAGTAAGTTACTAAATCTTGTATTCACTAACACAATCTAATCAGATAATCATAATACTTTTACTTTATTGATTTTATGGTTTACTTATAAACACTTTGAATTTTTAAAATGTTTCAAACTTATGTCTCATAAAAAAACATAATTATTATATCTAAATTTATTATTAAATGTTGTGAAGTACCTATACCCATCAATTTATTGTATACTCATTGATCCATATACATCAATTTGTATTAGATCAAATATCATAATAGTAATAAAACCTTTTCTAATAAAATTTTCATTGGTCATTTCTCCTAATTAACAACATTATTAATTTTCAAATGATTTAAAATTTAATGATTCTAGAAAACCATTTATATGGAGTAGTTGAATCATATATCTTTTATATTCCCAAGGAAATAATACCAAAGATAATAATTATTAGAATGAACTACAATGAACATATTATTATAAATGTTATTGATGAAATGATTAATTTCCAATAAGCATACACCATTCACAATATTACAAATACTGAAAAAATTATATATATATATAAATTATTATTATTAATATTGAATTAAAATATGAACTTTTTTAAAATAAGTTATTGAAATAAAATTTCTATTTATGACCAGAAAAGAGTAATATTTTTCTAGTCATTGTACTTATTCACTTGGTAAAAATTCATCACAGTTGTTGACATCAAAAGTAGAAACTTTTCACCCATTTCTAATACATATATGTACTTAAATTTTCATAATTTAGCTCATATTAATGAAAAATATTTGTTTTCATAAATGTATGATGCATATTTGGTATATAATACCCATGAGTGAGAAATGGAAAACAATTTATAAACTACACACTATTATTCTCTAAATGATTATTATTGGTAATCTCAACCTAATATACCAATATATTAAATAAGATTTCAAACCTATATTATATCTCAAAATTATGTTCATGATTCACATTATTATCTATAATAAGACATATCTTTAGGCGAGTATCATATTTTATATCATTTCAATAAAGACATTTAATAAAAATTATAGCACTAAAAATTATAATCCTATTCATAATATCTATTTAGTGAGATAATATCTACATTTAGCTAAATTTTGAGTCTAATTTAGTGTTCCTATAAAAAAATATTTTTTACCTAATCCATAATTATAATTATATCACATATTATTCTGGGATAGTTAAGTGTAAAACCCTTTTTCCAAATCCATGTAGTGGGTAAACGTAACTATATTTTTTAGGTATCATAATTTCCCAGCTAATTATATCCCAAATATTACAATTGGAGATGGTTTCTTTACTCTTAGGTTTACTCAAATCCCTCATTACTTATACATGATAGTCCATGAGCACCCAACATTATAGTGAATCTGCCTATTTAGATTATCAAGGTATAAAAATGTTTCTACATTAGAATAAATCTTATACTTAGTATTTCTAGGGGTTTCTCACTATTTTTATATGCATTATATCCATATAATTTGTATAGTTTTTCATTTATTTCAATATTTTTAGATTATATAATCCATATATGTATTCTTGATTATAAAAATTTAGTTTTTGAATCATTTTACTTTTAAAAAATTAATATATTAAAAGAATATGATTGTATATCAACATATAAAACTTATGGTTTTTATTACATACCAAAAAATAAATTCCAATTATGATTATACATGTTAAATAGAATCCTATGCATATAGAACATGAATCCATATCATGAAAGGAATTAAAATCATATGAAAAAAAGATAAACAAAAGAGAAAGTATGGGGAAACAAGTATCTGAACCTCAATTTTATTGACAAATCCTTAGACACCAGGCTCACGAGAAGTTTAAACAAAAGTCAAACTATCCATAGAAAAATATTCAATAGATACATAAACTTAAATTCAAATTTAACACCAATTATTTATAAATCACAACCAAACCTTATAATTGAATTCAAAACTAAAATTAAAAATCACTATATTAGTTTAACTAAAACAAAATCTTTCATATCAATCCTAACATGTAACTATTATTTTCTTGGAATGGAAATTATATAATGTTGATCAGATAATTTAATATAATGAATAAAAAATCCATAATATAAAAAACATATATACATGAATATTAAATTGATATTTCATATATTAATGAATAATTCAATTTTTTTTAAAAATGTATAAAAACCACAACTAATAACTACAACATAGCTTCCTAACCTAAGAAATTTTTGAAAGTGAATTTATTGAAGTTTCCACGTTGAACCATAATATAGTATACAATTAAAATCCATTTTCTATCTATGGTTATAACCTAAAACATATTTTTTTAATATTTCCACATCATAATTTTTCCTCATGGAAATCTAATTTCCATAAACCATAACTGTTTTTGTATAAAACCATATTGTAATAAATCTTTAATTTATGATGCACCATTTTATGTTAAGAAAACCACAGTGTTTTTCCAAAAACATTATATTTTTATTTATTTATTATATAAACAATGATGTTATTATGAAAACCATATCATTTTTCTATAAATCCATAAAAACCATGATGTGGTTTATAACAATGGTCTTAGTTCTAAGAAAACACTTAAATATTGTTAATTTTTCAATCTTAATCTTATAAATTCTTTACCAAAAGATTATTTAATATCATAAAAGGGTTTTTTGAGACATATATATTCATAAATTAAAAGGAAGAAAACTGAAAACACATGTATAAGTTATATCAATAGAGTAATAAATAAAAAAAGAAATAATATTTCAACTCACTATCCATGTTGAATCATCTAAAATAATTATTTTATTTGAGATACCTAAGTATTTACCTATAGGATAATACCTCTAAAGGCATCCAAATGACATAAGAATCATTGAATTCTTCTGTAGTACACATTTTCCTTGAAGGGTGTCCTATCACATCCTCTATAAATAAAAATAAAACAAAGATAATTTTAGGGATCTTTGAATTTTATAGAGAATAATATCTAGTATCTTCAAATAATGTTTAAAAATCTATTTATATAATTCCCTCATTTAATAAAGAATCTTATTGGTTTTCTAAAAATTCATATGTTATGAAACAATAAAATATTTAGCCATCCATTATAACTCTTTACAAAATACCTTCATTAAATAACATGATTATTAAAATCCTTTAATAACTCATAATAAATCTATACATCATAATATGACATATCAAAATATAAAACAACATTATAATAAATATATAATTTTTACAAATGATATCGAAATCTATTCATCATATACACTATTACATGGCTCTATAAAACTTTGGAGAAAAAATCCAATAGATTGTAACTCTCACCAAATCTTGGTTTAAAATTAATTTAAAACTTTCAACAATCTCTTTATTCCCATTATGATAACTCTGTCTTAATATTTGGTATAAGTACCATCACCCAAACCCAAATTTCCTTAGATAGTATTGATGTCCATTGTAGCATATGTGTATGACATGAGTAAATAACTTAATATACCACACTACCGATGTCCCTAAAACAATCCATTAAATATAGGAATTAACGAATGATATATTATATAAATAAGTAGCATAAAATTAACATTACACATATTTAGTCATCGTGAACATACTAATCCACTATAATGATTGAAACTACCCACTTTATCAAGCACTTGTAATAAAGATCTATTACATCATAAATACCTATGTTGATATAGACTTTATTAAAGTTTGATCACATAACTAATGGTGTGACCATAATTAAACAGATGTACTCTAAAGGTCTACAATATACATAGTTGAAATTTCTATCTCAAACGTCATGGAATACTAAAGATGAGGTGGGAAGGAAATATCCTACCAACATGATTATAAAAGGTTCAAAAAATATAAATGATGCACATGAGTTAGCCTCATCTATACCAATCTATTACTATTCCCTATAAAAAATGTGATATCTCCATTATAAGGGAAAATATTCCCCATATTTGAAATGGTATCTTAGTCATAGGCATAAAACACATACCATCCTAGATGTAGTAAATAAAGCACTAGTAGGTAATATGACCCATCCCAAAATTAATATATAATAATAATAGGTTGGAAAAATTACCTACATTGTATTTATTGAATCAAACACTAAAAGGAAACACATTTCACGATAGAAGTAATATATATCTAGCACATATTGGAAAAATTCCCATCCTATAAATAATTCTATCTGTGAAATAGATTGAATATATATGTAAATTTTCTAGTTGATCCTAAATAAAAGGACTAACATCATTGTAGTTGTCCCTCTGGTCACATGGTAAAATATATTAATAAAGAACCTTCAACACCCTGAATAAAACCCAGAGGAATCTCCCTAAAAAACAAGAACCCAAAGTTAAAGCCCATTACAACATATGCGGGTCATGCATTGAACTATTATCTCATAGTATGGCCATCACATACATGGATCATACCCTTGAATTGTCATCTTACACATATCATAAGGATTATAGTAAAAATACTATAAAATTATTACACCAAAGTTATGATAATCCAATTTCATGGATGTTGTTTTAGCCTCAATTCCTTGGTAATTTATTAATCATCAACACTTACTACACCTCTTGGTCAAAGAAAGTTTTCAAATATCACTAACAAAGATAAATTTCCAATGTTGACATATATCTTATGTCTCATTACCATCCTTATCATAACCACCCTAAGGATAATCCTTTGCTGGGTGACTATAAATCCAATCCATCATTGGTGGAATGCAACTAAGGTTAGTAAAAGGTCACATGAGACATATCACAAGTATCTCACTCAAGAACATGATTCAACACTCCTGGTGAACTCACTCTAATTAAGGAAACCTAATTCAACCATGATAATCACTCATGAACTACTTATTTCTCTTGACAGAACCAAAAATGTAAATTCACTAGAACTTAAAAGGTTATTAAAATCACAACTCAAAATAGGAAACTCTATGTGGCTTCCAATTTTAATTATAATCAATGCCTTTAAATTAATATAAATCAAGGATGACACTAACATAAAGGGTAACTATGAGTTTTATATCCATCATACTTACAGAAATAATTACTCACTCCATAACAAGAAAAAAATACTTATCAACATGTGTACCGGCCAACCATACTAACTTACCATAGCTTAAAATTATACAACACATAAAAAATGTTGTAAAGTTAATAAATAATCTAGATACTATGTACCTTATATTCATAGGGGTTAAATAATCTATTATCATGTTGTGATTCATCCCCATTCTCCAAAAACTATATAATCTAATAAAAATTCAAAAATTTGGTAAAATATAGAGGAATGACAATAAAAAAATGAAGAAATGAGAAATATAATTATAGGAAATTTGAAACATATTTATAAGAATCCATCTATATCAACAACTCATTGATTGAATAAATATTGGTGATGCTAGTGCTTGGAGAAGGAGGAAGGAGCTAGGGTTTTGGCTCCCCTTGGTGAGTTGATCAACTGAATGATGGGGTCGAGGTATATTTAATAAAAGTTTTACATTATTAAATGTTTTATAAAACAATACTAGAGGCCAATAGGTTTTGGGTGGATGACCAACAGATATATGGTGGACATCCTAAGATTTCCTTTCCCCCATGTACACCTCACCAGGTACTCAATACACTTCCACCTAGTACCCAATGATATTTAATACATTTAATAGAAATATCATTAGTCATAATAGGTACTATTACACATTTACTAGGTAATTGGGGGTATCCAATTCACTTTTAGTAATACCACCTTCCCCTTTTTATTCTTAGATTTCAAATTCCACCTAAAAATTATTAAACACTAGTATACTTCTAAAAAATTCAAATATACTTTCATTATTCCCAAAAATGAATTTTTCTCAAAATTCCGGGTCATTAAAAAATCACTGTTAACCCATTTATCATCATCGATATGTTTCATGAAGCCTTATTAACCATACTTTGATCGCAGAATCATAACATACACCTTCTTCCTGATCCAAGTATAAGTTCCATTTATTTTACAATTGTCATACCTAATTCAAAATTCATTTAAACAAGGATTTTCATACACAAGGAGTGTTAATTGATACTCCACCATACCAGTTTCCTCTAAACTCAATGATAACACATTCATTATGATTCTAATGGATAACATCCTTAAATGAAAATGCCTAATACCAAATGATATCTATAAACACAATATTTTCAATATTGAGTATCCATGATAAATGTTTCGGGTTTATACCTCTCCTATATCTCATTAGAGCTTGAACCAATCATAAAAAAAATAACATTCACCAGAAATTTATTGTGTTTTACCTAAATACTACCTACTTTATATAACCAAATTATGTGAGAAAATCATTTCAGACCCATATCATATGATGATATCCTCCACCCCAAAAATGTCACTAGATTAATAACTTTATTCCCCATTAGTTAGTTACCAAACATACTGAATTTTCCCTGTAATTAAAAATTTGTATCCAAACTTGGATATCCTTCACAAAAAAGAAATCTGATTCACTAACTAACTATTACATTTGAATTTGAATCAAAAAACAAATGTGAAATCTCAACCATCATGACGTAGTATTTCTATATATTTCATGCTTTAAATTCTATAAAATATATATATAATACTGGTTTTATAATTGAATAATTAATGATGTACTATCAACTATAGTATAATCCCTATATCCCTTTTTCTTGAGAATTGACCTTCTCATTTTATATCACCACTTAATCAAGGTAAGTCATGATTCATGCATATCATAACTTGACTAACTTTCTTCATGAGCCTCACTCTCAGTCTAGAACATCACAGTTCTTTTCATTACCTTCCCTATCTTCAATGAAAATATATTATCATAATATCTGATTTGAAAATAATTATACACTATTCACACAAGAAAAACCAAAATTTTAGTCCAAAATAATAAATTTTTATTTAAAATTAAGATTTTAAAATATACATAAATAATTATCAATCTCTAGTCATGGATGAATGAGACCTGAATCTATCTTTTTACAAACCTTTCATCACTTCCTTAAAAAACCACTATAAGTGATCCATTTTTCCATAATCATGGAACACTTTTGGTTCTATGTGACACAAATATCAAATAAAACCTATCCATTTAAACTATAATTACTATAAATAGAACATTACCAAGAATTAAATAGTCTTATAACCATATTTCCAATAAAAATAATCTATCATCTGAATAATCATAATTCATCCTTTTATTCTTCCCATATACTCTATTGATTTCTAAAGCATTGAGAGGTAAAGAAACTTTTTACACTACTATCAATTCTTGTGTGACCACCCCTATAATACCATAGTATAATACCTCAAATATTAAACAATATAGTTTTGCCACATGATCTTAGACATTCCCCCCTCCATACACCAAAGGTTTCCAACTAGTAGAGTGGGTCTGATAAACCATGTGGGGAGACTGTACCTTATGTATTTTCACATGAAATAATATATAAATAACTAAAACAAGAATAATTAGATGAAACAATAGAGTTAAAAAAATATATTTATAGAGGAAAACCAACCATGAATAATGATATGATTCAACAATAAAATGTACATATATAGGTCACACAGTCAAATATTAGTGTCAAATCAACTAATGATTTGATCATATACAATACATAAATAAAATAAAAATAAAACAATAAAGAGACCAACTACATTATTCAACACCTCAACTCATATATATCTTGCATAACTATGATATCCTCTAGGTAACCTCCCTATATAAAGGTCATAACCCTAATCATTATGTAATAATAAAGTATTCACATTAACATTAAGGGTGTGAGAAAAAAAATCCATCAGCTACCGCCAATGATACCACTAATAAAGACCAGTATACTTTTTCATGTATGTATTTAATGGAATTAAAACTATAGAAAAATCATAAAACCATAAAACTTTTGGGTACTGGAGAATAAACCCTAATGGTTGTATAATAATTTCTTCTACCAATGTTATTTTATCACTAAAAAAAATGAAATTTGTCATTTTTTACATTATCCATATTTATAAATGTGGATAATTCATTTTCTAGTATATCAAAAAAATTTGGTTAATATAAGAATGGATAAATTTACTCATGTGTTAAACTATTTTTACTCAAATTATTATGAAATAATGGTAAGTGAGGACTCATTTATCAATATTTTTCTTAAATCTTAGATTATGTTGCTCTAATTTTTTTAAATAGTCAATAATAATTTTATTATTTAAATTTCATAACTGTCATTTGATTTTTATTTGTTTATTCCTATAGTTGGTGACCATCAAATCCTGAAAACCCTAGATATGCGCATTCCCTTTCATGTAAAAAAGAGTTGACTCTATTTTTATGCCTCCCCACATATGATCACACAATATATGACAACTAGATATCTTTACTCCCCCATTTAAAATTACCTTCTATAGATGAGTGTTAAATCCAAGATGATGCCAACACCATAAAATTCCCAAAATAACTATGTGAAAAATTAACCATGTTTTAAGAAAATGAGGCTAAAAATAATTTGGCTAACTGAATTGTTTTCATAGTGTATAGTTTGTTAGTGGAACTACCTCAACTTGGTGATCCATTATACTAAGTAACTTATCCCTAGTGTTGGGGGATATTATGACCCACCTAGTATACCCATAGAATATTAAGGGATAAAACAACTCCCCTAGCTAGTCACAGAGGGTAGTACATCTTTCCTAGAAAATATCATCATATAGGGAATTATATCCCTCATAACTATACCAAATAATAGGGTGTAACATGACCCACTAGAACACTCTCATCACATAGAGAAATACATTCCTCAAAACAAAATCAATGAGAAGGAAAAATACATCCCACTATAAAACAAAACAAAATAATGTTTGGAGAACCCCCAACTGCAATACCAATAGAATCTAGTTGAAACTAAACCTAACCTACACATTAAATAAGAATCATGTTTTGTGTAACACTAGATCTTGTATTGATAAAACATGATTTCTACTACACCTAACCCCTATAAAAAAGAATCAAGGTTTGAAGTACACCCATCCTAATTACTAAAATAACATTGTTGAAATCACCCCCAAAATAGTATAAGAAGAACATGGTTAACATTATATCCAACCAAGTTACCAAGAAAAAAAGGTAGTAATTACACCATACACATGTAACCAATAAGAATCATTACTGACACTACATCCAAACTATTATAAGTAAAGGCATGGTTCAAATTACACCCAACCCACATATCCATCAGATAAATAGTTGGAAGTATATATAACCATTAAGAAAACACCAAAAAATTTCTAGAATCATGTTTAGTCTAGGGATATACCTATCACCATCATTAGAGGAACCCACATCTCCCTGTAAATATCTAAACCTTAACTATAATCCCTATATAAATGTAATTTACAAGGATAGATAGCACATTGAAAAAAAACATCATTAATAATCATAATATCAAAGACATGGAATTATTTTGATAATGTCTCAGCCAAAAACTAAGATCTATTGTGTCATAAGTGTCTCACACCTTGGTATACCTAGTAAATAGGACCTTATGATATAACACTAATTTTTTATAGAGACAAGGTTGGATCCTCCTCACCACGAACATGATGCACTAACAATGGTAGGATAACACAACATGTACTTACTAGGAAACTATGATCCCAGGTCATTTACCTCATTCCCATATCTCAAAAAATCATGAATAATCATAATATCATTGACATGGAATCATATTGACAATGTCGTATCCCTCAACTAAGATCCATTGTGTCATAAGTACCTCACACCCTGGTATACTCAGTAGCTAGGCCATTATGTTGTAACACTAAAAAATGCTTGTAGTAACAAGGTAGGATCTCCCTCACCACCCACATGATGAACTAACCATATGGTATGATAATACAACATGTACTTACTAGATAACTACTAGCTTATGCCATTTATCTCATTTCCATCTCTCAGTGGTGCATTATTCCACATCACAAGAGACCTCACTTGGTATCCCAAACTATTTATCAAATTTTAGTACCCCTAAAGTTGAAAATGAATTTAAATTTTCATCGGGCATTCTAAATAAATTATTTTATAGGATAAATATTATTATAGTGGAAACCTAGGTCATCTCTTACATAGAAGTTCACAAAAAAATATGCAAGAACTTTTTTTTGTTAAAGAAAACACATTTTGATTATAATTTTTTGAATTGAAAAATAAATAAATAAATTGAAATTATAAATTGGGAAAAAAATAATGATGCGATAATGATTAGGTTAGGTCTGGTTTCCCATTTTTCAATACTATACATGTCCTAAAGTTTTCCAATTATCTTAATCTAATCTTGGTAGGAGATTGATTGCAAAATCACCTCCTCTATTCCCCTTTTCTGAATGGTGATGGTGAGAATAACCCTAACTAAGATCTCAACTTCATCAACTATCCATCATATGTGTGAAGGTGTTGTAGAGGTTCCTTCTGGTTGACTTATGAAATTCCAAGTTATGTCATATTATTCATATATAAATTTTTTTCCACTACCACTTCTAAATGTGTTGAGAATCATTTAAAACTTAACCCATAGCTCTAGCCTATTCCATCGTATAATTATGAAATCTAGGTCGATAGAGAGTACATATCATAGAACAAGTTAATAAATGATAATATAATTCAAATAAAATATAATCACAATTAATAATAAAAAATGGTAAAGGAATATTGAAACTAGTCTAATAAAAGAAGAGGGAGATCCTATTCCATTAAGCTCATTAATATAGAAATAAAAATTTGATTTAGCCTTACCTTATTTGATAACTGAGACTTTATCCCTCTATGTGAAGGGTAACTGATATGAGAGGGGGGAAAATTTTTAAAAAATATAATTGGAAATAAAATCAAAGGGAATAAAAGAAGCAGAAAAACCCTCAATGATCATGTGAATAGGTCGAGGTAAAAAGTTTTGAAGCCTTCTCCTCTAGTGAACCTACAATCTCACTTATATAATGAAGTATTTCCCTTCACATCACCCTTATTCAAACATCTAAAATATTCACCTCTTTTTATATTAAATATCTTCCCCTTTTCTATCTTGTTCTTCCTTATTACTCATGGTTTTCAGATATCTATCAAATCATTGATTTCCTATTTTATTTTGATCTTCTTTATTTTTCATGTTTCCTTTAGCTATAATATTATTAAAAACAATCCTTGAATCATAATTTTATTACTTTTATGAATTCTAACATGGTAGCACCATTCTTAATTTTGAAGTATAGTGTATTTCCCTCAGGAAAAGAGATAATCCATATATGGGTTTTGGAATCTTCGTGGTATCCATACGTAGTGTTTGATACCTATATATAAAATTCAAATAGGTTTTAAAGTCTAAGAGTTACCCTTAATAAGTATCATTTTAATTATAGGACCTTTACATAGCTTTTGAAACACGGTGATTACATTTATGTAGCCTCACAATACCGTCACACAGTTTTAGTAAATGTGACAATACATTTACACATATTATTGTGTGTGATATTTACACTTATATAGATTTAAATCAAAGGACCAACCATGAGTTCGGTGAGTTACCATAGAATTTAGTGACAACATAATAGATTGAGTGACTATGTCATAGAATAAATGGTTATGCTGTTGGCTGAAAATTTTGTTCATGTGACAAATTGGGTCCTTACGATCCGCTATATTTTATCTTATAGTGGCTTTATGAATTTAGGAAATTATCACTTTTAGATGGTTGATCATATTTTATCTTGCGATCAATGGATAAACTATATTACTAACAAGTGACTGGATGGAAGGTTCTTCTTTATGTTGTTGAAATCTCTTCTCATGATCAATCAGTCTACCATTTGGAAGACAAGTGACTGTTTGGAAGAAAAGTAGCCAAATGAAATGTTCATTGTGCAGTCGATCAAATGATTCTTTTACAGTCAATTGTATACAATTTTACAGAATGACCAGTTTAGTATATAACTCCCTTGATTTCATAAAATACCATCAATCCACTGAAAATAGTCATCAACACACTCATGTTTAAATATATAATTTAATATAATAATTAAAAAAATCAAATAAAAAAAATTTAAACTTAAGTTTTATTCTATTTTAACACAACATCCCAAAATACTCTTACCTAATAAATATGTGATAAATTCCTATTAAATGTTAAATTGGTGGGATAAGAATATAGAAATTAATGATGGAAATTAATGAAAACTTTGTCTTTTAAATACCACCACACATAAACCTTAGACTCTAGACAAAGGAATTTTACAATGATTAAAAAAGAAAAATTCAAAGACCCAACCCACTTGAGTTCCACTTTTAACACCATAACCCTCTAGTTATCTTGCCTCTATAATTTTATTTATTATATTTCCTTAATTAAGTACATTTAATTAATTCCCACTTATTTTATCCCATCATACACATTTATACCTACCAACATAGAATATTCCACTCAATAGTAAAGTATAATTTTAAAGAATTTTTTTTTTCATTCGATGTTTGTACAAGTTTTAACATAGACTTGATGAATTTATTTATATCCGCCCAATGGGTCATATAGTTATTCATATCATAAGGTTTGAATTGGGGTTATTATATGATTATAGTTTTATTTGGATTCAAATATAAAACTATTGACTTTGACTGAGGGGTATTGGGTAAAAAATGAAGCTTAATTCATGATTTCAATATTTTCCAAAAATGGATTCCTCCCTCACTCCCACTTCCACTAAGTCGGATCAAGTTTTTTGAATTTTCCATGGATAGACCACACCATTTTGGATATTCAATAGTAGAAAACACTCTATTACTTATTTCATTCAGTAAGTTTTATTCATCACTATATTTTTTAAAAATATTGAAGTCAAAAGTGGATTATTAATTTTCTTCTTAATGGTGAAAGTAATACTTGGACCTAGATTAGGGAGTATCCTCCATTTTCTATGATGTGTTTTATGACTTATTCTCTTAGAGGTTCATAACTTATTCTTATTATATCCTTCAAACAATAGATGAAAGATTTATACATGATTCTAAAATCATCCCTAACTTCCTTGGAAGGATATCCCATTTATAACATCAACAATATTAACAATATCTTCCCTCATTACCTATTTTTTAGTAGCATTGTTTTAGATTTTTTATATCAATATTTCGCTTCAAAATTATATTTTTGATGGAAAAAGAGGGTATTTTTTTACTTCAAAATAATGAGGGACTTCCACATATAGCCTTGTATAACATCAAATTTTTTTTACCATTATTCTCATAACAATTTAACTCCCAAAATAGAAACACAAGAGTTTTAGAGGAATCTTATTTTGAATCAAATATATTATGCCAATAGAATTTTTTCTAACCCATTTTCTGCCTCCTCCACACTTTAATTCAATTTAAATATTGTAAAAGATTATAGGTAAAGGTATATAGATATATTTTTATTGTAATGTGGATTACTAAAAAATTTATTCATTACTGATAAGGGATATAATTGGTTAATATACAAGTAAGCTTGAAAAGTATAATTCCTTGAAAAATAGTCTTAAAAATCAAAATAATTACTCAATATATTATGAAAAAATTCCATGAATGCATTGAGTTTTTTATTAGATTAATAAATAAGTTAATGTTATTCAAGGATTACTTAGTTCTCTCAAAGAATTGTAATTTTAAAGAAAATGTAAAAATTAGTTCACAAGCCTCTTCGGAAAGTGAAAAAATATTTGATAGTTTGTCATGACATGTGTTTAAAAAATAAATGGATTTTAAATGAAATTATTTCAATTATAATTAGAAAATAATTTAATTTTATCCTTTATTTAAAGTGATTTTATTGTTTGAATTAGTTTCTAAAAATTTTACTATATTTATTTTTTAGTGGAATTATGGTTAATATCATAGATTTCAAAAAAAATACTAACAAAGAAAACAAATTTATTTTGAAAAATTCCCAAAAAATTTAATAATGGGGAAAAATAATTTTTAAATGTCATAACTAATGGTCCTAAACTGAAATACCCCACAAAATAATGTAATTAGTATCCTCAATGTATTAAAATTGATTTATCATGTAAAAATATATTAAATGGAATCACTTCATGCATTCAAATTTTAAATAGAGGTACAAACTGATGTGATTTTATTGATAAAAAGGTTGGAAGAGTGTGGTTTCCTCCACTAGTGCTTGTGGAAGATTCCCATATAATTTTTTAAATTTATGATAATTAATAGTGAATTGTTAATTCTATACTTTCTTTTGAATCTGAATAGTATAAATAAGATATACATGATTAAAAAAATGTGTTATCCCCTATGGAACAAATTTTACTTGGCATCATCTTGAGTTTTGAGTTGTATAAAAAAACTTTATCTCAAAGATGCAAAAATTTTATAAACTTATCTTAATCCACCCTTGTTATCTCTTTGTAATTTTTTTGAATTTTAAAAATCCTATATTCTATTTTCTTATAGTTTTTTTAGTTGTATTTTTCTTTCCTTCATAGCTCTATCTTAGTCCAAATTAATCTTTTTCACAACTCAATAGGATTTGTGTGCCAATTACACATGTGGGTAGAATTTTTCCCAATAAATTAGCCTTTATAAGATCAATACTAAGTGGGTTTTGTAGGATTTACTATAATACAATAATGTTTAATCGATCCTTTGGCTTTAATAGTTATTTTTTATTTTGATAGTCTTATCTATAATTCCTTTTATTTCTCTATTAGACACCTTATCTTCACCATTGGTTTTTGGGTGATAGGGTGTCGATGGTTTATGATGAAACCCATAATACCTCAGTAAATCCACCATTATCTTATTATAAAAGTGATTCCCTTGATCAACAATGATAGCTCCAGTCACTCAAAACCTATAGAATTTATTAGCCTCGTAAACATCACACATTGCATGAGAATCATCAGTTTTAGTCGCTTTGACACCAACCCACTTTGGAACACAGTATAATGAAATTTTATTATAATAATTTCCAAATAAAGTTAGGATATTTCTTATAAATAATTTTCCAAAGACATAAAATATTTTAAAAAAATTAATGAGTCTTTGAGAAGTTTCGTTTGTTTTTTATTTTTTTAGAAAACAGATATTTCTCAATTTTTTACAAAATTCATGTCCATATTTGAAAATATTTTTCCAATACATTACCAATTATAAAACCTTACTTGACATTATTTGAGTTCTAAGGTGACCTCCATAAGTTAAATTGTAAAAAAACTCGAACAAAGATTCAATTTCACCTTCAGGAAGGAATTTTCTTATCATTTTTTCATTAAACAATTTATAGAGAAATGGGTCTTACCAATTTTAATATTTGTATTTTGAATTTAGTTTTTGAATTTACTGGGGAATTAAGTGGTTTTTGGATTTATATGTTACCTAATAATTTACCAAATCTACATTCCATAAAAATAAACCTTTAACCAAGAGGAGATTCTCACCTGGAATGAAGTATAGTAACGGTATGTGGGATATAATCTCCACTTAGGATACATTAGGTAGTATAATCAAGTGATTGGCCATGTGGTTCTCAGTTTTATTATTTCTTTTGATTCATTATTTTAAATCCTAAAGAAGTAGAATCCATATCACAATCCTAGTGTTGGAATATTATTTTTTATTTAATATCTAAGGTCTACATGGTAAGAATATTCCATGAAAATATGATTTGAATTTTTCCAAATAAAATAAAACTAATTTTTTTGGTTGTACAATTTAATTGGAAAACATATAAGGTTTATGAGTCATAAGTTATGAATTGTGACCTTACTTTAATTCGATGATAAAATACTTCCCCAACTGCTTGGTTGGAGGCATTATAAATTATCTCAAATGCTTCTTCCCAATTTAGTGGATACGTCACTAGTGGGGTTATCAATATCTTATAAAATTAATTTAATTATTTTCTATAATCCTCATTAAAATTAAAATTATAATATTTCAAAATTAATCTATAGAGAGGGATACAAATATTATAGAAATCATTGATAATATTCTTGTAGAATATTTCATTTCCTAAAAATGGTCTAACATGTTTTACACATATTGGGTAAGTCAATGAATTTGTCACTTAAATTTTTTATTTATCCAATTCAATATATTGTTTTTAAATGACATGTATAAGAAAAATTCATCTTTACACCATAAAGATATTATTTTTAAAATTCAATATAATATTCTTTTCAATGTAAATTTTCAATACCATTTTAATATTTTCGATACAATGGTTAAAATAATTTTCAAAAACTATGAAATCATCAAATAATACTTCAAAGAAACCATTAGTGTGATCTAAAAGTATATTTATCATGAACCTACGAAATACACCTATAGTATTAAATAGTCTAAATAGTATCCTCCTATGTGAAAAGGTTCCAAAGGGGCATGTAATGGTCTTATTTTGTTGGTCTTTCAGAGCAACGATTTTGTGGAAATAACCTAAAAATCCATCTAAGAAGTAAAAATGAATAATTACTTTATGTATTTCAAACATATATTCAATTAAGAGGATGGATATGTGATCATTTTGGGTGACTTGATTCAAAATCCTATATTCTATACACACTCTCTAGCTATTCTAAATTCTCATAGGGATTAATTCATCATTTTCCTTCCTCACAATGGTTATAGATATTTTGTTGGGAACTAAATCGATGGGGATGACCCATTGGGAGTCTAATATGGGTCAAATGATCCCTTATTCTAAGATAATCTATATATATTTCTCTAATACCTCATTAAAGGTTGGATTTATCCACTTTTGGGTATTTTTTAATAGGTTTTGAATCTCCTTGTAGAATAATTTTTTTGAGAATATTTTTTGTCTTATTCAATATAAATCACCTAATATTTATCCTATTACATGGAAATTATTTATAAAATGTTTAACAGGATTTTTCTCATGGTCTCAATTCTTATTATTAGATATTAGGCTTGATAGATTTTCTCATTCTATTATATTCTCATATTTAATTTTTTTGGAATTGGTTTTAGTTCTAAATTTTGGATTTATTCAAGATATAAAACTAAATTAATGTTACATAATACTAAATATTATAATTATTATACAAAATGTGACATATTAGCTTATTATTAATGAAATAGATCATTATATTGTTCAAAAAATTCATTAATTACCTATTTTCAATGCAGAAAATGCTATTTTTAGAATTTTGGATAGTCACATTGGCCAAGATGTTTTCTATCAGAAAACATTTTACTAAGGATTAAAATTAATTTAGCATACTTGAATCCTAAAAGGCTTTAATCTCTTAATTTTAGGATAGTTTAACAATTTAATTCTAATTTGAAGGGTTACTTATTGATTAAAAAAATATTAAAATATAAAATGATGTATCCAAACTCCATAGAGAGTGTACATTTATGTACATTAATGATTTTATTGGATTAATACAATATATACCTCACCAAATTTATTGGTTAGGGTCCTTAAACTTTATCCCCCTCCATGTTGATTACATATAAGTGAGTTAGAAGTGGTAGATCATAGAAATTCATAATGAAATTTTCAAAAACTCCTATTGGAAATATAATAGTTTAGTTTGAAAGTCATACCACCACTATTATGGGAATGAAATATACTATCTAAAATATTTAAACACTGAGTGTGGCATAACATTTATTGAAGCACTAAGATAACATAAATAATTTTATAAATTCATGGATCAAATTGTATATGTAATAGATTTGGTACCTTGATTTTAACATTTGGTGTGTAACTAGGGTGTAATAAAGTATAAGAAACATCTTCCTTAGATGATCCTATCATTCCTTTGAAGCCTAATCATCTTGGTGAAAATCTATTTGATAATAATAATATTCCTTGAATCTAAATAAGAGCTTCAAGAAGGTTGAAAGTAATTACCACTTTTAAGAAGGTGTCTAAAGTTTCTTTTTGTTGTGATTCTTCTTAGATATTGACTGATTGCATCACTTGTGATGTGAAAGGGAGTGGTTAGTCCTTGTAATCCATTTTTTTATCTTTTCTATGGTGTATATAGTCTCTTATTTATTTGAAAAACTTTTTATTCATATTAAATTATTTTTTATGATGATTTTGAGTACCAAACAAGTTCTTCTATAGTTCATTTCTATTATTTCAGCTCAGATTCTTCTTTAGACCATTCTTAAAGGTTTAGATTCCGGATGTTCGTCTACTTCTATCTTACCATTAGGGAGCCTTTTTTCAAATTCATAGTTGATTATAGTGTGAATTTAATTACTAATTCTGGTTTTCATCATGTCCATATTATCATTTTAGTTAGGAATTTTTTGGGTGGTCATCTTACCCAAGTTTCTTAACAGAGTATCAACAAGATTGTTGATATTTATTCTTACTTATCCCACTTCATTCATAACCATCTCAACTATATTTAATTATTTCTATTTATTCATAAGGTGTAGTGTACTAGTTGAGGGTTGTTCAAAGATTCACTTTTTTTTTGAAAATATGGTTCTTAGAACATGGGTTCGTCATATGATAATTGTTTTTTTGTTGAAATGGTGGTTGGTATTGCTAAGTTGGTTGGAACTACTACATAAATCATGGGTACTTTGTATATAACCTTTTGTGGGGGGGTATCTCCTATTTTTGATATTTTTGAAATCCAGACTATAATTTTTTAGAATCTCACCTTAATTGGGTTTTATAGAATTTCCTTGAAATAATGGCTACTACAAAACTATATATACTCTAAAATTTATCACCCTGGTTGGTGAAATGAATTTGTGATGATAAAAAATCACATAACCATTTTAGTATTTATTATTTAGTGAATTATTTTGGAGCCATATGTCTTACCAATATAGTTAGGCCCAAGTTGTGTTTTGGTTTTACTTCTTTTCAATCGATCAATATGTTGAAGAAAGATATTATGTTAAGAAAGATGATGGATAAAAATTGTATTGATCATTGTTTTCAAAATAATCAAAATCACACTTTCAAAAGAATCATACTCACCATGGGTCCAGAATAAGTGATGATCATAGTGTGGAATTGATTATAATGGGATTTTTATTGAATATATAATGAAAAGATTTGTCACATTAAGAATGCATATTTCTAGAAGTAAATGGCCATCAAATTCACTCTAAATTTGATATGAATAAATTGATGATTTTGATGAAGAATCAGAGTCTTCATGACTACAATTAATTAAACTTGATGATGATTTTATGATTTGTATTTAACATAAATCATAAGTTGATTAGAGAACTTATAATTAAATCATGATGGAAGAAAGGGGAAAAGAGGTGTTCCTGATCTTACCCAGATTAATTGTATCTAGGTGGAAGAGAAGAAAGAGATGTTTCCAATTATATTCTGATTAATTAGATCTGTATCGAAAGAAAAAGGGTTCTAAAAATCATATCCAGGATATCATTCTCAACAATGATCGTACCTAGGAAAAATTTAATCAGAATAATTTTACTCAAAGAAATCATACTTTACAAAATCATACCATGAAAAATCATAATTAGATTGAGTTGGAAAAGAAAGATCTTCGGTGGAATTGAAATCTGTTGGAATCAGTACATCATACTTAGGCATAATTAGTTTTCAACAAATATCGATGGAAAAGGATTTGAGATAAAGTTGATGAAAATTGTAATGATAGAGACTAATCAACAATTTAGTCAACCATTTAATATAGTTGAATGAATTACTGAAGGAAGAGATTGATGAAATATGTTTTTTTTTTCAAATTTCATCATCAAGTGGGTCAAGATTTGAATTACATTGTTTTCTTTTCAAGTGAATTGTCAAGTGGATCAAGAGAAAAGGTGGAGAAGTAAAAATTATTTGAGAGTAGGGATGAATGGAGTTTTTTGAATGTTCCATCAAGGGGGATCTTGGTATTCAAAAGAACTCTTGTATTTAGAAATCCAAGTGGTATCCATTTCATCATACATTTATGTATTCGATTGGTATAGATTATTGTATTGAAGAAATAAGATTCATAAAATTAGACTCAGGAATTGAAATTGGACGAGAAATTGAAATAAGAGTTTGAGGAAGAGGTTAATATAATAAAAGAATCAAGAAGCTTTGAGAAGAGTTGACAACGTCTAAATACAGCCGATATTTTAGGGGAAATCATGATTTGGGTGAATTTGTTTGAGCATGAATGGTTTTTGGGATTCTCTCCAAAACCTCTCACGTGTCAAATGAAAAAAGTGAAAATGACATCATGCTTTTCTAATGACTGATGTACTATTCATTGAAGAAGAGAGAGAGATGCTCCAGGTTTTTAGAGATAAGAATATGTTTTCATTTTGAGTTTTTGATGAAAAAGTTTTGATGGATTGAAGTGAAAGAGAATATGTAAGATCAAATCATTGTATCCAGCTAATCATCATACTCAATGATTATCATACTTAGCTAATTAACTTATTAATCTTGTCAATTGTATTCAGTTGATCATTATATTAGGTTGGATTATCTAATTGAGATTTCCATGCTTGTATTTGTTGACTAATAATGAAGGAGTTTTGAATTATCTCAATAATACTAATCCAGTGTTATATATTTTATTATTGAGAAATCATACTGATATAAATGAATCTTGAAAGAATCAGGATGAGAGAATCAGAATGTTAAGAATCGTATCATGGAAAGTCTTACTCGGAGGAATCAGACTAGTAAAATCATACTAGGAAAATTGGACTTGGTTTTTTTAAATAAAAAAGTCCACAGAGTTATTACCATCTTCTGGTTAAGAAAGTGAAGATTTGGTTTAAAAGGGAAACATTTTTGAAATTAAAAATAAGCACAGGTAACATGCATTGTTATATAAACTTCGTATTACCCTATTTGTGTTAAGAGGGCTCATATAAACTATTTTATGGGCTATAAAGTGTTATACAAGTGAAAGGGGATATCCTACCCATTACAATACAAGGATTGTTTTCTAGTGGATTGTGTGGTATGGAATTTTCTCCAAACAATACCAATGATATAACTATTCATATTAAATAGTGTACTTTTTTAATTATTGTGTTCCTATAGATGTGTGTTTGAATTTTTTTAAATAGGGAATAGAATATTTAATAGGAGGTGAATGTTTTTTCAATTACAATGAACCATAAAATAAACGAGTATTACAGATTCAAACCTCCCCCTCTCAGTGATAAAATTATCATGACTGGGCACTTATAAGTGGTATCAGAGTTGAAGGTTCCTTTCACTTATTCTTTAATGATAGTTTGAAGAGAATATTATGGGGAATCTGAATTGTGTGAACAACTGAGGTGTTTTAATCTTAAGAGACAGGAATTATCATATCTGCAAAGGAAGAATTCTTCCATATCTTTTCTCTCTTGGGTATGATTTCTCAAGAGTGGTTACAGATGGTTTCTCTCATCATATTGAGATTTCTCCTCTCTCTAATATTGATAAGGAAAATATTTGGAATAATGGAAGAGATAATAATGATTTAATCTTATCACATTTTTAATGTGAGTATATGTGATTAAAAGTAGTTTCCACTTCTAAAGAAATCTGGGATAAAATGAATGACATTTATGAAGGAAATACAAAAGTGAAGAATTAAAATTTTAAAATATGGATACTGAGGTATGAATACCACAATATGGGTGTGCATGAATCAATTGATTACTTCTTTACCTGGTTAAATTAAATTTTGAGAACTATAAGATGAGTTGGTGAAAATTTAAAAGATTATACAATTGTTGAAAATATATTTATAATTCTTCCCAACATTTTTCATGACAAGGTTTCTTATTTGAAAGATATAGATCTAGAAACATTTTCTCTAGATGATTTGTATAGTAATCTCATTTCTTATGAAATGGCAAGGAATAATTCTATGAAAGGAAAAATTAAAGTTGATAGAGAAATGTCATTCAAGGTTTCCAAGAAATAAATGAAATATTCTTGAAGAAGAAGAAGCTAAATATTTAGATTCTTAAAATGAGGTATGTAAAAATCTTAATGATATTTTATCATTGTTTTCAACAAATATGGAAATAGTTATAAGAAGTTATAAAAGGAAACAACCCTTAAAATGTTTTTGATGTGTATCTATTATTTATTTTGTTTCTAATTTTCCTCAAAGAGGTAATGAAGAAGAAAATGATGAAGAATAAAGTGAATAAGAAGAAAGAAAACCAAGAATATCATGGAAGAAAAAGGGCGAAACAGAAAAATTCTATTCCAGCAGGGAAGATAATAATTTCTCTAAATACAATAAGATAAAACTTGTGGATAATGATGATGATAATGAGGATACTATAAATAATGTTTAAGAGAACACATTTATAAAAATAGTTAACAAGGAAAGTTATTTTAGAAATGAAAGTAGTTGCTCCAAAGAAGAAGAAAACAAAGATGAATCTAAAAAATCTATTCATTTTGTTGGTCAAGATACTTTTTTTGAAATAATGAATAATAAATAATTCAAAATAAGTGTCTCTTATGAAGAATAAACATAACTTGAAATGTATTTGGAAGAAGAGTTGAAAGAATTTTTAAAGAGAGATCAGAATTATTGAAAAGAAAAACAAAGAGTAGGGGGATGAATGTTCCTCAACATGAAACCAATAATGTTTTGATGATAATAAAGTGAATATGGTGAAATAAATTTATTATTTGAGGAAATTACTCGAAGAAGAAAATTATATTAATTGGCATATGGAAGTGAAGTTGAAAAAAAAGAAGAAGAGTTGGGGCTTGTCCAAAAAAAACTTTCTAAATATGAAGAGAAAGGTTCAAGTTTCAAAATCTATATTGTCGAAGTTAGTGAAAGTTACCATAATGATAAATATAATAATTCCCAAAAAAAAGTTACCTTTAAAGTTTGAAAAAGATATGAAATTGTATCTGAAAAAAATAATTTGGGGAAATTCATGTATATAGCTAAAACTAACAAAGTTGGAAATTCATAAGTCTTGAAGAACCTTGAGTCCAGAAATGTTTTATCTAAATCTGTAAAATGTTCCAATACTTGTGGTGTCAATAAATCTAAAAAGAGAATAATGAATCTAATTTATAATAGAATGATTTGTGTCTTAGAAAAGAAAGAGAATATGGTGTCCAAGAAATTTTTTCATAGTTCCAATCAATATGGATGTTTTATAGGAAAATACTCATTCTATGACTATTGTTGGTATTGTGGTGGATATGAAAATACATCAAATATGTGTTAGTTAAACCAATAACATTTAAATTATTACATATGTTATGAAACGAAAAGTTTAATAGGTAGTAAATCTCCTCAAATAAATAATTATGTAAAGGTTGTTTTCAATAAACATTAGAAGGTTGGTGTGAAAGATAAAAAAATGTTCGAATATTTGGAAGCTACTTGTAAAAGATGTGATCCACTTAGACATATTGCTATGTCTTGTTTTTTTACCGTCATAACAAAAGATTCTAAACAATTCTCAAAATCTATATGTTTTAGAGGTCAATCAAAATAGATCTGCTGAGTCCTAAAAGAAAGAGTGCTTAGTTATCTAGCCATAGCACATTGACTTGGCTATGAAATTAGAGGAAGTACAAAAATTAGTGAATGAAGAGAGGAAGAAATAGACTTCAGAAAATATAATAAATTTGTAACAAAAATTTATCAACAATTTTTGGATACGAACAAGTGAGGAATGATATCAAAATCTATTCAACTATCTTGACAAAATAAAATAAAAACATTGGGAAAATATTACAAACTTATTATCACAAATAAATTTCTAAAGATGAAGAATAGTCAAAATCTCCCTAACAAGATTATGTAGATAAGAAGAAAGCTATTAGAAAACATGATAAGGATTAACAGAAGGAAGAAGGCATGTCCAATGAAAAATACAAGAAAATGAAGTGGAATTAAAGACTAAGAGAGGACTCTCTGTCCAATTTTTGTTTCTAAGGAACAATCGAGGTTCCTCTTTATTCCCAAAATCATTGTATACTTGTGATAACTTGCATGGAATTGAAGGTGTGAAAATAAGAAATTTATAATTGGCGATTCTCTTTATATTCTTACAAAAAAATTAATGAAGTTATGAAAAATATGTGTTTTTAAAAAAGTTCTATTTTTAATCATCTGAAATCTATGATATGTTTGTTGAGATGGGTTTAAGTTAATTTTATATTAATTTTTTTCAAGGACTTCCCCAATAAATAGAATGTTGAATGAATCATGAAAAGTGTATTACATGAAATTTGTGTTGCGAAGAACATTGATCACCTTGATTATACACTATTGTTTACAAGACTGGGTTTACCCACATAGACATTGAATTTTTTAGTTAAATGTTCTTGGTTAAGAAACTCATGTGGTACCTATATTGAAGAAAAGTTACAACCCCTATAAATGAGAACATTGGTAAGAAACATTTCATGAAGGCCCCTTTGAATTTGATTATAAATATGGGGGAGAGATAAGAGAAATGGGGAGAGTTAAAAGAAATAGGGGGAGAAACAAAGAAATGGAGAATAAAAAGTTAGAAAATAAAAACAACAACGCTTATTGTTTTCAAGTGGTTTAGGTGGTTGAAGTGGGTATTGAAAACAAATAAAAAGGGGGAGATTGTTAGGCCCAAGTTATGTTTTGGTTGTATTTGTTGTTAGTTGATCAATATATTGAGGATATAAAGTATGTTGATAAATATGATGGATATAAATCGTATTGATCATGGTTTTCAAAATAATCATACTCGTGCTTTCAAAAGAATTAGACTCACCATGGGTCCGAAATAGGAAAAGATCATAGTAAGGAATTGATTATAATCAAATTCTCATAGATTCTGTAATGAAAGGATTAGTCGTATTAATAATTCATCTTGCTGGAAGTAAATGGAAACCATATTCACTCTGAATTCAATATGAAGAAAGTTATGGTTATGATGAAAATTCAGAGTCTTCATGACTACGATTAATTAAATGTGATGACGATTTATAGATTTTTATTTCACAAAAATCGTACGTTTATTAGAGAACTTATGATGCAAGAATGATGGAAGAAAAGGGAAAATATGTGTTCTTGATCGTACACAGATTAATCAAATTAGGGTGGAAGAGAAGAAATAGATGTCACTGATTATATTCTGATTAATCAGATATGGATTGAATAAAAATTGGTTCTGAAAATTGTATCTAGTCTAATCATTCTCAATAATTATTGTACCCATGAAAATTGTACCCATCCAGATGGTATTTAGGTAAATTGTACTCAGAAAAAATTTACTATGAATAATCGTACTCAGAAAGAGTTGGCAAAGAATGTTGTTTGGTGGAATTGAAAGCTATTGGCATCAGTCCATCATACTGATGTAGATTTTTTTTTCAATAAAGACTGGAAGAAAAGGATTTCAGCTGAAGCTGGTGAAATTATAATGACAGAGACCAATCAAAAATGTTTTCAACCATCTAATATGGCTGAATGAATTTCTGAAGGAAGATATATATAAAATATGGTTTATTTTCAAATGTCTTCATCATGTGGGTCAAGAGTTGAATTAATTTTCTTTTCTTTTCATGTGAATTGTCAATTGGGTCAAGATAAAAGGGTAATAAATAAAAATGGATCAAGATCAGAGATGAAAGGAGTTTGATGAATGTGTTTTCAAGGGATATCTTGTCATTCAAAAGAATGATTATATACAGTATTCAGAGTGGTATCCATTTCTTTATACTTTTAAGTATTCAATTGTTATAGAAAATTTTATTTAAGAAAAAAAATTAATAAAATCAGACTCTATAATTAAAATAAGACTTGTAATTGAAATGAAAATTTAAATAAGAGAATATGATTGTATACGAATTGTTGAGAAGAGTTAACGAAATCATAATGTACCTAATATTTTAAAGGAAATAGAGATTTGGGTGATTTTTTTTGAGAGAGAAAGGATTTTGGGATTCCTACCAAAACCTCTCATTGGTCACCTATAAAAAAAGTACATCATACTTTTCTAATGACCAATGCACTATTCATCACAGAAGATAGAGAAGCTCTGAGTTTTTAGAGAGAAGAAGAGGTTTCTGTATTGAGTTTTTTGAAAATATTTTGTTGTATTAAAGTGAAAGAGAATAGAAAAGACCAAAATTTTGTATTAGACTGATCATAAAGTTCATTGATTATCTTACTCACCTGATTACCATATTTGTCCTGTCAATTTTATTCAGTTAATCATAATATCAGGCTAGATTATTGGATCAGGATTTCCATAATGGGATTTCCATACTGAGGAAGAAGGATTTTTCAATTGTTTCAATCAAACTCATCCAGTGTTATATCTTTTCATATTGAGAAATCTTATTGGGAAGAATCAAAATCAGAAGAATCAGGCTGAGAGAATCATTTTTTGAAGAATTATATTAGGTAGAATCGTACTCAGATGAATCAGACTGGGAGAATGAACTGGAAAAATCAGACATGGGTTTTCCTCAACAAATTCTAGGAAGTTCTTACCAACTTCTGGGTAAGAAAGTGAAGATTTGTTTTAAAGGGGATACCTTTCTTAAATTAAAAAGAATCATATGTAATGTGAGTTATTACAAAAACATTGTATTAAAATATTTGTGCTAAGAGGGTGAAGACACACTATTGGATTATCTTCAAAGTGACATGTGAGTGAAATGGTATATGCTACTCATTGTAATCCAAGGATTGTTTTCTAGTGGATTATGTGCTATTTAATTTTTTCCATACCATACCAAGGACATAACTATTCGTATTGAATAACGATCCTTGTAAATTCTTGTATTCCTTTGGATGTGTGTTTGAATTTTTTTTAGTAGGGAATAGAATATTTAAAAGGAGGTAGAGGTTTCTTCGATTGTAAGGAAACATAAAAGGAAAAATTATCACTGATCCACCCCTCCCCCTCTTAGTGATACAATTATCCAAACTATGAACTTACAAAACTAGATATATATTGAAACTTAGTTTCTAGAAAAGGTGATTAATCAAATGTTTTTACTTCATGAAAACCTCTAATGATAATATCTCTTGTTTATAATTAGTGTAATTTGTTCACAATATTTTCAATTAGATCCTTTGAAAATACTAGTGAATTTTCAATTAAATCACTTCTAGATGATGTATCCAAAATATTCCTATCATTATCGAGTAGGTCTTGATAAAAGAGATCAAGGAAGTGGTTATCCTCTATAACTTAATGGGGACAACCGATACAAAAATTCTTAATCCTCTACCAGTATTCATAGAGAGACTCCAAAGATACCCATACAATGGGATATATTTACATTCATATTATTGTACTCCTAATGTTAAAGAAGAATCTTTTCATGAACAATCTATGTGATTCATTCCAAACATAAGTCTCTCTTAGTTATTAGCTGACCAACCACTCCATGGATTCTCCATCGAGTGAGAAGGAAAATACCTCTACTTCACTTTTTCCTCATCCCTTCCTTGTGATTTCATAGTCTAGGAATCATGTGTGAAAGATTTTATTTTTCTATTTGGGTATTATTCTATAAGACCATAATGATTTAGAAATATTTTGATTATACCAATTTTAAACATAAATTCATCTTACAATTATGGAATATAAATATTATTATGTTGGTTAGAAAACTAGGGTGTACATAAATCTTTGATGGAATAGTTGGGATTTACAGCCATCATGTCCAGATTTGAGGGAAAACTTGAGGTTTTACTCTAATGTGTTAGAGAAACTTCTTTAATACCCTTTTTTTATATTTAGGTATTTTAGTTTATTTAAATATATTTCCATTTTAGATTTAAAATCAATTCTAGGTTTATAAGATGTTTGGGTTGTAGACTGTTAAAATTATATTTTTTGAACTTATTCTTTTGAATTCACCTTATCATGGGTTATTAAAAATAAATTATTTCTTAATCTAAAATTTATTATATTGGAAACCATTAATTATGAGATGGTGACCAGTTCATGGTTTTAATCACCTATTATAATTCCATCATAGTCATAAAGTTATTAAATCATATTCTTTTAAACTTGGTAAGGGTCAAACTCCATAATTACTTCTTATATCTCCCTTGTCTGAATGGTGATGATGAGAATAACCCTAACTGAGGTCTCATATTTTTCTACACTCCTTCCTAGGTGTTAATGTGTTTTAGAGGGTCCTTCAAGATTACTTAGGCCACTCCCAATTGATCCTTATTATTCCTAATCAACAAAAAGTTCCCACTACCATTTTCACATGTTTTGGAAATCATCGGGCACTTCATGACCTAGATTTCGCCTATTACATCATAAATAGATTGAAATTTTATGGAGGGGGATGATAGATCATATATATAGAAAATAAATAATAATAAGATTCAAAAAAAAAACTATGATCACAATTGATAATAAAAACTTCTAAAGGAATATTGATACTAGGTTTAATAAAAGAAGAGAGATATTTTATTCCATTAAGCTTATGAACTCAACCATCAAAAATTAGTTTAGCCTGATATTATTTGATCAATCAGAGTTTACTCATTCATATAAAATGTAAATGTCATGGGTGGTTGGAAATAAGGCTTTATAAAACTTAAAACAAGATATTAAAATGAAGTGGAATAAAATTTTAGCAAAACTCTTGATGATCGCATGAGAAGGGATAGGAAAAAAGTACCAAAGTAATATTCTCTAGAGCACCCAATATTATATAATATAAATGCGTATTTAAATTTTAAGCACCTTTTGTAAAACCTACATTTATTTTAAACCTTAAAATATTGAATGAATTTCCATTTTCTATTACGTTCTTCCTTCAAATCATAGATTTTAGATCTCCAAAACATCCATAATTTGCTATTTCATTTTTAGTTTCATTATTTTTCATGTTTATTTTACTTTTGATCTTGTTTAGCATCATTATCATGGTATCCTTGTATTTATTTAATGTATGTTAACATGGAAGTCCAATGGTTTAGATTAAAGTATAGTGGATTTCACTTGAGAAAAGTGATAAACCTTATCTGGGTTATGGAATCTTAGTGGTACTCTAATGTAGATCTTAAAACATGTCTATGACCTTTAAGTTAGTTTTGGAGTCTAAGAGTTTCCTTTTTTTGGTCTCTTACTATTTTTAGGACCTTTACATAGGTTTTGAAACATGTTGATTACCTTTATGGAGCCCGAAACCACCCTTATGCAGTCTCACAACACACTTATGTATCTTTTAGAGTGTAGGATTACCCTTATGTAGATTTAACTCAATAGATCAACCGAGAGGTGTGTGAGTGACCATAGAGTCAAGTAAATGCATAAAATATTGAGTGACTGTGCTGTAAACCAAATGGTTGTGTGTTCAATTGGAAATTTCTTCTTCCAGTACCTTGATTCCATGTGGTAAGCCATCTTTTTCTTTGTCACATCTTCCAGACTTTTAGAAATTCTCACTTGTGGTCGATCCTTTCACATAACCGATAAGATTCATTATTGGGGTTGATAAATTGACTATATGAATGAAAAGAGACTCCATGTTCTATTTATATTTAGTGAAATATATTCACTTGACCAATAAATCTATCTCAATGTAGACAAGTGATAGTATGGAAGACAAGAAACCACAAAACAAGTTCATCATACAGTCGACCAATGATTTCTCTTACAGTTAGTTGTCTATAATTTTACAGAATGACTGGTTTATCACATAACTCATTTTATTTCTTGAAATACCTTTTAATCCCATAAATTAATAATCAATTCACTCATGATTATTTGAATTATTTACTATAATAATTTAAAATATTGAATAAAATAATTAAAACTCATGTTTAATGTCATTTTCACACAAAATAAAAAAAATACTTAGATATATTAAATATTTGAAAATTTCGAATTAAATGTTAAATTAGTGGGATTAAAATCCTGAAAATACTCAAGGAAATTTATAAAAATATTGTATTTTAGTTATAATCCATGAAACCCAGGATCAACCCCCACGAGGTGATATATCCATCCAACGGTCCAATGAAACAAGTTCTAGATCACTATTAGGTCCATATTAAGTCCAACCAAGTCTCTCATTACTAAATTATTCCCCATGGACAAAAATTATGTCCCACATATCTTCTTAAGACCACTTACAAGTCTAATATATAATTCCCTTTCACATATATATTTAATATTAAGGATTATCAACCTCGAATACCGTTTTATCCCCTTGAGCGCCACTCGACTAATCCACATCAATAAATATGGCCTCAATGAACCCCTGAACAATATAATAGGCTCAAATAAATTAATTTTAACCAGTTATAATTAATTTAAATAATAATAATATATAATTATACATGTTGGTGTAAATGAATAAATTCTCACTGGGTGATATAATAACATCGAAACATTGAGAAATTAGGTGTGATCTAGTCCCAGTATACCCCTATGTACTTTTCTACAAAAATATATAATATCTGATGTTAATTCTTCAACCAATTAATTTATGATTGGATAAAACCAAAAAATAAATAAAATTTTTATCTTTCCTTTATTGAAACATCTTAAAACCTCTTGCATTTATTCTTGATCATTGTTATTTATCCATCTTGATTAAAATAACCTTTATCCAAACATAATTCCACCATGATCTGATTGGATAAATTCTTATCATTAATTTAAAATCCAAAAATTTATTGGAAATAGGAGAGGTGGAAAATAAGATTAACTTATGGGGATGATACCACATAATCACAGATGAATTCTATCTCAAATGACCATGAAAAAGAGGATTAAATTGAAACGTGAAGGGGGAGAAGTCTCAACATTACCTCATCTATTTTCCACAAAGAATAGAAATCTCAAATGGGTTATCATTTAGAAGTAGAAAATTATCATTTTTCCGTTTATTTTAAAAAATGTTTTAGGTGTTTACTTGGTACCCAATCCTCACACATTGGTTAAAAATTAGCATTTCCAGGTCCTTCCCCCTCTAGCTACTAAAATTGGGTAATCAGTACCCTATCACCGGGTTCCAACTAGTTACTTATAGAATGTAATCACCCATCATATATCACTAAGTTGTCAACATTGTCTAACTGGGTCCTTGGGGGAAACTGATGACCGTTGTAGTTCACTATAACATTGTCAAATAATTCCTACCCCCCCCCCAAAACCTTTAAATATCCAACTGTGTTTGAAAAAACACTCCAAAAGTGTTTGAAAATACAAAATTAAAAGAAAAAAATATATATTTAAATTCATCCTAGCTCTAGTTCCACTAGAGTCTGGTCCACATTTGGTTCACCAACAACCAATGCATTAGGTGGATACAAACTACCCACCATAAAAATATCATCCCAAATAATTCAATTTTTTTTATCTATCATGACCCCCCTAAAAAGGAGGTCCAATGCATGATGTCAAAACTAAACATCTTTATTGTAAAAACATATAACCACCAAAACAAAAATAGAAATGATATCTATAAACTTTAATTCCACTTTCTCTAGTCTATTATAAATGTTGTCCACCCATTGAATGAAATGTTGAAAAAATTTCCATCTCTCCATCACTGAATAAACATGAAACAAACTAGTCAATATCATATTACACCAAATGAATTTGAAAACACAACATATTAGGAACCGTGGAATTGACTCAAACCACTAACTCTATGAAAATTATCCAATCCTAATAAAATTAATGAATCTCTAACTAAATATTTCCACACTTCTGTGGTATATGTCATCAACTGATGCCAGACCGCTACTCGCTAGTTACTACACTTGAGAATTCCATACTTTTATATACTAGAAAATGTATTATCATCTCGAGACTATACCCATAATATAAATCCTCAATATTTTCACAAACAATTATACTCCTAACTCATACTGAAATTTCACATACCTAGTCCCTTAACATGTAAAATTCTCAAATTTTTTCACCAGTCATTTACATAATATAACGATCTCAACAAACTACCGGAACTCGATACAAAAATATTATTCTTCACAATTAACCATATAAAAATAGACCTCTTGAATCAAAATTTCAACATAAAAAATTAACCACCATGGTTTTATATTTTCCACACATGTCAGTACTCACATAAATTAAAATATTAATCAGAAATGGTTTGTATCCAAAAGAATCCAATTATTTAATCCACTATATAGTATTTTCTTTCATGATTAATATATAATAATGAACATTCCAAAATACATTATCATATGAACACAAACACTCATAAGAACAACTCATCATTTCCCAATATACCCATCCCACGAGCCCCTATATAGGGTATATAGAATTAGGGTTCCCCATGAAACTACTACCTCATGTAATTACCATATAACTCATGAATTACAACTTACTATAAATTTAAAACTATTGTTATTTGTTTAATCAAGTCACAAGAACAAAAATTCCAACTATTTCAGAACTTTACATCCTCCTCAATTATCACATGAAGAAAGATGGATCATTATTGTACTATATCATCTATTGATCATCCTAGAGTTACTCCGAAACATCAGAATTTTCAAATGATCATGCTCAAGAACTAACCATTTTTACTTTTCCATAATTAATAATAATATATTATGATTTTATCATGTCACAAGGGGGAATTACTCTCTTATATTAGTCACAATTCAATCCATTGACTATCTATGGTCAAGGAATGCATGACCATTTCTATGAGAATATCTTACTCTAACTAGCATACCACAAGGTATCACAAGGCTAAATTTCTTACAAATTTATAAAAAACACATGAAAAAACTTCATAATGTTAGGAAAAAAATAAAGAGTCTTAGAATCCAAAATTACATATAACCACCTCTCAGGTCTTACACCTTATATTTTTCACAAAGGGACTAAAAAACATCTTATTTCAATCAATCCTATAAAATAGGAAGTTTTTTTATAAAACCATCATAAATAAAAATCCATCACCATGACTAACTCCTTAAAACCAAGTGGATCTCATATCCAATCTATATAACTTTAATATCCCTCAAATCCTTTAATATTGAATTCTCACATGATTCTTAAGTCTGAACGATCCCAAACACCACTAAACTCACTACACTTGGGCTTACCTTAGGTCATACCACCCTATAAACCATATAATTTGGGTAATACTAACTATATTTTTTTTCAAGGTAAGAGAGTATGCATTCTTTTTTTTTTCAAATTGGTTCATCAATACAACTATTTTCTATGAAACCTCAGGCTCAATCAGGCATACAACCTTTTTTTACTAAAACTAATAACTCAACTCATGATACTATTATTTGTATCCAACAAATCCTAGGTACAAAAACCAAATTCACTAATCTTTAATCCCAAGAATTCAAGTCACTTAATCACACAAAGAATCACCTATTATCTCATCTACATATATCTCAATTCACCCCCAAGCCTAAAATAATAATCAATGACATGTTTCTCATGTTCCATTCATATCATATGAGGAATATTTTCTTAATTATAATCAAGAAGGCAACCATGTTCCTGGTCTCACCCCCCTCTCTCAAGCTACCATCATATATCACAAGCCATCATGGGTAAAAGTAAGAAAATAACCCCACTACATAGATAATACTTGAATCATAAATCTCTTGAGATAAAAATCATCATCATTAGTATATATAACCCATAGTTTAGATTGATTTCAAACCTCAAAGAAAATTCCTCGATTAAATCAACAATAACTTGAGGAAATTCATGTGCTGATATTATTATCATAGGGATATAACCCACCTTAGAGGATTCAAATTCCCATAATACCCCATATTAATTCCATAACCATACCATTTATATATATTTTTACAATTACAATACCCCACAAGGTGCATAAATACACCATCAAAACTCAATAAATAATAAAACATGAAAATTTCCTATCACATGTCTCTCACACTTGAACCTTCCTAATAAGGATCTTATATAAAAATCCTTAACTTAAAACCAAAATCAACAAAGAAACATTGATGGAATAACATTAAATTTATCGATATATGATTGAAAAAATTCTATCTTAACCCTCAATATCAAAAGTTATGAAAAATAGTAACATGCATCACACCCTGGAACTTTATACACATCCTATACTCTGTGGGGACCCACACTCTCTATCCTAACTTATACTCTCTAAAGTTATGTTTGAAACTTATATAGGATCCACATAATTAGATATAAAAAAATCAATAATGGAAGAACCAGTAACTATAATTTTAGTTATGTATCATGCCACTTATAATTTATAAAGGAAAACTCATTATATATTGTTGTTTATAATTCAAATATATGAACCCTACATTGTAACAAAGAGATCAATCACATATAATAAGACAAATTTAATTCTAATCATATTTGTTGAATATGATACATGAGTGAATTATCTCTTTCATCATTAACCCAATAATAATACCATAATACATAAATTAATAACCCAGAGCATTATACTTAAAAAATATGAAATCAAATATAACAAAAAAACAAAAAAAATCTCTATCTCCCTAGTAACTTATAATTCAACTCCTGAAAGTATTTTCAATAAACAAGTATAACATACATGCCTAGTTCAGATTAGTCCTAAATCTATATACCATATCCCAAATGGTAATACAAATGAAAACAAGACTATAATTCCACTTTGTAATTCCCTATCCTAGTTTGTAAAATAGTGATTTAGTCACTGATAACAAGTGACCTTGGGTGTACCTCCCCATATGATAGAGGTTTTTATTAGAAATGAGAGTTTGATAAAACATTTGAAGAGAATATACCCTCAATATCATCATAAAAATAAATAGATAAATAATCGTAACATCCATAACTATACAAAACATTAGTGTATATCAATGGATTTACATTAAAATAAACACTACAAATAATATCACCATGATATAAAAAATGTGCATATGAAAGTCACTGTATCATACATTAGTGAAAGATCACCCAATGAGATGATAATATATAACATACAAATAAAATTACAATAAAATAATAAGGTGACCCACTTTACTTTGAAAAACCTCACCTCACATCTATATTCTAATCCCTACTAAGATAATCGAGACTGTACACCTATATACTAGGCCCATTACATTAATTAGAATTTCCTCAAAAAGTTTACACATCCACGAGGGTGTACATGTAGTATATGAGTAAAAAATTCTATAGGCTGCTACCAATGGTTCCTATAAAAAACTAATATTCATTTTCATGCACGTATTTAATTAAATGAATACTTCAGATAAAATACATGCATATAAAATTCAAAAATTTGAGTATAAGAGAAGCCAACATGACTACCAAATCACACCTACCTCATCCAATACTAATTAATGATTTCTTGGCCACACTACCTCAACTAGAATCCCACATATTGAGTAACTCATCACTAGTCTTAGGGGGTAGTGAATCCCACCCTCCATACCAATAAAATCTTAGGGGTAGAAATCCCACAAGGATTACTCATTAATTGGGGATATTATATCCCACATGGAAACCAACATCATATATATTGTAATAAATAACTCATTTACATACCGAATAATAGGGTGAATGAATCCAATATGAACAATCTCATAATATACAGAGGTACATCCCTAATATTATACTTCGTCAAAGGGATGAAGTATTCAACATAAACCCCAAGCATAATCATGGTTGAAAGTACACCAAGAAACATTTTTAAAAGAACCTAATTACCATTACACAAAACCTATAAAATGAATAATAATACTGATTAACATTATGCCCAACCCAATATCTAAAGAACATGGTTGGAATTAAACCCAATATATATACTAAACATGAATCCTGATTTTTAGTACATAAACCAATAAAAGGATGAACATTATTAAAATTTCATAGAACCTAGTACCAAAATAATATAGTAACAATTACATCCACCCTAGTTATAAAGAAAAGAAAAGGTTGGAGTTATAGAAACTAATAATTTGAATATTTTTTATTATAATAGATAGAAAGTGAAAATAAGTTCAGATTCATGGGGGATTGAAGTGTTGGAGCCTAATGGTGTCCCCATGAATATTTTTATTAAAATCCAATAGAATAGATCTAATATTGGAAGAAATTGTTAAAGGCTCATATTGGTCTCCTTTTTAGGTGAGGAAGTTTGGTTCCATAATCCCCTCATACATGGTATCAAATTTTTTATTATTATGCCTCAACATTTTCCTATAAGATGTAATGACATAAGAAATATTCCAATGATTTTTTAGGAAACCAAAAATATATCTGATCACAAACAAGATGTCTATATCAACTAGAAAGATAGATATATTCATGGGTATACATAAAGAGAGACCAGTGTGCATGGAATAAGATTCATCCAAGAGAGATGATCATTCACCAAAGTTGACATAGAAATATGAAATAATAAACCTTTTCAAATCATGTACAATAATGCATTTTTCATGATTATTTAAACATTTGAGCCATCCATGTTTATCTTATTTTATTATTAGGTTCTTTACATCTCACCAAGTTCCCACAAGCTTCACTACCTCCCATAACCTATGACAGATTAGTGAATCAGATCCAGTTTTTGATTAATGGAAGATGTTATGTGTATTTGTGTAATAAGAAGGGGATGATTATAGAAAAAATTCATTTATATTTGAGGTAATAATTGGTATAGACTAAACCTTAACAATGAACTTTATTATAAACCTCTCAAATGACCCAAAACTGTTCTGTAAAAAGAATACTATGAGATCATGTGTCAACCAAAATGCCTATGTTGTTTTGAATTATATTATAGATAAAATGACCAAAATAGAGTTACTTAATATCTCTTCATAATAATCCATTGATATTTTAACTTATGTAGAAAGGCCGCTCCAACTCAATAAATAGGTGGTGAACTGACTCCAGACTATAATTCTTATAACACATACACTTGGATTAAATATGAATAACCTTTTTATAAATCTCAATGTCTATAAGTAAATTTTTTTACAAGTACAACAAATAAGAAAATTAAGATTCACTAGTTGTTCCTTACACCATAAAATATCAGCCTAATTATTAGTTAATTGTATTAAACGTATATTCCAATGAAAATATTAGGTACTAAAAATTCCTATTGATATTTTCATGAAGACACATCAATCATATAGTGACCAAATCTAAACATTAAATTTATTTTCTTATTTTACATGAATAATAATTCCATATAAAAAATAGGAAAAAAATAGAGAACTAAAGGTTTAATTTATTCGAGTACTAGAAACATAAAAAATACGTGTGAATATTTCTCCATAATCAAACCAAACTAGACTAACCTCTATAATTCACAAATGTTATAATCATATTCATAATCTAGGAAAGGGAAACATAATAAAGGGGCGAGTTAAAATGACAAGGGAAAACTTATCAACATGACATCAAGGGTTATGTGATAATTATATGATAAAACATGATATTGAGAGAAATATATTAGTAAATGAACATATAGTAATAATAATTTTCCATAAGTCACGATAGAAGGACATGATATCTCAAATATATAAACATATACTATGGAAAATGTATATAGAATCATGAGATGGTAAACATGAGTCAGGGAGCATAATCATAGGAATAAGATTATGGCTTAAGTTTACGGTATAAACATAAGAATAGAAATCATATGTTAATATTGTCCACCAATACATTCATCACCTAGTAGGTTTGGGATAATCAGCCATGTTTCATCTTGGGATTCAGATAATCTTCATGTATAGCCACGATATTGGGATAAAAAATCATGTGTACCCCTTTGGGATGATATAAATCCTCCAATATACCATTTATCTGGGGATAAATCCTTTTATGTACCCATTATATTGGGTAAAATCCTCCTGTGTACCCTTTGTCTTGGGTTAACTCCTCCCATGTACCCTTTGGCTTGGGATAAATCCACCCATATACCATTTTAAGATCATGATATATAACAATTACTAATTAATTAGAGGGATATATAGTACCCCAACCATAAATAATCTATATATATCATTCCACATGAAAACATTCATTCAACACATTCGAAAGAACCCATGAAAAAAGGATTTTACAATAAATCTAGATGGTATCCCCAAAATTGAACTCAATAATGTAAACAGTTGACACCCAAAATTTATTCACTCCAAAAGAGTATTTCAATGGAATATTTAGAGGTTGATTCATGAAAAAATTTTCAAATAAATAATTCCTTTAGAGATAAATTGGAAAATGGAAGATAAATTATGAAAATGTTTTATAGAATTCAATTTTAACTTTTGTGTAAGTAATAAAGTTATAGGTCACTTTTAAAAGTCATTTTCATAAAGGTAACTTTTTGTTAATTTAAAAGAATTCATTTTAAAAATAAATATTTTTAATGAAATATAAATATTGAATCTTGAGAAAATATACATAAGTTACAAAAACGTTGTGTCCAAATTTTTTGAAAAATTTAAATTTTTTAAAAAATGTTTAATAATACAACATTGAAAAAGACAAAAACTTTTCAAAAATGGGAAGTGATTTTTTTAAAAACTTTAGTTTTAAAATGAATATTCAATATTTGATCCTTGAAAATAAATAAAGGTTTCAAAATCGTGAAATTAAAACATTTTCTAATATTTTATTTTAAAAAATAATATTCAATAATTTATCTTTGAAAAATAGATAATGGTTTGAAAAAGATGATGTGATTTTTTTAACATTTAATTTTTTTAAAAATATTTAATAATTCATCCTTAAAAGTGGAATAAATATTAAAAAAAATATAATGTAATATATTTGTAAATATTGAATTTTAAAAAATATTCAATAATTGAGATTTAAAAAAGGCATGAATGTTTTAAAAAGGGAAAGTGAAAGATTTGTAAAACACATACGTTTTGAAAAGTTACATCGATAATAGATCCTTGAAATAAAATAAAGGTTATCAAATGAAATGTAGTGAAAGATAAACACTTTTTAGAAATGATATAAAACCTTTTTAATATTTTAAATATCTTTGTTGAAATCCCAAATCAAAAAAAGTGGTAGTAAATGTATAGACCTCGAACCCAGTAGCCAAGAGTCAGTGGTTACTTTACTACATTAGTTTTAAGTACAGGAGGTCACATCCCAATGAACTGAATAGATTAATAGATTTGGAAAACTATATACAAACATAATTATGACATTACATATTGAAATGAAAGATAACTTAGTACCTCAATTTGAAACACCCATATTCTCCTAGATTATCCCATCATGTCAATCATAATATATATCTTGACATCCTGGGGAAAAATAAAACATAAGAAAGTAGTGAGATTAGATGATCAATAGGGGTAATCATATAGCATAATCTATCATAAATAAAAATAAACCATAAATCAAGGTGAAAAACTAAAAACAAATTCTATTAAAACATAATCTTGAGTATAACCTGGTAGAAATGAAATCGGTTCAAATAATTCCATATAAATCATCACATGAGAATGAATATTAACCAGGAATATTATACAAGTCTAATAATCACATGGATTATCAATAAATAATCTCATAATGACAGACTTCATAAACATACCTTCAAGGCTTCAGCCAATACACCATACATAATCAAGTAATACATCAGCCGATACCAAAACTAGTTTGTCTAATGAGACCTATTGACGCGTTAGGGGCTACAGTGGGCCCCACCCATCACATACTAATTCCAATGCATTCATTATGTTAATGGGGTGAAACATAATCAACACATAAATTTTTATTGAAACTATAATATGAAATAACTTTCCCAAAACAATAAACATGATCATAAACCATTTAGTGTAATAAGATGAATGGAAACAAAACTTCGAATATACAGTCAAACTGATCAAAAAAGGTCAATAAAATATGTTATATGGTATCATAAGAGATAAAAATAAATTAATAATAATATTCAACAAAGGGTTTTGAATAGTTGAAAATACTCTAATAAAATCATTGAACGATTCTTTAGAGAAATACCACTTTAATTTAAAATCATTTATTTAAAAATCTATTATATTATAAATGGAAAAATTTTATTTTAAAATAAACTCTTAAAATTTTAAATTATTCCACAATAAATTAAGGTTTCATGAAATAAGTAAAATATTCTCATTCCATATAATTTTAAAAATATTCATTTTTTTTGAAAATAAATATTTAAAAGAGTATTTTTAAAATAAAGTGTAAGCGTTAACCAAATGAATAGATTATGTGTATCAGATATAAATAAAGATAAAACAAGTTTAAATACAAGATTAGATAATAAAAATACATTTCAAACATAATCATAGAATGACGTAATCAATGGAGTAAAATGTTAACCCAAAGAATGAAAATTTTATTAAGAATTTCTATACCACTTTGTAATCAATCGAACCGTATGCCCCATAAAATTAGTAATCATAACATGAAAAATTTAATGATATGAAGATAAAAAGTTTAATGATATCATATATTAAAGGGTATTATGTACACCAAACAAAAAAAATAATGATTGAATAATGAATATATCTCATAGAATTAGAAGTGAGATGAAAAACCATTACCTTATGTCCGAAAGCATTCTGCAATTATACTAAATGTTCAGGATAATCCATTTAGATTCATTAATTACTTAATTATTAAACAATTAAAAATTTATTTTATTTATTATAATTTAATTAAGTTCATTTATTTCCATTTTTTTTAGTTATAATGTTTAATTTCATTGTTTAGGGAGCGTTCATTTCACGGTATTATAGTTAGTTCGCTTGATTATAAATATGGAAGTTATTTTCTAATGAGAATAAATTATCAAAAATATGAAATATTTATTACTAATTAACTTATAAAATATAAAATTGTCTAATATATAATTTTTTTATATGGTATTAATATGATTCATTAGAAAAAATGTTGATGAAAATATCATAATTTATTTTGTCTATTTTTACGACCATCGAGAAGCTGTGTCATTTTATTTAATATTATGTTTATATTTTGGTTCCAGAATATTATATAACATAAAATATTAATATTAAAATATTATTTAATCATAATAGTGGTTTTATGACTAGCCTTGTAGGCGGTAATGGTAAATGAAAACTCATCATCCACGAAGGCGGTGAGTTGACACATAACGAACGATGTTTTCATTTTTAACATAAAAAGATAAGAGATGGGATTTTATGATGGATAATCCATTAGAAAAATACAATTATAGTATATATATTATAATTTAGGTACCATTAAACCTTGTATATGGGTGTTTATAAGAGGTTAAGAAATGAAAAGAAATTAAAAGAGAAAGGAGGATTTTACCTTTTGAATATCGTCTCCTTGGGAACCTCCTTAAGAAACATTGATTTGGTATTTTTTAAGACCATAAGGTATTGGGAATGGGGAATAGTATTGGAAAGTGAAATCCACATAATATATACAAGATTAAATGAATAGAATTTGTGAGGAGAATGGGTGGTGAGGTGTTAAATTTATAGGGGGAAAGAGCGGTGTTTTCTGATTATTTTATTCATTTATTTATTATTTTTCCTCAATAATATCAATATATTTGATTATAATGACTAAGTAAATTATATAATGCATTTGAGTTCTAAATAATAGTTTATTACATCATAAATGGATCAAAAGTTCATGTCTTTAACCTATAATGTTAAATACCATAAGTTATCGTCTTTCTCAATTCATAAAAAATTCAAACATTTTAGAAAAATCCCAAAAAATTCAACTTAACCATTTCTAGATATGTATATTTAAAAAGTTGAATCCATTTATAGAAATAATATTTTTAATATGATAAATTTAATTTTTAAATGAAATCATTATTTATTCAAAAAATACTGATTTTCATATTATAATCGATTTTACAACATTTGAAAAAATTAATTATTGTCTTATAAAATTATCTTATAATTTTAATAGAACAAAATATTAATTTATGAATCTATTTTATGTAAAAAATAATTCTATTAAATTCTTTTATTTATTATAAAAATATTAAATAAACATTAATGTTTCACAAAAAATACCAAGACTTAATTTATCATTTTTAAAACATTTATTTACTAATTCCATGACATAAATATATCATATTTTTATTTTTGAGATTCCTAGATTTTATTTTTAATTTCATAGGTGATGTTATTTTTTTAATGACCAGATTACTATCACTAATGGCCATGTTACTATTTCAATGGCCATGTTAATGTTTAATAGTATATCACAGTTCATTTAAGATCAGTGTTATGTACAACGTAAGCTATCAAATAAATATATTTTATTTAAGAAGATACATACCATAAAATGTTGTGTTATTATATTCTTTCGTCCTATAATAAATATTATCTTTGTAATTTGAAATTACAATTCAAAAAAAATCAAATTTTGGTATATGAAAACTTTTTTTGGAAACACTACATCATAATTAGGGTTAATAAAACATCCTCTTAATAAGAAGGAAAGGGAAATGTGTAGGCCACAACAAAATTAGGATTTATAATCTGAGAACACTAGTGAAAATTAAAAATATGGTCATGATAGAAAAATTTAACTATCATGTTCTAACAGAGAGGGATAGAGAACATAGTTATTATAAATTTAACCATCACCAAACCATAGATATGCAATCTCTTAAAATACCATTAATTTCTTAGTTGGAAAAGTAAATGATTAACGTTTTTTTCTCCAAAATCCTTTTCCAGGGTGTTGAGAGATTCTTTTACTATCCCAATAAAGAACTTATGAAAATAAAATTACTTGATTTCATTACATTTTATCAGAATAATCATTTCATTTTGCTATGTTTCTATCTATTAACACTTCATTTCGTACATTAGTATATGTATATTCAAGATGAATTTTTCATTCCTAAGTCACTTTTTACAAATCATAAGTTCCACTAGTCATTATTTTACCCTCCAAATATTTATCAAAACCAAAATGGATAGAACATGTTATCAAGTATGATAAATCATAATTTAACCTCAAATAATAATTTACACAGTTCAACTTAATCCTTTCCAAAAGTAGTTACCTTAAGACTCATTCAAAATATATATGTCCAAATTCAAAGTCCAAAAAATTACAAGGAAGGTCACTAAATATCCAAAATCAAATTAACATTAGATCTACCAAAAATATAACGTATATATTATTTTCACACAGAAAATTTATGAATACCTTGATCACCCTAAAACCTTAACAAAAACACGAATGCTTCAAAAAATAAAATCTCAAGTTATCGAATATATTCCTTAAATACCAATATGTTGTAAATCCTGCTAAGAAAACTGAAATTAAGCAATTTCATGTTCACCAACACTATCCCATAAATATACCTTTATCATTATTATCTTATCATTTGGCACATAATTAAGTTTATCTTCCCTAAATCACATATTTTCCAAAATATCTACATGCTACAACATCACTTCTCCTGGTTACCAGTATTATTCCACACATGCTTCCAAATACTTAAATAAAAAGTAATGAATTACAATCCTTATATATTTCTCATGATTTTTATAACTATAATATCATTAATAAAATACCTTTGAAAAATAATTCTTTAATCCAAATACATTAATCATTCCAATTTGACTTTAGTAACAATATAAGATTGAACTTTATCCCTTTTCTTTTTTTGAGCTATATTTCCTTGATACATGGGACATTATATTATGTATTTCCCCATATCCTTATATTTGAAGTGTTAGACATAGGAATATTATTTCTTTCCCTTGAAATCATGATCCTAGAGGCTTTTCTCTCCACATTTTTAGAAAATTTCTATTCCATTAAAGAAAGTATTGAGGTGTTTTGTCCCAAAATTATCAGATGTGGAAAAACCCTTCATTATTTTCTTCTCCTTATTTATTTTTTACTCTTCCATCCTCTTATTCTATTTTTTACATTATGAACCACAAAACATGTATAATTCATTCTCTTTCTTGATCGAACAAGATACCATATCTTCATATGTTGAGAATTTTATGGACACTAGTTCCCTTTGAAGGATTGGTTTAATCCCAAAAAATAAAAATACAGTACTAATCTATAGATTACATATGTAGTCTACTATGTTACTAAATTACATTATTAAGTTAGCTTCATACTTAGAAAAATTTTATTCTTACTTTTGTAACAACACCAAGAATTGTATCTTCATATTTTCTTATTGTTCTCTATGAAAATATTTTTCCAAGAAAAGTTACATACAGTTCTTCTATTCCATGTTTTAAATTTCATCTCCCTCCTTAGTGTTTATAATAAATGATCAACATTGATCCATATATCCAGAGATATGATAAAACTCTATGATAACCTTCTCCCTACCATTACTTCCCAAAGTGAGAAATATCTTTTCGAAGGAACTTATCCAATACTCAGATAAAAATGGATTTCAAGTCCCATTTAATAATAGAGGTTGATGTCACATGAAGTAGTATAACATTGTTACACCATGTTGTGGATAATGTTACTTCATATGGGTAAGGATTTTTCACATAAACTAAGTCAGTTTTCCCAATACAGTTATAATTTTTTCATCTCCACCTGGAGTTCTAGCTCCAACACATTATCGTGTATATGGGGTAAATCCCTACATACTCACCTGTATTATTTGATTGAACCAATTTTATCTTGATTATGGTACTAGCTTAAACCATGTATCTCCATCCAAGGAATTTTTTGAAAAAATTAGGCTTGTGTTGGTGAAAAAACACTCACACCTTTTATATAAAATAATCGATGAAAGTAATGTGTTATAGTGAACCCCATGTGAGATTAAACCAGTGTTGGTCCCCATATATCCATATGAACCATCTTGATACCATAATTCATTGGTTCCTTTCTAACCATTTGTAATGACACCTTCCACTAAATTCATTAGACATAACCTTTGCATATTCCATTCTCAATGTGATCAAGATTTAGAAATCCATTAAAATCCAAAGTCTATATACCTTTCTCATCATTATGACTAAGATAGTCATGGAATAACACAATTTCCCAAAATTTGGTTATTCAATATGCATGATAACTTCTAGAATAATAACTAGGTATAATGTTACATCCTTCATGCCATGAGACCGCACCATGGAACCTATCTAAAATTTACACACACTCTTCAAAAATAATATATAGAATCTAACATCATTAAAATATCCAACGAAAATTATGCATTTCATAAACCTGAGATGTTCCAGATTCCTTGAAAATGTAGAAAACATATATTATTTGTTAAAATACTAACATATCCTTTACCAATATACTTATGTGCCTATATATACATAAAGGGAACCTTTATGGGGATTAAGAATAAAAAATTACACACAAATAATATTTTTAATGTTAAATGAAATGTTGTTTCAGAATCAGGAATTCAAGACTCCATCGAACTTGTGACACATAGAACCAAAGTGTCAATCTATCCTTTAACTATGGAGGTTTTAGATAAACCTGAATCATAATTTCTAAATTTAACATTCCTATTATCTAAATACTTCTATAAATTTATATTCATTTCATAGTTATGACATGTAAAGTATTTGGATCCTACCATCTTCCCAAGACTCTTATATCTCTCATTTACATTTATTTCTTTCCGAATTATTTGGATAAAAATCTATTTCCTTCCATAATAAACTCTCTTTTAGTTGAACCCAAAACCATCATCTTTTAAATCTCTAAATTCAACATCAAATAATGAATAACCATTAAGACCATGTCATTTTTTATGGAATAATTAATCACACCAGTATCCATCAGATATTATGATTTCAGAGGGGATGAGAGAGGAATTAAGACCCATATGATTTTAAGAAACTAAACACCAAAATAATTTAGTGTAATTCATATCATGTCAAACTCATTCAGTTGATCATATTCTAACCTTCCTTTTTTACATCCTCAAGTAAAAAATTCACCATAAAATGAACACTTTGTTCACTATAGAATTATTTTTATAATTGTTTCAAAACACAGTTATAAATTGTTTAGTTTTACTTACATCATATATGTTGAAGGATATAATCCATGATAAAATAATTTTAACAACAAACCACTTCTTTATTGAAATGTTTTTCCCACTCCCTCTTATCTACGTATTATGGATTCTTCCTCATTAATGGAAGTTTAATATCCTTCTCAAATAGTTATTACACCATCTGTATCTTTAAAAGACTAAATTTAAATCTAGTGAACTTATCCAACCTCACCATTAACTCTTCCAATACCATCTTCCAAAATAAAAAAATCAATCATAGTTAGAAAATTATAAAGGAAATTTTACTCATGTTTTCTAGAAGTCACTATCTAGGATATCCTTTAAAATGCGGAACCAAGAGCCAATACAACTCATTTAATTATATGTATTATCTTTCAGAAATATGCAACCTCGAGTGAATTCGGTTTTGGATGTGTTTTGTGGGATTGAAAGTGACTTCGGGTTTCTCAGTTTTCCTAAAAGTGTTTGGAAAATAAAAAAAGCATTTCGGTATAAAGAATACACACACCTCAACCAAACACCAACTGAATATTTTATTCAAACACAATATACAAACCAAATATAACTAGTGAAGATACTAATTTTTGTACGAGTTATATTTTTTGTCAATGGTAGTAAATGAAACAGTAATATTTTAGAAATTTTAATATATTGATGAAATTTAAAGGAATTATGCAGATAAAGTATCTAAGATATACAAGCTTGATAAAAAAAAGTGAATTTTTCTTAGATTAATGGATAGAGAATATAGTACTGAAGGATTATTAAGGAAGTTCTTTATAGGAATTTGAGTTTACAACTATTTCAATTGTTGAACTAGTCTTATATTCTGAAGACATGTATTGTTAAGTTATTTGACATTACACATTATTTAGAACATTGAAGAATAAATATTATATATCCAATGGTGTTTATTAATTGGATGATACTTAATGGGGTTAAGGTAGAGGAATTAAAAAGGGAAATTAAAATATTTATTACTTGATGATCTTACTTAGAGGCCCTGAAAAATGAAATTATTTTTCATGAATAATATCAAAGGGAGAATTAAAGAGTTTTCAGTTTGGATTTTGATGGTGAGATATGGATTGATAATATATTCTACACTTAAAATATAATCTAAGCATTATTTTAGTTCGAATCTATTAAAAAATTAGATAAAACACCTAGTCATCCTTGGTGACCCTGCTACCTATGATTAAGTGGTTAGGGTCAAACCTCATTTAGCCATTGTGGAGGAAAAGGAGTGTGTGAGAAAACATATTAGGATCCTACTTAGGCCGGATGGAGTATTCATGGAACATGCAGTGTGCCGATGGACCATGCAATGAGGGGGGGGGGGGGTGGCCCATGAGGGATGTATATTTGTAGTGTATCTAGGTTCAAACCTCAGTTTCATAGCTTTTTCTGAATGCAAAATATAATAAATTATATAGAAGTTCTCCACATGATTGTAGATCATTGTGGGACAAAGTGATGTGTGGAACTATAACACCGTCTTTTAGGATAATGAATGATCATTAACTGCCCAATAAAATCAACTATAGATGCTGGTTTTTTCAATATCATTATCTTCAACCATTCGATGAGTTTTTTTTTGTTCCATTTGACTCTGGTGACCAATGAACACTGCTACCATCAATTATATCCATGTTATACAATCTTGATAAAGGATCAAGACAAGGTTGATTGAATCAAGGTCAGGTATCCAATCAATGTCTTACATGCATGTGATAAGTTTAATACCATGCTAAAACTGAATGAAAAAAGATTTTAAATTTCTTGTTCAAGCATATGATATGAATGAATGAGTTTAAATTTAAAATAAGAACATTATTATCATAATTTTCATGATATGTAGTCAACATGAGGAGATACTGATGATGAAGGAAGTGATGTGATTATTTTTATCATCATAAAATAATGAAACCAGCATTAAAATACTTCCAAATTCATATATATTTAGGGTTTTCATAAAATACTTGACACTAAATATTTTTTGGGTATCTAAGTTGGTGAATGAGCATAGGATAAGTAGCGATCCTTACCTATAAATACTGAATCCCTGATGCCAAGAATGCTTTTTTCCGCTCAAATTTCATACAATATCTCTTATTTTTTCATAAAAAAAAAGAGCATAACCATGTTTCATTTATGTGAAGAGATAGAATATTTTTGAACATCCTTGGTTATACGATGAGGTAAGTTCTGCATGCTACTTTTCATTAATAAGAAGAACTACACAATGGCTTTCAAAAGAATAAACATGGATAGTTTACCTATGTTAACACACACTAACAATGTTTCGTGAAGAACAGTTCTATGAACCATTGCTTGATTGTTAGACTCCCACTATGTTACATGAATAGAACACCACATGTTAACTCTCTTAATGTATGATGGACAGTGAGAAGTATTGCACACTATTGTGTTTCATAATGGATAATGCAACCATGTAATATAATTTCGCGAAGTTCTAGCATATAATAACTAACCTGTACATGAAAGTGTGTGAAAATATAATAGTTTTCATGAAATAATGTGAGAATAAGGAGGAATGATAAGTTAATAGTGAAGTGTAAATTCATGGTAATGAGAATGATATTTCATGCATGAACTCTGAAAACAATACCGATAATAAAAGAAATGAATTAATTTTGTGTGGGTTATTTAATAATTCCATGAATAATTCAAATACATGTGTAATATTATGTGACATGTTCAATGAATTGTAAGTAGTGTTTAAAGAAAATCAATTACACTAATAAGAAATAGATACCACATTCAATTAGTAATAATTATAGTTCTTCCACTATTATAAATTTATAGAGATCACACCCCATATATATAATATTCATGGGTATCCCTCTTCTTTGTAAAATGAAACCACCAACTCAACTGGTCCATCTGGTGAACAATTCATGCTTCCAATAACTTCAAATATTAACTTTTATATATAAATCATAAGACCCTTAAATATCCTTAAAATTACTCTTATTCATGTCCTTTTTATCTCCACAATTTCAACATAATTGGACATAGTTTCTTCCAAAATATCACTACCTATGAAGCCTTTATGTTACATATGAAGATTAGCTTATATATGTTTCACTCCATCCTCCATATTGCGGAATCCCCCAAGTGCATACATCTTAAAATTCCACCTTCAATATTCCTACGCATGATTTATTTTTCTATTTCCAGACTTCTAGATCAATTTCCAAACAACATAAAGTATCAAAATGATGTTTGGGAATTTACAACTTTCAAGAAACTTCAAGACATAGTTTGAAAATATATTCTAACATAAATTCAAAAAGAAAGTATCTAAGAAACAACATTCACAATAATGCATAAATACTTTTATTCTATATCAAACCTCATATCTGAGCATGCATACACCAGTGTGATACCCTTTCCTAGGACTCAAATCACGATATTATGAGTCATATTACACCTATATTTGGATCACATTCCTAATATACTAATAAAAAATTTCAAACATGTTATTTTCATCATGACATAATTCATTACCTATGCTTCCATATAAATATATCTCAACGAATCCTCATGGTTAAAATAATGCAAAATCACACATTTATCTTATTTTTTTCATATTATATGAAGAACATATTCATCATTACAATGTGAAAGGCCCCAACATGTATAGAATTCCCCCCCTCTCTTGGTCTATACACATAAATAGGAACCCATTTGGGGTAAAAACAAGAACAAAACCTCATTACATAACTATTACTTGGATCACCACTATAATTAATAAAAAATAACCATCACTAGGTTGTATAACTTATTATTTAAACCTTATTATAGATGGATCACATCAATTAAAGAAAATTATAGATTTAAATCAATAATATCGATAGGAAACACACATGCCTCTATCCCTCTCTTAGGGATATAACCCTGATCAAGGGATACAAATTCCCATATGTTCCTTAACTATTGTCATATAAAAACTAATATATATATAAATGGACAATATCATCACCTTTCATAGTAGACTACTACACCATTAAAGTCAAAGAAATGCAAAAATTAGGAATATATACTATCCGAGAGATCTTACACCTAATGCTTCCCCTCAAAGACCATACATTACTATTTGAAAATCATAATCCAACTCAACCAAGACCCCATGGTGGTATATATTTGAATTTACTTACACATGACTTAGCAATATTCCATCAAAATACTAAATATCATAGTTTAAGAAAAATGGTAATAAGAATCACATCTTATTACTCCATATACACCCAATACTCAAAAGAGTCTCATAAAACTTTGAGACCCAATTTCCAAACTTATCCACTCCTAATTAAGGATGAAAATCATACAGGATACGTAAAATCAGTCATTATGTAAAATCATTAATAGAACAATTTATAACTATAAGTTTATTTATACATAGTTCCACTAATAGCTTATATAAGAAATCATTTTAGTTCCTGTTATGAAAACATTAAATAATAAAAACCTATATTACAACCTGGTTCTAAATCGGATATATGCATATTAATGCCATGTGAATCCTATATGTCAAATTTGATTCATGAAGACACACTCTCTTTCCTCTACAAACCAAGAGTAAAACCATAAATCATAAATCAAAAACCTGTAGCATTAAATTTTAGAAAAATAAACTCAACTATAACAATAAATAGAAAGAACAAAATCATTAACTCATCAGTTACTTAGAATTTCTCTTATGAAATTTATAGATAGGTATAAATGTAACCTACATTTTGAGTTCTAACTAATCCTAGTGTAACTTCCTAATCAAGATCAAGTATCACTAAGAATGGAATGGGTTGAATCAGTGATTTATTTTTCTTTTAAGTTTTTTTTCTTTCTAAAACAATATTCACGTCCTATTAAAGAGTTATCACTTTCATTAAAAACAAAACAATCCCACATCCATAGGAACATAGTAATTTATAGGGTTCTATACTCAACAAGATTCGTTATATCCTTGGTATGGTATAAAAACAATACGATACCAAACAATCCACTAAACAAAATCCTATTGTGTGGAATATAATGAGAATGATATTCCCTCACACTCAAGTAGCACTATGTTCAATACAACAATGTGTGTGATCCTTATAGAACAAATAATGTAATAAAATTTTGTGTAAAAAGTTAAGAAACATGTTTCTGTGATGCCTTTTCAATTTTCATAAATATTTATTTTAATATCCCCAATTTTATACCCAGTAGTAAGTAAGAACTTACTGGAGATCATTTGATACTCAGTCCAATTTACAAATATGATTCCCAAGTCCAATTACAAAATAAATAAATATACTTTATCCATAATACCACTGAAATGATTCTGAACTGATTCTACCTCAGTTCAAAAATTCCAATATGATCTCCTAGTCTGTTTACTCAATAAAAAAATATAATTCTATTAGAATATTGTTGAGATAATTCTGAACTACTTGTTCCTCAATTTGGAAATCCAAATATGATTGCTAGGTCCAATTCCAGAAACTCTAATTACAATCTTATCTCTTCTCCTTTCATCTTCTGTCCAGAAAAATTCCTCAAGAAAGAACTATCCAAAAACATATTCTCCTTAGAACTATAGTTTTTTTATCTCTTCCTTCACACACAATACTTGTGTTGATAAAGTAAAAAGTACTTCCTCCTTATATAGTTGAGTCAAATCTAGTTTGGGTGAGATTATGAAAAGTTTTTCCACTAAACCAAATTTCCCAAAATCTCAATTTTCCCTGGATTTAGGATATATATTTGACATCTTCAACACTTCTCAAATCTTATCAAATCTTCTCAAAACTTCTCATTATATCAAATCGATTGAGACTTTCTTTATAATCTACAACTTGATTCTAATTCCCTATTCTATTATTCTTATTACGACAAAGAAAAATAATTTTTCAATGTGTTTATCTACACTAAATGATAATGAAAAACATGTCTTCCCATTACAATTCTCAGAACCAACTACTCATTCTGATTTCTTCATTATGATGGAGACAACATATTGTTCTTTTAATAGAAATTTTTATACTATCATTTCGTCATGTAAAACTAAATCTAAAATTTGTGGGGCATTAAAATACAATAATCAAGGATCTAAAAAATTTGAAAGAAATAAACTTGGTTTTTTAGTGTTAAATTCCAAGGGTTAAGATGTTTTATAATGAAATTGTTAATGATATGTATAACATGTTTAAAAAAATTGGAAATAATATGTGTGTTCATGGTAAAACCATGAAAAATTAAATTTTGATTTAAATAATACTTTATGAATTACCAAATCATTTGAAATCCCAAAAGGTTTCAATATTGGAAATTATGTTTTTTGTGGAATATAAAATGGATGAGAAGATAAGATTATTATTTAAATATGATCTTTTACTGGAGAATATTGACAATGAAACTCCTAATGAAAATAATTTAATTTATTTTAAATAAAAACATGTTTCCTATAACTATTGTAGTGATTTTTCAAGATCATATACTTCTAAAAAGTGTTTTTATCTAAGAAAATTAGAAAAGTGTACAAAGGTAACATAAAGAAAATTCAAGGTGAAAAAATTAATGGAAGAGGATGTATAAGAATATTTTCAAAATGAAAATTAATAATAATTCTAAAATTATATGTCTTTAATGTAAAAAAGTTACAAACAAAATATAAATATCAAAGGTGAAAAAAATGAAAAATATGATATGAAGGAAAAGTAGAAGAAAACAGATTTAGAGGCAAGTTAGAGTTTTAAAGAATATTAAGACTCAAATAAATAATTAGTTATTGAAAAGGAAATAAATAATTTATCTTTTTATTAAGGATTTTTTCCCACCTTTATAATCTTGTTCTTCAAGCCATTAGGATAAAATATGAAGAAAAATGGAAATAATTATTTTATTTGGAATATATGCTAAATAAAGTAGTCTAGATTCTGATTTGGATTCCTTTTCTAATTCTAGAAATCCCAAACTTGCAATTTAATAATTTATGAAAATTTGGGATGAATATCATTAATAATATGAAAAATTATCTAACATGTATATGAAATGAGAAAGGATCATAATAAATATACAAAAGAAAAGAATAATTTGTTTTATAATTTGAAAAGTTTAGGAATGAAATTTCAAAAATTTATAATATTAAAAAAGAGAATTGAAATTAATGAATATTATTTTAAAAAAATATAAAGCAAGAAAAATGAAATTTAATGGTTTATAGATTGAATTATATATACCTAATTAAGTGAAAAAGTGGTTGAATTTAATTTTTCAGAAGAAAATAATATCATTGATGATTTGGAATTTGTTCCAAAAAAAGGGGTAGCATGATATTGAAGCTAAAATTATTGAATAAATTTAATCTAAAATTATGGTTAGAAATTAGAATTTATATGATTTAACGAGACTGTAGATAATTTCAATAATAAAGGAAAAAATAACTTCTCCTGGTTCTCATAGGATACTTTTACCAATGTACAAAAATAGATTTGTGAAAGGGAAATATAAAGATATTTCATTTGTTAATTTTTTTGATGTCGTTTTCTTAGACATTATACTAGTGGTTGTTCCTTAATGTTTTTTTTCAATATCTTGGCCGCACAAAGTCATTATATCAAATAATATGTTTAGAGTTATGTTACTAAAACTTATATTGTGTGGGCTCTTAAAGGTACTATTCTAAATATGATTGACCCTAAGATGGTCGATATTCCCAAGGAAATATTTTTACAACGACCCACAAGAATACCATTAATATGTTTATCATTTGGTGTGTTATGATGTACTAAAATATTCTCCTTTTCGTCATGGCCTGTGAAAATGATTTTTTTACAGAAAGAAGCTTAAATAGTTTGATACTTTTGATTCATTGATGATATTTCATAAATTCATTGAATATAATTTAATATGTTTAGTGGCTACTTATGGTTTTAAATTTTTTATATAGTGGGTTTAATCTATTTTTTGTACATCAAATGGTTGTAATATGAAAACCCAAATTCTATAGAGAAAAACATTTATTTAAGATAATTAAAATAATAAATTAAGAGGAGTATTTAAATTTTTTGTTTATAAGTTTTTAATTTAGTTGTTATATATATTTATAATTCATGAATTCTGGGAGAGAAAACATACTTTAAGTACGCTAAAATCTTCTTGTTTTAGGATAAAATCATGCCATTTTTATGCTATAGTATACTTGTTTTTATACGAATTAGAAAAGATTTTTTTTATTTATTTAATGTATTATAGAATAATTTTTTCAACTAAGATATAATTTCTAATATAAGGGAAGTGTTTTTTTATAAATGGGAGAAAATATTTTCAAAATGGATCTTTTTTTTGAATTTAAAAAATGAGGATAATGTTTTACTCAGTTTTGTAATGATCAAAAGGAGATTATTATTAAGTGGAACACTAGAACTTATTTTATTTATTTTTCGATAATTAAAACTCTTAAATTTAATTATATTTATTTATTTTTTTGGAGATATGGTTTTTGAAAAGAAAGAAAGGATTTTCCTTATTTAAATCTTATACTGCTTGTAAATGAAAAAATGATGATTAAATTTATTTGAACATTGTTTTTAAATTAATGATTATTCAAATGATTATTTATTTTTAATCTTATATTGAATATTACATTAAATTATAGTTTTCTTACTATTTTTTTGTAAAAGATTTAAATTTTAATGTTTTCAAAAGTTTCAAAAGTCATACGTGCCATAGGAGAGGCATATGATATTGAATTAAAGTATTATGGAAAAGATAATTTATGGATTATAAAAATATTACGGGATTTGAATGTCACAAAAACTATGTTTTAAATTCATACACTATGTATTTAATTAAAATTTGGGTTTACAATGTCATATGTGTTGTCTTTTCCAATATTATGAAATTTACAATCCATATATGTTAAATTTATAGTCATACCGGATCTAGAGTCATATGAAATATAATTCTCTATATATTCACAATGTATTATAGAAAATATATAATTAAAAAACAAAAATAAAAAATCATATGATATTCAAAGTCATATAGGTTTCAAAAGACATAGGTGTTTTTTTAAAATTCCAATTCATAGAGAATGACTTCAAAATTTTCTAAAAAAATAATAAAATATGATTTGTTGTAGTTATATTTTTGTATTTCGAGTCAATACATGTTTATGTTTATTTATATAATTGATTTAATATTTTATAATTTTTTACTAATTATTTTAATTCTAAGAGAACTAATTTGGAATTAGTTTATTAAAAATTAGATAATTACATGATGAAGGAAGTGTGCATTATATTTACACTTAATTTTGAATGATGTATATTCATAATTTTTATATGGTTAAAATGTTAGTGAATATATATTACACATGAAATATGGAAATTATCAATGAGTTTTAAAGATGATTTAGTAATGTATTTAATGTTTTAAATAAATGTTTATTCATTCATTATTATAATAAATTTTTCTATTCATCCTTGATTTTATTTTATAGAGCATTGAGGAATTTATGAAGAAAATAAACAAGAAGGATTTGATGGTTTTATTTTCCGGAATACTTTTGAATCAAAGGAGGATTATATCCCTTGTTGTTAGGAAAATTTAAAATCAAAATAATGTTGTGAACTATAGAAATTTTACTCCAACATTAAACAATTTTAGAACTGCATCATTTATCTATTTTTCTAAGGCACAAATGGATTACGTAAGATTCATCATTTTAATTCATTAAAGGTTAGAGAAAAAACACTATACCATAAATTCTATCCCCAATAGCCTGGCCAATTTACGATATTTTTATATTTTCTTGTATTTTTTTTCATTTATTTATACACTATACATGTTATACCACCCTCAAAAGATAAATCTGGTTCTGCACAATTGATGAAAAGGTACTGGAATAGGATGTGCCTGATCCTTTCAAAAATAACTTGGTTAAGGGATGATCTAATAGAAAATCCTGTGTTTTGTCTAATCATATAAAATATTTTATAAGATTTAGGGCTTCTTTGTTAGTAGAATTTCTCAGTTAGTTAGACTGTCATGAAAAGACTGTGTTGGGGTTTCCATCTTTGTAAAATTCTTGGTTTGTATTGAACCAGTAAAAGGCATTTTCCTATATTACATGTCCATACTCTTAGAATGGAGTTTGAAGAGTAGACATATGATCATTTGAATATGAACATATGTAAAATGATAGTGCTCATATGTTATTTATTGGTTACACCATCATACTCACTACACTTAATCATTTTGGCATAAATTTCTAAATAACTTAATCCAAAAAATTATTCAATATATTTTTTAATTTAATATGATCATTTAAGTTTAAAAATTGACCCTCTCTTTTCTTTTAAACAATAATAGTAAGTTTATAATAGATATACCATTAACACATACCTATATGAAAATTATAACATCAAGATTATGTTTAGAATGGGTGTTTTACCTATGATGGGTAAATTTTTTTACTTGGTTTTCGAGCTCAGAGTTGATCCTATTTCACATGTTTAATTAAAAATACCACAGACCTTAAAATTCATTATTTAAATATCCTTAATTCTCCAATTTTTTATCAACTATTGAACAAAATTAATATAGAGAATTTTTATAAGGACCCAACCATAAAACATTACATAATCTTGAGTTTTATACAATAAAATACATTTTTACACATTGAGGATCTTTTTATGTTTAGTGTTTTAGAGAAATCTGGACATTATACATACATAACATCCCATAACCATGCAGGAGGATACTACTAAAATAGTATCCATGTTTTCCAACATATTAAAATTAAATAAAAAGAAATTATTTGAAAAATATTCATAAAATTTAAATTGTCTTCCTTATTTCTCTTATACATCCTTATAACCTGTGAAAAATATGGGATGAGCACCAAAAGCTCAGTAAGGGATATAAAGAAATAAATCATTATTCAAGTTATAACAGAAAAACTAGTGAAACCCATTTCATAAAAACTCATTAACATGAATAGAAACATCACATAGTTACCTTGGGAAATAATTACCATATCACTCTTATAATCCCACTTACACATATAATAACCATTTGGTCAAATTCATTCTCTAGGGTACCCAATGTGTTGGAGAGCTATAATGTGGATCAATCATCATATATTAAGCTATAATGGGCTAAAAACAACATATCTTGAGCTATAATGGGCTCAACAAAACATAAATACTACCATGGAAAATATCATGGTAATAAAGTATCATGAAATAAGGATAAACTAGTCATTCTATATATATATATAAACAATCTTTCTAAATTTTATTAAAGAGACTTTTAAAAGGATTTTAAAAGGAAAGTCCCTTACCAATATTATTGGAGTGATAATGAATTAAAAGGAATGAATATGTGTATGAAATTTAAATAAAAATAATACAACATAATATAAACAAAAAATCATCACACAAATAATCTTAATACGACATAATGAATGAAGTACAAGGTTAACCAAAAGATTGGAAATTGGGTTATGAATTCCTTTATCTCCAGTTAGTATTACTTAAAATGTGCTTAAACCTCATATATAATGGTTAAAAAAGTGTTATTAATATCTTAAATAAACATATTCATATTTTTAACACCTTATATAATCATTTCATAACATCATTTACCGTTTAATTATTAGTATTTTGTTCCTTCCATTGTTTCAGGTGCGTTCTTCACATGATTTCCATGACCGGTTTGTATTTAATTTTATTATTGTGTGGAATTGAAATTATAGAAGAGGAATGAAATGTTATTAATATGATTCCATAATATTAAATTATTCTATAACTCATTTTTATTATATGTTATGAGGATTAACCAGTAGATAAATCTTCAGTGATATCCGTTTAGATCATTTTTGCGGTTTTTTGATAATCACGAAATGGTTTCATCATAAAACATAGTATTATGTAAATATGTTAAATCAAGAATATGAAAGAGGATATATAATACAATTTAAATTTTTTTCCAACACATAAAATGGGTTTATAACTAGTTTTTAAGGAATTTATTGAAACTGTAAACACATCATCCACAACTTTGGTAAATCAACACATCATGGAAGATGATTTTATTTTTAGAATAATAAAAATATGAGAGGAAGAATGATGATGATTATTTCCATAAAAATAATAAAAATACATTATATATATCATACTAGAGATTTAATGCCTCCTAGATAAGGTGAGGTGAAGAGATGAGAAAAAAAATAATTTAAAAGAAAACACAAGAAAATGAAAGAGGATTCTTACCTATTGATCTCTTCTCCTTGAGATCCTCTTTAAGGAATTTGGTTTTAGCCTTTTTGTGAGGAAATAAGGTCTTGGACGTGGAGAATATCCTTGGGAAGGTGACTTGGTAGAACTTAGACAATTCTCAAGGCTTGAGAGGTGTGATTGGAAGAGGAGAATGAGGGTGGTGTTTATAGTGGAGGAGGGGAGTGGTTTTACATTATCTTAATCATTAGTTTAATATTTTTGGGTAATACTATAAATATAATTGACTCATTTGACCCGAAATAGTAATTAGTGTATTTTATTTCTAATCAAGTGTTCTTACATCCTCCTTGTATCACCTATGATGCAGTAAAACAAGTATTTTTCATTTATCATAATTTATCAAATTTTTCTATTCAATTTGTTTTATGAATTTCATAAAAATACCCATAATTCACCATAACCATTTTTTGATGTCTAGAATTCAAAATTGTTCCCCATTTATTGAAAATAATTTTCTAAATATTATTAATTTAATTTTTAAATAAAATAATAATTTATTCAAAAAAATAATTTTAAAACTATAACTCATTTTTTAACACCTTGAAAAATTAATCAATTTCTCAACATCTTATAATATTAGGTAAATTAAATAATAATATAATTTACTATTCATAGGGTTCATATTACTATTCATAAGTGTATATTACTATTCACTAAAAAACAATTTTTTTATATCAGACTCCAAATAACTTACTGATCGCAACCATAGATGACCGTTTTTTAAAGTTCAAACCATAGAAGTGGAAAAATTATGTTTAGAGGCTAGTTAAAACTAACTACTTAATACATAGTTTCATGAATTTCAATTTATTTTTAAATCCTTGTGGTGTTACATTCTCTCTACCTTCTCGAAATTGCATCCTCGTAATTTTTATTAACATTTTCAACAAGTGAGGGTACTTTTACCTCGTAGAATTTTCAAGTTCTCATGTTGCCTCTTTTATAATCAAGAATATAAATTGGTATCTATTTATAAGAAAGGTTCTCTTATAGCCAAACTACTTATGGGATCAGAACATGAGATGAATCTAGAACATAATTTCTCAACATAAAAAGATGAAAAACATTGTTTACGTGTGATAAACTCAGAGGAAATTATACTCGATAGGAAATCTCTCTATCTTTCATCCAGATTTCATAATTTCCAATGAACCATGGACTCATCTTCCATTTCTTACCAAAACACATAACACTTTTCCATGGTGAGATTCTAAGAAAAACATGATCACCTACCTTGAAAGAAAATCCTTTCCTCCTATTATCTGTATAACTTTTTTTCTCTGCTCTGAGTTGACCTCATGTGTTTTTGGATCATCTATACTTTCTCAACCACTTCATCTAATAATTCTATTCCCATAAACTTTCTTTCCCTGAATTAATCCAAAATGTATAGAGTTTGAAATTTCTTCCCATATAATGTCTCAAAAGGTGCCATCTGTATATCAGAATGGAAACTATTCTTATAGGAAAACTCAACTAATGAAAGATGTTGATCCCAACTTCCCTAACAGTCCATTGAAAAAGATCAAGGAATATCCTACAATGTCTGAATCATCTATTATAACTACCCATATGATTAAGGATGAAAATCTATAATACAATTTAATTCTATTCCCAACAACTTCTAAAGGCCTTTCCAAAAGATAGAAGTGAACTTGGGATCACAGTTATATACAATGGGAAGTGGAACACCATGTATCCTTACAATCTCTTTGAGGTTCTATCAAAAAAGATAATGTAGAGACATGGTATTAAAAATAGTAAGGAAATGAGAATATTTCCTCAGTGGATCAATAATAACCCATATTGCATTGTCACCTTGAGAAGTCTTTGGTAGTCCCACCACAAAGTCTATGGATACATTATCCCATTTCCACTCTGGCATTGGAAAAGGCCGAAGCATCCCCTTTAGTAACTGTTGGTCTACTTTAACCTATTGACATGTCAAAATTTTCATGGTAAAATATGCAATATATCTTTTCATTCCATCCCACCAGTAATACTCTTGAAAAACATTGTATATCTTTGGGCTTATAGGATGAAATGAAAACTATGAACTATAAACTTCACATAACAATTCACTCTGGAACTGAGAATCACTAGAAACACATAATCTCTTACCAGACCTCATAAAATAATCCTTATAAAGGTTAAATTATGTTAGCATACCCATTTAACAAATTCTACCTTTTTCTTTAACTCTATAACTTCTTTCTTCACTTTCTTAAATCTGTCTAACAGAGATGACTACACTGAAACCTGAAACAAAATAGAGCAATTTCTTGCACCAACAACATCCAATCCAAAATCCATAAAATCATTAATCAAGGGGTCATGTTCCAAATGTAACATGGTTAATGATGAATTATGTTCTTAACTCAGAAAATTCACCAGTTTTTTATATTTTCATGGATGGTAATTGATCATGAAATCATAATCTTCTATCAATTACAATCATCTTTACTACCTTGTGTTTAATTCCATATTAGTTAATATATACTTCATACTTTAATGGTCAATATATTTTTTACATTTGGATCTTTATAAATGATGCCACCAAATTTTCAAATAAAAAAACCACAACTACCAATTCCAAATCTTGTGTGGGATAATTTAACTCATGAGGTTTTAGTTATCTTGAAGCATATTAAATAACCTTATCATTTTTCATTAGAACAAAACCCAGTCCCTTCAAAGAAGAATCATTGTAGATGAAAAATTCACCACTTATGGAAGGTGGGGTTAGGACTTTATGATTCACCATTATTATTTTCAATTCAAGAAAAAAATCATCACATCTCTTTTCCAGATGAATTTAACTCCTTTTCAAGTTAACTTAGTCAGTGGACTAGATAACCATGCAATGTTTTCAACAATACTCTGGCACTATCCTACCAAATCAAGAAAACAATGAATATCTATTATATTTGTGGGTATTTTCCATTCTTAAAAAACCTTCATTTAAGTAGGATCAACAATTATTCTATCTTTAGAAACAATGTGACCGAGGAAATAAATTTTTCTAACCAAAATTCACAATTACCAAATTTTCCGTACATTTTCTTTTATTTAAATGTTTTCAAAAGAACCCTTAGATGTTTTTAATTCTCCTCTTTAATTCTATAATATAACACAATTTCATTAATAAATACGACCACAATATTATCCAAGAAATCATCAAATAGTCTATTTATAAGGTACATAAATATAGTAAGTTCATTAGTTAACCAAAAAGGAATAACAAAAAATTCATAATGACCATATTTAGTATAGAAGATAGTCTTCAGGATGTTTGCATCCTTTACTTTCAACTGATGGTACCTAGACCTCATTTCATCCTTCAAAAAATACTATGCTCCCTAGACTTGATCAAACAAATCCTCGATATGAGGAAAAGAATAATTGTTTCAACAATAATGTTATTCAAGGCTCTATCATCCATGAAAAGCCGCATTGAACTATCTTTCTTTTTAACAAACAATACATGAGAATTCGATGGTGGATTACTAGGTTGGAATAATCCTTTATCTATTAATTCCTATAAATGTTTTTTTAATTATAAAAGTTCCATTTTAAACATTAAATAAGTGGGTTTATAAATTGTCTTAGTGTCAGTAAATAAGTCAATATTAAACTAAACCTATCGATTAAGAATAACACCTAGAAAATCATTTGGAAAAACATCTAGGTATTCATTTACCATTGGTAAATCATTAATCTAGATTGTTCCCTTATCTTCAAAAATATGAACAAGATAAATTTCATTTCCATATTTTATAACTTTCGTATTTTCTTGATTTGTTATCAATGGTATGGGTACATTCTTGAACAAAAACTAAAAATATTTCTAAAAAAAACATCTTTTACTCTGCAATATATCTTAGTATGATAAAAAAAAAGCTTGTCTATACCTAGAATAACATCAATCTCCTCTAGAGGAAATATAGTGGGGTTTGAAAGTAAACCCATTCTACATACAAGGATAGGTATATTCTTATAATTTATTCTCGCAACAAAATTTCTTTCAGGTGTTTCTACCATGAGTTCTGGTTTCATTTTAAGAGGTGGAACTCCCAATTTTTCTGAAATTTATTACAAATGAAGAAATCTGTAGACCCTAAATCAGAAAACACATTTTAAAAATATCTAAAAACATGAAATGTATTTAATACCACCACATATATTAACTCAACATCTTTTAAAGTGATTTTAATGAATTTAGCACACCCTTCTGCTTCCAATCTTGCTGATTCCCAACTTGAGTGACTATATTTGGAAAAATATTAGCAAAATGACCCAGTTCATTAATGTTAAAGCATCTAGACATTGGTTTTTATTTAATTCTTTGATCATTTTCACTGCACTCATGAGGCATGTGCCCAAAATTTCCACATCGATAACATTTCCCAAAATTTACAAGACATTCACCAAGATTCTGTTTACCACATTTTCCACAAGAAGGGAAACTGATTTTCTTACAACTAGATTTCTTTGAATAATTCTTCCCTAATTCCTTCATACCTGAAAATTTCTTATTATTGTCATCATGAGGAAAATTCATGTCCAAAATCTCCATCTCAACTGTTTCATCCCGATGAACAAGTTTCTCATACCTTTTAAACTCTCATTAAGCCAAAGATCTTTATAAAATGGTTTCAAACCAGAGTAAAATCTTTTAATTTTACTATCAAAAATTCCAATTAATTCTATTATGTACATATAGAGTCTTGTAAATTTGGATTCATATATTTCCATAGAATCATCATCCTTCGGGTTCAGTTCCATGAATTTTTTCTCCATTCAAAGTCGACTAATTTTAGGAAAATATTTTAAAAAAAAGAATCTGAAAATTATCCCATTCCATGGTATCAAGATTATATATTTCCCTCTTATTATTAACCATATACCACCATTATTATACTTCACCTTCCAATTGATAAATTGATAGCATTACCTTTTAACGTTCTGAATATCCCATGATATCAAATATCTTTGCTAGAGCATTGATCCATCCTTTGGCTATCACTGGATATGTGGTTCCATGGAATGCTGGAGGATGTTGTTTGGTAAAATGATCCAAAAAAGGAATGTTTCTTCAAGGTATATCATGCGAATATTTAGAATGGTAACCACCACCATTTATTTCATGAGTCGACTATGCCATTACTGTTTCAAACTACTCAGTTCCTATTCCCACCATTCTAGGGTGTAGATTTAGACATACATCAGCCTCTTGGTGATTTCCTACTTCATCTTAACTATTTATTATATGAAAAAACATTATGAAGATACATATCCTAGATAAAGCAACATGTTAACAATTAAATTCAATAATATTTCAAATTACCATAGAGTAAAAATCATTTATGGTTATATTTTGACATCATCATAACCTCGAAAGTTATCTAAACCATCCTTTGATTACAACTATAAGGAACCAGCATTAAAACATTACATAATATTGAGTTTTATACAATAAAATAAATTTATACACATTTATTATAATTTTAGGTTAAGAGTTTTATCGAAATTCGGACATAATACATACATAACATCCCATAACTTTACACGAGGATACTACTAAAATAGTATCCACTTTTTCCAAAATATAAAACTTAAATAAAATCATAATTTCATTGAAAAATATTCATAACATTTAAATTGTAATCCTTATTTCTTTTGAAAATCCTTATAACCTAAAAAAAACATTTAAAAATATGGAATGAGCACAAAAAGCTCAGTGAGGGATATACGAAAAGAAATCATTAGTCAAGCGATAACATAAAAACAAATAAAACCCATTTCATAAAAACTCATTAACATGCATGGAAACATCATGTAGTTTACAAGGTAAATATTTACCATATCAATCTTACAATCACCCTTATACATGGAATAACCATTGGGTAAAATTCCATCTTCGGAGTACCCAATGTATTAGAGAACTATAATGGGGATCACCCGTCATATCTTGAGCTATAGTGGGCTCAACCCAACATTTCTTGAGATATAATGGGATAAAACCAACATAACTGTGTCCAAGGAACATATCATGGATATAATTTATCTTGAAATATGAAGAAACCAGTCATGCTATATATATATAAACAATCTTTCTAAATTTTATTAAAGTGACTTTTAAAAGGATTTTAAAAGGAAAGTCCCTTACAAATATAATAGGAGTGAGAATTAATGGAAAGAAATGAATATATATATGAAATTTAAATAAAAATAATACAAAATAAAATAAACAAAAATTCATCACATGAATAATATTAATACCACATAATGAATGAATTATAAGGTTAACCCAAATATTGGAAATTGGGTTAAGAATTCCTTTACCTCGGGTTTGTCTTACTTGAAATGTGTTTAAACCAACTTTATAATAGTTAAAAGAGTGTTATTAATATGTAAAATAAATATGTTCTTGTTTATAACACCATATATAATCATTTTATAACATAACTTTACCCTTTAATAATTATTATTTTGTTCCTTCCATTGTTTCAGGTGCATTCTTTACCTGATTTCCATGGCCGGGTTGTATTTTATTTTCTTATAGTATAGAAATGAAATTTTGTAAGTGGAATGAAATGGTATTAATATGTTTCAGTAATATTAAATTATCACATAACTCATTTTGGTTATATAGTATCGGGATGAATCACTAGATAAATCTTTAGTGATATTTGTTTAGATCATTTTTACTGCTCCTTGATAATCACAAACTAGTTTCATTATATAACAAAATATTATGTATATATGTTAACTAAAGAACATAAAAGATGATAAATAATACAATTTATTATGTTCCACTAATTAAAATGGTTTTATAATCAGTTTTGAAGGAAGTAATGGAAATTATAAACACATCATCCACGACTTTGGTAAATCGGCACATCATGGACGATGTTTTTATTTTTAGAATAAGAGGATCCAGAGCGGAAGAATAATGATGAATATTTCCAGAAAAATGATAAAAGTTCAGAATATATATCATACTAGATATTTCATTCCTCTTGGATAAGGGGAGGCGAAGAGAGTATAAGAAAAGAAAATAATTGAAAAGAAAACACAAGAAAATGAAACAAGATTCTTACCTCTTGATATATTCTCCTTGAGAACCTCATTAAGGGCGTTGGTTTTAGACTTGTGGTGAGACCAAAAGGTCTTGGACATGGGGAAGATCCTTGGGAAGGATATTGGGGAGAACATAGACAATTATCAAGGCTTGAGAGGTGTGATAAGAAGAGGAGAATGAGGGTGGTATTTATAGTGGAGGAGAGGAGAGGTTTTACATTATTTTAATCAGTAGTTAAATATTTTTCCTCAAGACTATGAAAATTCATGATTCATATAACCCGAAATAGTAATAAGTTTATGTGAGTTTAAGAAAAAGTGTTCTTACTTCATCCTTGAATCATCTATGATGCAACAAAACAATTATTTATAAATTATCATAATTTATCACTTTTTATTATCCATGAAAAATTAAAAATATTTAGAAAAACCCTAAAACTTTACCCTAACCATTTTTTGAGGTGTATATTTCAAAAATGAACTCCATTTTTTTAAAATAAATTTATAAATATTATTAATTTAATTTTTATGTAAAATCATAATTTATTCAGAAAAAACAATTTTAAAGCTATAACTCATTTTTAACACCTTGAAAAAATAATCAAGATCTCATTATCTTATAACCTTAAGAAAACTAAATAATAATATTATTTACTATTAATAATGGTAATATTAATATTTTTATGTTTATGTTATTATTCACTAAAAAAAAGTTAGTTCTATCAGATTCTAAATAACTTACTGATCACAATTGTAGATGACCATTTTTTTTTAAATTCAAAGCATTTAAGAAGAAAAATTATGTTTAAAGTATAGTTATGACTATCTACTTAAAACAATGTTTCATGATTTTTTTTAAAACATGGGGTGTTACATTCTCCCCACCTTCTAGAAATTGCATCCTCAAAATTTATATTTACTTATTAAACAAGTTAGGGTACTTTTTCATTATAGAATTTTTATATTCCATTGTTGCTTCTTCTACCATATGATTTCTACACAAAAACCTTACCTGGTGGATTAGGTTATTCCATAATACTTACTCTATACGATCAAGAATCTGAATTGGTCTCTATTTATAGGTAAGGTTCTCTTCTATCTAAACTTCTTTTTGGATTAGAAAATGAGATGAATCTGGCATACACTTTCTCAATATTGAAACTTGAAGAACACTGTGCACCTATAATAAAATTAGAGGAAATGCTACTCAGTAGGTAACCAGTCCAAATTTTCAAAAGATTTCATAAGGTCCAATGAACTGTGGACTCAGCTTCCCTTTAATACCAAAATGAATAAAACTTTTCCATGGTGATATTCTAATAAAAACATGATCACCTACCTCGAAAAAAGTCTTTCCTCTTATTATCTGCATAATTTTTTTCTGCTATAAGTTGTCCTCATGTGTTTCTGGATCATCTTCACTTTCTCAACCACTTCCTCTACTAATTATGGTCCCATCAACTTTCTTTCCCCGACTCCATCCCAAAAATATGGAGTTTGACCCTACTTCCCACATAATGTCTCAAAAGGTGTCATATATATACTAGAATGAAAAATGTTATTACAAGAAAACTTAACTAATGACAGATGTTGATCCCAACTTCTCTGGTAGTACAATAAACAAGCTCAGTGCATATCCTCCAATGTTTGAATTTTATATTCTGACTTCCCATCTGATTGATGATGAAAAGTTGTATGAAAATTTAATTATGTTCCCAACAAATTCTGAAGTCCTTTCCAAAAGCTAGAAGTGAACTTGGGATCACAGTCAGATACAATGGATATTGGAATGCCATTTATCTAGAAAATCTCTTTGTGGCATAGACATGAAATTTTATCCAAATACATGGTATCTTCAATAGGAAGTAAATGAGAAGGTTTAGTTAGTCGATCAATAATAACCCATATTTCCTTATTACCATAGGAAGTATTTGGTAGTCCCACCACAAAGTCCATGAATACATTTTATCATTTCCATTATGGAACTGTAAAACGTTGAATCATCCCCTTCAGTATCTGCCTATCTTCTTGTACCTATTGACATGTCACACATTTCCCGATAAAATCTAAAATAACTCTTTTTATTCCATCTCACCTGTAATACTCTTGAAGACATCTGTACATCTATGTGCTGCCAGGATGAACTGAAAACTGAAAACTATGAGCTTCACATTGAAATTATTTCTTCAAATGAGAATTTCCAGGAACACATAATCTCTTCCAAAACCTCAAAACACAATCTTTATCAAGTTCAAATTCTGGTAAGATACCCATTTTAACCAATTATACCTTTTTCTATAACCAGATTTCTTCTTTATGCACTTTCCTAATTCTCTCTAACAGAGATGACTACAGTGAAACCTAAAACAAAATAGGGCAATTTCTTACACCAACAAATTTCATGATAAAATTCATAAAATCATTAATCAAGGGGTCATGTTCCAAATGTAAGATGTTTAATGATGCATGCTGTAATCAACTAAAGGAATTCACCCATTTTTTTCTTTTCTTTGATGGTAATTGATCACGAAATCATAAATCTTTATCAATTCAATCCATCTTCTCTACCTCATTTTTAATTCTTTTCGAGTTAATATATACTTTTGAATTTTATAGTCAGTATATATTTGAATTTGGATCCATATAAATGATGTCTCATTATTTTCAAAGCAGAGAATCAAAAATTCCAATTTCAAATCATGTGTGTGAGAATTTAACTTAGGAGGTTTTAGTTGTATGGAAGCATAAGTAATTACCTTATCATTGTGTATCATAACACAACCAAGTTCGTTCAATGAAGCATAAATTTTGATGAAAAAATCACCACTTCTAGATGGTAGGGTCAGTACTGGAGCATTCACCATTCTTATTTTTAATTCCTAAAAACAATCATCACATTATTTTGTTCAGATGGATTTAACACCTTTTCATGTTTTCTTAGTTAGTGGAATAGATAACCATGAATTTTATTTGATAAAACTCCAGAAATAGGCTTCTAATCCAAGAAATCTATGAATCTAAGTTATATTTGTGGTCTTGTGAATTCATCAACAACATTCGTTTTAGAAGGATCAATAGTTATTCCATCTTTAGAAATAATGTGACAAAAGAAATAAATTTTTTTCAACCAAAATTCACACTTTTTTGAATTTTTAATATAGTTTATTTTATTTTATGTTTTAAAAAACAACCCTTAGATGTTTTCATTCTCCTATTTACTTCTATAATATACCATAAGTTCATCAATAAACAAAACCAAAAACTTATCCAAGAAATCGGAAATATTCTATTCATAAGATCCAGGAATACAATCGGTGTAATTGTTAACCCAAAAAGCATAACTACAAATTCATAATGACCATATCTAGTACAGAACATAGTCTTCAGGATGTCTGCATCATTTACTTTCCACTAATGGTACCCCAACTATAGGTCAACCTTCAAAAAATACTGTGCTCCCTGGAACTGATCAAACAAATAATCGATATGAGTAAAATGATACTTTTTTTAATAGTAATGTTATTCAAGTCTCTACAATCAATGAGAAGTCTCATTGAACCATGTTTCTTTTAAAAAAATAAAAAGGATCACCCCATGGTGAAGTGCTAGGTCGGATGAAGCCATTATCTATTAATTCTTGCAACTTCTTTTTTTTAATTCCAAATTTCTATTTGATCCATTCTATAAGGGGGTTTAGAAATTAGATTATCAATAGTAAATAAGTCAATATTAAACTCAACCTCTCAATTTTGAATAAAACCGGGAAAATAATTCGTAAAGACATACATATATTCATTTACCACTTGTATATCAATAAAAAAATTTAGGAGTAATACTTTCATTTCCATATTTTACTCGTTTCTTAGCTTCTTGATATTTTATCAATGGTAGGGGTTCATTATTGTACACAAACTGAAACTCCTTTTGAAAAATAATTTGTTTTTCTCTACAATCTATCTTAGAATGATAAAAAGAAATTCAGTCCATACCCAGAATAACATAAAACTCTACAAGAGGCAACACAATGGGGTTTCCTTGTAAAATAATTCCATATACAAGGATATGTATATTCTTATAATTTCTTTTTGCCACAATATTTTCTCTAGATGTTTTTACCATTAGTTATAGTTTCATTTCATGAGGTGGAATTCTTAATTTATCCAAAAAGTTATGATAAATGAAGAAATGTGTGGACCTAAAATCAAACAACTAATTTGTAAAATCTGTAAAAACTATAAATATACATGATGCCCACTCATTTTATAGATCGAAATATTATAAAGTTGTTGCAAAGGATTTTACCACACCCTTCTATTTACAACATTGCTGATTCTCTACCTGAGTGACTAGATTTGAAAAAACACTAGAAAAATGACCCAATTTTTTATAGTTAAAGAATCTCACTATTAGTTTCTCATTAATTTTAGGATAATCTTCACTATACTCATGATTCATGTGTCCAAAAATTCTCTATCAGTATCATTTTCTAGAAATTACAAGACATTCACCAGGATGATTTTTACAACACTTTTGACAAGAAGGGAAATTGATTTTCTTACCTCCAGATTTCTTTGATGGGTTCTTCCCCAATGACTGCTAACCTAAACACTACTTATTATTGTCATACCAAGGAACATATGTGTTATAAAACTATATCCCAAATTTTTTATCACAACGAACAAGTTTCTTATACATTTTAAACACTTGGGAAGCCAAATCTATTCTTAAATATTGTTTCAAACTAGAGTAAAATCTATTAATTTTACTATAAAAATACTGATTAAAATATAGTACATACCTCGAGAGTCTTGTATAATTGGATTCATATGCTGCCATAGAGTAATAATCTTTCCTATTTAGTTCTAATAATTGTTTCTCCATTCTGAGTTGACTAGTTTTAGGAAAATATTTTTCAAGAAAAAGACTCTTAAAATCATCCCCTTCCAAACTGTCAAGATAATATCTTTCTATTGTATTTTTAACTAGAGACTACCATTGATCGGATTCAACTTCCAAAGGATAAATGGATAGTATTACCTTTTGGCATTCCGAACTTCTCATGACATCAAATATCTTTTCTAGAGCATCGATCCATCCATCGACTATCACTAGATTTGTGGTTCCACTAAATTCTAGAAGATGTTGCCTCATAAAATGCTATAAGAAAGACATGTTTCTTTGTGGTAGATCATATTATTATCTATTATAGATACCACCACCATTTATTTCTTGATTCAACTGATCCATTACTTTCAAATACTAATCAGTTCCGATTCCAAATATTCTTGGCTACATATTCAGACATACATTAGCCTCTCGGTGCCTTCCCACTTCAAATTCCCTATTTCTTATACAGAAAACCATTCTAAAAAGACATATGTTAGATGAAGAAACATGGTAATATTTAAATTATATGACATTTCAAATTACCAAAGAGTTAAAATAATTTAGGTATTCTTTTAACATCATTGTAGCCCCTAAAGTTATATAAACCATCCATTGATAAAAACTATAAGGAAACAACCACAAAAAATTAAATAATCTTGATTTTCATACAATAAAATACATTATTACACATTGAGGATCTTATTAGGTATATATTTTTATATAAATTAGGATATAATACATACATAACATCCCATAACCATACATGAGGATACTACTAAAATAGTGTCCACTTTTTCAAAAATATAAAACATAAATAAATATAATATTTCATTGAAAAATCTTTATAAAATTTAAATTGCCTTATTTATTTCAATTATAAATCATTATAACATATGAAAAACATTTAAAAACTTGGGATGAGAAAAAAAAGCTCAGTAAGGGATATAAGGAAAGAAATCTTTAGTCAAGTGATAACATAAAGACCAATAAAAACCATTTCCTAAAAACTCATTAACATGCCTAGAAAAAACATGTAGTTTACTTGGGACATATTTACCATATAACTCCTACAATCACCCTTACACATGCAATAACCATTTGGTTAAATTCCATCTCCGGAGTACCCAATGCATTAGAGAGCTATAATGGGTCACATCCGTCATATTTTGAACTATAATGGGATCAACCAAACATATCTTGAGCTATAATGGGATTAAAAACATTAATATGTCCAACGAACATATCATGGTAATAAATCATCATGAAATCAGGATAAACCACTCATTCTATATATATATACATATAAACAATATTTTAGAATTTTATTAAAGAGACTATTAAAAGGATTTTAAAAGGAAAGTCCGTTAAAAATATAATGGGAATGAGAATTAATGGAAAGGAATGGATATGTGTATGAAAAGTAAATGAACATAATACAACATAATATAAACAAAAATTTATCACAAAAATAATCTTAATACACATAATGAATGAAGTAGAACGTTAACCCAAATATTGGAAATTGGGTTAAGAATTATTTTACCATGGGTTCGTCTTACATAAAATGTGTTTAAAACTCATGTATAATGGTTTAAAGAGTGTTATTAGTATCTTAAAAAAACATATTAATGTTTATAACACATTTTATAATTATTTCATAACATAATTTTACCCTTTAATAATTAGAATTTTATTTCTTCCATTGTTTCGGGAGCGTTCTTTATATGGTTTCCATGGCAGGTTTGTATTTAATTTTCTTGTCATATGGAACTAAAATTATATATGTGGAATGAAATGGTATTCATATGATTTAAAAGAATTTAAATTATTCCATAACTCATTTTGGATATATGGTATGAAGATGAATTATTAGATAAAATTTTAGTGATATCTGTTTAGATCATTTTTTCAGTTCTTTGATAATCATGAACTAGTTTCATTATATAACATAATATTATGTATATATGTTAAATAAATATCATGAAATAGGATATATAATATAATTTAATTTTTTTCCAACCATTAAAATGGTTTGAAAACCAATTTTTAAGGAATTAATGGAAATTGTAAATACATCGTCCATGACTTTTGTAAATCGACACATCACAAACGATGTTTTTATTTTAAGTAAAATAGGAATAGATGAAGAAGAATGATGATTAATATTTACATAAACATGATAAGAATAAATAATATATATCATACTATAAATTTTATTCCTATTTGATAAGGGGAGGTGAAGAGAGTATAAGAAATGAATAGAATTGAGAATAAAACACAAGAAAATGAAAGAGGATTCTTACCTCTTGATATCTTCTCTTTGAGATCCTCCTTAGCCTTTGGTTTTGGACTTTCGTTGAGACCATAAGGTCTCTGAAGCAGGGAAGATCCTTGGGAATGATATTGGGTAGAAATTAGACAATTATCAAGGCTTGAGAGGTGTGATAGGAAGAGAAGAATTAGAGTGGTATTTATACTGGATGAGAGGAGAGGTTTTACATTATTTTAATCATTAGTTTAATACTTTTGCTGAAGACTATGAATAATCATGATTCATGTAACCCCAAATAGTAATAGGTTTATGAGATTTCAAACCAAGTGTTCTTACATCATTATTCCATCACCTATGATGCAGTAAAACAAGTATTTTCCATTTATCGTAATTTATCGTATTTTATTAATCATCAAAAATTTATGAATTTATGAAAAATTCAAAAAATTACCCATATAAATTTTCAATGAGTATAATTAAAAAATTATCTCCATTTTTTGAAAATAATTTTATAAATATTAATAATTTAATTTTTAATCAAAATCATAATTTATTCAAAAACAACAATTTTAAAACTATAACTCATTTTTTAACACCTTGAAAAATTAATCAAGATCTCATTATCTTATAAAAATAAGAAAATTAAATAATAATATAATTTACTATTCAAAAGGTTCATATTACTATTCATAATGGTTTATTACTATTCACCAAAAAAACAAGTAGGTTCTATCAGACTATAAATAACTTACATATGAAAACCTTGGATGACAATTTTCTGAAATTCAAATCATAGAAGCGGAAAAATTATGTTTAATGGATAGTTATAACTATCTACTAAAAAGAAAGTTTCATGAATTTCAATTTATTTTTAAAATCACGGGGTGTTACATTGTCCCCACGTTCGGGAAATTGCATCCTCACAATTTTTAATTACTTATTAAACAAGTGAGGTACTTTTCCCTCATAGAATTTTCAAATTCCCATGTTTCTTCTTCTACCATATGGTTTCTAAAAAAACCATCACTTGGTGGATTAACTTATTCTGCAATAGTTCCTCTCCATGATAAAGAATCTGAATTGGTCTCTCTTTATAAGCAAGGTTCTCTTCCAGCTGAACTGCTTATGGGCTCCGAACATGAGGTGAATCTGGACCATACTTTCTCCACATTGAAACATGAAACAAATTGTGAACCTATGATAAACTCAGAGGAAATGCTACTTAGTAGGAAACTCATCCAAGTTTCCCTAAGATTTCATAAGGTCCAATGAACTGTGGACTTAGATTCCCTTTCCTACAAAAATGTATAACACTTTTCCATGGTGAGATTCTAAGAAAAACATTATCACCCACCTCGAAAGAAATGTATTTCCTCTGGTTATCTGCATAAATTTTATGTCTGCTCTGAGTTTTCCTCATGTGTTTTTGGATCATCATGACATTGTCATCCAATTACTATACTAATTATGGTTTCATCAACTATTTTTCCTCGAATTCATCCCAAAAATATGGATTTCTACACCGCTTCCCATATAATATATAAAAAGGTGCCATCTGTATAATGAAATGAAAACTTTAATCATAAGAAAAATCAACTAATGAGAGATGTTGATCCCAACTTCCTTGGTTGTTCATTGAACAAGGTGGAAGCATATCCTCCAATGTCTAAATCATCTGTTCTGACTACCCATATGATTGAGGATAAAAATATATATTGAAATTTAATTATGTTCCCAATGAATTTTTAAGGCCCTTCCAAAATTTAGATATAAACATGGGATCTTGGTCAGATACAATGGAAAGAAGAACTCCATGTATTCTGAAAATCTAGTTGAGGTGCAGTTAGGAAAGATGATCTAAATACATGGTATGCCTAATAAGAAGGAAATTATCAGATTTAGTCAATCGATCAATAATAACCCATATTATATTGGTACATCTTGAATTATTCAGTAGTCCCACCATGACGTCCATGGATATATTTTCCCATTTCCACTCCATCTTTGGAAAAGGTTGAAGCATACCCTTTGGTAACTGCTGCTCTGCTTTAACCTAATGAAATTTCAAATATTTAGTGATAAAATCTAAAATATCTCTTTTCATTTCATCCCACTAGTAATACTCTCGAAGATATATGTACATATTTGTTCTTCCAGGAAGAACTGAAAACGAATAACTATGAGCTTCACATAACAATTCATTCTTCAACTGATAATCTTCAAGAACACATTATCTCTTCCTAATACTCAAAACAAAATCTTTATCCAGGTTAAATTTTTGTAACTTATCTATTTTAACCAATTCTACCATTTTCTATAACTCGTCGTCTTCTTTTTTCACTCGCTTAATTTCGTCTGATAGAGATGACTGCACTGAAGCCTGTAACAAAATAGAGCAATTTCCTGCACCAAAAACATCCATGCCAAAATTCATAAAATAATTAATCCAGGGGTAATGTTCCAAAAATAACATCTTCAATGATTCACTAATTGAAAAATTTCCTATACTAATGGTTTGGAACTATTGGTATAGGTCAAAAAACCATTGGTATATTCTATACCAATGGTTTGGGAAGCTATTTGGTGATTTAGAGTTGGGAAAGACCTATCCTAATGATTTGGAGAAAACCATTCAGAAAGACCTATCCCAATGGTTTTCAAACCATTGCGATAAGTCTTTCTCAATGGTTTTCCATACCATTGGGATAAGTCTTTCCCCACAATTTTCCCAAACTTTTTGGATAGGTAAATCTAAAAAAAATCCAATGGAGGTTTGAACCCACAACCTCCACATTATATATCGATGACTTTATCACTATCCTATAATTACCTTTGTAAATATATTTGGATATAAATATATATATAAATATATATAATTTATATACTGATTTATTTGATGATATTCGATAAATGTATTCATATAAAATAAGGGTACCTATCCCAACAGTTTTGAGAACTATTGGGATAGGTACACACCCTTTCCCAACAGTTTTCCGAAACCACTGGGAAAAGTTGACCCTTTCCCATAATTTTGGAAAAACCGTTGGGAAAAGTGGTGTCAAAGTACCCTTTCCAAATGGTTTTCACAAAAATGTGGGGAAAAGTGGACCATTACCAAATGATTTTCTCAAAGTGTTAGGAAAGGTGACATTCCCAATGGTTTGGGAAAACATTTGGGAACAGTTTCCTCAAAGTACCCTTTCCCATCACTTTTGGAAAAACAGTTGGGAAAAGTGGACCCTTTCCCAATGGTTTGGGAAAACCATTTAGAAAAGTGGTTTCAAAGTACCCTTTACCAACAGTTTTGGAAAAACTGTTGGGAAAGGGGACCTATACCAATGGTATTTATAAACTGTTGGTATAGAAGTGTTGGTATAGGTAGGATTTCTAGTAGTGATGCATTATGTTTTAGATTCTAGGAATTTAACACTTTGTTTTCTTTTACTGGATAGTAACTGATCATGCAATCATAATCTTTTATCAATTTAATCCATCTTCTATACAACATGTATAATTCCGTTAGAGTGAATATATAATTCAGACTTTTATGGTTAGTATATATTTGACATTTGTCTCCATATAAATGATGCCTCCAAATTTTCCATGAAAAAACCACAAATTCCAATTCCATGTCATGTGTGGGATAATTTGACTCATGAGGTTTCAGTTGTCTTAATGTATAAGAAATTACCTTATCATTATGCATCAGAACACAACCAAGTATCTTCAAATAATCATCAATTTAGATGATAAATTCACCACTTCTAGAAGGAAATTTCAAAACTTGATCATTCACTATTCTTCTTTTCAATTATTTAAATCAATGATCACATTCTTTTGTCTATATGAATTTAACTCCTTCTCAAGTTAACTTAGTCAGTGGACTAGATAAGCATGAAATGTTTTCAAAAAACCTACTGTAATAGCCTACCAAACCAAGAAAACTACGATTCTCGGTAATATTTGTGGGTCTTTTCCATTCATCAACAACCTCTATTTTAGCAAGATCAATAGTTATACAATATTTAGAAACAATGTGGACCAGAAAAAAAAAATTTACCCAAAATTCACACTTGCCAAATTTTCCACACAATTTATTTTATTTTTAGGTTTTAAAAACAACCCTTAGATGTTTTTCATGGTCTTATTTACTTCTAGAACATACCAGAATGTCATCAATAAAAACAACCAAAAACTCATCCAAGAACTCATGATATATTCTCTTCACAATATCCATGAATACAATAGGTTCATTAGTTAACCTAAATGGAATAACTACAAATTCAAAATGAACTTATATAGTACGGAATATACTCTTCGAGATTCTACAACCTTTACTTTCAACTGATGGTACCCCAACCTAAGGCCAACCTTCAAAAAATAATGTGATCTATGGAGCTGATCAAACAAATCATCGATAATAGGCCAATGATTCTTCTTTTTAATAGTTTTTTATTAAATTCTTTTTAATCAGTGAAAAGTTTCATTGAACCATCATTTTTTTAACATAAAAGACATGAGAACTCCATGGTGAAGTGCTAGGTCAGATGAATCCGTTATCTATTAGTGCCTATAATTTTTAATTGAAAAAGTTCCATTTGAACCATTCGATAAGGGGGGTTATAAATTGGATTAGTATCAGAAATTACGTCAATATTAAACTCAACCTATCAATTAGAAATAAGTCCAAGAAAATAATCAGAAAAAACATCCAGGTATTCATTTACTAAAGGTACATCATTAATCTGGATAGTCCCCTTAAAAATATGAGCAAAATAACTTTCATTTCAATATTTTATCAGTTACTTAGATTCCTGATATGTCATCAATTGTATGGGTTAATTATTGTACATAAACTGAAACTCATTCTAAAAAATAACTTCATTTTCTCTTCAATCTATCTTAGCATGATAAAAAGAAAGCCAATCCATACCCAAGAATAGCATTAAACTCTTCTAGGGTCAATACAATGGGGGTATGAATGTAAACTCCTTCCAAAGATCTTCTTAAAAATTGTTTCAAACCAGAGTAAAATATATTAATTTTACTATCAAAACACAAGTAAAATATGCTACCTACATGAATAGTCTTGTAAAATTGGCTTCATATGCTTCCATAGAATCATAATATTTCATGTTTAGTTCGAATAATTTTTTCTCTATTCTGAATTGAACAGTTTTAGGAAAAATATTCTTCTATGAAAATAATTTTAAAATCATTTCATTCCACACTAGAAGGATAATATCATTCTCTGATATTCTTAAACAGAGACCACCATTGATAGGATTCAACTTCCAAATTATAACTATATAGTATTACCTTTTGATGTTTTGAACATCCCATTACATCAAATATCATTTATAGTGCATTGATCCATCCTTCAGATATCACTGGATCTGTGGTTCCACTAAGTGATGGAGGATGTTTCCTCATAAAAAACTCCAAAAAAGATAGGTTTCTTCATTGTTGATCAAGTTCCTCTCTAGCATAGTTATCACCACTATTTGTTTATAGAGTCAACTAATCCATTACTTTCACAAACTACTCGGTTCTGATTCCCACCATTCTAGGATGTAGATTAGGACACATGTCAACCTCTTGGTTCCTTCATACATCATATTCCCTAATTATTTTGTGAAAAACCATTTTAAATAGACATATCTTTGATTAAGCATCATGGTAATCTTTAAATTATATAACATTTTAAATTACCATATATTAAAAATCATTTATGGTATTCTTTTGAAATCATTATAAACCCTAAATTTATATAAACCATCCTTTGATACCTACTATAAGGACCCAACCTTAAAAAATTACATAATATTGAGTTTTATATAATAAAATAAATTATTAAAAATTGAGGATATTTGTAGGTTTAGAGTTTTATATAAATAAATACATAATACATACATAACATCCCATAACCATAAATCAGGATACTGCTAAAATAGTATCCATTTTTTGATAAATATAAAACATAAATAAAACCATAATTTCATTTAAAAAACAATATAACATATAAATTTTATTCCTTACTTATATTACACATCCTTATAAACTTTGAAAAACATTTAAAAAATTAGGATGAGCACAAAAATCCTAGTAAGGGATATAAGGAAAGAAATTCTTAGTCAAGTGATAACATAAAAATCTATAAAACCCATTTCATAAAAACTTATTAAAATGAATGAAAAAACCATGTAGTTGTCTTGGAACATATTTACCATATCACTCTTAAAATCACCCTTACACATAGAATAACCATGTGGTCAAATTTGATCTCTGGAGCACCCAATGCATTGGAGAGCTATAATGGGGATCACCTGTCACATTTTGAGCTATAATGGGCTCAACCAAACATATATTGAGATACAAAGGGAATAAACAAACATAAATATTTCTATGGAACATATCATGGTAATAAAGTATCATTAAATCAGGAGAAACCAGTCATTCCATATATATATATATAAAAAACTTTCTGAATTTTATTAAAGAGACTTTTAAAATGATTTTAAAAGGAATGTCCCTTAAAAATACAATTGGAGTGAGAATTAATGGAAAGGAATTGAAAAGTGAATGAACTATAAATATACATATTAAAAAATTATATAAAAAATAATCACAAATATAATCTTAATACAACATAATGAATGAAGTAGAAGGTTAACCCAAAGATTGGAAATTTGTTTAAGAATTACCATACCCCGAGTTTGTCTTACTTAAAATGTGTTTAAAACTCTTGTATAATGGTTAAAAAGTGATATTAATATATTAAAGAAACATATTAATGTATATAACACCTTATATAATCATTTCATAACTACATTTTACCCTTTAATTATTAGTATTTTGTTCCTTCCATTGTTTCAGGTGCATTCTTTACATGATTTCCCTAGTATGTTAGTATTTTTTTTCTTGTTGTATGGAAATTAAATTATAGAAGTTGAATGAAATGGTATTCATAAGTCCAAAAAATATTAAATTATTCCATAAATCATTTTGGTTATATGGTATGAGGAGGAATCTTTAGATAAATCTTTAATGTTATCCGTTTAGATCATTTTTTTGTCGTTCTTTGATAACCATGCACTAGTTTCATTATATAACAAAATATTATGTATATTAGTTAAATACAAAACATGAAAAAGGATATATAATAGTTAGTAATTTTTTTCCAACCATTACAGGTTTTTATAACCATATTTGAATGAAGTAATGGAAATTGTAAACACATCATCCCTGACTTTTTTAAATCAGCACATTAGAGATGATGTTTTTATTTTTAGAATAAGAGGAATAGGAGGGGAAGAATGATGATGAATCCTTCCATAAATATGATAAAAATCCATAATATATATCATAATTTATATATCACGACTCTCGGATAATGGGAGGTGAAGTGATTATAATAAAAGAAAAGAATTGAAAAGAAAAAACAAGAAAATAAAAAAGGATTCTTACCTCTTGATCGTTTCTCTTTTAGATCCTTCTTAAGGCCTTTGGTTTTGGACTTTTGGTGAGAGAAATCAGTCTTGGACCTGGGGAAGATACTAGGGAAGGATATTAGGTAGAACTTAGAAAATTCTCATAGATTGGGAGGTGTGAGAGGAAGAGGGGAATGAGGGTGTTATTTATAGTGGAGGAGAGGAGGGGTTATACATTATTTTAATCATTAGTTTAATATTTCTGCTCAAGACTATGAATAGTCAAGATTCATGTGACCCCAAATAGTAATACGTTCATGTGAGTTTGAACCATGTGTGATTACATCATCCTCTAATCACCTATGATGCACCAAAACAAGTATTTTACATTTACCATAATTTGTCGTATTTTACTATTCATAAAAAAATCATGAATTTATGAAAAATAAAAAAAATTCACCAAAATCATTTTTTGACGTCTAGAATTAAAAAATGAACTATATTTTTATGAAAATAACTTTCTTGAATAATATTAATTTTATTTTCAATGAAAATAATAATTTATTTAAAAATTACAATTTTAAAACTATAACTCATTTCTTAACACCTTGAGAAATTAATCAAGATCTCATTATCTTATAACATTAAGAAAATAAAATAACAATATAATTTATGATTCATAATTGTCATATTACTATTCATATTACTATTTATAAGGGTATATTACTATTCATCATAAAAAAATTTGGTTCAACCAGACTCCGAATAACTTACTGATCGCAACCATAGATGACTATTTTTTGAAATTTAAATCATAAAGGTATCAAAATTATGTTTAAAGGCTAGTTATAACTGTCTACTTAAAAAAAGTTTCATGTATTTCAGAAAATTTTTAACACATTGAGATGTTATAATTTGATAGAGAATTAAGAGATTCTAATCACATTCATTACACCAAAACCACATTTAACGGTTGTCGCTAAATTATTTTGCATTGATTTTCCAAAACCACTACTAAATTTAATTTCACGAAACATTTTATCATAGTTTCTAAAACCTATGCAAATTGTTTAGCAGTGGTTTTATTTATTTTTTATTTTTTTTAATTTTTTAAATAATGTTTTTTATTTAAACATTTAACTATTTATTTATTTAGTATTTCATATTTACTATTATATATTTATTTATTTATTATTTCTTATATATTATATATTATTATTTATTTATCCTACAATGTATGCATATTCCATGCATGTTATACAGAAATTTAGAAAATATATATATTTAGTGAGATTTGAACCCCGTATATCTTGGTATTTCCTCCAAAGACTTTACCACTTCAGCAAGTTCTTTATGTTGTGAGTAAAAAAAATTATACTTATATATATATATATCTGTATCTATATAAATTCATATAAATACATATACATAAATAATAACATTAAATAATATTAATAAATAACAAAAAAATTACATATAATACATAAAAATACATGCGAAATAAATTAATAATAAATAGTAAATAGTAAATAATAAATAATTGATAATTGAAAATAAATAATAAATAATAAATAATAAAAAATATATTATAGATAAATAAATAAATAAATAAATAAATAATATGTAAATAATAATTAAATAAAAAGATCATACTGAATAAATAAAAGAAAACATAATAAATAAAAAATAATTAATTAATTAATAAGTAATAAATTATAAATAAAAAATAATAAATGAAAAATTATTTAATAATAAATAAGAAATAAATGTTTAATAAATAAATAATAAATTAATATTAGGTTAATAATTAATAATTAATTAATATTTAATATATAATAAATAATTAAAAAATAAATAATAAATAATTCTTTATTAATAAATTAATTATATATTAAAAATAAATATATAAACCATAAATGAATAAAAAAATAATAATTATTTATCCATTAATAATAAATCAATATATAATATATATGTAATAAATAAATAGTAAATCAATATATGATAAAGAATATGTAAAACCACTGAGTCTCTCCCGCTTGAGAGTTTCTCTCTCCTAGGGCGTCCTATGTTTTGAGTCTCCCTGTCCGTCCGGTTTATGGCGGCTCCTCCTCCTTCCGTGCTCCCCGTCTCTACTCTGAGTCTCACCGCCCCTCCTCAGCTCCGGTGCCAGCAGTTCCCTTTCTTCTGTGCTGCTCGCCGACCATTCACGGTTGGGCTTTTGCTCCTTTTCCCTAGTTTCCTTCATCTGGTCTCGGGCCCCGTGTTCTGTGCTCTGAAGGAAGTCGGTCTTCATTTTCCTCTTCTCGAATCACCCTGAGTCGCAGATCCAGGCTCCCCCTGGGGTGTCGATTTCCCTTCCGTCACAGGCAATCTACGACGGTGCCAAAGCCGGGAGAGGGTCGGCGGTCCTAGATCCCCTTTCTCAAACCCCTTCGGCTTTTCAGATCTGTGCGTTCTTTCCTCGCGACTGACTCCAGTTCCAAGGATCTCTTCTCCCTTTTCGCCTTCCTCCATATTCGGTTCCTGGCACTCAATGCTCCGAGACTTAATTTGAGTTTGAGGATTTCATTCGCCTTCTTCGGTTTCTCTTCCAGTTTCAGTGATGATGGGTGGTGCCTGGTGGGTGGTTTCTCGATTCCTCATCTTTGCAAAGATTCCACCATGATGTGTTTGTTCACGAAGTGCCTCCCACGATGAATCATCGCGTTGGGAAATTTTGAAGTGGCTGCCATGAAGCCCTGTCGTGGGGCGTTAATTCGCGCAGTGTCTGGTTACGCGAAGCACCTGTCGCATTGCTTCACAGCGTTGAGGGATCTCCTTGGGGACCCCACGAAGCTCCTACCGTGGGGAGTTGTTCCGCAAAGCCTTGGTGTGTGCAGGGTAGAAGGCAGTGTTCTGTGGGCCTTGTCGTCGCAACGAGTCTTCTCCGTGATGTGACTTCACGAAGCATTTGTTGCATTGTGATGCTGCGATGGTTCTGCTGTGAGGCATTTGCTCCGCGACGATTGGTCTAAGCGGTGGTGCGGGTTTCTTGGGCGCGACCTTTCAAGGGGCAGGGTCATTCGCGAAGGCTGCGGACCCTTTTGGGTGGATTGTGCTGGGAGGCCGCGAAGGAGTGTTCGACCTAGTGACTTCTCTGTTGGATCGGGCCTGATTTGTGTGTGGCTGGACTGGGTCGGCTTGCACACCGGGCATTTTTTCTGGAGCATTTTCCAAGTTCCTTTGCAAGGGTTCCAGGGCCGTGGGGTCCACCAGGGCGCCGATCATTTGGAGATTTGCAAAATCTTTTGGGGCTGCTCTATGGATTCAGAACTTGTGAATCAATGGAAGAGGTTGTCTCTGATGGACAATGAAAAGGCTACCATCGAGGTACAAAGAAACAAAGACACACTTCTAGTTAAGAGCATGTCTCTTCTTGTGGTTGAAAAGTTCATGGAAAACATTTCGGAAAATCAGGGGGCTTTAAAAAATACTCTACATAACATCTGGAAACTTCAGGCAGGAGTGGATATCCAGGAAGTGGGGGTCAATCGCTCCGTCTTTGAGTTCTTCAACAAGAGAGGTAGAGACAAAATATTGCGGGGCTGACCATGGTCATTCAATAACCAACTCCTCCTCAAGGAAGAATTCAAAGGGGGGGGGGGGGATGATATCCGGAGTGTGAATTTAACCCCCTCCCCCTTTTGGATATGAATTAAATGAGTTCCCTTCCATGCCAGAACGGAACGAATTATGAGAGAAATCGGGGAGAGTTTATGTCACTTTCTTGACTGGTATAGCTCAGACCCAATATAATGGGGCCCCAAGGTTCAGATCAAGGCGGAAATTGAAGTGTCAAAGCTGATGATGAGAGGAATGTTCCTGAAAATTGAAGACAACAACATTTGGATATTATTCGAGTTTGAGAAACTCCTGTTCTTCTGATTTTCCTGCGATCGCTTGTGTCATCTGGAAAGAAAGTGCATCACCAAACATAAGAGTGGATCAGGAAACATTATCCCCCAATATGTCCCGTGGCTCCGTTCCAAAACAAATAAATATGTTGTTATCCCTAAGATGGAGAAACAAAAGGACCATGACCGTCTCACGCTGGAACATACCAGTCAGGCGGAACCCACACTTGAAAAAGCCGAAATGCTTGGACCATTGGATTTCCCTAATGCTAGCCCTCCCACTCAGAGAGATTCTCGAGTTCATCCTAACACCCTAATGGAAACGACTCAAACATATACCAAGCTGACGACGATGCACAAAGAACCGCCAATTCACTGCTCAATGCCAATGCTGATGCACACTGAACCACCAGATATGGATCCTGACCCACAATCAGCCACAATAGGAACTATCACAATGGAGGCCCATGGAATTATGGGGACTTCATTACTAGGCCCAAGCAACCGTCGAATGTGGAAAAGGGTGAAAAGAGGAGGAAGTGATGGTCCTATGGAAGATCCTAAAACTGGGACTAGGAAAAGACATGATGAAACTGGCCACACTGGGAGGAATCCCACAAAAAGTTGGAAAATGACATGTGGAGAAACCAATCTAGGAGAACCAAAGGCGGCGGCGGGTGAGACCCATCCCCACCTAGATAAATGATTGCTTTATGTTAGAACTGTCGTGGGATTGGCAACCCACGAACAGTTCGCATGCTTCAACGCAATTGTGCTCAAAAGTCACCCCGATATGGTTTTCCTATCCGAAACCATAATGGAAAACAAGGACACCTATGGAATTGCTCAGAAATGCAGCTTCCATGGCTGGTTTCCGGTGCCTAGACAAGGCCATTTTGGGGGCCTCTGTCTCCTTCGGAAAGACCATATCGACATCAAAATTCTATCTTTCTCCTTGCACCATGTGACAGTGACAATTCTAACAGACTCTCACCCACCCTGGACCGTTGTGGGATTCGATGGCTAGATATCCCATAACGACAAGGTGAAGTCATGGGATCATCTGTGTAAGCTGTGACATGACTTACCTAACCCTATCCTCTTCAGAGGAGATTTCAATGAGATTATTTTCCATAAGGAAAAGAGGGGCGGAATCATTCGACCCTCTTCTTTGATGTCAAATTTCAAGGATGCGGTCTCTAGGGTGGATCTTGTCGATCTGGGGTACACAGGTAATCCTTTTACTTGGTTCTGCAGGAATTATGAAGGCACCCGAGTCACTGAGCGTCTTGATAGATTTTTGGGCTCTATGGATTGGATTAATATGTTCATCATGTTTAATATCGGCCACATGTCCCCTAACTTCTCGGACCACTGTCTAATCGTCCTTTATTGAACGCAAGGAGAACGAAATAGACAACCTTACATACCTTTTAGATTTTAGAGTTTCTGGGAAAAAGATCAGGAATGTGAAGAGGTGATCAGATCAAGCTAGAAAAGAACTCAAGTGGATGTTTTCCTCAATCTCCAATAGGTTGTATCTGATCTGAGGTCCTGGAGCAATATGAAATTCCACCACCCCGACCAGCACTATGGTGTCCTTGAAAAGAGACTGAACAACCTCCTCAATCAACCCACATCTAATAGAATTATCTCTATTATTGGAGACATGAAAAGAGAGCTGGAAACGACCCTGCATATCAAGGAAAGCTTCTGGGCCTTGCGGGTGCGGGATAACCACATTAAAGAAGGGGATGCTAATACCCAGTTTTTTCACCAAAAAACTTCATCCAGGCGTAGGAAAAACGCTATTACTTGCATCTTACAACCCGATGGAAGCAAGGTTTCTAACACCAATGGTATCCATGAGGCCTTGACATCCTATTTCCAGAACCTCTTCACTGTAGGAACCCCCTTCATGTCGGACGAGATGGAAGATTATGATAGGCGGAGAAAAAGGAGGGAGTGATGGCAAGAGGGGGGGGGGGGTGAATTGCCTTTTAAAAAATTGATTAACAAATTAAAATCAAAGTGAAAGTGCAGCGGAAATAAAGAAGGCAAGACACAAGAATTGATAACGGAGTTCGGCCTAAAACCCGACCTACGTCTCCGCTCCCAACTCAACCGTTGAGAGATTCTACCGCTTGCTTTTCAATGGTTTTAGCAAGAAACCTACTAGCCTTTTTACAGGTGAAGGCTAGCTCACCTATTACAGCTTGCTTTTATTGGTTATGCAAGAACCCACTTGCTTTTAATGGTTGAGCAAGAACCCACTAGCCTTTTTACGGGTGAAGGCTAGCTCACCTTTGATTCAAGCCTTTTAAAAGGAAAGGCTTGACTAACCTCTTCACACCTTAAAGGTGGTGTGAAAACCCAAAAGAAAGGATGAGAGAAAGAGTTGGGGTTTGTAGGCACAAACCCAAATTTAAGCTCAAAATGAATAAAACAATAAAAACCGTAGTTGGGGAGAAGCCTTGGGCGCCAATGGATGATTGGAGTTGAAGACGTGCACTCCCAAGCTTCTTTGGTGGTGCTCCTTGGATGTGGAAGTTGGTTGGAGCAATTGGGGTTCCTTTGGATCAATCCGCCGGAGGTTGGCCAAATGATGGAAAATGTGTCCGTTGGCTTCACAAGTGTTCCGGTATTAATCCTTAGGCTTCCGGGGGTTCAAGGTCCTTTATTTATAGAGGGGGAACCCTCATATGGTCTTTGGAGGCCTTCGGAGCCGTTGGAGAAGCTTTCGGAGCCGTTGGAGGCCAAGTGGACAGGCTGGTCAAAAGCCCAACGGCTAGTTTGACTGGCTCCACCGGCTGACCGGTACTGAGCCACCGGTTGGCCGGTGTGTGCAAAATGGAGAGGCCTTCGGGATCAGGCTCCACCGGCTGACCGGTGCTGAGGCCACCGGTTGGTCGGTGCTGAGGCAGTAGCTTATACTGTTCTAGCTGGGTGCCACCGGCTAACCGCTGGTGTGACACCGGTTGGCCGGTGGTCTGGACAGAGGGATGCCTTCTGTCCAGGCCTCCATCGGCTGGCCGGTGCTGAGCCACCGGTTGGCCGGTGGACTGATTTTCAGTCCACTTTTGGTTTCAGCCTTCTTGCTCCAATGCCTTAGCAATCTGAAATTATTCCTATCAACCAAAAACACTTAAAACAATATTAGAACAATAAGAGAGTGATTGTGATCATGAAAATCAAACCATGAGGGGAACGAGAGGTACGACAATCTCCCCCTATTTTGATGATCACAATCACCAAAACAAGCAATGTAGAAAATGAAATGAAAAGCATGCTTTAAAAGATTTCTCCCCCAATCAACCAAGAATTTCTCCCCCTTTGTGATTATCAAAATAGCACGGGGCATAAAACTTGATTGAGGGAAAACGTTGAAAAGCGAGATAGAGAATTAAAACCAATTGAAATTTTTGAAATTTTGAATCAAAAAATTGAATAACAGTTTGAATTGAAAGTTTTGAATCAAAAATTGAATAATAGTTTGAATTGAAAGTTTTGAATAAAAAATTGAATGACAGTTTGAATTGAAAGTTTTGAATCAAAATTGAATGACAGTTTGAATTGAAAGTTTTGAATCAAAATTGAATAACAGTTTGAATTGAAAGTTTTGAAATGAAAAATTCGATACCAAGAGTTGAAAATTTTGAAATGAAATTTTAATAGAAAATTTTGAATTAAAAAATTTGATACCAAGTGTTGAAATTGAAAGTTTGAAAAAAAAAACAAAAAGGCTTAAACAAACCTAACTCCCCCTAAATAAAACATCAAATCACCTGGGAGAGGTGTTTGAAACCCAGACAAATTTCGGTCCGGTGAGACTCGCTAAGAGGGATTTTTCAATCCATACTTGTCTTGTGGCGGGTCTTCTACTATAAAATTCATCATTGAATAAAATAGTTTTGGGCCTACCATACCGGGCATTTTTGCAATTGCACTCATAAATTAAGTGCCCGGGTTTTTTACAATAATTGCAGAATTTAAATTGGGAGCTCCCCCTTACAAAAATAGTTGGAGCATGGGAGGAGGAAGCTTGCTTGGAATAGCCAAGCCCTTGGGTGGTTCTAGAAATGCGTTGGGAACCTAGAAAATTGTTCAAATTTTGTTCCCCTTGGGTGAACTTGGCTAGAGTCTCCCTTAGATCTTTGATTGTTGATTCCATGGAATCAACATCGGGAAGGTTTTGGACTTTGAGGGACAACTCTTCCTTCTCTTTGAGAAGTTGTTCTTTTTCGGAAGAGAGTTTTTTGATTTTTTTTAAAGCAACAAATTTGGAAGAAAGTTCGTGAAAACCTTCCTCCAATTGATCTCTCGCATGTTGGAGATCCTCGTAAGATAGATTATTAAAATAATTTGAAGAACTAGAGGATGAGGAGTCGGAAGATGTTACCTCATGGAATGCCATTAGGCATTTGTTACCGTTGTCTCTTGAGGAGGAGGAGGAGGATGAGGAGATATCACTCCATGTGGCTTTGAATGCCTTCTTCTTCTCCTTTTTCATGGCCTTTTTCTTGTTGAGTGGGCAATCGGGCTTGTAGTGGCCTTTCTTGCCACACCCATAGCATGTTACATCGGGCTCAGATTTTTCGTCGTGTTTTTCCTTTCGAGCCTTGCGGGATTTCTTCTTCTTGTGCTTCTTCATGAACTTTTGCATCTTGCGGGAAAGATTCTCCATTTCGGAATCTCCGCTTGATGAGGAAGATGATGAGGAGGAGGAGATTTCTTCTTGTTGATCTTTGAAGGCGATGTTCGTTGGAACTTTGATTGGTTTGCCTTCCTTTTCAGCTTGCCTCCTCATGGTGATCTCATAAGTCATGAGAGATCCGATGAGCTCTTCGACCGGCATGTTCTTGATGTCCTTTGCTTCTTGAATTGCCGTGATTTTCGGTGCCCATGAGATTGGTAAGATCCAAAGGATTTTCTTGACCATGGTTTCTGCAGAAATATTATCTCCAAGAGATTTTCTACCATTGCAAACATCAGTAAAACGAGTAAACATTTCAGAAATAGATTCGGATGGATGCATGGTAAAAGACTCAAAATCTTGACGAAACATATCCAATCGAGTATCCTTAACTTTGTTAGTCCCCTCATGGGTAACCTCCAAAAGTTTCCAGATTTCGTGTGAGGAGGTGCATGTGGAAACTCGATTGAACTCATTACGATCAAGGCCGACATGAAGAGCGTTCATGGCTTTGCCATCAAGCTCGAAATTCTTAATGTCGGCTTGAGTCCATTTGGATTCATCGGGGGAAGAGAGAGTGTAACCTTGCATGACAATTTTATAAATGGGATATCCTATACTTCTAAGAAAAGTAGTCATGCGGGTTTTCCAATAATTATAGTCGGTTCCATCAAAAAATGGAGCACGACCCAAAGAAAAGCCTTCGGGGGCGAAAGAGGTTGAAGCCATCAAAAAAAGATCTTGAATTTGAAACCGGTGAAGGTATTACTCAAATTTTGCCTCTAATACCAATTGATAGGCGGAGAAAAAGGAGGGAGTGATGGCAAGAGGGGGGGGGGGGGTGAATTGCCTTTTAAAAAATTGATTAAAAAATTAAAATCAAAGTGAAAGTGCAGCGGAAATAAAGAAGGCAAGACACAAGAATTGATAACGGAGTTCGGCCTAAAACCCGGCCTACATCTCCGCTCCCAACTCAACCGTTGAGAGATTCTACCGCTTTCTTTTCAATGGTTTTAGCAAGAAACCTACTAGCCTTTTTACAGGTGAAGGCTAGCTCACCTATTACAACTTGCTTTTATTGGTTATGCAAGAACCCACTTGCTTTTAATAGTTGAGCAAGAACCCACTAGCCTTTTTACAGGTGAAGGCTAGCTCACCTTTGATTCAAGCCTTTTAAAAGGAAAGGCTTGACTAACCTCTTCACACCTTAAAGGTGGTGTGAAAACCCAAAAGAAAGGATGAGAGAAAGAGTTTGGGTTTGTAGGCACAAACCCAAATTTAAGCTCAAAATGAATAAAACAATAAAAACCGTAGTTGGGGAGAAGCCTTGGGTGCCAATAGATGATTGGAGTTGAAGACGTGCACTCCCAAGCTTCTTTGGTGGTGCTCCTTGGATGTGGAAGTTGGTTGGAGCAATTGGGGTTCCTTTGGAACAATCCGCCGGAGGTTGGCCAAATGATGGAAAATGTGTCCGTTGGCTTCACAAGTGTTCCGGTATTAATCCTTAGTCTTCCGGGGGTTCAAGGTCCTTTATTTATAGAGGGAAAACCCTCATATGGTCGTTGGAGGCCTTCGGAGCCGTTGGAGAAGCTTTCGGAGCCGTTGGAGGCCAAGTGGACAGGCTGGTCAAAAGCCCAACGGCTAGTTTGACTGGCTCCACCGGCTGACCGGTACTGAGCCACCGGTTGGCCGGTGTGTGCAAAATGGAGAGGCCTTCGGGATCAGGCTCCACCGGCTGACCGGTGCTGAGGCCACCGGTTGGCCGGTGCTGAGGCAGTAGCTTATACTATTCTGGCTGGGTGCCACCGGCTGACCGCTGGTGTGACACTGGTTGGCCGGTGGTCTGGACAGAGGGATGCCTTCTGTCCAGGCCTCCATCGGCTGGCCGGTGCTGAGCCACCGGTTGGCCGGTGGACTGATTTTCAGTCCACTTTTGGTTTCAGCCTTCTTGCTCCAATGCCTTGGCAATCTGAAATTATTCCTATCAACCAAAAACACTTAAAACAATATTAGAACAATAAGAGAGTGATTGTGATCATGAAAATCAAACCACGAGGGGAACGAGAGGTACAACAGATTATATCAGACCTGTGATTACTGATGAGATCAATAGACAGCTCACCCAAAATGTGACAGATGAGGAGATTCACCTGGCTATTAATCATCTTCCTCCCACTGAGGCCCCGGGACCAGATGGGTTCCACGGCCTTTTCTTTAAACAATACTTCCACATTATCAGTCCCGACATCTGCAACATGATGAAAAATATCTGGGCTAGGACTACTAGCATTACTACCATCAATGAAACTGTCCTTTTCATTATCCCCAAAATCAGGAAACCTCTGGCGATCTCTAATTTTAGACCCATCAGCCTTTGCAATGTCTCTTATAATATCTTCTCCAAGATCCTTTTCAATCAGCTACGACCTTGGATTCTTGATATTATCTCTAAGAATCAGAGAACTTTTGTGACCATGATACTGATCACTGATAATGCGATTGTGGACCATGAAGTGTTCCATTCCATGAAATCACGCTCTACTGTGAAAAGAGGAACCATGGACTGGAAACTGGATATGACCAAGGCCTACGATAGAGTGGAATGACACTTCATTCATGTTGTCTGCTGAAAATGGGGTTTTGCGCTAAATGGATAGATATGGTCATGGAATGCATCTTGATTGTCTCCTTCAAAATTAAGGTCAATGGGGAGCTCACCAGAGGATTCACCCCATCTCGAGGCCTCCGCCAGGGAGACCCTCTCTCCCATTTGATCTTCATACTGGTGGCTGATGTGTTTTGTAATATTATTTCCAGGGATGCAGCCTCCAATTCTATTCTTGGGGAAAAGGTCTGCCATGTTGGACCACCAGTGTCACATCTTTTCTTCACCGAATACTATATCCTTTTTTCCAGAGCAACAATTAATGAATATCGGGTGATCAGCCAAGCGATCCAACAATATGAGAGGGCGTCTAGCCAATCGATCAATCATGGAAAATATAAAATCACTTTTAGTGCTGGGGTGCCTCTATCTAAGAGGGATGAGCTATCCGCATCTGCTGGTATCCATATGGTTGTGAAACATCAGAAGTACCTTGGGATTCCCACGGTGATTGGACGATCCAAAAAATAAATCACTACATCTCTTGTGGACATGATCGAGGAAAAAATTCTAGGATAGTCCCCCAAAGGAATCTCTAAAGAGGGAAAAGAGACCCTCATCAAAGCCATTATCCAGTCCATCCCCAGCTACTTTATATCCCTATTTAAGCTCCCGAATTTCATCGTTGACCAGATCCACACACGCACTGCCAATTTCTGGTGGGGGAGGCATGATGGAAGGAATCGACCCCACTGGTTGGCCTGGGAGAAACTCTGCAAATCCAAATCAGAGGGAGGGCTGTGTTTTCAGAACATGAATCTTTTCAATGATGTACTGTTGGCCAATAAAGGATGGTGCCTTTTTAACCATCCATAATCTCTTTGTGCACGGGTTCTCCGAGCTAAGTACTTTCCTCACACGAAATTCATTTCTTCCTCTCTTGGTCCCCATCCCAGCTTCCTTTGGAGAAGCATCTGGGGGGAGAAAAAGCTTCTGGAAATAGGTCTAGGATGGTGGATTGGGTCTAGCTCAGTGGTCAATATTTGGACTGATCCTTTGCTTATCGATAAAGATGGTATGCGGGCTACATCCCCAATCCAACTAGGACTTGAAAATGCCAATGTCAGCTGCCTCCTCTCTGACCAGGGATAAGGGTGGTGTATGGAAAAAATATTTGATTGGTTTAACGAAAGGGATCAAAGAATCATCCTTATCATTCCCTGGGTCCCTGATGTAGGCCCCGAAAAACTTTTCTGGATCAATGAAATCTCTGTAAAGTACATAGTGAGGTCCGGTTATAGACTGGCCCTTGGCATCCACTCAGTCGGCCGGGATGAGGGACCGTGGAATTTTATTTGGAAGCTCAAGGTTCCCCCTAATGTTTGCCAATTTTGGTGGCAGATCTGCACGGGTACTCTCCCAACTCTAAGCCTCCTCGCTTACCACCATATGTCCAGTACTTCTTTTTTCACCTTCTGCCCGAACATCCCAGAAACTCCTTTGCACGCCATCATTCACTGCCTGGGAGGACATCAAATATGGACTAAATGGGGCCCAACTTCAGCCTCTTCCATGACATCTACCCCTGACATTCCCGATCTTCTGACGCACTGGTTCTCCTCTCTTTCCTCGGCTTCTTCGGGTTCACTTTGCACTATGGCATGGATTATTTGGGTCTGGCGCAACGATGCTGTTTTTCATCAAGCTCACAAACCCCTCGAATTCTGGATTGAACGGGCCACCTCCAGGATTGAGGGATGAAAAAACCACAATGGACACTTTATTCCATGTGTTACCCTCCCCTTCCCCACTCAGTGGAATCCCCCAACGGAAGGGACTCTTAAGATTAACGTGGATGCGTCTCTCCCAAAGGTTGGGCTTGTTGCTCTTGGCCTTCTGGCCCGTAATCATCTGGGGAAAATCTTTGCTGCAAAGTAAAAACCACATCAGGCTTTCGAGGAACCTACAGTTGCTGAGGATATGTCCATCCTTGCTGGTATGTTGCTCGCCTTGGATTGTAGATGGAGTGATATCATTTTTGAGTCCGACTGCCTTGCCCTAATCGATGCTATCAACCACAATGAAGGTGGGCGCTAGTCTTTTGGCATCATCCTCAGGATAATTCTCTCTCTTCTCCAACGCTTCTACTTATGCACCTTCTCCTTTACCAAAAGAGAAGGGAACAATGCGGCACATCAGCCTGTGACCTCCGGCCCGTTCGAATCCAACCAGCTCTGGCTGGACAATTTCCCTTCAGGGCTTTGCACTGGTACTTCTACTAATTTTAGTTATTAATGTTTCCAGGTTTAATAAAATAAATAATATGTAAATAAATAATAAATAAATAAAAATAAATAAAAAATAAATAACTAATAAATTATACGTTAAAAATAGATTAACAATAAATTATTGATAAATTAAGAATAAATCAATATTAAATTAATATTTAATAATATATTAATAATAAAAATATGTAATAATATATTATAAATATAAAAACAATAAATTATATATTAATAATTAATTAATCATAACTAATAAATAAATATATAATAAATTCTTTTTACAAGAGACATCAACTTGGTGCCTATTTCCGCTTTTATGAGATCAGCCTTTACATGTTGGGTGTGTCCCTCTCCTATATTAAATGATGGGTTGTTGTGGCATAGTCTTTGCATCCATGTCTGAAGTCTGATACCTATAATTATCAAAACTTTCATTTGTATCAATATAAGTCTCATGTCTATGTGAGTATCCATCATTGGAAATAATTTTAGGGTTTGGTGTTGGCCCCTTTAATACTACCTTATAAATTTATCTAGGATTATTCTCCACCCTGTTGAGTAATAGCTCCTCAATTACCAAACTATTAACCTCCATAGAAGTATGAAGATTGATAAAAGGGGTTATCACACCAAGTTTCTTCTCATTGAATTTCTTAGAAGCTACAACATCCCTAGAGATTCCAATATCATCCATGACTTGTATAGCCATATATTCCTCCAATAGACCATATATAATTCCATCCTTGATAAGAATATAATCCATGTTAGTAGTAGAAATATTATTACCCTTGTTTCTTCTTCGGGCCCTCTCACTGCATTCATTATAGAAGAGACAAAATTAAGATGAAATGATGGAGTCAAGAGTATCAAAGAAGTTGTGGAGTTCATTCCCATTACCACCCTTCATATGAGAAGAGACATTATAGTCTTGCTAGAGATTGGGTTCCTCAGGAGGTATAAGAACAACCTGCCTCAAGACCTGGGTTTCATTCCTCGATTGGCCTATTGAAGTGAAGCTCTCGTGTTTCACATTTCTAGTAATGCACATATATAAAGGGTATTTATTCTATATTCTTAGTACTAAAAATGATCCAATGATGAAATGGGATTTCCCCCGATAAACCTTGAAATTTAAAATTTTTATTCATGATAGTCTACATCATTAAAACTTTCTTCACATCTAACATACAATGTATCATACCCATTAGGAGTTGATCCATCATCATTCTACTATGTAGCTTCCTCCAATTCTCTAGTGTGAAGATCAGAGCTCATATATTGAATTAGATTTAACCCAGACTACTCCTGGTGTTCACCCATTGCACAATTACCCTTGTTTTCCAAAGATACGACCACTGATTCAACTATAGAAAGTCCCAAATTAACATCATTATTTTTTTCATCCATTTGTCATAAAGAATCCCTATGACTAGTAGAGGAATTTATGTATCCACTATATAATTCTGGGCATAAAAAATATAGCCTTTAAACATTCAATTCTCAATGTAATTACTCTTCTTCATACAATTAGAGTATTGATAGTTCCTTCGACATTATAGGTCAAATATCCTAATTCCACAATATTTTTCACAAAATGTAGGGTTAATTTTAATCTCTATTAATTATTATTATATTTTATTAGCTACCATAATGATGAAAAACTCAAAAATGGTTGATCACATTTCAATATTTACAAGAACTACATTGAAGTTCCAAAATTGAGCAAGTTGTGTCTCCCTATCAAATTTAATTAGAGCCCCAATAATAGAATAAATATCCCTTAAAAGTTTATAATGCCAGAAAGACTAAGGGAGGTCATGGATTTGGATCCGTACCTGATTAATTGAGTTCTTTCCCAATATAGAATTGAATAAGTGATCCCAATATTGAATTCAAATAATACAAGATTTGACAGAAAAAATCCAAAACCCCATGATCATGATTTTAGTTCATCCAAAGGAAACACTTTGTGAAAATATCCTTTCCCTGTTGTTGTAATACTATATCCACTAAAACTCCATATTTGGAGGTGATGGTTTGGGAAATCCTCATCTTCCTATGAATGATATTTTCCCTATAATGTTAATTGAGTCACCATCAATTGATTTCACACCTCGAGTCTCTCCAAAATCAGATTTTGGATTGCTTCAATAAAATCTAGAGATCCATTTTTCATTATCTTAGAGGATGTGAGTGAATACATGGAATATGTGAATAAACTGTTATTTTTTTTACATTTTATGAAAAGGTAGGATGATCATTCATTGAGGCATCCCAATCATTTATGGAAACAACCTCCCACAAAGGTGCAGAATAAGGAAATGATCTTACAAGAGAAGGAAACGAGCCATATCTGACATCCACCACCGTTGAAGGTCCATAAAAGTCATTGAGAGGATTAAAATAGTAGTCCAAATAAGATTTCACCATGAATCAAAACCCTAATCACTATGGAATCCCTAGGAAAAGAGATCCTGCGACATTATAAAACCCACATATAAATTTATTTATATATATTATATAACAATATACAAATATAAATAAATTTTCGTACATGTATATTAATACAATCATGATGACACAAAAAACAAACACCAATAAAAAAATACATATAAATATATATATTAACATCGTATATATAAATATGCATTAATATATATTAATATAAATAAATGGATATAAATAGCTATATATAAAAATATATACATTGAAATTTACATAATCATACCTAAACACACAATTATATTACAAATATATATAAACACACACACATATAATTTTATATTAACATAAATATATATATAAACACAAGAATTTATAAATATATATATACCCATATAATATGTTTAAATATATAAACATAAATACAATTAAATATTTACAAATGTATATCAATAAATGCAAAAATATATATAAATAAATATAAATATCTATGCATGGATTCATTTACACTTAATTTTTAAAAAATATTGATAAATATATATTAATTAAAAAAACATAAATTTATTGAAATACATACATATATATAAATATATATATATATAATTGATAGAAAATCGAAAAAATAGAAAAAACCAAAACGATTATAACACCATCAAATCAATTATATTGTAAATACATGAAATAGAATTATAAATGGCCAAATAACCATATGAAGACACTATTAAAATAACAATTAAATCACATTAAATATTTAAATTTTTTTTTATCCAAACAAAAAAAATCATTTTTAGAGTCATTCTATGAAATATTTGACCTCGATAAAATAACTAAAAGGCCCCCTAACAAAATTATGTATATCTTTTAAAAGGCTTTGATTTGATATCTCACAAAGCCCAAAGAGACTCCTATATCAAAAATTATGGACATTTATAGTTGAAGATTGATTTTCCACTTCACTTAAAACAATAATATATTATTTTATCTTAATTATTATCAAATTATTATATAATTTAATTTTAGTTCATTTTATAAGATTTTATTTGATTGGTTGTAGAGGTAAAATAAAAACCCTGAACAAAAGGTATGGATTTTTTTTTTGTTAAAGTATCATTTTAAACATATCATATAATTTATTTTGTTTTCAAATAATTAATCACTAATAATTTTATATAATTAAGTATTAAAGGATAAAAATTAATTAAAATATTAAATAATAAAAAAATAAATGATTATAAATAATAAATAATAAATAATAAATATAAATAATTATAAATGAATAAAAATTCCATAAAATTTTCCATTATTCTATTAGAAGATTTTAAAAAACACCACTAAAAATAGATAAATAAAATATAAAATATAAAAAAACCATTGATTTTTTTCCATAAAGTATTCAACCATGGTTTTCAAAACATCTATTAAAAATTCCATGAAATTCATTTTTTCTTGTAGTGATTATTTTCGGTTATTATAAATGAAGTTGAGTAAAAATGTGGATAGTCAATTACATCAAACTAGATTCATGCTAGGGATTGATGTTTTTATATTGATATTTTATTCATTATTTTTATTTAAAAGTTCTAAAATTGAATCCCATTAATAAATACCTTGATCACCACACAAGAAATCCAGGTAGAATTTTTATCACTTAATTATTTTCCTGTGTTTTGTGATGTTGGTAAAAAAATCAATGAAAATTAATGAAATAGTAATTTGAAATAGCATATACTACTCCCCATCATTGTAGATCCACCAACCATAAATGGTGACATACTATATGGGGGATTTGAACCTATTCTCAACCTATCTTCTTATCACCTTCCTCACTCAAGCGTGCAAGATGAAGGGCTTCCAACCCTAGGATTGTTCAGTGAAGATGATGGAAGCGGTGAACCAAGACAGTGATGAAAGTTATATTATATAGGTAGTAGTAAAGAAGTGAGTGACATGGAATCATCTTAGAGTGAATTTAATTATCGTCAAGAAGAGAAGGAAGCGGTAGTGGCCATTGTAGAATAGCGGTTGAAAGAGATCAGGTGGATAGAGTACTTCCCCCTGTAAGGATTATATGACCAACCATAAACTATGTGGCATACAACATGTCATGGGCCTATGAAATGGTCTAGACCATCACATAATCTTATTATCACTGAGGAGAACCATTTGGTCCCAACCTGACCTATGTGTTAGGGATATTCCTAGTGTTTTAGATTCCTCAACCGAGTAGTAGGGCCATTAGGCTAGGTGGGGTGGTAACCCAGGTCAGGGATAATTGACCCAGCCCAGAGAAAATAAATATCCTATAATGAATATTTTTCACAGGGCTTGTTTTATTCCTATGTAGAGTTTTTTCTGAATTTCTCACCATTATATTGGTTTCTGAACAATAAAGAGCATATATTGAGTGTTTTTTAAATTTTATAATGGCATGATTCATTCAATTATTCATGGATATAATAATGGTGAATTGGGAATATTGAGTTCTTACTCTATAATTCTAATGTTTAGTCTTGGGTTTTATTATTGGATCTTATATAAGGTTATGGAACTCCCCTGACAATGTGATATAGAAATGGAATAGAACCCCCACTTTCTTACATAGTTTGGTACTCACCCACACACTTGGGGCATGATTCCTTGAAATCCAGTCATGTCTTTAGTACTCTATTGGGATTTACAAAACATAAATCCTCTATATGGACAGTAATGTTGGCAAATAACACACTATCATAGTGTGGGTAATCTATAAATGAAGTTATTAACTCCCTCATTTATCTTACTCTAATAAATGAGGCATATCCCCCCCTCCCCATTTGGGTTTTTCGATCCACCGATTAACACACATAATTTGGTGCAGAACCCCCCACACCCACTGTAGAATCTTTTAGGTGATGTGAGTTTTAATTTTGATGGGTAATTGTGGAATATAGGGTTTTATACTCCCTCAAGTGATAAGAGTAACACAAGTGGGATGTAACATTCAAAAATTTTATAAATGAAATTCCCTTTTTCAGTGAATAAATTACTTCTTATGAAATGTATTTATAGAAAATAGAAGCCTTGATTTGGTTATTGTGGACAATTATAAAATATTTCCAGTCCAATTTGATGGAATCATAATAATCTTAACCATTGATAATATAGCCATTGTATAATTATCATTATAATTAATATATATTAAAGGTTATGATAGAGTAAAATTGACAGAGAAAAAAAGTTATGACCTCAACCAGTAGGATTATGCCCTATGAAACCCTATTATCAGAGTATTTAAGGGAGAATTTGTCACTGAGATTTTCTATTAAGCAATACAAATCAATGATTTAATAATTGAAACCCAAAAAAACAATTTTTTAGAGCTTTTAAATCTTATATATATCATGACCCAGGCCATGTTTTTCAAATAACCGTAAGAAAGTGCCTCTATCTCACACCTTACACTTTGGGAACATACTGGTGGTAATAATGAGTTTTGTATCTAGACCATAGCAATATGTTTTTTTATATTTTATTCCAAATAAAATAATTATTACATTTATCCCTTTTTGTTATAATATTTATATAGATGATAAAATAATGAGGTTAATAAAAATTATATTTTGATAGGAAGAAAAAACAAAATATTTTTTTGGGAAATATTTAGTTTAGATCAAAAACTATTTTTGTAAAATTCATAATTATTAAAAAGACTGTTATTTTCATGAAATATTATTTTTAAATAATATTTATTTAAATAAAATGATAATATAATTTAATGAGGTCAAACATAATTTTTATAAGGGATAGAAAGTGGTTAGTATCCTAAAAAATAATATTTTCCAGTAAATAATAATTTTTATTTAAGTGTAAATTCACATATTTAGAAAATTAATTTGGTAAAATAAATATAATTATTGAATTAAACAGATTGAAAATATCCAATGGTGAACTTTTCATTAATTTCAGAGACAAATGATTTTTTGGGTAAAAATAAAATATGATATAAATATACAGTATCTATTATTGCATCATAATAACTCAAAAGTGATGTAATAAATAATATAATGTGATTACATGATAAAGAATATATTTTCCGTTTAAAATATTTTTTTTTAAATTTATTTAACTAGTTTAATAAACCGTTAATGAATCCTACAAAACCTATATTGTTTTTTATCACTTCAAAACCAATTATTTATGAACAGAAATCACATCCACACCACCAATGGTATTATTTTAATATGTTTGGTTCTTTGAATTATAAAATATTTAAATATAATCCTTTTTTTGTAGAAACCATGGAAGAAATCCATTGGATGGTTTGAGGTTTTGATTACTTTGTTATATAGATTCCAAAACCATTATTTAGATATTAATAATGAATTCCCCACTATTTTAATATAAATACCAATGAAACCTCCCACCCTCTTCACTAAAAATCCATTAATTATTAAATTTATATCCCCCTTCCTCTATAATTCCTACCAATTTTTTCCATGATCTTAATAATTTCCTCCCAAACATTTAGAATCTCCCTCCCAATGTATGGAGACTCTCTCCTCCACCACTTTTGTCAAGAACATTCATTGAGTTATATTTTTTTATTTTAAATTTCTCATTTTATCATATTTTTTTAAAAAGAATTATTATTGGATTTATGGTTCCATAGTAATAATATACCACCTTTCTCTCTCATTAAAACTTTCTATAAACAATTATTTACACTCATTATGCTGTTGAAATTATCGTATGATTTTGAATGCCAAAGATTTATGTTTTATATACCCATCCACATTTTTACTCAAGGGTATTAAAATAGATGTACCTATACTTCATATATTGGGGACTCCCATGTATATAACCCAAACATCGTAATCATGGGATTAAATGTGGTGAAATACGCCCTTATGTTGTTGGATCAATGTGGCACACAAATGAATTTACTTGATGTGAATATGACGGGTGGTCCTGAAATTATATAGACCTCCAATGCATTGGATATTTTTTTTAATATCATAATATAACATGTGTGGTTCACATGAGGTTATCCTAAGCATATTATGTTATGATTTATCAATATTTAACCTTGATTTATTCTTATAATTCCATGTTTTGTTTTTCTTCCACATTTATATATTGACACAATGTTATAATCTTATATCAATATTCAATGTTGAATATTATAATTATCACCCAATTTATTTCATCTTGTTATAAATATTGAATAAAATGTATTGCTTTTATCCTGTAATGATATTATTATTGATTTACTTAGCTTTATAGCTCACCCCTTTCTTATATACATCCCAAAGTTATCTCATGTAGTATTAGAAGATTGATGGAATATAAAGGAATGTTTTAGATTCTTTAAATAATATTGGTTGACCCCATTTTTCAAGGTACATTGATATATATCTAATTACAAAAATACATTAGGATAAATGATATATTTTTTTTATTAGGTGTAATGTTATAAAAAAAATCTTGAATTAAAGAGTATTAAATATATGTGTTGTCATAATCGGTTTCAGAGTAAGGTCTAGTTATTTTTCATGTTTAGTATTACAAAAAGTTAGTTAAATCCATAGGTATAAGAAAAAACATTGGAAAATATCTATAAATATTTTAAATTATAGAGTATGTTGTTTCCAAGCCATAAAATTCATTCCTGGATAATAAAAGTGGATATGGATCTGGAACAGTTGTACCTACGGGTAATGACCCTAAAAAGGGAATATTCGGTAGTAACTCAACCATCACCTAGTTCATAAAAAAAGGCCTTATAGAACACTGATATTGATACTCATGCAATATATGTTTTTTTTTCATAAATTCATAATCCCCTTACAAGCCATCATGAAGAGAAAAAACAAATTTAAAATTTTCAGTTACAAAATAAACCATGAAAAAATTATATTTAAAAATAAAAATCATATTTTAAGGAATAAAAATTATTTATGATTTATCCCTTCAATGTTTATAGATTCTATGTTATATGATTAATTGTTTTAAAATTATCATCCCATATTTTCCCTTTATTTTTCTCAATGGATGGAAATAGGAGGAACTGAGTCAATAACCAATGTTTTGGGAAACAAAATGAATGTCCAAATGAAATTATTAAACCAATGAGAGGATGATCTAGGAAATTCATGTTAATAATATACCAATTAAGACATGTTTCGAATTGAAACACAAATCAGGGGAGAAGAAACACCCCCTTAAGAAATTTAAAGTCTCAATTAAGATCTTTATGTGAAAAAGGAATCTGAATTTTGTTCTATCTTATAATAATTTAATCAAGGAAAAATGGATCAAAACCTTTGAAAATATATTCTCTATAATTAAATTCTATAATGAATAAAATGTCATAATAACTGTTTTTTTGTATGGAGGGAGAAGCTAATAATTTGTGGACATTGATAAAAAAATATGATGCTCGAGGAGGAGATCAATTTGATGTAGTTGAAATAATTAAAGAAAATAATTTTCAATTAATATTTTGATCACACTCACTGAAATAAAATGTTGAGGTATTTAATTGGCCTCAATAAAAAAGATGATGAATTCATCTAGGTGTATGAGGAGAACTTTATAAAACTTTCACGATATGTCTCTAACTTTGTTATTGAACCCGAAATTAAAGTCAAACCACATTTTGGTGGGATAATCCTAAGTTTATCAAAATTATTAGTGATTTATGACTTTAAATTCTATGAGAAAATTATATGACGTTTTATCAAAATTAAAATCGAGATCAAAGAATCGTAGGGGTTTAATGGATATGTTGATAAAAAGAGGATAATGGAGTTTAATCATGGGGAGTGATGGAGAAATAATATAGGTGAAAAATGGTACAATATACCACTTGTCAAAAGTGTGGGAAGAAACATCTAGTAAACTTCCTAATTAGGATAAGGAAATTATCTATGTGTGTAAAGGAAGGGACCCTAACCAACGTGTGTTTATAGAAAAAATCCCACCTATATGATGGAAGGAATGAATTATCTAGTCAAACTTGTGCATGTTCTCCATTGTTTCAAATATAAAGAATAACTAAATTTTGTGAATCAATGAACTAATCCATTGTTTGTCAATTATTACTGAGGAAAACAACTTGGAAGGACTCAGGATCAAGGGTGGGATTATTACATCACAACAACTAAGGTTTATCCAGAAAATGATATAGTGATTGTTATGCTAGTTATTCAATTAATAATAGTAAATGGAATATTTGATTCTGCTTCTCTGAATTATTTCATTTCAAGAAAGTTTATAATTACTATTCAAACACCACCTAAAAATATGGAAGTGGAGCTATCAATGAGAATGAAAGATGGGGAAAGTATTTCATCCCAATTATATAACTCCTCCCCAATATGTATTTATGGAATTAACATCCCAAAAAACCTTATGATACTCCATTTGGTGGAATTCGATGCAACTATAGGCATAGATCGTATTTACTTATATAGAGAAATCATAAATTTATGAGTTAAGGAAACCACCCTCCATATTGTGAACTACCCCTTGATTCTGTATAAGTGTATGGAGGGTCATTAATCTTCATTTGAATTATCATTTTTAGCATGTATATTATTTCCTTATGAGAAATAATTTCTATAATAAATGAATGAGACTAAGGAAAAATACCATCATTGATGACATGCCCATTTTAATGGAATATTATATTGTGTTTCCTGAATAATTTTTTGGTATTCCTTCTAGCTGTGAGGTTACGTTATAAAAAAATATTATGCAAATATCTTTTCAAATATCCAATACTCCATATATAATGGTAATTCTTTAACTTTAATATCTAAAGAATATATATGAGGATAATATGGAAAAGTGTTTTTATTAACTATTGATTCACCATTGGGTGCATCAGTCCTCTTCATCAAGAAGAAGGATGAGTCAATGCACCTCTGTATTGACTATCACGAGATCAAAAATATCATGATAAATAACAAGTATCCTTTTTCAAGGATTTATTATTATTTTTAATAAGCTATGTGGATCCAATTACTTATCTCAGTTGGATCTTATGTTGAGATATTATCAAGTAAAAATGAAGAGGGAGGATATACCTAATGGTTTTTTTATACATGGTATGGGAACTACGAGTTAATTGTTTTTCTATTAGGACCCACTAATGGTCCAACTATCTTCAAGGACCTAATTAATAGTCATTAGGGATTACCTCAACAAATTTATAGTAGAATTTATAGATGATATTATTACCTAATCAAAAATAAAGGAAAAATATATGTGGATCCATCAAAGATATGGATAAATTAAGGATAGACTAGACCAACATATGTGGTTTTGATAAGTAGTTTACTTGTATTATCTAGGAATTTTCATCAATTTGCGTGAAACTTATCTCAATTTTCAAGACCACTGACCAAATAAATTGGAAGGGAGTGATGTTTTCTTGGAATGATAAATGTGATGAGAGAATTAAAGAGTAAAATAATATGATAATCACTAAAACAGTTCTAACATTACCCACCTATAGAAAATTATTTATTATATATATTGATACATCAAGAAATATATTGATTTGTGTACTCATGCAAGATAAAAAAGTGATATCCCATGAGTCTTGATAGTTAAAGATCCATTAGAATCACTACCCAAACCGTGATCTAGAATTGTCTACAGTGATGTCCATATTAAATATTTAGCGGCACTATCCCTATGGGGGAAAGTGTGGCCCATATATGGGTTATAAAAGCCTCAAGTATATATTCACACTAATGTATCTCTAAATTTTCTAATGAAGGTCGTCATATTTAATCAATGATTATGATTGTTCAATCTATTACCATAATGGAAAGGAAGAAAAGTAAAATATTCTTTGAGTAGAAAGGATTACACAACCCTATCTATGAAAAGGATTGAAAGGGATCCAGTATTATTGGAATGGAAAGTATGGACATAAGAATAATAAAAGGATCTTCATCCTAACTTATTCAAATAACTACTCAACCACATATTCTTAGGAAGACCATAGAGCTAAAAAATGATAATATGGATCTATAGAGTATGGTAATGAATTTTACAGAGTTTAAGAATGATAAAAATGGAGTTATAGGGTTTGGAACCTTGATATGTCTCCCATAAAAACAATATTTAAAGATGGAACTTTTGGACGATGTTCATATCTCATACTCCTCTATTCATATAGAAATCACTATGATGTTATAGATTTTGAGAAAAAAAATTTATTGGAAAACATGAGAAAGTAGACGATTGAATTCATATATGGGTTCTTGGTATGAATAAAAGTAAATGTATAGTAATATAATTCTAAGGGTATGATGAAACCATTTCCTATAATAGTATTGAAATGGGAAAACATAACCATGGATTCAATAATAGGGATCCCTAAAATATCTAAAGGAAATAATGTCATCAGGGTGGTATTTGAACACCATTTAATGTTAATGGATTTATTTCTATAATTGAATATTTATCTCTTAACCAACTTACCATGATATACATAAGGTAAGTGGAAATGATTAATAGAGTTCCAATCTCTATTGTATCTAATCAAGATCTATGGTTTACCTCAAGTTCTTAGAGAATCCTTCAAAAAGAATTAAACACTAAGTAGAGTTTTAGTACTTCTTATCACCCTCATATGGATAGTTAGTATAAAAAACCATTAAAACTATAGAGGATATGATGAGATCATATTCAATGGATTTACAAGGATTATAGGATCAATAATATCGCCTAGAAGAGATACCTTAAAGTAATAGTTACCATTCTTTCATTCAAATAAAACCTTATGATGCTCTATATGGTAAGAGGAGTTAGAATCCAACAAATTGGGATAAATTCAGAGACTATAAACTTATGGGTCCGGATCTTATCCATGATATGATATATAAGGTTTAATACATTAAATGTTATATGACATCCATACAAAGTCGATAGAAAATATATAAAAAATCATCCAAAATACATATCATTTAAGGTCATAGATAATTGTTCCTTTATATAATATCATGGATGAAATATATGATATTTGAGAATAAAGGAGAGTTTATTCTAGGATACATTTTCCCCTTTATTATCCCAAATCACATCAGAGTTTTGGCCTATATACTAGCACTCCCACCTAACTAATTCCAAGTACATGTTGTGTTACATGTATCTGTATTGAGGACATAAATATTGAACCCCTCCCATATAATAAATCAAGGGACAATACCATTAGAAAATGTTCTTTCATAAAATGATCAAATAGTTAAGATCTTAGATCATAAATAATTTTTTTTACAAAATAGGGTAATTTACTTGGTTAAATTGCTATGATAAAACCACAAGTTTGGGAAAGAAACATTGGAACTGGAAGAGGCTTTGAAATAGAATTACCCTCACCTATTTAACTATATGAAATAAAATTTAAATAGATAAATTTATAATGGGGGTGGGAAGAATGTAAGGAACCAGGATTTTATAAATTAAATTCCCTTTTGTGAATGAATAATTTAAGTATTATACAATGTAGTTATATAAAACACATGCACTAATTTGGTTGATTTTGAACATTATAAAATATAGTCTTCTAGATCTCAAAGACCATGAATCATCATAACTATTGATAATAAAGTAATTTTAAAATGATTACTAAAATTAATATATATTTAGGGATATGATAAAGTATAGTTTACTTAGATAGATAAAGCGATTGTCTCTACCAGTTGGATTATGCACTATGAATCCCAATTATCAGAGATTTTGAGAGGGTCAGAATCATTGGGATTTTTCTTTAACCAATACCATGCTGAAATTAAAAAACATAAACATGAATGAAACCATTTATGGGAGAAGTTGAAGTGTATTGAGATTATATCCCAAATAATGTTTGATAAACCACCTTAGGAAAGTGACACCATCACATTCCTTACCTGTAGCGTATACTCTTGTGTAATAAGGGGTTATGTATCTAGACCAAACAAGTATGATTTTTTATATTTTCTTCCTAATAAAATAATGATTACATACTGTTTTTTGTATTATTACTATATGTATATATATAATTGAATAACAAGTTTGATAAAAATTATATTTTGATAATAAGAAACTAAAATAGTATTTTTGGGATTTTTTTCCATCAAAAAACTATTTTTGATAAATTAAAGTATTATTAAAATAAATTTTATTTTAATTAAAAATTATTAATAAATAATATTTATTTTAATATAAATTATAATATAATTTAATGTGGTCCAATATAGTTTTTATAATCATCAAAAAATAGTAAGTGTCAAAAAAGTTTTATTTTCCATTAAATAAGTTTTTTATTTAAAATCATTAATTATAATATTTTAATAATTATTTTTACTTTAATATATTTTTTTTGAATTAGTAAGTTGAAATTAACCAAGGGTTAATTTTTCATAATTTTAATAGACAATCAAATTTTTGGGTAAAAATTAAAAATGATATAAATATACATTATCTATAATGACATAATTATATCCCAAAAATGTTATAATATTTAATTTATAAGGAATAAGAGACCAAAAATATATTAACCATTTAATATAATGTTTTTTTAATCTATTTTTTTTATTTTTATAAACTATTAATAAATCACCCAAAACTTGTATTATATATGTAAGGTTTTAAAATCAATTCTCTATAAACATTACTCACTTCCACATCACCAATGGTGTTATTTTTATATGTTTAGTTTATTTCATTATAAAATATTTAAAACCAATCCTCTTTGTCTGAAAATATGGAAAAACCAGTAGGAAAGTTCATGGTTTTTATTATTTTATTATATATAGTCCAAAACCTAAGTTTAGAAGTTAATAAATAATTCCCCTACTTTTTTATATAATTATCCACCAAAAATCCCATTACTCTCCACTAAAAACCCATAGAATATGAATTTATTATCAATATCCATCTATAAATACATCCCAAGGTGTTATAATGCTTTTATAATAACTCTCTCATGGTAATGGGATTCTCTCAACCTCTTTCTTAAAGCACTTTCTTTGAGTTATTCCTTTCGATTTGTAATTGTTCATGTTGGAATATATTTTTCCACATCCATTTACTATCCTTATTGTTCCTAAGTATTGATATAATAAATTTAACTCTCATTAAACCCTTCCATAAATATTTATATACATCCATTATGCTGCTAAGATTATTCAATGATTTTTCACACCAAATAATTATATTGTGTATACCATTCACTATTTTGACTCATGGGTTTTCACCTAAACATACCTATCCTTAATTTAGTTTGGAATCCAACATAATTAACCCAAACTCATTAATAATGATATTAAAAGTGATAAAATACATCCTTATACTATATGATCTATGTGGCACACAAATTCATGCACATAATATGAATGTGATGGGTGGGACCAGAATTATATAGTCTTCCAATGCATTGGGTAATATTATTATCAGATGATATACCATGTATATTGCAAGAGAGGTTATCCTAAAAACATTATGTTATGATTACTTGGTTTTTAACCTTAAATTATGCTTATTATGTCATGTTTTATGCTGTTTCCACATTCCTCTATTGCATTGTTGTTTTCATCTTAAATAATTCTTTAATAATAGAGATTATGATGCTCACCCCTTATATATCACCTTGATGTGCATCTTGACTCACATGTACAACTTTCATCATAGTATTCTTGGATTATTCCCTTATAGGGATTTATAACTTATCCATTTCTAATGTACATCCCTAGGTTATCCCATGTAGTGTTAGAATATCGATGAAATATAAGGGATTTTTTTGGGAATTTTTAAATAATGTTGTTATGCCCATTTTTTAAGTCACTATGCTATGTATTTAATTACAAAAAATATACTTGTAATCATGATATTTTGGGATAATATTAAGTGTATCTTTATGTGATAAATCATAAATTAAGATGTATAGAATTTATGGGTTTTTAATGGCGACTTGATTCCCCCTATAATGTTTATAGTGGAAATGTTAAGGCTAGAAATATGGAGTAGTTGAAATACTTTGAGCCTAATGAATCCTCAATAACTCCTTTATACCTTTGAGATGTGACTTATAGATTCATTATCAATTCCAAACCAGAAGGGTGATTTAGTATCTTGTGTATCACTAGTCCCTTATGAGAGAATATCCTTTATGAAGTTTATCTATGAAGAATGAGATTCTTTTATAATATATGATTCGGTTTACCTTATAGAGTATCTTGAAAAATTTAGGTTTTTCACTATTTAGCCTAGTTCTGGGTTTGAGTTTACTTATAGTTTCTTCCTACTTTATTTCATTGAGGTGTCCTACTAAGTATCTTTAAAATCACCCATTCCTGGAATTCAAACGCACATGTTCTGTGTTTTTGTAGAAGATCTTAGGTTGGTAGAGACCCTTGGAGGGTATGAAACTAGTGGAGATAATAGTGCTGATGTGTGGTGGAAGAAAGTGGATCTTGTTAGAAATATTTACAATAATAGCTTTATCATAGAGTTCCTACATTGGTGAGTTGTTATACCATGGATATTGTTTTTGTACTCTATTATGTCATGTTACACATATGTATTTTCCCTTTGTAGTTTCCTATGTGTAATTATTCATATTTGATGGATTATTATTATTGGATTGTATTCAGTTCATTTGTTTGTTTATATATATTGACAATGCTTATGGTTATGTTTCTTATTTAGCATGTATTTCTATTATAGGACGTTATAGGTTAAGTCCTCCCTTGTATGATATACAACTTGAGCGCAAGTCACCATCCCCTGAATAATCAGAGACCATATTAGGATGAAAGAATAGGTTTATTACCATTCTAGGTAGGGACATGGTGGTTCAGGCATTTCAAGGTGGTATGAGAGAATTTTTCTTCATAAGGATGGAGTTTAGAGTTTGTTGACTTATAACGATTGGTTTAGGAATTTTGAAAAATAATGTTAAGGTTTTTAATTTATTTGTAAACTAAGGAACCAAGTTTTGGTGTGATGTATTCCATACCTATTATCCAAGACTCTAATAAACTATTTACTATATAAAAATCCTTATTCATCAATTTTATGGTACATTTGAGATGGTGTATACATCATATGGTGTTTTTTTTGTAGTTTTCATGTTTATATTATGTATGATCCCCAAGATTTACTCTAGAAACCACATGTTTATCCTTCCAGATAAAGGATTACCACCAAAAAATACCAACTCAATTATAGAGGCAGGGTCATGAGGATCCTAGACCAGTGCATGATAATATCTTTTCTAATTAATTAAGTGATAATGAATCAATTTAATGACAGAATAAGAGGTATATTTTCCCAATCGGTAAGGGGTGTACTCTATATAAACTATTCCTAGAAAAGGCCTTTTATAGATCATATATTCATTTATGTTGGGTTTGATATGTTTATCCGTAGTTTGGATGTAACACCCCATGATTTTATGGTATTAATATTTTAGGGTAAATTTTATCGTTTTGATAGCTTATGTTGCACAAAATGCCAAGTTTAATCGAACTCCAAAATATTCTTATTTTAAGACAGTTATTATAACATAGCTATTAAATTAAGGGAAAAAGAAAAATATTAAACAAAATTATTACATATATAATTTTTAAACTCATTTTTAATATATTAATTTATTATTATCAAATAAACACATAAGTTTTATTAAAATCATTTTTTCACTTCAAACATATGTTTTCTTTAGAATTATTTTTTTCTGATTTCTATTAGAAAATAAATATAATTTATTTTTGAAAACATTATAAAATATAATTAATAAAACTACAATATTTTTGGATTTATCATGGAAAAATTATATTATGATTAATTTTTTATAATCTTCTAAGAAGATACAATTTTTAGTGAATAGTAAAAAGTACCAATTTTTTGTAAATAAGTCATTTATTTTAAAAAAGTTAATCAATTTAAAAGCCCAATTTTGATTTGAATATGTTTTTAGGTAAAATAAGTATTATTTATTTATATTTCATTAACTTAAATTATTTTAAATCAATTTTATATTTTATTTTTGAATAATTTTTTTTGGGTTAAAAAATAGGATTTTTGTAAACTATTTTAAAATAAAAATTGTTTCTCCTTTTTAATTTAATAAAATAACACCTAATATGGATTTTTTTTAATGAAATTAATATATTATATATCATTAAATATTAATTTGGTTTTATACAAGGAAAATTATCAGTCATAGGGTTAATATAAAATCATCTTTTGTTTAAAAAATACACATATTGAAAACCAGATTTTTCATCACATTTGAGGGTTTTGTTTTAAATATAATTTCCCCAAATATGTGAATTGAAATAGATATAATGAATTTAATATTTGGAATCAAAATATAATTTTTTTAAAGTCTTTATCATTTTTAGACATAACAAATTTTCCTGAAAAATCAATATTTACCACTGTATATGTAAAATAATGAAACAAGTTAAAGTTAAAAGGTAAAAAAATAACTAAAAAATAAAACAATAAATGGGTGGTTGATGAGTTTCTAGAACATAAAAATAATTTAAAACCCAATTCTTTATTCTAAATAATATGATTTATTACCACCCAAAGGTGGTTGGCTTTAATTATAAAATAATCATTATTTAATATCTTAAAAGAATTCCTCCTCAAGTAATAATATCACTCCTCACCACCCCATTTATACTAAAAACCTTATAGATCCTCAAATATTTTAAAAAATATTTCACCACCACTCTCCCCACATCAATGTTTTTCTGGTCACACCAAAAGTTCAATTCTAGGGTCTTTAAGGGATCCCTCAAGGAGGTGATATTCAAGAGGTAATTTTCTCAAAACACCACTCGTATTTTATTTTATTCTTCTACTTTATCAACACCTACTTCATAAATAAAGGAATTATAACTCCAAAATCATGTATGTAATAGAATTTTATGTTTTTAATTGAATATCTTCTATCCATATTTTTTATTACCCTCTCTTTTTCAAGGAAACTAAAACATTATCCAAATTATAGTGGTTAACCATCTCTATGAATATCGATTTTTAATTTTCCATTATGAACGTCAAGTCTGGTCATAAAAGTTTTATTATGGTTAAATTATATTTTAAAAGTTATATTTTAACCTATTTCGTGCTATGTTAATAATATATATATATATCATATTAAATAAAACGAAACTAGTCCATGATGGTCAGAAAAACTGCCAAATTAATCTAAACATTTATCATTAAAATTTTATCAAATGAATCATCCTCATGTAAGAAAGCATAATTATTTATTAGACCATTTAAATTTTTGGAAATCAGTTAATAATATTTCATTTAATTTGTTTATTTTTATTTCCATTTGACAAAAAATACATAATTATACACAAATGAACCAGACATGAAAACCATGAAACAAACTCACCCAAAATAATGAAAATTATGAAATATCATTATACATGATGTCAAATGACAAAAAACTAAATGGAACCATGAGGTAAGGGTTTCTCATCTCAGTTTTACTTATGTGATATATATGTTTTATTCACTGATTATTTCTTGTGTGTGGTTTATATATATTCTACCATTTAATATATTATATCATTAATCTCATTATTTCAATGGTGTTCATTGTCTCATTTGATTATTATTATAGGGGGAATAAGATTTGACTGATTACATGGTGGTAATGGAATTCTTAACCCAATTTCCATTCTATAGTTTAAAACTATACTTCCTTGAAATTTTCATACAAAGATTAATTGTGAAATGAATTTTTAAAATATTATTTTTTATTGATAAATTTTATGTAGCTTTACAATGGATACATGTATTCCATTAATTTGATTAATTCCCAGTTGAATGATATGATATTTAATATGGAATTTCTTTTAAAAACTTTTCTTTTTAAAATTCCCCTTAAAAATATATTTTCCTTTAAAGTCCATGTTTACTAATTTTTTTTTGAAAAATGGTATTACTATTTTATTATTATTTTTAAGTCCATTTTTATTCATGTTATAATTTTTACAAAAAACATTTGAAAGTAATATTTTTTTTCATTTTCTAAACATGGTTATTTGTGGATTTTATGAAAGAAATATGGAAGAATTTTTTTATATTATACAACATGATTGGTTTCTCCCACCATATTGACGCCTTAATCACTTGAATATTACATTAAAACAATCAATGTTATTTTAAAATAAAATGTTTCCTTATATAATTATGTATCATATAGAAAACTAATTTTTTTCAAAGAAGAATTAATATTTTCCTCAAGAATTATTTCAAGTGACATTTCAAAATAAATTTCCTTATAAAATTACAATATTTTATGTTTCTTATGATTTATTAGGTATATAATTCAAGGATAATGTCCTTATTATTTTTATGTTTGGTTTATGTTTATGATGACATGATATTTATTAAACTTGTTTCTTTCCCATAGGTTATGTACTGTTTATGAAACCCAATTTATTTTCATTGGTTATGATATGATTTATGTTCTCCTGAAGAAATATATATGGTTTAATTATGTGAAGGGGGTCTATATTTCAATATATTTCTTTGGGTAATGATATCTTATCTGATGAGATACACAGGACTGGAACAGGAATTTAATTGAGTTCAGTAATGGACTTTGCCCACTATAATATTATTGGGAGTGAACGTTGGATACTATGATGGTTTGGGGAGTGAACCCATTAAACTAAGATAATATTGAAAAAGAGCTCTGAATAACAAAGAAATGATTGTATATTCTTATGCGTGGAACACATTCAATGTCTTATGGCTATCTTTAATCTCATGTTTTTTTTGGATTCATGTATTATGAACTTATATAATTTATTCCATGACTCAAGATTATGATCTTTTTTATGAAAGGTATAATATTAAAATTTTATGATCTTATAACTTTATGTTTAGGTTATATATCACCTTTTTATACCCTTACTGAGAATTTGATATCAAAATTTTCTTATGTTTATTTTACATAGGATATGAATGAAGGTATTAATTATGATAGATAAATAAGGGTTCGAGTTATAGAGGAATACAGATGAGATGATGTAGATTTTATATGAGCTGGTTTTTTTTGTTTCCATGTTTCCAAATATACAAAACCCATAGTATTTGGGTGTGGTTTCTTTATGTTACGTAATGAATATTAAAATATTTTTATTTAATAACAATTTAGGAAAGATTTGGGTCATTATAATTGATGGACTTTAGGAATTCCAATGTTAGTGAATTAATGATATTTTAAGGTGATCTTTGTCCTCTGGTGGATAAGGACTAGTTGGAGTTTGATACACATGTAATATAATATTTTTTAGGATCCCACCATACGAAGTTAGTTTTTATATCGATCCCCCTATCATGATAAAGTGATATATTCATTGACTCATACATGAACTCACAAGAACACATCTTTATCATTGTTGGTGTTTGAGATTTTTTCCTTTAGAAGATTCTATCCAATGATGATGAGGAAAGATTGAGTTCAGAAAGTGGTGGAACCTCCAAAGGGAAGCATGGAAATGACTCATCATATGATTGGATATATAGATTGAGAAATATATGTAAAAAAATATAATTTATAGATTAAGTGAGGCCTCTACAATGAGTGGTGTCTTAAAATTGAGAGCTCCTTGGTAGTGATGAACCGTAGTTTTAATGTAGGAAAATATTTTCCTACGGTTAAAAAGAGAAAAATCAAGGAAGATTATCCATATTAAAGGAAATACTAATCTTGGGGATCTTCCTACCATTGACTTAGAAGTATTATATAAAGTTGTTTTTGGATAATGAGATTGTGGTATATGAATAAATAGTAGTGGGTGATGTTTTGAACTATCTCCCCCTAAACCTCTAAGTGGTTATCATCAGGCACCACGTGATGGTGACAAGGATATGGATATATTCATACAATGAATGTTTCTAGGTTGGATATTCCTAATAGATTTTTGGACATGATTCATTTATTCATTTTTGACACTAGTACCAATTCATAATAATATGATCCATTCCTATTCCTCGATGTGTTATTTGTGAAGATTTTGGAATTACAGTGAGGCATATAGACAAACCTATAGGGATAAAGGCCCATACTAGAAGTGATAATTCGTTTACTCACATTGGATAATAGTGTAATTTTGTTCAATATATATATTGTGGTATTCAGTCATGTTGGGATGAGACCCTATTACAAAATTAATAGTGTGTATTTCATGGCTTGTGTGGTGGGGAAATAAGGAGTCTTGAAGATGGGTCAAGGTCCACCCTCAATGGTTAGTGGGACCCTCACATAGGACATGTAGACTAACCCTTGGATTTTTAAATAGATTATGCACTAGATAGTGATGGAGGATCACATGAACGTTTATTTAGATGATGTTTTAGGTTTTCACTTATTAAGGAATCTATTTTTTCATTATATTGATTTTATAGAAGGAATTTTATACCCTTCAATTTATTATATATCTTGACTAAGCTTGGAGAGCTATGTTGTTGTTGGTAAAACTACTATTTAATGTATCATCATACGTAGTGTGACCTCTATTACCAATTTAATGGAGTTAGTTGTTTTTGGTTGAATTTAGGTTTGATTTTCCTCATCTACAGTATCATAATGGATACATTCATTAGGTAGTTTTCAAGTATATCATTAGATTTCTTCGGATCCAGATGATATTTATTGGTGTAGTAGACACCACTTTTTAGTTAATGAAACATATGTATTGTTGTATTACAAGAATTGAACCAATAATATAGTATAATTTTGATATGTGAGCGATGTAAGGTAATTTACCCATATCCTAGGGGAATTAGACCCAATAGAGTTGGAGGCTTGGAAAACATTATGATCATATTGGTTTAGTGGTAGCATGGTGTTTCATTCTCAGAGAAATGGATACCATGTTTAGTTAATGGGGGGGGGAACTCAAATAGTTATCCTTTAAGTAGTTGATTCCTGATGGGTTATGGATACATTATTTACCTTATTTCAATGGATTATTCATGATATAACCTCGAAGTGTATGATTCATGATGTTGTGTGATGTGGGATAATAGATCAATAGAAAATAAAGGTAGTATAAACCCATCAAAACCAGATTCCTCCCCCCATCACCTTTGTGAAAATATACACACCACCTTGGAATGGAACAGAGTCATGTACCATGATTGATGATATTTCAAATAGGTTTGAGGGGGACCTCGAGATAAATCTTTATTCCTCTACTCTCTCTTACTAGTATGCAAGATAAGGGTTACTGAACCGAGGGCTGGACAGTGATGACAATGGAAGTTATGTTGCATGTAGGGGATGGTGATAGTGGTATAGAGTTAGTGTGGTTGTGCGACTAGTGGATAAAGAGATTATAATTGAATGGGTGGTGAACCGGTTTTTTTACATAATGGTTGTGGATTGTAGGAGGTGGATGAAACATTCATTGTGGCATGAAGTTTATGAGAGTAGGGGTATCTAGTGTACCTATATTGATTGTTCAATAAACTATGATTGGATGATTCCCCATCCCCTAACACATGGTTGGTAGTGTATCACGTATCGAAAAACTAACTAAGGATCTTCATGGGTCAGCCCTGATAGCACCATATGACCATAGATTCACTCAACATGGATTATAACGTGTGATCTGACCCTATGAGTCCACTAACATAACTTGTTGATCCAACCCTTAAGATGTATGGGGTAGAAACTAGAATAAGTTTCACCCAACAAAAACCATGGAAGACAGAATACATATACTGGTTAAATGAAACTGAGATATTTCCAGCCTATAGAGAACTCCCACTTCTCCCAAACACACCATGTGCCTGCCTAGAGGACAATATAATGATTATTTTACTCATATGTGGTGTGTTTCATGTATTTGTGACAATTTTTTAGTTTCAAGAAAATAAATAGAATATAATGATCATTTTGTCATGTATATTGGAATATTGTGATATTTTTTCCATTCAAGGATGCATTTAAGGTGATATATGATGATTTATATTTTATATCTAGATAGTTGAAAATGGGGTTTAAGGAAGACTAATAAATCATCTATGTGGTCTTAATACTCACATTTTTATGTAATTGAGAAAGGTAATGATCCCACAACTTGTATATGGATATCTGCACTCCCCAACATATTCTTGGTGCATGTATTAAAAATTCTATAATGGTTTTAGAACTACCTTGGGCCAATATGATGTGGGTCCCATAAACTACTATTAGATTTAGGAACTTCCACATTATCATGGCATGCATCCACAATATAGGTATTTAGGAATTCCATTGATGTACACGTACTTCCCAAAAATGAAATGTTCCACTATTAATGGTCGAACCTACCTCAAATGAGGTGATGTGGGTTTTTTATGGTTGGGTAGTTATGGGAGATAAGGTTTTATACTAACTTAATTAAATATTATACCTAATTATAACATGGGTTCCCCATTATGTTATTAAGTGAAAACATGGTGGTTATAATTTCTGAGTAGTTAATATACATCATGGAAAATACCACATCAGGAACCCCATGTTTCCTTTGAGATGAAACATACTTATTGGGTGTTTATTCAAGTACTTGCAGGGCTTTTAATATTATTAGTATCTATGGTATTTTGTTAGATATTACCCTTGATGGATATGAGCTATGAATATTATGATTTCTTATCATCCATGGATCTTTTTACCATAGGGAATTTCTATAAAATTTTGGTTTTCCTCGATTTCCCTCAATCATGTGTTTGAGATGTCTAAAAACCCACATTTTATTAAATATTACTTAAATAAAAATATTGAATAATTTTTTTTACACACAACAAAAATAATAATAATAATAAATATATAATTTATATGTATTTAATTTAAACACTATTATAGATTCACTGGATTAGTTGTATAAATGGAAGTAAGCACATTATAAAATATATAATAATTGAATAAAGTAGTAAAAGTATTACATAGGAGACTCATTTTTCTTAGCATGGAAAGGAGGTGGAGATACTAGAATTTTACCTAGGAAAATCCCATTTAGAACATCAAAAAGTATAGCTTGATTGAAATTTATTATGAGAGAAGTTTAATCCCGTGGAAATTATTATCAAATCCATACTAGTTGAATCACCTCCCATGACTTCCACAATTAATTATCATACCCTTGTATATTTTAAGAAGGTTTTTAGGGGTTTTTAACTTTAATTTAAGATAATGTAGACATGAAATTATTAATGTAATAAATCATCATTAAGAATTTTTATATAATTATACTGATGAAATTCAATTTATGCTTAAAAATACTATTTATAAAAAATATTTTTTTCACGTTACATTTTATATTATTAAATTTTAGTTTAATAAATATTT